>OZ037718.1:4829007-6030634 GCA_964035505.1 Watsonalla cultraria | reverse complement strand
TGGTGTGTTTCGGGGAGGCCTGAAATTCGGCTTAATTCTAAATCGTTACCCAAACAATCATCCTTATATCCCATGACAAAAGAGTTAAAATCGGTTTCAGATCTACTCGATATGTCGAGGCCAGGTATACGATCTGTATCAAAGAGTGTGGGTAGGGAAATCGAGGCCATTGGAATAATTATTAAAACTTTCATCCGACGGTATCCTACTATCTTCTTTAGAACATGAATTTGCTGTAAGATGTTCACGGATATCCGTATTTGGAGGATCACTGTAACGAAGGAAATGATAAAAATATAAAAGAATAAAAAAATATATGTTTATTTATAGATAAGGTGTAAAATAGTACATACGTATTTATAGTTTTCTTGAAGCAGCTTCTTTGCATATGTCTTTTTAATCTGTAAAAAATATACATTTAAAAATGTAATGAAGGAAACACGTAACCATAGAGCGCATATAAGAAAAACATACGTGAATAATCTAGAGAACTTCCGAGAACAATGGCGACAGCTGTATCGCCGTCGAAGCATACGCTTTTCAACCTGTTAACACAATACATTAAAGTTCAGAAATGCTCAAATAAATATTCCAAAAAATTGAATAAACAGAGTAATTACCGTGTGGTAGCTTTGTACGTGTCGTTGAAAAATCGTCTCAGATCCCAGTCCACATTCACATTCATAACACCACCACTTCATGACACCATTTGAAATGTCTGTAAAGAACAGTGATTGGTTAAATAAAAACATCGGAATCATGCAATAGGTACCGACCTGAGATATAAGCGCTGATTTTGAATGCATAGTAGTAATTTTTTGTATATTGAATGGAGGGGCTCGAAAATGCGCAATTATCCCCACTTTTTTACTCAGCGCTCATAACTCGTCCTCCATCGCCGTCTCAGGCACTATACATACGTCTTTGAATTATTTCTCAGATATATGCAGATTTCCTCACGATACGAACGGGCTGTTCGTGCAATCTATAAACTCAAATCTAGAGATTCTCTCAGAGAGAAGTTTAAAGAAATAGGGATAATGACTGTGGCATGTCAATACATATTAGAAAATTTGATATATGTAAGAAAGAATATAGATAGTTTTAAGAAAAATAGTGATATTCACAATATAAATACACGCAAGAGGGATAAACTCCGTGTCCCTGTGACTAGACTGCACAAAACTGGTAACTCTTTTGTGGGGCAAAGTATACGCCTTTTCAATAAACTACCATTAAAAATGTGTGAACTACCATTTTTAAGTTTTAAGGCAAGCATCAAACAGAAACTTTGTGAAAAAGCATATTATAGTGTAACTGAGTATATTGATGATAGCCAAACATGGCAATGAGTTGCTCATTCTTCCATTGAAATGTACTTAAACAACCCTATGTATATAGAAGGGACACATGTAAAAAAAAACCGGGGAGTTTGTTTCGCCGTTTCTTCTCCTGACAGGCTTACTTTTGGAAACGGTAGTAAATTAACTTAAGTTAGCGTAAGAAAAATGACGTTCAATAAGTGTTCCAAGTGTCCCTTATGTTGAATAAAACTTTTTGATTTTGATTTTGATATTTTCCTTCACCGTAAAGCACGTGGTGTGAAATCACTGTACATAAGTTTTTAGAAAAACTCATAGGTACAGGCCCCGCTGATGTGAAATAATTTAAATTTCGTGATAAATCTGTATAAGTCTGAGAAGGTAGTTAAAAAATCATCATTGCCTACTCCAATTTTAGTGAAATTTCCCCTTCAGGGACTCTTGTGAGAAGGTGCAACGAACATAACATGTATAATGCCAATAGCTGCAGTATTCATTGATGAAGCACTTGCAATAAAGTTACCTGCATCAATATCCAACATAGGTAGATCAATTGAGAGCCCGTGATCAGCTGCATATTGTTTACTGTAACCCAACAACAATGGCTTACGAGCTTCAATAGGCTGCGTGGTGATCACATACAACTCATTGTCATCTTCATACAACCACACATTTGCTGTGTCCTGGTCACCAAGGGGTAGTAAGCTCAACCAGCTTGATTTGTCTAAAATAAATAAACACTTTGTATTTCCATCAGCATCAGGCATGTATTTGGATAGGCTTACATGAGGACATATTATTTTTCATATAGGGAGGGAGCAGCATTTATTTTAGAAGTGATAAAACCAAGGAATATTTCTTTTTTTATTCTTAAAATTAATCACATCCAATATTGCTTTACTAATGCCCCCCACATTTTCGTAGGTAAAGAACTTGTTATAACTACACCAATTTTCAAATTGATAGCATCACTAGTTCCTGACATTTAAATAAGTGGAGATAGAAAGACACTGAAGCAAGACTATATAGAGAAGCAACTTTTATGATATGGAACCATTATCTTTTTTTGCCACATATAAAAGCTTCCTTTATAAAAAAATATATTTATATTATACTCAGTTCTTACCTTTGTCTGATACATCAACATGAATACAATTTCCATACTTATTTTTGATAAGAAAAAGTGGTATTTTTGATTGACATATATTTGATACCAACTCTTTAGCTTTTTCTAGGTTTATTTCTTTTTTAACACCTAGAAAGAAAGCAATTAGATTATATTAATGTTCTTAATTTCTATGGCTACTATGCTATTGTGGTATAAACATTTAATACTTGCACTTTTTAAATAGGTAGGGTGAATCAGAAAAATGTATCCTCAGTATAGTACTTAAAACTGTTACAAACTTTTGCCAGTAGCAAATGGTTATTTCTGGTGCTCTTTTTAAAGTATAACCTATCAAATGTTTTTAATTCCTCTTTCTTATATGTTACACAAGGTTTTTACTTCATCATAACTATGAACTTGAGTAAAGAAAATTTTTGTTCACAGCCTAAGCATTCAGCTATGATGCAGTTGTTTTTTTAGTTTTTAATCCTGTACCTTCTACGGGTCCAAAGCGTACACGAGCTGATAGTAATTTGCGTGGTGAGATGGAGCCGTTTCGCAGCTGCAATACTGTTGGCAGAACAGCAATGGCACGCTGGGGCACTACTTTATCACTAATGTGAACTGCAATACAATAATACACATATTGTTTAACATACATATATGGAATCAACTCTGTCTGTTTGTTCTATCTAATCTGCCAAACAGGTCCACCAGTTTTAACAGGACTTTCACTGGCAGATAGCAAATTTTTGAGTAACTTAGGCAAATTTTATTTAAGATTAGTGTTACGCGGGTCACCTATGAAATTAACTTTAAGCGGTAAAACTGCTTAGTAGTTTCAGTATTCATACTAAAAAGTCAATGGATAGGTCTTTGCATAGTATTCTTGATATCTCTACATGATTATAGCATTGATCATTGTCGTTAAAAGCTAGAAGAGTGTTACAGACAGTTTAAGCAGTGGCGTGCATTGCATATAAGCAGGTAAGCTGAAGTTACAATTTGCAATCACTGAATACACTTGTGTCGTGTGTGTGTGTTTATGATCGTATGTGTATCTTTACCAAGGCGTACGTACCTACGCCGCGTCACATAGGTATGTACTTAACCTGCCTACCTACCTACTTATTGATTATGCCTACCCCTCTGAAAATCCAATGCACGCCCCTGAGTTTAAGCTAAACAAGTATTATTAACTTATTTCACATTACAATATAAACATGATTTACATAATAATGTGATAATTTTACCATATCTGCGCATCTGATGTGGTCTTGTTTTGGCTTCTCTTACATCTTCATTAGGTGATATACTTGACTCCATTACAAGAGGTGAGGATAACATTTATATTTTTTTGGATAAAACTTTATTTGGCATGTACTGAATGGTATGTTTACCAACACTTGACTGGATATTGTTTGATTTACTTTCTGCTGTTTATAAATCTGGAAATAATGATTTGTTGACTTATACAATAAAAGATATTATACATTTAAATATTTGTGCAAACATTAGTATGAAAATGAAATAAGAGTCTAGTCTTTTCATATTCATTGAATATGTATTCTGATAGTATTTAGCATGATCCTACATGGTTCTTCGCATAATTAGACATAGCTGATATGAAGACCGTTTTATAAGGTAAATAACTTACTTATAATAATCTTGAGCTAGAAACGTAAGGCTAGTGATTACTGCTACTGGAAAAATAACTGAACCAAACCTGCAGGAGTTTCATACAACTGCGACAATATTAGGCTAAGTTATTTTTACGCAACCATGTAATGAATTTATGTAGTGTAGAAAACAGTGTATGCTAACATATACTTTGGTATCTAAGTAAGTAACTGAATGGTATTTTTAATTTCATAGTTTCTGGTTTAGTTTGCCACTAGTTTTAATTCTTAACATTAATTTAGTCGGCGGAATAGTCAATAGGTTGTGGACAAACTACATTTGATTTCTTCAGTCCAACCAATGAACCTCGTTTTTAATACGTATAATCCATTGATTGCTGCTGCACCTAGGTCCACACAGAAACAAAATAAACATTCAAACCTTGCCTTTATTAATTAAAGAAATACAATGCAATTCGTTTCTAAAATTACACAAATTACACAGCCATGCCAAAACACATACAATACAACAAACTAGATAGATTGATTTGGCTGTCAGGAAGACAATGACATTCGACAATTTCAATGATTGTCATTGGTAAATTTATGGTAATTAAAAATATGTAACTTTTGCTTGCTACACTTGTTCTTTTTTTATGTTTAATTTTTATTGCAATATAAACTTGTTCTTAATTTATAAAAAAATCTATGGTAATATTACAAAGAGGTAAGATTTGTTTCGTTTGCATGTATTGCACTAAGCTATGATCATAAGATGATACCGCCCGTGATTAGTATAATTGCGGAAAACGTCTATTTTAAGTAAAACAACATTAGTGTATTACTTTTTAAGATATTGATTTTCAGTTTTATGGGTCTAGAAACTGGTTAATAGTAGAATGTAGTTAATAGTGGTCTATGAGTAAATCCAATCTAAAAGACGAGTAATACGCATATTGTCGATGGTTTAACGAAGAATACATACATTTTTTTGTGTGTGTGGTTGACTTTTGATTTTGATTGACTGTTTTTATTTGTCATTTAATTTTTCTACAAAGTACGCTATGTAGTATTAAGTAGGCACAATAAATTATTTTCGATTAAACAGTTATTGTGCTATAATTTCTCAAAGCTTACTTATATCAACAACATTATGGTGTTTTAAGAATCGTGATTATGTGTTCGAGTTAAAGACGTATATTATAATATTTTCCATTTAATTTGGTTTCCCAAGTACAGACAAATTTACTATGAACGTACATTGATGGAATATAAATTGTAATAGTACGTAGTGAGTTATGTAGTATTTTCATTTAGTGCATAGTTTGAATGAACAATGAAATAGATTGAAAGAGGATAAAACAATGCCATGTACGCTCCAGATAACAGAAGAAAGGACGTCAGAGATGTTATTTATCGTAGCAATTCAAGTCTCGACTTGATATACAGCGAGCACCCGTCGGGTAACGGCTTGCGACGTGAGTATGGGAGTCATGGGTCTATTGACGTGATCGGTGGTGGCAACGACCGTCTGCCCGCGATGGTACACAACTACAGCGGAGCCACTGCTCCAGACAAGCCACAGGGGCTGAGTCGCGGTCCCGACCGGCTCGCCGACGTGCTCAACAGTGACCATGCCGACGGTCCAGTGCCCAGAGCCAGTGCTAGCCCCAAGCCCAGACTCAAGTTGAACAAACTGTGGGGTGGTGCTGGTCCTACAATACCTCGGCAGCCTCTTGACGATGGTGCAATGGCTGTATCTGATGCAACAAAAAGAAAACAATTTGCCCATTATGATTGCCAATCACTTATGGCCAATTTAAGCTATGCAGCAGAAGTGCGTGGAGCATTACTCAGCAGAAGGCGCAATACTACAACTGGAGCCTCTGCAGCTTCTCTACTGGCTACCAGAGGGCTGCCACCTGGCGAGGATTCTGTACCTGATACTGGAGATGGAAGATCAAATGATCTACTTGAAAGTTGTCCGTTCTTCAGAAATGAATTGGGAGGTAAGGCATTGCACATCTATACCACCATTAACTTTTGCAAATTGATGCTTTATTACACATTACTGCAATGTAGGCTATTAACCTCCAAACACTAATATTGCATTGGATGGCTTTTCATATTGTGTTGCATGTGCTTCTTTTTACACATTAATTTAATGGCACCCTTTTTATTGCACTTTATCACAATGTAGTGTTTTACACATCCTACAGAATGTCCATTGTGTCATCTGTGAATCAGGTGACACACAAATACTTACTATATTTCTTGGAGCAATGAGTTCATGAGTAATGACTACCTGATGTTGCAGAATGTTGAATGACCTTATTACAGCATTGTTTGCCTGTTTTATAGGATTATTGTTTTGTGGTTAGCACTGTTGTATGAATGAGTGATGTCTTTTTTTCATTTCTAAAGTTTAAACATTCATAGAAATAGACAGCTATCACCATATCTTTATCTATACATCTCAGATAAAAATGTCAAATGATAAAAAAAAATTCACTCAATGCATATTAAAGTATATTTGTTTCTCAATTTAAAAAAAACTATTTTAATTTGTTCTGGCTAATTACTGAAATGAGTGGATTGATTTTGATGGAACTTTCACTGATAGATATTTGATAGATAGTTGATTTTATGAGGAGTAACTTAGGCTACTTTTATTTTTAAGAAAAAAAATATTTCTCAGTTTTAATTGTAAAACCATGAGGCACAGCTTGTATGTCATAGATTAGATTATACTCCAAATGATAATATTCTGTAACTAATCTCTAGTGAAGGCAATATTGTGGTGAGTCATAATGTCATGAATGGAGTATTTCTCTTCACATTCTGTGCTTTCATTGAATAGACTATGTAATTAATGCAACATTGCAATGCTGGTGGCCAGTCATGCGTTCCACTGTACACTCACATACATTTACTAAGATATTTAAAAAAATTCTTGTTTAGATGTATTGAGTTTGGTTACTAGGTTTTGGTCTGTGAGAGAATTAATCACAGATATTCAAATAATTCATATTCATATCAATAAGTAGGTGTTTAGAAATTTAAACCTTATGCATATTATATTAATTTAATATCAAATTGTTCTTTCTATTGTCTTGTTTATATTTAGAAATATTTTCACTCCATGATATTATTAACAGTATTCAATGTTTTGACTGTGCTTAGAAAATTTTATATATTTCTTGCGGGTAGTAATTTAACTTTTCCTTCAATCTTTTTATACCTAAGTCATTATCATGTTCAACAACCTCAGTTCTGCTGCCTTGAGTATGAAAGGTTTCGATAAATTAACAGTGATATGGTAACAATAGATAAGACTTTCTTTCGCATTTGTATTATTTTTAGGATATAGGATTTTAGTGTTTTATTTTTTACGTAATAATTCCAGGTGAAGAAGAACGATGCGTTTCTCTTTGCTGGCGCACTGCCCGCGGTGCTATCCCCGGCCAGTCGGGCGGGTGGCACCGGCCGCGCGCTGCCTATGGCATTTCCATGCTGGAGTTCCCACCGGGCCACACACACTGGAAACATGGCTGCCCCTTTGCAAGATCGCTGGCACCTCTACCCATCGAAAGCCAGGACCTTGGCGCGTTGTACTACAGGAACTACTTTTACAATCAGCGTAAGTTGTACACTTGACCATGAAGGGTGCATACATTTTATATACATAGATTTTTACAGGGATTGCTAAAGGTATACAAGCAACCACACTGCTTAACATCATGTGGGTGGTATGCAGCAATATATCCTGTGGAATAGCAATTCAGTTATTGTGTTAGTAGCTGGAATTTTCTGAGTATGTCTATTTATTTCCCCAACACCTATAGTAATAGTGGTAAAGTTCCAAATAAGTATGACTTTTACAATGCAAATGCAAATCATTGTATTGATCTTTAATGTATCCTTGTATTATTTGATTGTATATGATAAGATAAAATAAGATTTCTTCATGTGTGATTTTATGAGTGACATGATATTGTTTACTTTTTGAAGGTTTTATATAAATATCAATGCTTTATCACAACAATGTCAGTTTAGATATTCCAAAATAAGAATTTGTTATGTATGTAAAAAAACCATAAGTGCAGATGTATTAAACATAAATTGTAATGATCAACAGCTCACCAGAACTGGTTCGGCATGGATGAAAACTTGGGCCCGATCGCCATATCGATAAAGAAAGAGCGTGTGGAGTTGCGTCGCGGCGGTGGTGGCAGTGGAGAGTGGGCAGCGCCGACCTCGCAGCTGGCGTGGCAATACCGCCTCGTGGCACGTACCTCCGAGCTACTTACCCTACGAGGCTCTCTGCTCGAGGATGCTCTACCCACCAAACCCACACACAACAGTACCTACAACACCAAAGACGTGCTCGAATATGTCGCGCCCGAACTCCAATTGTCTTGCTTGAGGTATGACACATGGTTCCCTGTGGAACTCGCTGTATGCTGTGTACACCAAGTATAAATACTGATATGTTTCAAAGTCGAAGAATTTCGTCTTGCATTAGCATGGCACAAAATGTGTTGAAAGTATAATGCTGTCACAAGTTAAGAGTGCTAACCGTGAATACATTACATGAAGTAGTAATTTTTTGTCTATTATAGAGTTGACAAATACATGCACAGCTATCCCCACTAATTTAACTGAGCTCTCATAACTCGTAACGACACTTGTACTGAAGTTGCCTTTGGACCTCTGAGGTCTGCAATTGTTCATTATCGACGCAAATTGCATCATTTTCAGTAACTTTTAAAAAAATTGCCTACCATTTTTGGATACATTGCTAGTGGATTGATAATGATGTCCATTTTATTACAGGCTTGGAATAACAAACAGTGGAGCTGAAGAACAATTACTGAGGTTGGACGAGCAGTGTGTCACGAGACACTACAAAGTGGGAGTGATGTACTGTAAGAGTGGTCAGTCCACCGAAGAGGAGATGTACAATAACCAAGAAGCAGGTCCAGCATTTGTGGAGTTTTTACAAATGCTTGGACAAACAGTTCGGTTGAAGGATTTTGACAAATACAAAGCGGGTCTCGATAACAGGACGGACTCCACGGGGCTTTATTCGGTGTTTACGACGTATCAGGGTTGTGACATAATGTTTCACGTATCTACAATGCTCCCGTACACGCCCAATAACAGACAGCAGTTGCTCCGCAAGCGGCACATAGGCAATGATATAGTGACGATAGTGTTCCAAGAGCCGGGTGCCGCGCCCTTCACGCCTCGAAACATTCGCTCACAGTTCCAGCATGTGTTCGTAGTGGTGAGGGCTATTGACCCTTGCACAGACAATACACACTACAGCATCGCCGTCAGCCGAGCCAAAGAAGTGCCTTTATTCGGACCTCCAATCAAAGATGGTGCTGTTTACCCAAAGGGTGAAGTGTTTACCGATCTCCTTTTAAGCAAGGTATGTTGTGTGTAAACTATTGGCTCTTTGCTTTGAAGAAAAAAAAATTGTTTTTTCATTTGTTATTTAATTTTTCAAGGTAATAAATGGTGAGAATGCCGCTATCCAATCACCCAAGTTTAGCACAATGGCCACACGGACACGTCAAGAGTACCTGAAAGATTTAGCGAAAAATTATGTTACTGCAAATACAGTAGAAACAGGACAAAAGTTCTGTAAGTATAAGCAGTTTTTAGCATTTCTAGTGGTTGGACGAATTTAAAATTTATCAAATATTTTATTATAATTATGTTTAAAGTAACACTCAAGATCTGACATATCTAAAGAATGTAGTTTATGATATTTACTGTCCTTTTTTTATAACAGTAGATTATTTGATGGTTTTAAATTACAGCGTTATTCACATCGTTGCTGATGAAGAGCGGCAGTAACTCTGCGAACAACACGTCGATCGCTCGCCTTGACAACTGCACCAATGACGTTTTGGTTGGCGGCGCTTTGTGCTTTCACGTAAGTTCATCTGTATTCCATGTCCATTATGGTATTTTGTCTTATGTTTATGTTTTAATATTGATTAAATAGAATAAATTTAAACAAATTAATGTAGATTAAAATAAAATGGTTTTAGCTAAGTATATTACATAATTATCACAGACGATAGCAAAAGTGACAAATGTAAATTTGCATCTGTTACCTTTGCTATCTTAATGAATTCATTATAAAGAATGTTCGGTACAGGTAAAGATTCGAAAGCGCATATCAGCTGGCGATTGTAATTATAAACGCGACCACAGGCTTTTACGGATTAGTGTGATGTAAAGAACTGAAAGGTATTCCGTGTTTGACGCAATATCTGAAAAAACACATTTTTTTTGTATTTGTAATAGGTTCAAGTGCAAGACGAAGGCGCCGGAGGTACGCTGTTGGAATGCATTATGGGCGTGTCCCCCGACACTATAGTGTTTGTGGAGAACACCACGAGGCAGATCGTGCTCGTCATACCCACCAACTCGCTACTCGGTGAGTTATTACATGACAAACATGCATATAATATAATACATGTTTTAGACATAACCGTGATGGTCAAAAGAGTGAAATTTAATATTTTTAGTGGGTTCTGTGGGCCTTTCAGATTGAATGCGAAACCGAGAAAAGTGGCAGTGTAACATGGCTTGGGAGTTAACTAATAGTCGCTTTTCAGGAGGTCACCTAAACAGTCTTATATCATACTAGCGACCCGCCCTTGCTTCACATCGGATTATGTTTTTTAAAACTCACAAACTTCAATTTTCTCTTCTTTTCTATAAACCCACCTGAGCTTAGAACGTCGTTTTTAGTAACGTAACGTAGCTTAGAAGAACGGTGCGTTCAAATAGACAAAATAATTTTGTATGTAAAAATACTACACAGTTGCAGTGGAAGTCAAAACTGACATTTATTACAAACCATATAAGTACCCCCATATAATTTATATTAACACAAATCAACCCACAGAACCAATACATGGAATGGATGTATGAATGGAATGGATGTATGGAAATAGCGACATCAATTTATTTTATGATATTTAAAGACGACAAAAACGGTTTACTTCTTGTGGATGCAAGTAGCGCCATCTGTTCAGTGTCTGGTGAATTAAATTGGTCATAACTCAGGCTGGGTGGTATCGGGCGGGTGGGTGCGTGTGTACTTCCACCGCGGCGAGAGTGTACGGGTGCGCGGCGGGGACGCCATGCTGCGGCGGCTGCTAAGCGTCGCGCCCGCCGCCGCACAACTACTCGACGAGATCACACTCGACAGAGGCGCCTCCTCCCAACTAGGTAATTAACAATTTAAAAAAAATGCCAGTTCTTACCGGTATTCTATGGCTAGGTTCGGAAGCGGTGGTCAGGTTTACGACACTCATAAGGGCTTTACCAGGGTGCAAACTCTAAAACTGAATCAATCATTTCTTTTTCAGTAAATCTGCATAAGCATTGAGTAACAGAACGAAAGCGAAGCTGCTGGCTGGTGTAAGCCCTATATTATGATGATGTCAGAAATAGCTTGGTACAGGTCTCCTAACGAGTTTTGAGCGAGTATTTGTTTTTTTTTCAAAACGTTATTTGTGTCGCTTGAAATGTGATGATTTTTCAACCTTTGGAATTCAACCAAAGTCCGCCTCTGAAAAAGTATCAACAAGTTTGAGCCACGCTAAAGCTTGTGTTTCGGCCATTATTGACGACTGACGTGTCAAAACCTATACTGGGAGCACATGGCCTAAAACTTTTCACGGTATAGTTGACTCTACATTGTTGCGTTGCGCAGGTTTCCACGTGCAGTCGGACGGTCTAGTGACGAGTGTGGAGAGCGAGGGTAGTGCGGCGCGCGCGGGCATCCGGGCGGGTGCGAGGCTGCTCGAGGTCTGCCGCGCCGCCGTCGTGGCGCTGCATCACGATTTGCTCGTCGATCTGCTCAAGACATCCGACCCCGTCACGGTACTAACACTCACGCAACTATACAAAGTCTATACACTACGTCATCGTCAGTTTAGGCCATTAAGATGACTACGAATTTATGTGCGTATTTATTAGCCGCCACTTGGGGCTCACTGGACGGAAATACGAAAAAATTTTAAATAGAAATATTTGTAATGAAGTCAAATTTTGTCTCGCAGGCAGTGGCGCGTCAATGTGATACTATGTATGATATAATTTAGTGTGGAATAGTCAGTCCAGCGTACTTGTTGTACAGTCATCGCCCAAAAAACCTGGTGTACCCGTTACGTGATAGTACACTCTCAAATAGTTTCTCATCGACGAGTACATGCACTGTCCAACAGAGAACAGAGTGCCTAGTGCGAGTTTTCTTAAATTACCGTCACTAGTCATCGCATCGACGTAAACGCAGATTTGTATGGGCTCTTGTGAGCCCTCTAGTGTCATCTTTATTTAGGCCGACGGAGGCGCTGTTCAAATCTGCGTTTACGTCGACGCGGTGACTTGTGACGGCGGCAGTTAAAAACTCGCACTAAGCCCTCAGACTATAAGTGAATCGTGCGGCGGTGTCGCAGCGCACTTTGAGTGCCGCTTGTATGAAGATTAGTCTCTAGTGGAATGTTTAGTCATGTGGTATTGTTGTTGTATGCAGGTGCGCGTGACGTTTGCGAGCAGTGGCAAGTGTCAGTGTCAAGGCGAGGTAGGTGCAGCGGCGGACGCCCAGCAGCCGGGCCGGCCGCGTCGTGCTTACAGCGGACACTCGCCGCCGCGCTCCGACAGCTCTGGATACGGCACCGGTACACATTGTTATACACTAGTCACTACTACTTTTCTCTACTATCCACAATAATCTATGCTATATCTTTAAAATTCCATCCTAAATTTTCAGTATAATATGGATCTTTTTAATTAGAAACTCACTGGATTTCAAATCCTACATGTTAGAAAATACCGTATTAAGATCCGTAACATACTATAGTAGGATGAAGCATTCAAACAGGCAAAATTATTTTGTATGGAAATGGTGACTTCAATTTAAACTATTCAAAGATTGTTGTCTTGTCCAAAAAATAAGTAGCCCTGGAATTTTGTAACTTTTGAAAATTAAATTAAAAAGAAGCAACTAAAAATCAAAAATAAAGAAAAGAAATCGACTAAAAATTTGTGCTAGAATTGAGGTCCCGGAGTTTACCAAATTCCTCCGACGAACAAACACCGCGATATGATAATTTTGTATATTAGATATACTATACATATTGTACTCTAGTGAGGGATTAATGGGTGGTGCATTGTGTAGGCGGATCAAGTCGCAGCCAGCGTAGGTCGCCCGTGTCGTCTCCGGCGGAGAGCGTGCGGCGTCGGTCGCACGACGACGCCGCCTCGCCGCGACACGCGCGCAACAAACGCGCCTCTGCCAACACCGCCTCGCTTACGGTACTTCTTATACCACTATAGCATAAACAAGCATGTGGCCTACCTGATGAAGTGGTTACCGCAGCGTCTGATCGTTTGCAATACCTGGACCTATAGACAAAGTAATATTATGCTCACGTTTCCATAGTACAAACGATACAAAAGGTACGGGAATGAAATTTTTTATCGTTTCTATTAGCACAAGCCTGAGATAATGTTACTTTGTCTAGGCCTGCAGGGGAATAGCGCTCTCGTAACTGAGCGTCCGGTAACGAAACGAGCAGTGCCAGACCATTTGGGTTCTCATTTCAATATCATCTTCATAATTCATACTCAATTCAACCATATACACAAATAACCGTTAAATTTATTGTAGTTTCAGTGCTTTTGATATATATTTTAAATGGGTCATTAAACTGTCATCTTTTCGATATGTAACCTCTCTGAATTCGTGAAGCTTTACAATAAGTTGTATATGACTGCGTTGTTTGTGCCGTAGACGAGAGACAAAATTTCATGCAATGCTAAAACAATAAATGTTTCAAATGATGTCTAGGAGGAGCTAATGCGTCTAATGGACGCTGAGCTTGGCGAATCGACACGAGCGAGCAGTGCGGCGAGTATAGGGGGAGTTCACCCAAGCGGGGTTAATCGGGCTCACACCACCGGACCGCCCCACCCTGGGCCTCTTGGGCAGCCCCTACCCGGATTGCCCGGGGCACCGCTACCCGGATTGCCGGGCCCTCCCACGCCCGGGGCAACATCAGGCTCCGGTCGAGCTCCGCCCCTGCCCTTGCCCGACGCCTCAGCACTAGACTGGGCGGCACTAGTTCACACAGCCACTAGGGCAATGTTGCAGGTAGCACCAATAGTTTTTTTCCTCCTGATAGCGCTTTGTGGGTAAACTTGTGTGGCTATAAATATTTATTTGAATTTCCTTTATTTAGATTTGCGAGGAGCATCAATATCCGTCCATAGAGAACACTGACCCGTCGCTAGATACATCGAATGAACCCACTAATGATGCGTGGTCCGACATTTCAGTAAGTAATCATTACAATTCGTTAAATTTTTTTAATTAATATTATTTATCGTTAATTTGCTTTCAGCAACAGTTTATTAAATAGTGCGTGTTGTTCAGACGACAGAGTGCAGTCTGACAGCGGTGAGCAACGTGACACGCAACAGTAACAACGCGCCGGGCCCAGGCTGTGGGTGCGGGCTGGCGGGCCGCGTGGCCGCGCTCGAGGCGGACGCCGCCACGGCGCTGAGGCAGCGGCATCAACTGGAGGAGGAGGTATGTGCCCTACACATGGCCAACAGTAACAACGCGCCGGGCCCAGGCTGTGGGAGCGGGCTGGCGGGCCGCGTGGCCGCGCTCGAGGCGGACGCCGCCACGGCGCTGAGGCAGCGGCATCAACTGGAGGAGGAGGTATGTGCCCTACACATGGCCAACAGTAACAACGCGCCGGGCCCAGGCTGTGGGAGCGCCCATCATAACTTCATACCTAGAACATAGAAAACTTGTTTACCCGACTGCTCAATAGATTCAAGTAGTGATGATTACAAGAAATGCGCAACACTTATCTAAGCTGCGGCGCGACAGCCGCGTTGCAAAAAATTGGAATTCTTAGGTTTCAGAAGCATTTATTAACAGTCAATGGACTTATTGCAGGTACGTCGCTTGCGGAGGCATAACGCTCGCTTGCGGGAGGAGTCCGCCCGCGCCGTGTGGCAGCTACGACACTTTACGCAGTGGCTCAAGCGAACTGTCGACCGTCAGTGAACATCCATCGGTGACGTACACCTTTTACAACATTCCTTGCATTATTAACAATATCACCCAAAATACTTCCCACCCCAGTGAGCGAAAGAATTAGCAGCTAATTTTACTTACTTATTACTCCAATATCATTGCAGCTAAAGGGCAGCTGATGTATTTTTACTATGGTTCCGCGCATGAAGGATTCTGAAATATAACGTGTCTAATAACTTACAATATCCTCCATTCCATAGGTAAAAGCGAAAAAAATTAAACGGACAAAACACATTCAATTTAATTTGAGCTCAGAGACATCATAAATTATGTTTAACGGGGAAAAAAATATTTTGTATGTTAGATCGGGGTACTAATTCTCGTTCTAGACATACATACACATTGATCAAAAACTATTCTTCCAATATCGACACCAACACAGGATATTTAAAACCGCGGACGAATTTTCGGGTCCTAAAATTTTATAGGCTGCGAATTTTTTTTATTCATAGCTGTGTGAAGGACACTGAACTTTGATCGTAAAATTAGAGAAACTGTGGTGTTTTGATTGTGAAATGTTGAGGTTTTTCCAAGTTATCCGACAATTTTTATCTAGACTATGTTAGTGACACAATTTACAAGTACAATATGTGAAATGTATGTTTATTTACATGCCCTAATAGCTTTAATATACTTCAACAAAATAATTCCGTTTCCTCGAAGTTATTTCATCATCTCCCTGGCCTTATCCCATACATTGTTGGGGTCGGCACTTGATTCAACCCGATGTGGCTGATCACCTGATTTTTATACGAAGCGACTGCCATCTGACCTTCGCAACCCCATTTAGGAGGAAAATCTGTGATCTGGGTTAAACCAGTTGTCAGATTATTTTTAGGCCTCCGACTGACCTGTAACGATTGCCAAAGATGTTAAATTGGCAACCGGGACCGACGGCTTAACGTGCTCTCCGAGGCACGGAGGGAACTCGGGCGGTCACCCATCCAACTACTGGCTAGGCGTATGGTTGCTTAACTTCGCTGATCGAATGATATGCGCAATAGCAACTGTGACATATTAATTAAACAACTCAAATGATCCGATATCTTCGACCATCGATACGATTATTTAATCCAAATTAACGCTAATTTTGTTTTAAACGAAATTGGGGAAATACAAACGGTATATTTATTGTCTTTATCTTCGGTGTTAATACTTTAAGACGTCATTTATCGATGAAAAGATTAATTGATTAACGACATATTTAAATACAATATTCGTCATGATAATTTACATAAGGTGTAAGTTAATAAGTAAGCTAGGGATTTGGATTTGTTTTATCTCTGACGCTTTATACTACTAAGGAATATGATGTCAATGGAAATCTTTAATAGTTTAACTTAGTTCTGTTTAGAGAAAAAACCTTATACCGAGTTATTACATAGTTCAATTCTATAATATTACTACCCAGAAAGTGATGTACTTCGCCTAAACAATAAATACTTAGTAGGTAATTTGTTTTATGTAATTATAAATTGTATATTGTGGCGATATCTGTATCTTATGAATTTTGTGCCTTTTTTGTGCTTCTAATGAAGCGTTTTATTGGCGAAATGTTATAACATTACGTAGGGTAGTTATTATGATAATATGAGAATATTATGTTTGTTAACATAATGTTGTATGTAATATGATGTTGCTATTTCAATCAAATTGGTAAATATTTATATATAACGATAGTTGACGTGAATTAGGTACTCGTAATTAAACATTTGAACTGCAATTTTTTTCATGACCCATACTATGTAATATGTTTCCTTTACAATTTTATAAGGTTTACACATTGATGTTGATATTATGTATCTTTTTTACTATTTATCTCGAGACAATGTTTACATATTTATGTTGAAAGGTTACAATGTGTTAAGTAATTGTAAGGAAATTGAAACATGTAAGGTGAACACCAATTTACCGTTAAATTCTATTTAAGTCACCCGCTATGGGTTATAATTAAAGTACTCTAATAATCACACTAATGCTACTATTTACTATACGACCTGTGTCACAATATAGAAAGATAACAGAAGAGCGGCTTCCTACTTTTGTCGAGAGTGGACGCGGTCGCACATCGACGCGCGCTTAATGGAATCTGAATCAAGTGGGTGTAATTCCTATCCTATACACGTATTCATGGACGCTTTCTGTATGTTTCTATGTTGTAGGAGACCGTGTGATTATAGTATATTAGCTGGTAGTTTAGGTTGTTATTGTAATCGTTAACTGACTTATAACCTGCCAAATATATATACAATAAGAGTTGAAGGCATTGCGCTGTGTCTATTGAACGGACAGTAGCCGACTTAATACATGTCTCGACTTATTTAAATGCTTATACTCCCATACTTATAAACCCTAATTTAAAGGTAAATAATTGCGTTTGCAGGCGAGAAACCTCTGAGAGACTTTTAAGAGTTATTTGTAAGTATCGTTAGTAGCAGTTTCGACATTATCCAGAAAATAAATAGCTTCATTTCCTACCATATTTTCCGATTATTTTTATTTATGATGTAAATAAGAGTAATAATTAAGTTATAATCATCATAAAATGAAAGCTTTATTAGTTTAGTTTACTGTAGACTTAACATTTGTATTAAGTTTACGTTGATACAGTCGAGGTAACGATGACAGGACACCTTTCAGGTTGTATGAGATTATTTTATATTATCATTTTTTATAGCTTTACATTCAGTAATCTTTTATAAATCATGTCTTACTAGGCTAAAAAGTCTATCTATACAGGAGATTTGCATCACGTAAATATAACTGAAACTGATTTGATCATTTTTATACTCAGGCTGATTTAGTTCATTGAATTGTAAAATTTTCATAGAATAGGGTGTTTAAACCCCAGAGTGAAATCGTCTTCGGTTCGCACGCACTAGCATTGTTTTTCGAAGGCCTAACAATGATAACATATTTAAAAGGGCCTACAGTGCAGAATAGTTTCTCATTCGAGCATATATCCACAATGCAGGCTTGATTTAACAAGAGTTGGATCTGTTTATTGACATTCTCCTGGCTCTGTTGGTACTGGCAGCCGTTGTGAACACGTTAACTAAAATAAATAAATGTGCCTTTATTAAACGTTAAGGACTTGTGCTTACTTATCGCGTTATAAAACTCAAATAGGAAAGAAACATCGATTACTTCCATTATTTAACAAAACAATTTCTAATATTTATAATACAACCAATACAATGTATCATAAGGATTAATTTCATTGTGTAGTAATATTGTAGTAAGTTATAATTATTAATTATATTGAACTGTTGAAATGTATCGACGATGAACAGAGTGAGAATGGAAAAAGGTCTGTTATAATGTTGTATATTGTGTTGTTTAATTAATCATATTTAATATAGGACGATAGGGTAAGTTCGTCCTTGGCATAAGACGGTATGAATCCGGAATATGCCATATTTTGTGAAGTAGTCAACATTTTATACAAATTAAAATTATCTTTATTTGATTGGACTGCCTCCAAGATATGTACTTTCAAGTCCTCAAAAAGACAAAGAAAAAATTACACTATACAGGATTATAAAGATATATTGTAAAGATTTAACAATATATCTCAAGAATATAAGCCTACGAACACAGTTCCAATGCTCTATAGTCAAAAAATTAAAAATATAAATGAGTATTCCAGCCAGCTAAAACTAGGTTCAAGAATAAATTAAATGAATTGTAAAAGGACAGGGTAAATTACTTTATTTACTATAATATTTATTTACCCGATACATTTTAAGCCAGTACCAATCCACAATGATGCCTATAGTGCGGTCTAATACCAGCGTTGAACTTACCCCAGCGCACCTTACGGATGCTGGTATGCTATAGACATGGACGAACATGGAATAAAATATTTGGGTACTCAATGCATTTCATGTTATTTTAGGAAATGCAGTAAACCAAAAGTAATTTATTTGTAATCGTAGTAAGTATTATATTGGCCAAATAATTAAAATTCCATGACCATGCCATGTCTTTTCATACAAATCGAGTTTACTACAAAATACTTATATCCGTAATCGTACACGTTAGTTTTTTTATCAATAGTAATCTTAAAACTTCCTGGGATATATACATAAATACAATAAAAATTACATAGATTTTAATCATCCGTTGAGTTTGACGTAGCGGATACGTAAATGCAAATCGATAGATATGAAGCTCCGAACCTTAATAATGAGATTCGGTTTTAGGACGGATTTAGCAAAGATCTGCAAGACATTTAAATCTAAAATGTATCACTCTTGTGGTGCACCCATATTGGTAACAATATCTTGTTTGGTATATCAACATATAACTTTTTTATTTAAAAAAATAGTATACATTTGTTTTTAAACTATCCGGAATTGATCAAAACGATATAATGATTTTATTGTAGTAAACTTTGTAAATAAGCCGCGGTACCATGTATATTTTTTACGTATGCTCTTTTTTTACTAACCATTCTCCCGTATTATTGCGATTTATTTAAAATTATTGTTTTTCAGTGTGTACGTATGATCTCTCATACTTACACATAAAACTGACGGTAAATACTCTTGTTGTTTTTAGAAACGGCATCTGTCTCTACTGTTGACAACTTGGTGTATGTGAAGCATTTAGTACACTTGTCCCACCACTCATGTTAAGTAATATTATCTAAGTTATAGTATTCTTGATTATTGTTCATTATATTGTATACTTCGGCGTAAGAATCCTTCGGCCATAGTTGAAACTGGAGATGGATGAAATAAAAACGAATTCGTCGTTATTATTTCACAGAACATCTTAAGAGTTTGTATTATCTTTGTGTATTTTTTTATGATACGTAACCAAAGCAATTATTGTTAACCTCCATATTTTTGAAATTATTATTTTCGTTTAGCAGGTTTAACAATATGTTACTGTAGTTAGATATAGTTTTCATTAGCATATATTTTGTAAACTATTATAGAGGACATTCCAATTAAAGTACATAAAGTACCAAAATGCCTGTTATTTAAAATAAATCTTCAACATACCTTTTATGAAGTTTCACCCCTTAAAGGATAAACAGAAATGTTTGTAAAACCCACTCTTCACCGAAAATAATTGGGTGGCCAGCCGACGTGAAGATGGTGAGTCCATACGCAGTCTCGTGATGTATAGTCTCATGAAAGATTTAAGAAAATACATTGGTAGGTAGAGTACAGACCAATGACATTGCAACATGCGTCGCTTGGATAGCAGACCAATACTTACGACTCGGCCTCTAGACTTAATTCGGATTATCCGGATACTCATCAACTTTTCAAAGAGCTTGCACATCGTCTGGTAGAAGCCTCTCGTGACAAGAGAGCTGGGGCTTTTCTCGCTCAGAGAATCAGCATTGCTATTCAACGTGGCAATGCTGCCAGCCTTCTTGGCGCGATCCCGAGACACCTGGGACTTGGGACAAGTTTTTTTACCTTTAATTAGTTTTAAGTACTGTTCCTTGTATATGTAATTAAGTTTTTATTAATAAATTGATTAAAACTAACCGCCGCGAGGGCAGCGGAAGGGTTATGACGGAGTCGCACCGTCTAATCTTCACGGTGGTCTTCAGGGCCTAGTGAGAGTTTTTTTAAAATTACCGCAACAAGTCGCCGTGTTGACGTAAACGCAGATTTGTATGGGATCAAAATATTGCTCTCAGTGGGCCGACAGATGGCGCTGTTCCTATACAATCTGCGTGTACATCCATTCGGTAACTTGTGACGGCGGCAGTGAAAAACTCACAATAGGCCCTCGGGTCGCTAAGTGGGGAGTAGCACGTGATATGTCATCACATGCTTCACCGTGACATCCATGCTTACTACCTAGATAGCTCTGCCACAATCCTACTACAAAGACAATTTCTGAAGTAATGCACACTTGGTATCCATTCGGCAAAGCCCTTTTTACGAGGACTCTTAATTCAGCTTCTCTTTTTTCAGAAGTGCCTATTGAGCTCATAAAAGTCTGACCACTCGCTGGGGCGTGTATTTAACATCCATTGTCTTTTGGTTTCTTAAGTATTATGAATTGCGTATGCTGGTTTTTCTATTACTGGGTAGTGATAATAATGGACGACATCGATATTTGATACACAATTAATTATGTAGGTTGGTACACTACCTGCTACTTATCGTATAGATTGCTTTAATTATCTACTTCTAATTTAATGATAAGTGATTACTAGTGGGTCATATAAATATGGAGTTTTGTCTGAAAGGTGTTAGTGTATTCAGTAGAAGAGAACCAACCATGCGTGTATTGATTTTGTTAGCTCTCCTAGGCTCCGCTCTGGGTAAGTACCTAAAGACGTAAAACTAAAACCTGTGCCACAAGTAGGTTTTAACATAATTTATGTGGACGATATCGCCCGTGTATTTTCCTCATTTTGTATGGGAACGTTAAAAAGCGCCCCAAGCGGCGCAAAAGCGCAAAACGCAAGGTTTGAAAGTGTCAAAACCTATACTTACGACACTGGATGTCTAATATAGACGTGTTTTGAGATAGTGTTCTGAGAATGTTTTGATTTTCTAGCGCTGCCTAAAAGCCAGAACCGCATCGTGGGTGGTACTCCCACGACTGTGGAGCAGTACCCGTATATGTCCAACATGCAGTATGGTTGGTTCGGCATCATCTGGTTCCAAGCTTGCGGCGGTTCTCTGCTCACATCCACTGTGATTATGTCGGCTGCTCACTGTTACATGTAAGTAGATAGTATATCACATTTATAAGTTTAAGTTGTTGGCTCTCCTGATCGTGAGACTCCTGATCCAGAGGGTCTTTTACTGATTTTTTTCTTACTTAGGGAATGGTTTATTAAATGAAATGGAACAACAATTCAATAACATAAACTCTAGCTATATCAGCTGTTGAGTATGTAGGACGTATGAAAACTTAAGGATTCAAGAACTCATTCAATATATAATAACTCAATCAATATTTATCAACTTAGGTAACTAATTACGGTAGGTAGGTGCCAACACATAAAAGATCTGAGAAGTAAATTTTCGCCGTTTTAGGTTCAACACTTCTCATTTCATTTACCTTCTGTGCGTACCTCGGTGTTCTTCATCAACTCAAGTAATTTATTAAAATGTTTTTCCACAGTGGTGACAGACCATCGGATTGGCGCGTATTGGTTGGCACTTCTTTCGCATCAAGCGGTGGTCAAGAGAGAACCGTATCCCAACTGGTGTTGCACCCGGAGTATAGCGACGCGACACTAGACAATGACATCGCCTTGGTTCGCCTCTCGGTGGCTGCCATCCTTTCCGACAGCGTACAGCCCGCGCGCATTCCCGGCTCCAACTACAACCTGGCTGACGGTACGGTCGTCACCTCCATCGGCTGGGGAACTCTTACGGTAAGCCCTTCAAACCTAATACTTAAGTTAGTCAAACGGTAACTCGAATCACCTGAGGCACGATAACATTTACTAGTCATGAGAATTTGTCATGGTCGATAAGTAGATAACCATTTGGTGATAAATTCCTGAGACGATCTTTAAATAATATAAGATGATATCGCAAATGCTATATGAAAAAAAAAAATGTTTGAACGTGTTGCTCTTCTAATCTATGTAATGGATTTGATACGGTTTTACTAACAGGAGGAGTTGATCTCACTGAACAAATGAATAGTCGAAAGAAATAAACGATTTTGAATAGTCTTAAAAATCCGAACTCGAAGTGCTAGTTAAAATTAAAAACTATATATGAAATAAGTGGGAGTCTTGTTGTTCAGTCGGCAGAATTTAAACCTGTCCGCACAATTTTGTTTGAACTCACAATGCGAACCTTAGAATTATTCAGAACATTCAATTAAATATAATACCTAGCTTGCTCCATTAGGTTGATTTGTTTTGTAAAAATCTACTGGATTACTCGAGCTTTATGAACTCAAATCTATTCAAAACTAACGAATATTTCGTTGCATTCATCAGCCCGGCGGCGCATCACCCGAACAGCTGCAGCACGTGGACATTAACGTCATAAATCAGGAAGTATGCGCTGAGCGTTACGCCGAGCTCAAGACCCAGCCTGGTTTCTCTGGGTGGCCCGACATCACTGACGGTATGCTCTGCGCCGGCATCTTGGACGTCGGAGGCAAGGACGCCTGCCAGGGCGACTCCGGCGGCCCCCTCGCACACCAGGGTGACATCATCGTCGGTATTACCTCCTGGGGATACAGCTGCGCCCACGCCACCTACCCCGGCGTCAACGCCCGCGTCTCACAGTACTCTGACTGGGTCGTCGCTAACGCTTAATTTCACAACTACGACGGAAAGTTTTTACTTGTAAATAAATGTTTGTTGTAAATATTTTTTTATGTGGTTTTTTCCCTAACAGTACTTTAATAATTTATTATAAGTATACAGGCAGTTGATGCTCACCTAGGCTAAAATAAGAATTAATACATATAAATTAATTCAAATAAGTTTATTAATAAAAGTAATACATGAACTAATCAAATGATGAACTTTCAAATGAGCACGCGATCAATCAAGACAACATAATGTTAATTATTACAACTTGGAAGTAAGATAAGCTGATTAAAATATTAATAGATATGTAGTAATTAGACAGCTTAGGTGACCACTAATGTCACTAATCCTCCTCCGCTCGACGACCACGGTCCACGCTAGAAGTGCTCTGCCTCGCCGAGGCGACAATGATCTTAAACAAAATTTAAAATTATATACCTAAGTCAGCTATACCTTCAACTTCGGCGACAGCCTCGGCTAAAGGCGAGGCTGTCGCCGTGTCTGAGAAGAATTCTCGACTACTTCAGACACAGCTAGAAAAACTGGTGACGATCGAGAAGCATCCGTACCCGTGATCATTAATCACGGGTACGGTAAAAGATCACTCATGACACTTCAATCTACAATGCAATATAAGTCGCCGGGAACTGAGGAAGATGGCGTACCTATTCATTGGGGAAATAATGATGGGTCACGACCCACTAACAGTTTCACTAAGCAAGAATTACGGTTCACGTTATGAACTCATTACTAACCGCTTCTGGCGACATAGCCTTTTCGACTTCCTGTTCCACTTGTTTCGCTTCGTCTGGTTCCACTACTTGTGCGGCCAAGCACTGGATGGCTAATTGCACAATTCGCTCTAAGTCAGGCTTTTCAACTTGCACGCCGCATGCTGAATCAATCAATATTAATATTATAAATCGGAAGAAAATTCCCATCCTCACAATATGAGCAGAGAAGAAACTTTAAAGAGTTCAAGCAATGAGGCAGTGCAATAACTGTGCGAGTTACTGTCATGAATAGATTTATCTGCAATTTTGAATAAAGATGACTATATCCCCTCTGCTGCTGTTGGCAAATAGTGGCTCTCATTCGTCTTTTTTTTGTTGGCACAGCATTGTTAGGCCCGAGAGAGCCGATCAGCTGAATAAGTTCTCAACTATTCAGTTAGTTTTCAGTAGTTAGTACTCAACCTTTCAATGCTTGCCCTTTTTAAGTTCGTTCAACATTGGCTTGCAGATTTTCGCAGCTGCTGGGGCCTTATAATGAGCTCTTATTGCCATGATAGTTTCACTCATTTATGAGACAGATGTATGTGACGTGCATACATCTGTCACTGTCGCACAACTGAATTAGCAATAAGACCTACCTTTTTTATGCTTAGATAACTTTACGAAAAAAATAACAATTCAAGTACCTGTGATATCTTCAATGATGTTTTCTAATTTAATTTTCTCCAGCGAGTCCTTTGTAATGGGATGTTGTTCATTTATCAGAGAGTTAACCAGTGACGTCATAGTTTCTTCAGTCTCTGTTAAAGAAATACAATATTAATCAGTAATTACCTACAGTTTTCTATGCCACTCTTGCCAGTTCCAAGCTACTATGTTTAAACCAAAGTCAAAGAAGCTTAGTAACGTACCCAAATCGCAAAGTTCCGCTGTATGGAACAGAGAAGCCATGGCAGGCCCTAAACGTTCATGGAGCGGCTTTTCAGGTTCTGAGACACCCTTCAGAGCTTCTTCCAACCCGTCCAACGCTTGGTTGTTCTCACCGCCTCCTTCCAATGCTTCCACCTAAAATATACAGGCGTTTATAATCTTCTATCCATCCCTATGGGATACAAACGCGAGCATATTATGTACTAAACAAGTGTCATGAGATTGTTCGTTTACCCGGAGGCATGTCCGGACAGCTCCAAATGGATGGTATCTCGGTACCTAGTCTATTATCATTACGTAGTAAATTTTTTTATAATTAATATATTTACAAGCACGGTTTTTATCTTTTAGGATAAGATTTTTTACGTAGAAGTTATCACCATAAGCCATAGGAGATTAAAAACGGAGATGTCTTGGATAAAGATGTTAGATATATGTCACGGCCTTTCTACGGTTAAAAAAACGGGTCAAGAGCGAGGACTCACACACAGTGTTTTGAACTTTTCGTTTCATTTAATAAACCACCAAACTTAGATGTGTGGGTTACACATCTATGTTTGGTTATTTATTTTATTTTGGTTATTCTGTTGATTTTAAATTAAATGTGTTGCATTAAATTAAATGTGTTCGCGTTGAGCAAGATATTTGGTAAATTTGTATTAAAAGCATACTTAGTAACTAGATTTATGTTCACAAAATCTGTTCTGCTGTTTCCTACCTACATTAAAGATTTAGCTGAGTATGGGCTAGACGGCGCTGGTTGATAAGAAACTACGCATTAGTACACGTGTGTCAATGAAATTAAGTACTTAATGAAATTATTGATATGACATCATTTTATTATGAAATACAAATTAAAATCATGATGATGGATTAAAATAAAATACTGGTATAATACGTAAGAGAACAATGGTAGCGGGTTCGAATGTAGAGAAAAATATTTACAACATATATAGATATAGATGGGTACCTATCATCTCATGAGTCTGGAAGATGTCAAGGAAAACAGCGAACTAAATGTTTACTAAGATTATATAGTTCGGACAAAGTTATCAAAAACTTCCGAAATTGTTAGAAGAGTTTGATAAAATCGAGAAAAAGCCCAAAATGTTAGTCTAGTTAACGAACATTTTATGTTTGCGGAATTGCGTGATGATAATTTCATAGGTATCTAATAGAAGGTATCTATCTATCAAAAGACGTTGAAAGATATGCACAAGGCTCGGTAGGTATATAATTTTTTTCCTGTTACAATAAAAATATTCACCTTAGGTTCGCCTTATTTTAGGTATATATGAGTACAGTACGAGTAATAGATACTAACATGTTGCCTTATAAGCCGATCAGCCAACGCAGCAAGAGCGTCAAAAGAACGAGTTTGCTTTTTATACTGACTGGGGTCACCTCCGTACTTCAGCAACCACCTCTTAACCATCGAGTCAACCACTTCATATCTTGACTTAGCGCTGAAATAAACCATAAAATACCAACAACAGCTGTGTATGAACGTACAAGTAAGGGTGTATCAGTCAAGCAAAAGGGAAACTGAAAGAGAAATGCTGGTTAGCAACATCATTCGGGAGTCTCATCTATCAGCTGGTCTAATGTATCTTCAATACCTACCCTACAAGACGTCAACAACCCCTTGATGGTCGCAACTTCAAGAGATACTTACCTATGATACCAATTTGGACTAGAGTAATTAATTCTGTGGTTCAAAATCGGCCAGCTGCATAATTCTAATTCTCGGCTATCCTTTTGAAAGGATCTGGTATTCTTTTTACAAGTGACACAAGGATTATTATTAATGAAATCTCATTGAATATACTTACCCAGATATGACATCAGGCAGTTCGGCAGTAAGGTCAGCCAATAGGGCCCCGGCGTCGTCTCTTGTGACCCGCATTGTGTCCAAGCAATCGTATATCATTTTCATTACATTCACGTCTCGCATTATGTTTGTCTGCGATGCCAGTGGAGTGCTGCAAATTGTACAATTATCTTTTCAGCTTTAAATAGTCCAATTATTCCCAGGTTACGATTGAACATATTTTATTCGATCAAAGGCTTTGCTGACAGATTAAACTTGGAACAGTTAAGAAACTGAATATGACAACTATCCAATAGCTACTTTAGGATGATAAAAATAATATTAAGGTACGTACATTGGAAAATATTTCTTGCGCGTCTGTCTGCCGCTACGGGGTACCATGAAAAGGTATATTTGAGATCTATCAGAGTCTATGGTCGACGCGGAGCGCGGAGACGGAATTTTGTCTAATGGTTTCAAACGAAGTGTCTGGATCTCTTCGCGAAGTGCCTATAAATTAATCAACAACGTAGAAATACTAGTGAGGTATTTATATAATTGTAGAGTTATACTTGGTACTAACCTTAATCTGTTGTAATTGTTGCGAACGTATGATGCGCAGACGCACTACATCGCGCTGATACTGTGTCGGCTCATAGCCACCTGCCATTACGGATGGGTCTTTTGGAGGCTAAGAGCATAATAAAAACACCTTGAAATTATCTGTTAGGTGTAAGTACCTAAAAAGCTTCCGCATATGAAAGCAGACATTCATAGATACATTTTTCACAAAGGTTTAAGTAGATATTTGAGAACATACTCACCTTCTGAGGCAGCACGTCGGCTTGTAATGCCGCCGCTAACCTCAGGCGGTCCGAATAAGTGCTCAAGGTTTCCAAGTATTTTTGTTCTAGTTCACTGTGACGATTCTGTAAAGAAACGATTTTTCGTATTTGTGTACGAACAAAGTAGTATGGTCTAATCAATGATCTCCTAACCGTGTGAAATGCAAACTCACGCGCCAGTTCCTAAGTTGTTCGAGTATTTGAGGCGTAGGCCCAAGAGTGACAGAGAATTTATGTCTCCGTGCCATTTGACGCAAAAGGTCATCGAGGGTTTTGTCCACGCGTCGTGGCTTGCCAAGTTTGCGCGTGAGGACATCTCGCATCTTCGCACGGAGACCCTCCGCTTGTGACTCCATTTCGCGCAAGTCCACGTTCATACGGAACAAGTGGGTGCGGTTCACTCTGAGGAAGTATAAGATTGGAGGATGTTACAAAACGTATGCAAATGACACAAATCACGTACGTGACATATGTCATGTCACTTCCATACATTTTATATCGTTTTTATGAGCGAAGCGTGGGGATTAAGTTAATTTGTCTACAGGCCCTATGCAGATTGTTGATTGGTGCCGTCACCCACTTCATAGCCATATACCTACATAAGTATAATTGTTTACTTACTTCTGTCTCTGTTTTTGCTTTTTTATCTCGTCTTGTAACTCAAGTACCCTTTTCCTGAGTCTAGTCAGCAGCTGTTCCGGGAACACCACGGTCCGCGACAAACCTTCAGGCCCATTACACCCGCGCAGTGCTGATGCACGGATTTGGTCGTAACGCAGCACTATAACTTGATCGACGTCGTTCATACAGCTTTGTTTTTCCATCTATTGTAAAATAACACTATTCCTCAAAATATATTTTATCCTCTGTCATTAGGTTTTACCTATTTATTACAAGAAAATTCCAATTTAAACAGACTTTTTGTGCAAAAGTAATTGTCTCACAGGCCAAATGTCGCAGTAAATTGGTTATAGACTTAAGAGTAGGTAGTGTTTAAAAGAACGTGAAGTTACCATAAACTCTCTAAGTTCATTCTTCCTTTTATCTAACTGTGCAGACAATTTACGTTTCACTTTGTTGTGTGCATCAATATCTCTTCTCAGCAATTCCACCAGCCGGTCTTGTTCCATCATCTGTTGCTCGTGCTTGTGTCTATAGGATTATAAACTGTGAAGATTATTTTTCATTATATTACAACAATTCATCCGAGAATAGTGGGTACGTTACCTAGTATTCCTCAAATCGTAAGTTTTGTCGTAAATGTCCCTATCGCATCCTTCTGGACATATGGTAGGATCAAGTCGAATGGGACCGATGTCTCTGCTGTCCAGGCTCCCTTCATCCTCTTCCTCGCTCGAGGAAGACTCAGATTCGGATTCCGATGATTCTATTTCAAATAGGTAAAATTATGATATTGTTAAATATTTTCAATGCCACCAGGTATCTTCGATATTAATATGTTAATGATAAAAAAATACATAAGTTAGTTTACAATTATTGTAAAGTGTTTACCTACACGCATTATTTTCTCTAGCAACCCTATAATACCATATTTTTCAAATGTTAGTTACCGTCTTCGTCATGATCCCTCGGTGGGCGATATTTCTTTTTGAATATCCTTCGCAAGAAGTCAGCAAACTTGTTGTCTTGTACAAGTCGTTTAAATTGCCGTTGAAGATCCTGACATTCCAAATCTAATTGTTCCTTCTCAGCTCTGTGTTCTTCAATGCGGTGTTCACAGTCCAGAATCTGTTCTTGAATTCCTCGGACCTGAATATTAGTTGTAAATTTGATGTCGCCAAATATATATTGCATATAATTATAGACAATTCAGACTGTACATTCTATAAAAAAATATTTAATCTGAATTAAAATATTTGTTCGGGGGGATCAAACTGGCCTTCCAAAGATTGCAGGAATTAAATAAAACTAGTATTCATATCCAAATGTTCGTTATAATGTCAAAGAAGAAGAGAAACAAATCAATGATAGACGTATATATGTAACGCGATACAACTTTCAAGGGCGCGATCTATTTAATTACTTACGCCATCTACTTACATATAATGAAACTAAAACATACACATGTACGATTCGTACAATATTGTATATAGAAAGTTTAATATAATAGCTCTTTACCTTATGTTATACCGAGTCGAAGTGTTTAGAATAAGATATTTAACTAAACTAACATTATGCATTCGAAATAATTAATGATTAGGAATTGAAGTGATTGCTTACTTGCATTAGCTTTCCGTATACTCTCTCAGCAAGCCTATCCTCATGCGCTTCAAAACGATTCAGCACATTCATTTCTCTATGAAGCTGATATAAATGCAGTTCGAGTAATTGATTCTTCTCCTAAAAGAGTTATTAATAGTATTATGTATCTTTCAATATTTCAGTAGTGTCACGAACCAATATATTTTTTTTTACATCACCTGCACTCGTATGCGTTCTCTTTGCAATTGCCTCAGACGAGAATCAAACTGTTGAACTGAAACTTCTGCATCCGCCAGCAGCATGTCTTGCTCGTACAAGTGCCTAATCAGACAATTTAATTAGACAATTTTAATGTCTGGTTTGGTTCTCTATCCTTAGGTACTAAGTCGTGCGTTGTCTGAGTGTTAGTCATATTTAGGTGTAAGGTATTAATTGCATTATAATATGATTTTGATCTAAGTCAATCAAGATATTGGCTCACCTTTCAATACGTCTTTCTCGTATTTCAATTTCAATGGGTGTGGATTCTTGGTCTTGTTTCGCTTTAAGGAACTCCCAAGAAACAGCGAGTGGTCGAGTCTCTAGAAATAAATGATAAAATAGCCAAATAAAAAGTAAAAAGAAAACTATAAGTAGTACCAAATACCAAAGGAAACAAGTTGAACTATTTCTGTTTTGTTCGCCCTACCCTTTGAAGCACTTTCATTCAAGGCTACTGTGATGATGTGTATATACTTATATCAAATACCTATAAGTGGCACAAATCTCGGAGTCCTGGGTGGTCGTATCCTAGCCTGTGGGTAGAGAGTAGATTTCCTTCGCTCGCCTTTTTTTACAGGGGTTTGTCTTCCAGTGCCAGGATGAATCGGATCTAACTTTATCTGAGAAAAGTCAAAATGCATATTTATGTTAAATATTTCTGCCAAGCCACGTAGTTAGATCACAAAAAAAACATTCATAATTCTAGCTACATTAAATATTAGAAACAATCAAAATCAAACCAGCTTCATTCACCTCGTTTTTAAAATATTAAGTTAGTAGGTTACCTCAAGGTTTTTCTCAGGAAATTCAAGATTATCGTCTATTTCTGGTATAGCAGGCGGTTGTTTGACTAGCTTTTGCGGGATCTCCAAACGAATTTCACCAAGCCTTTCGCCAATTTCTTTCATGCGTTCGACCAAGCGTAATTTGAGCTCGCGCAGCTGTAGCACTTTTTCATTGAATGCTCGTTTAGTGTCGAAGATCTGTTACATGATTTGTAATCAGAAGAAGGAAAATATTTGAAGTATACCTAGTTATATTATGAAATCGGCCGTGATCTGGTTGTTTTAAACTAAAATGTTGTTTGCAAGCTGTTGCAAAGGATCCTATACAATTTGTTAACGTTATATGCTAGAATAAATATTTATTTGTAATAAGTGATACCTACTGGTTTAACCCAGATTGCCGATTTTCCTCGAAAAAGGGTTACGAAGATCAGATGGCAGTATAAAAATCAGGTGATCAGCCAATCGGGTTGAATTTAGTGCTGACCCCAAATACATGGGATAAGGCCAGGGAGATGATGAATAAGTGTGATACCTACCTCTTTCCTAGCCAAGCATACTCGTAGTTGCGTGTTATGTCCCGGAGGAGCCACGTAGTCAGGCTGTGACTTCAGCAAACGGTTTCCAATCGTAGCCTCAGCCTCTTTCAATGCTTCTGCCGCTCCCGGGGGCATGGCGTTAGGATCGGGTTTGCGTGAGAGGTGCTCTTGCCACTAAGTTCCAGGAAAAGTATTTCGTAAGGACAAATTACATTAGAGTATGCCACAGAAACGACTTGAGATACTCGGGTATCTGCTCATCCTATTTCAATTATACTTTCACAAATTATATTTCAGGCTCCTTATTAATAATTAGCATAGATAAACGGAAATCGCGAAAAAAATATTAAATTCGTATGAGACGGGTACCTTCAAGGAATACCATCTGTTATAGATTACCTCAATAAGTTGAATATGATGACGATTTAAACGCTTATGATAGTTTCGAAGCGCTTTTTTAAGCGGATGAGGCTGTCTCGGAGGCAGGCCCAGTAAGAACGAGGCCACACGCGGTGGACCCCAGGACATTTTCCTGGCAGCTGTGCGCCGAGCTGCTGTTTCTACTCGTCTGTAATATTGCAAAGTGATATTAACAAAAGTACCCGTTTTGTGTCTATATACACAAATTACCAACTCGTATCGTGCATATTCCAAACGTGCTTCGAAACCAATTTTGATTGCACTTACGCCAGTTCTATTTCAACTAGTTCCAGTAAATTCACATCCCTGAGTGCAGCATGTAACATTGTTATCCAAAATTAATACAAGTTTTAATCGTACGTGTTTTATATTTTCTAGGATATTGATAATGGACAGGATATTACCTTCCCCTCAAAGCGGCTTCCGCCATTTTAGCGTATACTTCTTCGAGTTGCTCGTAAAAAGCTCGCGAAAGGTTCTTCTGACGTAGAGGTCGTATCATTACTTCGGGGTCCCTATTAAATAAGTTGGTTAGTCCGTTATGGTGCCATTACATAGTTCTCTGATTTCCTTCTACTTCATTGGAAGTCATTAATAAAAACATTGTAACACTATTAATTTTAATTTCCATAGACGACGTGTTTTGATATCGATAACTATTAACACTCCCATTATACTTTCTACAAAAAAATGGTATTCACAACCTTGTAACAGTTTTAATATAAATAACCAATAGAATATCTTAAATGTAAATCTTAACTTTGAGAGAACTAAAGATACGTCTGTGCTGAATTGGAGAAACGCAAATACCTGATCGCTTTCAACGTGAACGGAAACACATCCAACTGAATAATATTCCTCAAGTGCATTTTCCTGAGCCCAAGATCGGAAGCTTCTAGTTGGTGCGCCAGCTTTCTCGTGGTCAACGCTTTCATTTCATCCAGTTCTCTTTCCTGTACTTCCAGTGGACGAGGGTCGAGAGTTACGTCTATTTGTTGAGATGCTGGTAAAGACCGGTTTCTGTGGATTTGTATAGACATACATTTATTCTTCATGCTTCGTTTTATGTGGGCCAATAATATGTTGGATATTGTTAATTATGGCTAAAATATTTTTAGTTCCACCTAGTCAATTGTAACGTCTAAATCATCATTATTCAATGAATAATCAACCAATACATACGCTTTGATAAGCTTATTGTATTCAGCGGTGAGTTCCGCCAACTGGTCCCTGACCCGTTTCTTGTGCGCGTTAGCGATGGCCATCATTTTGTCGTACTCCTCTTTCTGCTTGAGCTGCTCGTGTGACATCAGCTCTCCTTCTATAGTACTTGGCTCCTTCACTTTTTCTATTCTCTGAAATATTATTACCGACATAGAGTAGTAATACATTTGAATTAGGCTGCCTGATAAGGGTGCTTGACTACTTGTGCTTATTTGTTTTAATCTTTCCTGTTTTTAGTCCAATTAAGCGAGGGATTTAATTAAGTTTATATACTGAAAAGCTTATTATGAACCATATTGATTTTAATTCAAAGGTAATAATAACGACCTCAACTTACAGGTAATTCTGTGGGCTTAGTTATCAAAGGTGTTGGCAATAAGGGGTCATCAAAGTGAATAAAATACGAAAATATATTCCCGTCGGAACCGCTTGTGTACAAGCGCCTGAAATCATGAAGAAGAATACACGGAATAGGTTTAATACTCGTAGGTATCTGGGGCCGTACCACCATCAGTAAGAAGAAAAATAATCATTGGTGGAGTAAAAGCTCGGGGTGATGAGCTTATATGGCGGGTTCAAATCTCTTCTCTCTCTACCGATTAGTATTTTCTCACACGAGGTGGTAAGTAATACATAGAGGAATGTATGAGAGAGGGTAACAGGCACACCATCAAAATTATCTTTAGTAAATGTGGGTGTTGTAATCTCAGGGGGCATACGTGACGATATATTTTTTAAAGTGAAGAAAAAATATGTTTTCTTACTTCCCATCGCTGCTGAATTCCAAACAAGTGATGGCTCCCGTATAGCGATCATGCATTGGTAGATAATAATTGTCTGTGAAATCTATTCGAGGAATCGGTTGAGTCTAAAAATTGGAAGGAATATTTTATTGTAAAGCACCTATTGATAAATAGGTCGATGAAGTTGGTATGTTATGACAAATAATTCGTACCTCTTCCTTAGCAAGACGCCTGCCTTTAAGTTTTTTGAGTAATTTTTGTTGGGCCATCATCCAAGTCAAGTAGTGCCGTTCCGGCGTGTCCTCGTCTTCAGTCGGCATACGCAGCACACGTATGTAGCCTGTGTTTGTGCCTATCACTAGGTATCGTCCTTCACACCTGGTAACGAGGTTCAATTATAAAACGAAGGCACAATTCCTCTTGAGAACTGCAAACCACTAGAGTCTAGTGGATGTACCTGACTGCTATGTAAGGTGTAATGGGGTTTGATTCCAGCGTCAGGACGAACCTTTTAAGTGATAAATTTGTGATTGCTTTGAGTGGCATGTATTATGATTATATTTACACAAATCGGATCATTCATTCAGAAGCTACATTGCTTCAGATAAACACCTATACATACGTTAAAATTGTATGAAACCTCTTTTGCGTCAAGGGCATAAAAAAGTTTTTAAGTATTGTATTCATTATCTGGAATGTAGCACAAGCTTTGTTTAGTTTGGGACCACTTACATGAACCTCCAAACATGAATGTGAATAGAATACAAGTTCATGAAAAAACTTACACAAACTTCAGAGCTGTAATGTCATCACACCAAGCGTCTGGTATTGGGCCGTATTTAAGCACTTTGTTGAGGCCCGGCTTTATCAGTAACAAGCTCCCAGTGCCTCGCTGAATGACCCATATACCCTCCTCGCTGTACTCCGCCCATGTTATTGTTGTGCCGAGCATGCTCTCACTTTCCACTGGAACATTTTAGAATATCTTTTGCACGACATACCTACGTGTAAAGTGAATAATCAATCGATGATTATTCTTATAAAATGAGAAGTGTTCTGTGTCAGTTGTCAGATGAGGAGCGCATTCACAGATTGAAGAAAATGTAGGTAGGTTGTCATTGTGTGATGTAAGTGAAGTGTGGCAGCACCATGAATAACAAAAATTCTGACTGGCTGTCTATATTTTAACGGTTAAACCGCTTAATAGATTTTGCTGATATTTCGTATAGTAGGTAAGCTATACCTAACCCTAAGGTCGAACGTTTGGTACAATAAATTATAAACGGGTACAAGCTAGTAGTATTACACACAAGTATTATTTACTATAATCTGAATATAATGTAATCTGAATGATTTAATTTAAAAGAATGCAATTTCTGATATATATCGATTATCAAACTACAATTGGGATAAGGGTGCTTTTATGACATTATACTGACATGAAAGAACATTGTCAAAATTAAATACTAACTGAGTTCAATTTCTCCGCGCCATGCATCCTCTTCTTCGTCATCTTTCTCCCTCTCAGCTTCTTCTTTCGCCTTGAGAGCTTCCTCGTCAATACTCGCTAAATCCTCTTCTGTTGGGAATGGACGGTAGCGCATGCTGAACATGACAAATATTTATAATTAAAACATTAAGATTATGCCATATATAATTAATATTATGTAGGAAATTAATTAACTCACAAATGTTTCTTCACAAGAGTTTCTTTGTACGACACGAAGTCTAGCTTAAAAGTAGTTATTTCAGAGTATTTACGAGCTTCCACTTCTGGTAAGACGGCTTCCATGATGAAACCCACTTGACCGCATAAAAGGAGTACGTATTCCTGCATTTTCATTTAGACATATTACAGAAAAATTTACAAAGAATGTAGGTACTTAGGTAGATGTAGAATAATACTGTATCATCTTTTTATACTGTATCAAAAGTTATTTCTCGTTCAGTCCCGTTAGAACTACGGTGAATGTGTACATGATCCCAAATTAAACATGCATTTATTATTTTTCTATTGGACATTATTGATCTGAATTCATACAAACCTTTATTTTTCAAACTCAAACGTAACTTTTTTTGGACAATGTACATTTGTACGTAAAATCAGGTATGCTTTTAAAATAGCCTTCAGAGCTAGTATTTTATGCCACAAGTTATGTACTTGAGCAAACTATAATATTCAAAGGCTAATGATATCGACGCACCTCTTCCGGTTTCCAGGTCATAAAAGCAATGTTATTGGGAGTTTCGATGAACCCCATTCTCTCCAAAGTAAACGGAGTACCCATCTGCAGTTTGTAGATGAATATGGTGCTGTCCTCGCCGCAAGTGACCAGAAGCGTGCGTTGTTCGTTTATTGTTATTTGTGTTACCGCTTTAGAATGGGGCTTCAGCAACTGTGTTCAACATGGTCAGTTTATGAGTCAGAGATTTTATTATTTATTTTGTAAGGACTAAGTTACTTAAACGATCATAGTTGCCTTCCTGGGGGCCTATCATCATCTGCTTAAGCAGCGCGTATTAAGGACTTCGTATCTTTGACATTTAATTTCACGGTATCAATATGAAACGTCAAAGCTCAGAAGTTCTTAATACGTTCTGCTTAAGCCGATGATGCGGTAAATCCCCAGGTACTGTCACGAGTTAAAAGCCCACAGCGAAAATCGTGAGCATAGTGCGCATGTTTTTATTCGCCTTGCGCTAAACATACAGACAGAGACAGATTCATAAAATGACTACGCGCATTCAAGGTATGTGCTCATATCTCGTGACGGGACTTGTCACTGTTAGCTTTTCAAAGCTAAGGTGCTGAACCGATTTGGCTGAAATATTGAATAGTTTATAGACATAAACCTAATTTTCACTCTAGGGATAGTATATAGTTTTGGTAAGTACTTAAAAATAATTGCCAGGAATCGAAAATGTTCAAATATGACAAAACTTATATTTAGGGCCTAGAGGTTAATAATACTATGTTCATGTGTACCGATATCATATCCATGGCATCTGCGTTGACCGAATCTTCGCTGTGTATAGTGAGCGCTGAGTGTACTCGTATATCTATCATGCCATGATGTCCCTCTAGGCGCTCTGGGTGAAGGAACAAGGTGCGCATTATACCGTCTTTGAATCCCACCATTACTATGCGGGACGTACTGTCCACCTGAAATAAATGTTGGTCAAATGATTACTTCCTCCTAGTGTTCCTCAACCGCATACTACACCAAACAAAAGTAATTAACGAAAGAGCCGGAGTGGTCGAGTGGTTTGAGGTGTCACCCGCTGCGCGAGCTACCTAGTTTTAATATCACTGATCTGTACTAGTAAGATAAAAAAACACCTTAACTGCAGTAATGACACACCAAAAGCTTCACGGAAAACAGCGCTAGGTGAATTCATCATTCAAAGCAATATGCATAGTGATGTGAGAGGGCGATTGATCCACCATATCACGTGTGTAGGCACAGATATAGATCTATGTCTGTGGTTGTAGGTACTTCCTCTGCCTATCCCTTCAGGGATCTTTATTGGACTGCCATGAACTTATGAATTATATTTCGAACGCAAAATTCCACTTACATCAATAGGAGGATACAGCATACAAGTAATAGGGGTCGGGAAATGGTACCTAGCGAGTAGCACACGAGATTCAGTACTATACGCATGTAAAGCACCATCCTCGCCCACTGTGATGAGTGTGGGGTGAGTCCGAAGAGCCGCCATCGCAACTACACCTCCGGCATGACAGGTCATCACTTTGCGGTGGTTGCATTCTATTTTGTCTATGTCTAGCTCTACTACCCATAGACCACCGTTGCCATCCTATGATCAAATCAAAGTGACAATGATTTTAACGATTTTAATGTAATTTGTCAAAACGCTATTCAAATATATATAGGTATTATTTACATGTATGTACTATGCCTAATACACATCGTAACAATAAGTAATTGCAATTGAAGTAAATAAATATTTTTTATGGAGAATCTACGTGACATACGCACCTGGGCATACCAAAAAAAGTCTTTTTGATGTTTGAGACACATTATTTGACAACCTGGTACCTGAAACAAAAATCTAAAATTATTATCCCACGCAAATATTTTCCATGTGTCATAATAAATTTTATAATATTACGAACGCAAGTTTCAGCAACAGGGTTAAGTTCAACATAGGGATCGTCTTCAGGCGGATCAGCTTGCTCGACGGTATCCCAATACCAAGCTCTGATGCACCCATCACGGGCGATAGTCGTCACTTCATCACCAGCGGGACTCAGCATGAACTGAATCTGTACAGGTCAAATATTGAACAATAATTATTTGCCTTATTTAGAGACGCTTAGGCATTTCGGTAAGGGCACTTACAACAGGAGCTTTGTGGCATGCTTTTCTTCCACGCTGAGTTACTTCACACTTAACAAGTCCTGCCTCCCAAACTAAAACATTACCCCATTCACATCCCGATAATACCTGAAAATAGAGAGTTAACAAAGTATCTTTATACTAATAACTTATAAGATATAAGTAAATTACATTGAAATGTATGCATATCCAAACCTTTTCGTCGGGCATTGGATACACGCCAAGTACGTCGCAAATCTCAGTTTTACCGAATCTGCCTAATTCGCCTTTCAATTTCAGTCCAGTAAATGTTTGGGCCATTTTCCAAAATTTTATATGAGCCGCACCTACGTAACGTAACACTCAATAAGTTTAAATCCCGAATGAAAAAGTATAATAACGTAGTAAATAAATAAGCATTGCGACGTTTACCAGCAGTGGTAAGTTGTCCAGGGCAGTACGGCGAGAACATAACACTATTCACGCCATACGTAAACGCACTTGTCCTCAAAAGAATCCTATGGCGTTTCCAATTCCATATTGTCAAGTTATAGTCTGGCTCTTTGCCAATAGACGCCAAGAGCTCTCCGTCTGGGCTATAAAGCGAAAGACCATTTTAAAGCCCAAAATCAAGATCTTTTAAGTATGACATCATCTATATCTATATCTGTACAGATAAATAAAATTGGTGTGTTTATATTTTTAATTCCAAAGTAACAGTTTTCCACTAAATGCATATGAAAGTATATACGGTATTAGAACACCAATTTTTTTTTATTGTCTCTGTATGTCTGTCTGTCTGCTTGTTCCGGGTAATCTCCGAAACGGCTGGACCGACTTTAACGGGACTTTCCCTGGCAGGTAGCTAATTTAGCAAGGAGTAACTTAGGCTACCTTCATTCTACAAAACATCAGGGTTTCGCGGGACACTCATGAAATTAAAACACGGTGAAACCGCGGGGCGCAGCTGATAACAATAATTTTTTAAATTTGTAAAATTGATGATTGGTTACCTAAAATCTAGAATAGAGTATGCATTAGCGGTTCCATCTCGCAGCACTGCATCGATCTCCATCTGGGGCCAGGTATAGAGCAGTATCAGCGGCTCGCGCTCACCTTCTCTGCCCTCCGCTATAGCTATGCGGTAGTTTGGATCTTTTCTGTAAGACTACAATTTTCATGGGCAATATAAGATTTAAGCATTATAATATGGTCTTAGATGAACCAGCCAACAGATGGCACAAGGCCGTAACACACAATATAACGGTAGGAAAAAAATGGTGAGAGGTGAGGACACGAGTTTTGCAATTGAGATATCTATCTCAATTAGCAAAGCTACAGCACGGTTTGCAGGAGGTCGTGTATTTGAATCCCGAAAAATAATAACACATTACTATTTTTCTTAACCGCTCTTTAGAAATTAAATCAAACAAAAAATAACAAATAATCTCCATGTTTGATATAACAAGGAACTAAAGGGTGGTAATTACAGTAATATTTCCAACAGAACCTCCGGTGGTGGACCTACGGAACCAGGTCTGCTTTGTGTTGACGTCCATAAAGGTGATAATGCTGCCGGCTGCCCAGCATACCACGCTCTCATCGCACCCACACAAGTTGAAGTATTTATGCACATCGTAGCCATACGAGTGCCTTGAAGTGAATTAAGAATATATATATAGACCACGAGATTCCGTATATAAGTGGAATAAGTGGTAGATATGTCTTAAGGGGGCAAAAAATATAGAATAGTAGTAATAGTAGATTTCGTCATTAGAAAATCGGTGATGATAGGTCTTTATTTTGTCGTCGGTTGAAAAGGATACTCAAACTCGAATAAATCAAGAGGTATGGTTGAGTCCAAGGTATTGACGGCTCCAGACAAGTAGTCGTCCGGGTCATACTCAGTGAGGACTGACTCCGCCTCTACTTCCTCCTCTTCAAGCACTTCCTCCAGCACAGGTGCCTGAGCTGGGATTTCTTCTTCTTCTTCCTCTCCTATAGTATTCCAAAGAGTGAGTAATGAGATGAACAAACAGTTGATCATACCGAAACCTTGGGTTTTATTCCCTAAGAGCTTGGCGTCTACAAAAGCAGCCATAGACACTCTTTACTTAGCCAGGGTTCAACACTTTGGCTTATCGCCTGCCTATCGTATGAGATATCTTATCGCGGGCAGGTTTGGCCTGGCGGTAGTATGATGTGGCTCACACTAGCAACGCCCTAGGGGTTTGAGGTGCGGTGGAATTACTATCCCCGGGAATGAAAGTACCCAAACTTGTCAGAACACACAAGGATCCTCAAAAGGACAGAACAGAAGTGAGTCTGTCACAGTTCCTCAAGTATGGCTTCACGTGTCTCAATATAGCTATGGTATCTAAATATCATCAGAAAGGCACTTTGATCATTTACTGGCTTTATATAGAAATGGGCCATCAAAAAAACCAACCCCGTTGTATATAATATGTGTGGGTAAAGAGTAAAAGGCACATAAGAGAGTACGTTCTTAATTCACTTACCGGGAGCAGGATCACCTGGCATTTCTTTAATTGTATTTTACGTAGAAATAACTTAAAATTAGAAAATAATATTTTATCTTAATGATAGGAAATTGTTTTCAAATGACTGACAATTATGAGATGACAATTTATTTGATTGAATAAACAACAATTACGTCACTTAGCTACCAAAACTTCCCTCGTTCCCCTTGGCTACCATCGAGGGTCGTAGCGTTACGTGATGAAATTTCCTAGTAACTATTTTAGTAGATAAGTAATTACCTATTATTACAATTTCTTGTAGGATACCTACCTACTGTCTACCTGCTTCAGTATCTACCACCGTGTAGTACCATCAGCAGTCGCAATGATTCTGGCTGATTCCGCTGATTGAAATCGGCTACAATAAATTGATTAGGCTGCTTACATCATTACTCAGACAAATTGTGGGCTGGGCTTTTTGGGTAGGTAGTTAAAGATATTTAAAAGAAATATGTTTGAATATGTTATAAAATAAAATTGTGGATTTTAAAGCTTTATCTCTTTTTTTGCGTTAACGCAAGTAGTTATAACTAATTACCTATACTTACCTAAGTACTTAAATAGGCAATAAACAGCTGTATTTACTGACTTATTTACTGTTGCTATTTAAGTTTTTGTCTGCTGCTTTTTATTGCTTGTGTGATTATTTATTGTAAAATATGTGGATAAACGAAATTTAAGGTCAGACATACGTTGAAAGAAATACTATCAAATGGTTAACCCACCGACATACCTACAAAGATTTTTTTATCGATGGCAGTGACATCTGGTGTTGAGTGGATGAATTTATCAAGATTTGACTTTGAGAGGTTGGTATCATTGCACAAATGTCAACTGTCTTGTGAAACTGTCAGAGTAAAAGCAAACATCCTGTTCCAGATCATGTTTGATAAATTGTAGCATACAATATGAGCCTCCTGTAATTTTTCTAGTATACTCTTTCGTATTACAATAAAATGAAATAGCAATATCCTTATGTTAAACCTACGAGTTTTTATATGATACTGTACTGTATTTTGTTTGGACTATGAACTTTGTTTGTATTTGTAAAATAAAAAAAATATTGCAATAGATTGAAGACATAATATAGTTATCATATTTTGTTTAAATATGGCACAGCCACATAGAAAAGCTGTATTAAATTTATACAAGACGGTGGGTATAGATTAGTTACGTATTTTTTTAAATATGAAACCTACTTGTTGTGTCTTTAATTTTGTAATTTGTACGACCTTATACAATGTATTTTTTTTGCATCAAATCGTAAAAATAACTGTTTATATTAGGTACCTACTTATTATGTTATCTAAGTGAATCATTTTTATTTTGTTATTTTTTTAGCTCCTGTACTTGGGTCGAGACTGGCCTCAAGGTTACGACCTTTATAGAAAAAGGCTGTACAAGGTATTTACGAAAAACAGCGAAGAAACCGATTCAAACAAAATAAGTATGATGGTAAAGCATGGAGAATTTGTTGTAAAAGAAATTGAAGCACTTTATAAATTGAAAAAATACAGGACTATGAAACGAAGGTACTATGATGACAACTGAGAGAAGTGAGTATCTATCTAGCCATATGATGTAAGCAACATTGTTGATATTTAGTAAGAGCCTATGTACATACATGTTCAGTATATATTTTGTTGTCTTGGGACCACATAAAAAACAAAGCACAATCAATTTTTGTATGTTCTAAGGACAGTGATTGTTGGAAATTAAATATTTTTTCCTAAATCTTTCTTTCATTCTTATTCTTTGTTATTTAACTTCAATGTCTCTATGATAATGCAGTGCTCCATGCAGATGAAGGCAACCAATTAACTTGCCAAACAAATAACCATTAAAGCTATTAGTCTTACTTATGGATTCGTCAGTAAAATGGATTGACATCTCTTGTTGGTGTATTTGGTGCAATTTTCTAAATCTTACTCCATCCAGTGCCGTACAGTACTCTTTAGTCTTCTTTCTTTAATTGCTTAATGTATTGATGCTTATAACATATGTTACCTTAACCACTCAAATATCAACAAACTCAAAATAAAACAACATGTCTATGTAATTATGTATTATAGACATTCTTTATAGTTTACATAATTCATTACTATTATAAACTCTAATTAAATTATAATGCTTAGTAAAATAAAATATCTAATATATCTGAACAAAACAATTTTTATGAACATAAACAGATGATTTTTTTGTTCAATTTAAGTGGCAAGTGATATGACATTTTTATCAATCAATTTCAGAGATAGGTATATACATTATTTTCTATGATAACAATTTTGTTTGAACCGAGTTATAAATAAGTATACACACTATTAACTTGGTGCAAGAGATGGGCTATGATGATACAGATAAACCCTGCATTTATTTAGTGACAATCTTACTATGATCCAAATGCTAACTTCTGATTATATATTTATTAATCTATGTAGCAAACAGTTTTTAACAAACAGCAATAGAACAACAGCCCAACATATCAATACCTTTATTATATTAGGTATTGTAGAATGAAGATTAACACTGATTAGAGTATTGGAGCCACCACACAATATAGTAGTAATGGAACCCATTTGCTATTTAGGTATTCTATATATATACGGTTTGCAGATAATCAAAAAATATGTACATGATGCCTGGCTGAGTTTCTTGCCGGTTCTTCTCAAGGCTAGTTTCCGAACCGGTGGTAAATTCTCGACTTTCATAAATGCCTTACCAGGGCCTAAACTGAATAAATATTTTTCATTTTCATTTTCAAACTGTACATAATGTCTTGGAATGAGCGGAATGGGCCTTTAGAGTAATAAGACATAGATGGTTAATAGTATGCAGGATGGGCTACTTAACTGGAAGAGATTTACCTAATATTATATACCAAATGTACATACAAATGATTTAAATAATAAGAATACCTCCAAGGTATTTGTTTTCTTTTCATTGTGGTCTCATTGGTTAGAAATCATTCTGTTGAATATATTTTTTGATTGTCACTTTTTTAAGTGATATTATTATTATGGTAGCTGTATAGATAGTATTGGTGTTACAATATAGGTTCTATGTGTGTAATGTAATGTCAAATGTTACCTTATAGTAGTTTATTCTAGCGATTATTCACATAATATACTTCGTGGCGTTCACTTAATATTATAAAATGTTATATATTTATATATTAAATAGCGCTTGGAATGTATATTATATTGTCAATTCTAACGAGCCCGACCGCTTGTAGAGGGCCCTGAGATACAAGATTGAGTGGGTCCAACAGATTCACAGCAATTCTTTATTTTTATAAGGATACGCAATAAGTTGCCTCGCGGCAGTCCTGCAGGTAATATGCGCAGGTAGAATACGATTTTCAACGTAGTTGCATGAATAGCTTACCTACAATTTTCTCTAGCGCGTGCCGTGAATCTGTTGCATTAGGTATCTAGGTACGAGTACATTAATATTATTTATCGTAGGTAATTTATATTTATTGTTTAAATACAGTACTTGAACAATAAGTCTATGCCTACTTGTTTCGTGTTGGTGCACTTCTAAATATACTTGAAGCCCTATCCTTCAGCCCTATAATATGTAGGTAAGATACATAGATGAACATAGTTACGTGTTTGTGAAATTTAACATGTGATTACATTATATACACAGTAACATTATACTTTTGAGATCAACAACAGTCAAGCATTAGCTAAGTGAGAGGGTAAGTAAGTACGTAAGTTTTACCTGTAGGTAACCTACAACTCGTAGTCCATTTATCGGAAATCTTAGTGGAATTTGAACCTAACTAACAGTAAGTAGAGATTTGTACGTTCAAGTACAAATCGCAGATTTATTTGTTTCTATAACGAGTTGCAAATATTACATAAAGTCTATAAGTACGAAAAATAATACTTTGTTACCATGACGAGTCAAGCGACATAATCACTCGTCGTCACGATCAATTGAATTATTTGACTGTATTTGACAATATATTATTATTATGTTACTATAACATATATTTTATGGGTGTTTGTATAAATATTGCCTTACGTGTTTGAATAGTTTCGATGATACCACGTATTTAAATATAGGCAACTACACATAAGTGTCTATCTCCGCTTCTATAAAAAAAACCTGCCTATTCAATCAACCACTGAAATACACATACATAGCGAATTATGTGACTGGGGGATATTGGAAATATTTATCAGTTAATGCCTTAAAATAATATTTTTTTACCTATACAATAGGCCTACTGTTCCTCTCAAGAAGAGAACCTTTTTTCTAACAAAATAACTAGCTAGTGTCATAATCACAAACGTATAGGTAATAAATAACTAATGATCTAAATACAACATATCTCTATGGTCAGTTTCTCTTCCTCTGAGGAACGTATTTGTATTTATATCATCATACAATAGAAGGGTATCAATACTATAACACTTATAATGATAATAAAATAGAATGTAATAAATTTAACAGGTTCCAACTTATTTACATAGCTTTATGATAGGATTTAAGATGTAAAAGTATTTTGTTTTGATTATACATTAAATTTGTCTCATCGCTGATTCTTTCAGCATACTTTCAAAGTAATTTCTACCGCAAATTTTAAATAATATTTCAACAGACCTAGTCATAAACGAAGCAAATATTTACTAAGGAAACTAGATAGGACACAGCGGGGAACGAGCCCAAAAATGAATAAGGTTTTATGAATAGGTAAATACTAGGCATTTGAAACAGCGTTACCTAAAGTCGTACTAAATCATCACCATTCCCAAACCTTGGTTTATATGATACATGCCGACCAAGGTGTACTTGGTTACATATCTACGTTACAAGTTCACAACAATTAAGGTATTGCCAACCTCCTAACAACGATCATAGCGTGTAATACGAGGAGGCATAAGGTAAGTGAAGTACTTAGTTAAAGAGGTTTTAGGTAAATATTTTTTACTCTTTTAACGACTTCTAAAATTGTTTGATGACTTTGGTAAGTAGGTAAGTAATTTTAATTCTTTCGTCAATGACAATGCATTTAGGTAAGTATCGCATGAACTGTTGGTATTTTAAAATACAAAGATAAATAGAGAGATCGTTCTAGTAGTACTTAACGCGACTGAATATGTCGTTCTTCTACAGTTAAAAATACACACAATCTAACATTACAAGTTCGCGCATCTATCGGCCTTCTAATCCACGCGTCACCTTTGAATATGTTCAAACGCAAACAAGAGTAATAGTAACTAAAACGCAATGTCTATTTCATTACATTGGAAAATATCACTTCCTCCTTTAAGTGCCTGGAGACTGGAGAACTATTGATGCGATGCGGGGAAGTTTCATATTAAACGAACGAAATAATAATAGGTCGACGAGTTAGTAAATTATTTAGTATCTCCGTATGTTTTTCACACTCGTACGTCCAGGTGATCTCATTCTGAAACGAAAAATAGTTATTTAAGCCTCAGTTTTTCCTAAACAACTATGGAGTGAATAGATTTGGATAGGGTATCCAATGGCTACGAAGCCATTTACTATTAGTGTAAGATCAACAAAATTCAGATAGAGGCGTCATGTGGACTGTCGGTCATCGAAGCTTATCTTCAATCATCCTTAAATGCACTGGGCATCAATTGGTACAAACGCCAATGTAGGTTTCTTAAACGATTCTGTAACGATTATATTTATTATTCTCTTGTTCCTCCCAGTTTCACACGCATAGACTTAATTTAATGGGTGGCTTTATTTCTGAAGGAGCCTAAGTGACTCCTTGTAATATCTGCTATCTGGCACAATATAGGTTACCCGGAACAAACAGACAGAAAGTGGAAAAATTTACGTTGGTAACGTAAAAACTTTCAAATGGATTAAGAAATCTGTTCATTTGTAATTTCAAATAGACACTTCAATGTTATTATTATGTATCGATGAGAGATACGCTGGGCTTACTTGTGATTTAAATTTAATCCTTCTTCTCTCCATCGTCAGGGTCTTTCAAGGTGTGCCACTGCGCGATGGGGCGCCGCGGGCTGGCCAGCATGTCGGACCAGTGGCGAAGCTCAGTTCCCGACGCGTTGTACCCGAGGACCACCTTCCCGATGGGCTCCGAGGTGCCGATACGATCGTAGTCCACCACCGTTACCACTAGATTCACTTTCTGGAGTGCAATTCAAGCGTGAGTTCACCAAATTAGATATTGGTATTAATGATGCTACGAAAGCCCAATATTTTACCTAAAATTCTCCTAACTGAACTCGCTATGTACAGCGTGAAGTTGTATGCATAGAAGCGTTTTACTATGCCTAATAGCTTCTTTATGTGAAACTTTACCGAAAACTACAATGTTACTAGTATCTGCTAAGTGTCTAGAGTAAAAATATGACAGAATAAATAGATTAGTGCTCTAGCTATAGGTACTAGTTCCTACTCAAGTGGATTAAGCACCAAGGTGCTAAAACATGACCTAGATTGATTACAAATGACCTATGCCTAGTAATAGGTCGACAAGAGCTGATAGCATAAATATATATAGTCAAATGATATCTAATAATAAAGCTTAGTTATTATATACACGATGACGAAAATGTGGTACCCACTCTAATGGAATTAGTACAATGACACCTAAATTTTTGGCTAAAGGTATAGAATAAGCACGTCCTGTATGCAATTCCGCCGAATGCAATAGTACCTCGCTAAAACTAAGATTTCTCCTTAATTTGTTTGATAGAGTTACAGCTTAGTTACTCTAGCTCGGGAAGAAACGGTACACTGTTTTGAATATTGTAGGATTCTCATCATTAATGATTTGGTGAGTTATTCAGTTGTTCATTCCACAAAGAACTCAACCTAATTATACTAGGTATTGTTATAATTAAAACATAATTCGTTCACTACCGCGCCTCACTATCTACGTTTTAATACATAGATATTTATAAACACTCAACGATACGATGTGATGATTTTCTAATTTAAATTGTCAAATGAAAAAAATGGTAATGATTATCATTAAATAGAAAAACTAGGCACGTAATCATTTCCAGAAAAACACTTTTAGAACGACACTCGGCATGACAAAAATCTGATAAGTAAATCTTTTTAGTGTGTGTGAACTAAAATATTTTGACTTGTTATTTAATTTCACACAATAATAAGTTGTCCATGTGTTCTTAAAATTTTCTGTTCGTTAGAACATATCCCACAGATTTTTTTAACATAAATCTAACTTTAAATATCATATTATCATACGATAGGTCGAGTTTGTGCGGCTACTAGGGTCAATTTAAGAAATATTTGGGTTGGAATATCAGTTTACGAAGTAATAAATAGCTTAAATATAAATATAAAAAATAGATGCGTTAGGTTTACAATATACTTAAAGCGTGTAAGCCCTTAGTCAACACATCAAATACAGCGATCATGGCAATATCAAGAACACTACAGCGGTTACAAAAAAGTACAACTTACGACAAAGTAGCCATTTCATTAGAAACATAGCGAAATACCGTATACATACCTCAGGTTAAAGAAATTAACGCAATGGGAGGGTAAGCATTTGTTCATATGGTTTAAGAAGAATTTCAAATGTGGCAAGATGAGAATAGATAAAAATATAGTAGTTGCAGAAGAAGAACGAGGGACTGGATTCCTTAAACCATAAGTAATTACAATTTGAAGTCACCAAATTGCAATGCAGTCACGAGGGGAGATTTTCGAACACCACTCAAATGCAAGGAGGAAGATGCAGTCATATTCATTAAAGCCAGTTTATTTAGAGTTCACAAGAAATAAAATCTTTATCCGAAACATTGAGTTACCGATAAAGGTCGAAATTTCATCAGTGGCTGCATCTAAAACAAAAGGCTTTAAATGATATGAAAAGGAGGCGTGGAAGGGAAAACAAGTCGGATGAAGTTAATAGAACATCAGGAAATAGCAGAACATACTAATCTAAGGGAAGCTACATTGATACTAACTATTGACACCAACAATAACACAAAACAAACTGGATAAAGAAACTTACAAACAAGTAGCAGAACATATTAACGATCAACTAACAGTGACATCTCACGATTGACATTGGGTTAATACGTTTTATCTGTGTCATGTTCAGCATAAAGTAAAACAATGAACCCAAATTCATATTAAAATTTTAAATGCAAATGAAACATTTAAAAACATAAAAAATCAAAACAAAAAATGTAATGTTCAGGAGTAGGACTCGGCGCGGATGTAAGTGGTGTACTTATGTTCATTCCACAACAGTTAGTACAACATCAAAGTGCGCATAGTAGAGACGAATTTGGATGGAGAATACATCTGGACAATATAGACGTTGAAACTAATTGTAATATGTCCATTGTTAACTGATGTATGATTTCTCCATTTGTTCGTTTGTCTGAACTATACGTGACGACATCGAATTTTGAATTAATCTCGGCTCGCACCTGTATTTGTTCGAATGGTACTTCAAAAGTAAATGACTCGTTGTAATAGGGATTCAGTGTGCATTTCTTGATGCTCGTTTTCTTCTTCTTGAGACGTTTGCCATTTTGCATGAGTGCTATCTTTACGTACGGATCTGTAGCCGACCGCCGCATACGCCACATATGAAAAAAGAATAACCAGGATAACAATTAGAACAACATACCACACAACTTTAATACACGGTTTATAATGAAAGTCAATTGTTTATTGGATACGCATCTAAAAATGTTCATACTTCACAAATAAAGTTCTAAAGTGCATTGAAGGTGCGTAAACCTTTAAATGAATAATAGGTAAACATAAATGTGAATTGGAAGATGACAGAAGTGCGGGTTGTGGGGTAAAGTTAGGTTTATTAGAATTTTGAAACCAATGTTTTAATTTATCTCTTTTGTTATTTAATTGTGATGTAGGCAGTGTTCCTGTTTAATTATTAATTAATGTGGTATAGTTAAGGCAGGTGTATGTTTATGTGCAAAATGTATGATAAAGGAGTAAAAAATGGACGCATGTCCCATTAGGGTGTAGGGTCTACGCTAGGCTAGACTAAGTTTAGAAATGTATTTAGGTACTCAGTGGTTGAACGTGCAATTATGTATGTATCTACATTCCATAGTAAAATAAAAGCACGGATGAAATATAGAAGACTAGGGAAAAGTAACAATACTACCAAGCGTTTGTATACAAATAATACACATTATATGTAAATATATTACCCTAATATTCCTGTGAAATTAGACACGGGTGTTAACAGTGTTTTTGTTGTTTTATCAAGGTAAGTACATACATTTTAGGAGCAGACAACAGCAATAGTTCGTAGTCATTGGTTTTAATATTACCTGATAGGCCGCCGACATCCATTTTCTTCAAATTCTTCGCCTCCAAAATGACAACAGTCAGTTTGCCGGCCGTCGGTACGTAACGCAACGAGAAACATATGTCTCCCAACTTGTTGTCCTGCAATGTGTAATAACTTTTATTAGTCATGTTTTCTATGAAATTATGTTTTCAGTGCCCCTATTCCTGTAAATAATCAAAGCCTAGCTAACACAAACGAACAATGTTCATGAATTGTATGTAAGTATTTAGGTAGTCAACGTATTGCAAGGAAACTATTCGTTTCCAATTTTATCTAAATTGGCAATACAGGGAGTAAACAAATCTAGTTGGATGTGAGTTGAATGGAAGATAACAGAGGAACAGTTATGTGAGGAATATAGCGTCCAGAGAACGGGGTTGAGAAGCTGTTTATAACGCGGCTTAGGGTGGACCAGGGTTCTCAAATCTTGTTACTTCAAATAAAAACAAATGAACATAACAAATAGCTCCGTGTAGTCACCTAAAAGCGGTATTTATGGTTGTTGGTTTATCGGCACAGATATTCAGTTTTATGGTCAATATGCGTTGAAGAAAGGCATTGATTACAATAAAAAGGTTTGATTACATCGATGGTATATAGAACTGAAGATCTGCGCTGATTCACGTGCGCAGGAGGCATAGCCCACAAACAATTGATTTGATAGCCTCAACATAATGGAGCTTGCAGCTAGTCATACGCACATTTGACGAACACTTCATTGCGTTACTTATAACGTTTTAGCACATAGATGTCATTTCATCTAAAAATTAAATTAAACACGATACATCAACTTCATTGTAAAATAATATCTAGACGAACAAAACAAAATAATATACATCAACGATCATATCAAACCTAATATGAAGCAATCGTTTTCCGCTGTAATACATGTATAAGTAATAATACTGGTATTAGAATAGAAGATAAGGAGTGTATTTATTACGATCTGTTGCCGAAATGAAGCCAATTTGAATTTTCATGTAACACCCAGCTCAGATCAAGATGCAATACTCAGTTAGCACTTTCCCTATACTGTGTTCTATTATGAGGTATTTAGGTACATTATCGCCCTGCTTACGGTCACCTTCCACGATCTTGACTAGTCTGTAGAGACTAACCATTTTAGGAACAGATCGCAATTAGCTAACAATAATAACACATATACGATAGATATATAATTCTACGAGTAGAACCATCTACCGAAGGATCTAGTATTTATGATGAGTATTCGATAAATTTCTTAGGAATTATTCAACAGCTTTACCTTCAGTAGATTTTCTGCTGCAATAAATATATTTTAAGTGCGTTTTTATATTTTCCATCACACTAATCATATAACATTGATATATTAAATAGATAGTGGGTGATTATTGTAGAAAAGCAAATCTAAGTGTTGGTAGGTATTCGAGTAAGGTAATGACACATTTAAACGATGTAGGTATGTTCAGTGGTATTATTTAAATACTACTTTGTTGTTTTATAATTATTTATAGAACAAAATTTGCGTTTTATAAATTATGACCTGTTGATAAATTTGTAATAGTCATTGTCTTACACCAATACCTACGCCCAGGCACACACAGGTGACATGCAAGGCGACGCATACATTGGTTCATTGGGATGTTGTTTGACTGTTCTTTCGTTACCACACTGTGACCTGTAACAAACTTCAATGATGATCTGTTAATCACTGCTCAATCATGTTTATACAAAAGTATTCCTATTTGTCACTTAACGTGTAATTAAGTATATGAAACGAACGATATGTTTTGTATTATTATACATATCTGATAATAGTGCTGTATGTTGCAGTAAGGGTAAATTTAGATGAAATTTGAGTATCGCGGAACCAATGTACTCATTGAGTGTAGGTAGGTATAGCCAATTACAGTGAGACTGCCCTGGATTGTCATATTACTTCGAAGGCTATTTAAAAATCCATACGTTTAAAGTACTGTGATGAGAAGTGTAATTTCGCAAAACGTCGTGACATGAAGAGTATTATAAATGTGGTTATAACGCGTAAAATGACAAGTCAGGGCGAATACGAGCACATCGAAACGACGAACATGCAACATTCCCCAGCCGCAGTATAAAAACCAAATCATAGTGTTGGATGGATACAAATTAAGAATCGAGATAACGAAAACATAAATGTGGTATGAGAGGTGATGAAAGGTAGAAGTGATTTATTGTTATGTAGAATATGTTACATTTGGATCCTACCACCCTAAAATAAGAATAAGTAACGGTGTGATTGACGGCCCAATTATGCTTACAAATATTCCATCTTACAATTATTGCGAGTGAAATAAGAGTCGATTATTTTTGTTAAATTATAACGTACTTTTAAAATACAATTTTCAAAATCATATCAATATAGTTAGTATTTTCATGTGTCTCAAAATAATACTTACGTGAATGATCATTTCGTTTTTGAAGCGGCATGCAAGATTGTTCAGGACACAATCAAACACAGCCAAGCAGAGCAGAGAAAATATGGAGAAAAAGAGAAAAACCAAGTAAATACATTTTGCTGTCAAAATTAATTTTATCAGAAAAATAAATGCCGACTCAATCCATTTCGAGGTGCCTTGACTAGACGCAGCACCGCTGTATTGACGGTGCCTCGTGGAGTACCGGTCCTCCGATGTCCATTTTCAACGAAATTATTTAACAATCGTCAAGGTTCCTCTGATAAAAAAGTGCAGTAAAATTTAAAAAATGTTAACCAATATTTCAAGAAATATGTACTACTCATTTGAAGAAAACAAAACAATGTAACGAAAATATATTACGAGGTAGGTATGTTTCCTTCGAAGCAATAAAGCACTAAGATTTGATCTATCGATACCTACTCATTCATATTTCTTGAAAGAATGGTTTGTTTTTGAAATCAATGCTGTTCTGCCAAAACACAAATCTAGTAATGATAGAATATCTGTAATGAACAAATGAAATTATGTAATGTAGTCGTGTGTGTGTTTTGCCAGTCTAGCCTAAGCTAAGAAAAATATAAAATAGTATCCTCAGTATCATATTCTTTGAATACGTTTGTCTTAAGTAAGTATACTTATATCTATTTGTGCAATCTTGAATGTTACGTTTGTTCCTATACGAAGTCGTACGTTTGGTGTAATCAGATCAGAATGGCTGTTGATGTGACCTGGGTGTAACGGTAAATACTTGTTAATATTACCAATCACGATTTTTTGCAACATCAGTTAAGTTAAACCTCTTACAATATTGAACTATGTATGTTTACTGATTATGACTATGATTTTTTATATTTCATCTTCAAATACTGTATCATGGATTATGATTTGTCGTCAAAACTATGCCCAAATTCAACGTGCAGTGATAATAACACGTATTCAGTACCTAAGATGTAGAAGACGCTGAAAAGTAAAGCCTTTAAGGAATTATTTTACACGGCAATTCAATGAGATGGAAGTGTCGATACTTTTATAATCCTCTGGAATAAAACAAGGCTCGGTCGACAACATATATAAACCGAGACAAAGACGACTAAAGATGCTCATTGATTGTACGCAATTGAATTAATAGTAATCAAGGTGGTCGTATATAATAAAGGGTTTGTTGGTGTGTGTAAGGTCGCACCTGCCCTCCCTCGCCCTCGACGCTCTGCAGCTCGCGCCACTCTTCGATGGTTTGTGCCAGGTCCACCTGGCACAGGGGCACCTTCACCTCGCCAATTTGGTCGTGTTTCGAGAAACGATCGAAATCGAAGATAGCGAATACAAGGGTTTTGTTCATTGCGTCTGCGTACGGCACGTTCTGGACAATAAAACATGACAATTATTCAAGATCTAGAATAATACTTGTAGCGGAATCGGTGTGAATTAGATCTTACCTTGAAGACGAATATCTCATTGAAGACGGGGTTCAAAGTTTTCCTGTGTACCTTGGTTTCAAACTTTTTCTTCTTGTCTGGCAGCAGATATACCTTTACGTAGGGATCAGACGTGCCGCCCATGTCCAGTGCCGGGAGTTCTTCAGCTTGAATCACCGTGACAGACAGACTATTGCTGTTAAAATCATACTCCAGCTGAAAACAAATTTTTTCATTGAAGGTTCGTCTTCAAGTCACGTACTAGTGAAGTCAACGCTATGTTGTAAATCGCCCATTAAGATTCACAATTACAACTGTCGGTAATTAGTAACGGCCATAAGTACCTAAAAGACCATGCATGATCCGAAGTTACGATCTATGAATGGAGCCATAAATGTCTTAGTGGTGTGAATTTATGAAGGCAATCTGGTTTAATTTGTGATATCAACGGAGAATCAAAAAGCTGAATGATTTTGTTATTTGAATGTCAACGGGTAAAGCAAGTAATAAATTATTTTCAAGAATAATATGAATTTGAGAGGCAAGACGAATGCTTTTTCATGTATTAGGTAGGTATCGTGTTTACTTACAGTACATCGTTCGTAATTCTCATGAAAATTAAAATAAAACGTAAGTCACCCAGTGAGACTAAGAAATCTTTAGATTTAATCTTACATTAAGTGCAATACCTAGTTTTCTTCATCTTCGTTGACAATGTGAATGATAGGTCACCTACCTTATACTGGAGTTTTCCTAACTTCTGTTCTTCCTTCTTGGAGTCCCCGTCGTCTGGTTCCTCAGCGTTCTCCGTGAGCTCCTCCATGTCCGGCTGAACCTACATGCACGTCCCGCGGCAAATTTCACATGAATATAATATTCCTTATCAATAAACATTTCTCTTCTAAAACAACCTTAGCTTTTACCCCTACACTGTCTGTTCTTAAATCAATTCCATCGAGAGTAATGATGAGAATCGAAGACGTTACCTTTTCCTTGTAAGCGGAACCTAAGAGCTGGACGGACTTGAGATCAACTCCCTTCATTCCTTTCTTGCCATCCTTGGAGCGTCGCTTCCGGAAACATCGCCTGATGCAGCAGAAGCATACTCCAAGGACCACCACGGCGACACCTGAACACAACGAATATTAAACTTGCTAAGAGCACATAATATAACTCATATAAGCTCTTAATTCAGTTAGTTACGTAAATATTGCTGATGACTCGTTTAAGGCAGATTTCTACTTACCCACTAAAATGGCAACTAGTTGCCATGTTTCCATGTTCATATTGCGAGCGAAGTCGGCGGCTTTCTCCCCGATGGACTCTGTAGTCGGAGTGACCACCGCCATCGCGGGGGTCGTCGACCCTTCCATCTCTGTGGTGGTGCCCATTGCTGTAATCAATACGCTTATTAATTTACTTTAATTTTGATATGAAAACTAAGTTAAGTGGTTCAATGTAGAATGTCCCATAATTCAATAGAGTGTCTCAGTATTAGTTTATTCATTAGTATGACTTGTTCCAAGGTGCGAATGAAAAAGGAGATATCATGTCCATATGACACGGGTAACTAAGGAGTAGAATGAGTATACCTTAAATACTCTACATTACTCGTTAATTCGTATCCTGCATGCTGTAGCTGGTTTCCGGTAGGTGGAATAGCATGAATGATTTTTTGGTCCTAAAACTTCTAGTTAACTTACTGGTGCTGTCTGTTGCAGTCTTTTCAGACCCCGCCTCTGTTGCAGCTTTTTCCAGCACCTCGCGGCGCCAGCGCAGCAAGGCTCCGGTTAGCGGCGACATTTTGCCTGTTACAGAATAACTTTAATTGGTTTTTATGTTTTCATATCATTAGAATTTACACAGTGCCGCGATTGATAAAGTCAGTCAACACTCGAGCGGTTAAATTAATCTAAGCAGAATAGATCTTACAGGAAAATATATTTCATCATCATCACCATCATCTGCCTATCTTGGTCCACTGCGAGACATAGGCCTCCCCTAATAAGTGCCATAGCGCCCTGTAATCTTGCCCTGTAAGCTTGCCGCATCCAGCCTGCAGTCTTTCGCAGATCGTAATCCCACCTGGCCGGAGGGTGTCCTATACTACGTTTGCCGAGTCGTGGTGTCCACTCAAGAACTCGTTTACCCCAGTGGTTGTCGGTTCTTCGCGAAATATGGCCGGCCCACTGCCACTTCAGCTTGCTATTTCTTTGAGCTATGTCGATTACTTGGGTTCTCTGTCAGATGTATTCGTTGCGAATCCTATCCTTCAGAGACACTCCGAGCATAGCTCTTTCCATAGCTCGCTGAGCGACTTTAAACTGGTGGACCAGCTCTACCAAGTGAAATAAGTCTCGGTGATAGTACCTTTCACTATTATCTTGACAGCTTACACGTCATTTTGGTACTAGTTAATAAATTCGGTGGCTGTTCATAAGAATAGACTTAACATTACCAAAGCTTAGAGAATCATAAAATGGTCTTGAAAATAAAAATTAAGTATTCAGTTAAGGCCCTGGTAAAGCACTTATGAACGTCGAGGAACTGACCATCGATTTGGAAACTAGCTTTCCGAGTAAAACAGGCAAGAAATTCAAATCATACCAAAATTCACATAAATTATCGTTATCTTTTAAATAAAAATGGATACAGATGTCCTTATGTCAAATTCAACGTAAGTACCTAATCCATTGAAGGCTTGGACTTCTGTGCAAAATCTTATCGGCTTTAAGAACCACTTGACCTCCTTTCAGACGTTTCTGACTTTTTTATATCCTCAATGGGATAAATTCAAAAGCTCCTTAATGTTTTTTGTTCAATAGGCACTATCACAGAGATTTATTCCAAATCCAGAATAAGTATATGTTCACGTAGAAGTCTTCAACTATTTATTTAGTTGCGCTTTCAGGAGACCGCGGTAGTTCTTAGAATATAACGATTTATATTTCAATAGAGATTCAAAGTATTAAGAGTACCTACAAAGACTGCTAGAAATAGCTATCTCGAGTATTAACTACTACTAAACCCTCACACATACAAATACAATATGTCACCTACCTTTATATAGAAGTTAAATGAGCATTAAGATCGCTAAAGATATGTTTCGAAAACATACTATTTGAAATCCAATAGTTAGTAGAAGCGTAATACAGTTACGTGATCATTGGAAGAACTTAAATACACATCCAGGGAGCGAAAACTGTAAGCCGTAATGGCAGTAAGACAAGCGAGTACTTGATTTTCAGTCACACCGACCACACATTGACCACTGACCTTTTATTTGTCCCCTACAGGATCAGTAGATACTGGACCCAGCTCGGTTGATATTGTAACTAGTCACTTTGCAAAGGATTGGTTCATATCTGCGGAATATAATATTCGACTAGAACCTCAGCTCTGTACTGAAGGCAGGATGGCGAGAGTGCGCGCGCATGCGATCGATTTCCGCTGCGCGATGCGATGCCTCTACATTCCTATCCTGGCCAAGTCACGATGTTTACGTCACTCGTTGCGTACATTGAAAAGTTGACTTATCAACTGTTAATAATTGGATGACAGCTTAAATATCGTGTACGTCACTATGCAATATTCTAATGAGCAAAAACTTTTATTATAAATGCAAGTTAGTAGCAAGCGCTCTACAACCGTGTTGGTTGGAGCTTTGAACGAGCTAATACGAGAGCCACTTTACCGTCTTTAACTGGGTGGGACTAATGCTTGGTCGATTGTAGGCAGACGAATTGACCGACTTTTAAACATTTTTGGCAATCGTGGCTTTCAAGTCAATAGTAGCTTGAATTTGGTAAAGGTATTCAATTTGTAGGTATCCGTTCTTGAACCATGTTAATTTGAGAGATTTCCACTAAAATCCTCGGCTTAATTCCGTAAGGGGTAAAATCCTCCCTTAATATCTCCTCAGGGTAATTTATCCATTGATATGCTTAAAGGGCTAATTTGATCATATTATACGTAATAAATGTACGATAGAAATATTATTTTAACATGTTATATTATTTAGTAAACAGAAAAAAATTAAGAATGCTACAGTAGGAAAACGGATAGATGTTTATTCTTCGACTAAATGTACTTTAAAACAGCAACTACTTTTAAATAGGATTAGGTTATCTTTCGTCGTTACGTAATCTTACATTATGGTGAAAAGGCACCTAATCCCATCAATAATTTCTAAGCGTATTCCAGACATAAGTGGATAGGCGCGACAGGCGGGTTAATTTTATACTATAATTACCTTCTAGAGGACCCGCTCAGTGACGCACGGGTACCTAAGCTCCTTAGGAGGAGAAAATTATGTAAGGCTTTATGTTCACATATGATGAGTCCAACTATTAATATGCCTAGATAAGTTATAGACACAAACCTTCCTTGTGAATCAATTTGTCTACTAAATGGTGAATACCGCATCGAATCCGTATTCATTAAAAAAAGCTATCCATGAAAGTAAGTGGCGGGCATTATCAGTATTATAGATACTCCTTCCTATATTATATATCAAGTCCAGAACCTATCTTTATATATTTAACAGGAGATGGAGAAGAGTGGGCGACGCATTGCGCTAAGATTATAATATAATCACGTTTTAGTAAAGTAACCCGTGGGAGTTGACTTATCTTGGATATTTGCGCAGTATAAAATCTATCAATTATGTAGGTAAATGCAAAAAGTTTCGAAATGAGATGTACATGTTTAATGCCTTTGGTAAAATGTCAAAGGACAAGTCTACGCACATTCTAGTCTGTATGAGAAAGTTTATTCCTTATATTGAATTACGCGAAACTAGTTGGAGACTTGCTACTTCATCGTGTAAATATTTTATGAAAATAATAATTTAGAAGGTCTCAAGACCTCAAATCGTTTATAGGTTAATGTTGAGTAGCTATAGGTAGAACTTACCTATTTAAATTTCATGATCAAATGTTTTCGAATGCTCACAAGCTTTCAAATCTCTTAGAGATTCAAGTGGAGTAAATATAGGTATTGAAATTATAACGGCTCTTGGGAGAGAAAGAAAAACCTTGAAACTTTGCTATACTCCGCATACAGTGTCCCAAGTACAAATTTATGACACATTAATATATTACAAATGACCTTGCGTTTTAGCGTAGCTTAAAATAGGTTGATTCTTTTTCGAAGGCAGGTTGTGGTTGAACGCTAAAGATGGCGGATCAACATATTTCGAGCCACAGCAAATACGCAAACGAATGCCGCTAACGTATGTATTCGATGGATAACATCTTAAAAATATTTCGTGGACTTTATTATCTTTAAATTCTAGTAGGCAGTTTGGTGTTACATTTATCGAATCGATGTAGGTTTTGCCGCATTCCACAGCAATGAGTTTTTTTAAGCAATAATTCACTGTTCATGTAATTTATGAGTAGGTAAGAGGAAAAGATACTCGTACTATGTACATTTAAATAAAGAAAATTATGATGTCGCGACATCGAGTCCAGACACTGTCCCACGCATTTCTCGTCTTAGGCCAAAGTTTAATGAACGAAAATCTAATTAAATCCTATTGTTAGTGGCTCTTCAGTCACTAGTAGATACTTACCTGAATACCATATTTTACGATACGAAAGTAATAAATAATTTAAATGAAATGTTATGGCTACATGCTTTAAGAGCTTGAAAATAAAGCTTAATAAGTTTATTCGGAGTTTATCTTGGATTTACTTTTGCCTTTATTTAAATCTCCCAAGTGCCTCCTACGCTTTTTATACCTACGTACCTATATGAAATTTCTCTCTCTACATTTTATATTCTACCCAAGTTAATATTGGTTGATTAAATAAAACAAAGGTTTAAAGTGCGAACAACGAAAAGGTACAAACGTAAATTTCTCTCACGGATTTCTGTAATGAACTATATTCCGGCCACAACAGCACCATCTTGATAGTTATTATACATGTCTATTCTGAAACACAATTTTTAAATTATGAGCAGCTTTTTGAGTCTGTTTACAATATTAGAAATGCATAGTATAGATGAACGATATTGTGTGTTTGTTTGTTTGCGTGAACGGGCTAATCTCAAGAATTTGGTCTGATTTGAAAAATTCTTTCAGCGGTAGACACCCCATTTATCGAGTAATGCTTATCATCACGCTAGGACTATTCACCGGTTAAAGTAAGAGTTAGCCCAATGTAACTATTCTACGCGGACGAAGTCAGGGGTAGAAATTAGGTATGCATAGAGGTATTTCCTTAATGTACCTACTTACTAATTTGTACACAGAAAATGTTCTTTGGAGAGTCTGTTCATACATTCTAACTAAATGAATGTCAAAGGTATGTAACTAACGTGGAATTTACATCAGTGAAAGTATAATAGACCTGTCACCAGTGCCGTCGAAACATCGTTTTTCATAATTTCACAGTAAACCAGATGAGGTGTTATATTTTCGTGATTAATGTTGTCATTATATAATGTTGGACACATTACAGCAGAAATGACCTAGAAAAGAAATGTATTATGGAGTAAAAGAGATTTTATTTAAAAGTCGTGATAAACAATCATTTTTCCATGTTTTAGTTGAGTTTTATTTTAATTTTATATATTTTTTAAGGTTTTACATGGGTGGGTAGTAATTTTAAACTAGGCCCAAATGGCTGATACTATCCTTCCTATTACCAAACATGGTTTATTCTAAGACTAGACCAAACTCAGACTAAAAAAAAACCTTAAAATTGAGTAAAAAGTCTAAAAACAAGAGAAGTTAAAACGCACAGCTAATTCACATTTTGTCTTCAGGAATATTTTCATTCACAATGTATCTGAAAGTTTAAGTACTGTGTTTGAGAGTTCGCGATTTTTGTTATGAGGCGCAAAGATATCCATACAAAACCAATTAGATTGAACTTCGAAATTCCGGACGACAAAGGACAACCCTTTCCTTCACAAGGTGAAAAAAAAACAAAAAAAGTACTACTGCGGTTTCAAGGCCAGCGCTCTAGTGAAGGCACCTATTTCTTCTGCTTGATAGAATTGGCTGAAAGCAAACTCTGATATATATATTACATGTTTTCCATGAATCCTTGGAGTAATTCCAAAAGCTTTGTTTTGTATTGAACCTACAACTCACCTTGAAATAACTTTTGTATTATTAAGTACTTCGGCGCAGATTATATGACGTATCACAAGTAACTTAGGCTCCTACCTCTGGGAATATAAGCTAACATATCTTTATCGTCTCATAAACACAATTTTTATAGTTTTCAGATAGTGTAGTGTATAACAATAAGCACAGTTCCAAACGCACCATAACTCCTGAAATCATCTTTGTAACAAGTCGATTTAAGTAAATATAATTTGAGTTTCAGTTAAGTTAACAGTTGCTGCTGCTTTATTTACTCATGAATCCATTGCGTAAGATTCAGAATAGACTAATTAATAATATTGTGAATCAGTCTGCTTTATGTATTATGAAGTGGATGTACGAGATAAATCATTTGCAGAAGGCCGGCATTGCATCTGAGATGTCCCCTTGATGCATCCAACCATGTTCATCGGTACCTAAGTATATACCATTATTTTATAAAGAGGTTTAGTTTGTCATATTATTGTATTAGGTAAACTTTAAAAGCTATATTTCCCTATATGTATGTTCATATTTATAAAAAAATCGTTATTAATATAATGTAGAGCATATAGTTACTCGTAGAATCCCTTAGAACGTCTGATGATAACATCGTGTGCCAGTAGAGGGAAGAGAGTACTGGTTGACGCTTAATTACTTTGCCGTTTTCTTACACATTCACAAATCTCTTCACACCTTCGAATATTGCAAGAAGATATTTCGAGATTAATAATAACAAGAGTGCTACAGATGTAGAGATATAATATCGATTGTACTGTTCGTTGTCAGACAGAATACAGAAATTGTTTGTAAATTGTGCCGCTGCAGCCGTGAGAGAATATGTGTCGATTGAAACCCAAATACTTGCCAAAATCAATGCTACTGTTTGTATTGTATGTGTTAACACGCAAGTGGAATTTACCAAGATCATGCACAGGTCGAATTTGTACCCTAAGGGCTTTTGTTTAACAGGATTATTAGATTGATTTCTGCTATGTTTATGGGAGATAAACTTACTTGTATAAAGTATATTATGCATTTATCGTCTCATAGTTTGGTAACAAAACTACTCCGAAACGGCTTGATCGATTTTATGAATTTTCTGTGTATACTCAGTAAGCCTGGGCTACTAGATATTCGCAGAAAAAAATGTATGAAAAATACGCAGGTAATTTATTTTTCCTATCTATATGTGATAAGAGTCGTGCATCCTAACAAAATATGACCTAACAAAGTTCGTAGTTTATATCTAAAAATGTTACAACCGATTAAATGTTCCACCGAGTGGTAAATGGCTAATGTCCTTGTCATATCGAGATTGTCGTTCGAGCATTGCTGATCTTGTGTCCTGCTATAGCATCAGAGTCAAAGATATTCTTTTACTCAAACACTAGTTCACAGTAATGCAAGCACAGTAATTAATTTTTAGGAAGCTTTGGTCCACACGTACTGTTATACGGGATTCAGTGAAAGGCTTTTTAAAAAAAGACTTTTTAAACTTAAACTTTATAATATAGAAAATGGAAATAGAATTAGTATAATTATGGAATTAGAAAATAGAAAATGAGTCTGTCTTCCGACCCGTACCGACTCTGAGACCCGACTGACTGGATGGCCGTCTTCCATCCAGACCATGAATGATAATATGCTGACGAGAGCAGTCTCGTCAGCCGAACTCTATACATTGACGGGGTATAACAACCCCCCGCGGAAGACTGAAGTTCGGGGATGAAACCGAAGTTCAGGGAATTAAACAATTTCTCTTAAGCGAGGTAGCGGTATGGACGAGCTTTCAAGTTGTTCGTTACTACTGTCATTGTCGGTAGGAGTCAGATTAGTAGATGTTACAAACTTATTCTTAAATTTAAACAAGATTTTACAAAACTTAAAAATTACAAAAGATATTACAATTAAAGATATAAAAGAAGTTAATATAACATAATGTGTCTCATACTTTACGAGAATAGGTTTTTGTTCAATGATTTTATTTAAATTTGAAAACAATTTATCATTTTTATTATTCAAAGACAAATCATCTAAATTAATATTTTGAAGTAAAATAGGAGTTATATTATTTGAAATATGAGATATGTTGTCTTGTTTACAACACTTATCATTTATAATATTAAAATCTAACATAGGAATAGGAATAGTAATATTAATAATATTGTTAGACGATATGAGTCTGGTACTCTTTGTATACACTGTGCATTGTTCCGGTGTATGCAGTACACCTGTGCCGAACACAATAATTTCTCGTAATTCCGAGCCACAGTCAACAGATATTTTATTAGAACGGGATTGCACGAAAATCCACTGATTGTTCATAAGTGGTTTCCAAATGTCTAATTCACCGTAGATTGTTTTGGTCTTACACTGTACAGGGATAGCACTGATAGGTTTTGTTAGCAGTTCACTTTCACATGTAGGGTTGCCACTCGTTAGCAATATTAATGACACTTCACACAGATAGAACTCAGGTGTAACCGTCCTACACTTATCTAAAGTTTCTAAATTACAAAAGCTAATCTTATCTTTAGAGATAGCAGTGTATGAACTAGAAGGTAAAATTAAACTAAAAGTATTAGGATTTTGAATATCATGAGGAATTGGCAAAGCTAAATTATGATACAAATGAAATTCGTCAATAGTGACAAGGGGTATTTGTAAAACAAATACGAGCTTATTCTTATAATAATAGCATGCTACATGACATACACTTAAAATTAAATGAATATTATCTAAACTTATTGGAATCGCAACCCCAGTATCTCTAGACAGGTACCTCTCGTTATCAACGAGCTCGCGGTACAATTGAGTGGGCGTAAGAATGTTTGGATGCAGGATGTTTTGGCTACAGAGTAGAATAGCAGTAATTAAATCTTCCAACTGGAATGATAAGGTAAGTAGAGAGCTTTCGAGGCTAGTTACTATGGAATGGACCTTTGATATATTATAAATTATATTAGTAACATTATTTGTTTGATTCATTAAATGATTAATAGCATTATAAAGAATTTGTTGATTTGTTTTTAATTGAATAATAGTTTGTTTATACGAGTTTAATGTAGAGTTTGTAATTAAAATATTTTCTTTCATTAATTGTGCAATTTTCTTTTCATCGTTTTGTACAGATTCAATTGCAGAATCGTATTTTAAGGCGTCGTTCTCGTCAAGAGTGCCGAAAATATGTTTGAACATAGTACCTATACCACCAAACCAGGCTGAACGCTTATTACGCTTAGTTATTAAATGGGAAATAGAATTATATTCACGCTTAATATCATTAAAGCGGACTGTCAGAGGAGATAGTATATTCTTACATTGTAGTATGTCTGTTTGTTGACACAGATGTCTAACTGTATCTAAGGTTTGATCGATATTCTGAATGTGAGTACTTATAAAAGATATATCTAGGTGATTAATTATATTCAATTCACCATTAATAACTTTAAGTTTTCCTAGTCTATCGAAGTAAATGCCGGAACCAGAGGGAAGCGTCTGGACAAAGTCTTGTTGCGCATTGATCGTGACGCTGAAATAAAATTGAGTAAATGTTAACTTAATAGAAGTAAAAATAACTATAATATGTTTTCATAATAATAACTAGTCATATGATAATTAATATATGTATTTTTTGTATACAACATATAGTATGTGTAAACATAACTTATAATGATAAAATTATGTGTCTCATTTATGAGTTAATTTGAGCAGGTTTAATTTGGTCAAAATGGTGTGTGACATGACGTCGATTAATAAGGAGTGTGGCTGTATGATTACTGTGGACTTTAATGATTTTGTATGGCCCTTTCCAAAGGGGTGACATTGCTTTACGAAGTCTTAGATGGTTTTTGAGGTAGACATAGTCACCTATTTTGTATTGTGGAGGTGCTTTTGCACGGGAATCATAGTAGGATTTAGAAGATTCTTTCGATTTTAAAATGTTTTCTACTGCTTTACCACGGGTATATTTCAGCTTGTGTTGTAGCATTTTAATATAGTCGGTATACGTGGTACTGAGACTACTTTCATATATAGAATTTGGGATGAAAGGCTTATGTCCGAACACAAGTTCGTAGGGAGTGAATTTAGTAGTTGAATGTGTTGTAGTATTGTAAGTTAATATAGCAGTGTAAACGTATGTGGGCCAATTGTCCTGATTTACATTGATGAATGATTTTAAATATTCCTTTAAAGTTGAATGGCTGCGTTCTAGGGCGCCTTGAGTTTGCGGATGATAAGGTGAGGACCATAACTGCTTTATCTTTAAAAATTGGCATGTACTTTTGAAAAGTTCGGATGTGAAATTAGTTCCTTGGTCGGTAAGTATTGATTTAGGGATTCCAAAAAGGGAAATAAAATGAATGAGACAGTCACTAGTTTCTTCAGCGCATGTGCTGCGTATAGGATAAGCTACAGAATACTTAGTTAGATCATCTTGTAAGGTGAGTATGTATTTGAGTTTTGCAGGACCAGACTCGGGCAAGGGACCTACGATATCTAGCGCTATTCGCTGGAACGGGGCTGTAGATGTAGAAGTAATTTCCATAGGGGCTCTGTGTACTTGTCTTAACGCTTTATTTTCTTGACAAGCTTTGCATTTCTTTACATAGTCTTCAATATCGCTTCTCATACCTTTCCAGTAAAATTGTTCTTGGATTCTATTGTACATACGAGTTGACCCTAAGTGGCCTGCAATTGGTATGTCGTGATTGTCACGGAGAATTTTACTTCTTTCGCTCAGAGTGGGATATATGATTTTGTTAAGGTAGACATGTATGGTAATATTTGTATTGTTAAAAAGATGTGTAATGATATTATAAATTTTGGTATATGAGTGTTTGTCAAAAGGATTCTTAAAATCGGAGATTGCAATATCGGTTATTCCTTCGGATTGTATAATTTCGTCTCTTACTCTTTTCAGAGTGTTGTATATAGAGGGATACGGTGATTCATCAAAATGATGAACTTTAGTGAAGATGAGATAAATGTCTTTGTTACCATAATTTAGTTTTAAGAAAGAGTGTAATTCCATTTCAGTGTTAAATATTTTATTCTTTATTTCAGGATCTTGTAAAATCTCAAGAACGTATGGGTTTGATTCGTCTAGATCTATTGATGTAGGAATTAATATTGTTTTACATGGGGATTTCAAAAGTGTTTCATTGTGTTCTTTTAATTTAGTGTTAGGAATAAATTCTTTGTTAGATACGGCTTTTAGGAATTTGGAGTAGTCATCATTATTTAATTGCGGATTAGGATTAATATTAGGATCTGAGCTTGAGGACGGAAATTGAAGTAACTCGGTAGGGTCAATATCAAGGTTTGGGTTATTTGACAGAGGTTGAATATCTATATCTGCAAAGTCTGACAGAGGGGACATTTGATGATCTTGAATCGGCAGAGGATTTGGTATTTGACTTTGAGTTGGAACTGGAACAGTATTAGTATCAGAGTTTAGTAATGGATTTGGAACAATATTAGTATCGGGGTTTAGTAGAGGATTTGGAACAACATTTGTAGGATTAGGATTTAGAACTTCTTCATTGTCGAAGGAAAATGGAATCGGAGATGGCAATTCAAGTAGAGGGTCTTCTAGTGGGTTGTCAATTTCAATGTCTAAGTCATTAGGTAGGAATTGAGGTGACGTTTGAGGTTGTTTCTCTATAGGATTAACTGGGTATCGAGACAGTGCATCAGCGTTGGTATTTATTTTACCCTTTTTATAGACAATGTCATAATCGAATTCTTCGAGTTTCAGTCGCCAGCGTACTAGTCGGGAACCGGGGTCTTTACAATTAAATAGCCACTGAAGAGGTTTGTGATCAGAAACGATAGTGAATCGATTTCCGTACAGGTAAGGACGGAAGGCTTTAGTTCCAAAAATTATTGCTAAGCATTCTTTCTCAGTAACGCTATAATTACACTCTGCTTTGTTCATGGTACGTGAGGCATATGCAATTGGGCGGTCTTTACCGATTGGGCCTTGTGATAGGATTGCGGAAACAGCGTAATTGGATGAGTCACATGTGAGGATGAATGGTTTGGTAAAGTCAGGGTATGCTAGGATTGGGGATGTAGTAAGTTTTTCTTTAAGTCCGTCAAATGCAAGTTGTTGTTCGTTTTTCCAGTTAAAGTCTGTGTCTTTTTTCAAGAGGGATGTTAAAGGTTTTACAATTTTAGAAAAGTCGGGAATAAATCGTCTGTAATAAGAGGCTAAGCCTAGAAATGATTTTATGTCTTTGGGAGATTGAGGTGTTGGAAATTGGCTTACGGCCTTAATTTTTTCGGGATTCGGCTTAACACCATTTTCAGTGATGATATGACCTAGATAGCCTACTTCTTTTCGTAGGAACTCACACTTGTCAGGTTGAAGTTTTAGATTGCTCTGTCTTAACTTTTTGAAAACTGCGGATAAGTTATCGATATGGGATTTTAAATCTACACTGTAGACCACTATGTCATCAAGGTAGACAAAGCAACGCTCTCCTTGGAGTCCGGATAACACAGTATTCATAAGCCTTTGAAATGTAGCTGGCGCATTTTTTAGGCCAAATGGCATACGATGGAATTCAAAGTGTCCTTGGGGAACAGTAAATGCGGTCTTATTTGAGTCTTCTGGTGCCATTTTTATTTGGTGAAAGCCAGAAGAAAGGTCTAATGTGGAAAAATATTTTGATTTTCCTAGCTGATCTAAGATTTCAGTTATGTTAGGTATGGGATAAGTATCACCTATGGTTATATCATTTAGCTTTCTATAATCTATTACTATACGCCATTTTTTATTTCCAGAGGCGTCCAGTTTTTTGGGGACGATCCAAATTGGAGCTGACCAAGGGGATGATGAAGTTTTAATGATTTCGTTCTTTAACATTGTATCGATTTGTTTTTGGACTTCATCTTTGTGACAATGAGGAAATCGGTATGATTTTACGTTAATGGGTTTGTCGGATGTCAATTTAATGTCATGTCTTAAAATGTCAGTAGAGGTCAGTATTTCGTCAGGTAAGTGGAATATGTCGGAGTATTGGGAACATAATTCTATTAGGGACTCTTCTTCTTCATGGTTTAGATGATCAGTGCGGAGTAGTTCAAGGACTTTTCTAGTTCGTTGAATGGAATTGGAACACGAGGTTAGAATGGGATAGAATTCGTCGTTTAAGGGGCATAGTTCAAGTAGGAGGTTGGAATTGATTGAGACTGGATTTTCTGATAAGTTGATTACTGAGATATTTACTCTGTTGTTGTCTTTAACTTTTACTACACAGTTTGCTACTAGGAGTGTATCGGAAACATGTTGATCAAAAATAATGCCTTCTTTTAGTTCTGGGTTCTTAACTGAACATTCAATAACTGTTTCTGTTCGGGGTGGAATCTTATAAACGGGTTCTGAGAATTTTAATTTGATTGAGGCGTTGTCTATGCGCAATGTTTCTAGGGAATAGTCAATTTGGCAATTTAAGTCTTTAAGTAGGTCGTTGCCTATGATACCGTCATGGATAAGGTTAATATTTTCGACAACGTGAAATTCGTGAGTAAGCGTTTTATTCGCTTTTCGGAATATTTGCATATTGAAACTACCCAGAGTTGACGTTGTTTTGTTACCGGGATCAATGCCCTTTATAGTAATTATCTCATTATTTAGAGTTGGCATTTTGGATAGGGATTTTAGTTTTAACAGACTTATGGCTGAACCAGTGTCCACTAGAAATGAGAGTGGTCGATCGGCGATGGAGGTTTGAATCAACACATGAGGTAAGTATCTTTTCTCTGAGTTATTATTTATTTCATATATTCTTATGCTTTGTTTTTTTGTTTTCAGGTTTTCGACGGAATGGGAGACTGTGGTTGGAGCACTTGGATTTGGGACGGGAGTTGACTTAGTAGATTTAGGATTTTGAATTATAGATATATTAGATTTAGTATGTTCATTTGATTCAGGGGTATATTTATTTGATTTTGACTTATGAGCAGGATGAGGGATAGTGACTGAAGTTTGAACTTTTGAGATTAATTTAGATTTAGTAATTGGTATCTTTTCTTTAATAGGTTTAGCGGCTACGGTGCTATAAAGTTGGGGTTGGTTACCCTGGTTGTTAGCACGTTTCAACGATATAGAAGATGCAGAGAGATTATTAGTGCTATGAGATTGGGGCTGGTTACCCTGGTTGTTAGCACGCTTCAACGATACAGAGGATACAGAGACGTTATTATCACGACGTTTCAATGATACAGCGGATACAGAGATTTTATTGGTGCTATGAGATTGGGGCTGGTTACCCTGGTTGTTAGCACGACGTTTCAAGGATACAGAGGATACAGCGACGTTATTGGTGCTATGATATTGGGGCTGGTTACCCTGGTTGTTAGCACGACGTTTAAACGATACAGAGGATACAGAGGATTCAGAGAGTTTCGCGGTACCGACTTTATATTTATTGGAGTAATTTCCCGGGCGATACCGATCGGGAAATTTTATTCGTTTAAATCGATATTTTCATTCTCATCGTCTTGATCACGTGTATCGTCGGGTTGATCAAGAGTGTAGACTCTACGCGATGAGTTTGGAATGGGATTTTGTCTCAAACTATTTTGTTGGTTTTGAGATGTAGAAGCGCCAAAATTGTTTTGGCTATTATTGTATTGTCGTTTGCGACAATTTTCAATAGTGTGGCCCGCAAATTTGCAATAGCGGCAGACCACTTCATTTGCATTCACATTCTTGAAATTTTCGGATCGATAATTTTGTGAGGTTGGAAAATGGTTAGGCCGGCCTTGAAAATCGCGACGAGGTTGGAAATCACGGCGTGTTTGAAAATCGCGACGGCTTTGAAATTCACGACGGGGTGGAAAGTCAGAACGCGGTTGGAAATCGCGACGGGGTGAGAATCTAGGTCTATCAGCGTTATTGATAGGGGATGGTTGCGACCTTTTATAAATGCTAGATAGGATTTTTTCCTCAGCAACTGCAAGATTTACCGCTGAATTTAACGAGTCTGGATCGCGGCATCTAACGACTTGAGATAGTCGTGGTTGAAGACCAGTCATGAAAGTGTGGAGGGCAAGATCCTCCATAGCAGCTACGCGACCAGCTAACTCTGCCTTTCTTCTAGTTGGAATTGAGATATTAATTTCTGTGAGCAATCTAGCTAGGCAAGTTTCAATTTTAAGAGCAAATTGATTAACTGATTCTTGAGAATGTTGTTTACATTCTTGCAATTCAGATAGAAGGTGAGTATAATGTTTCTTTTCACCGAATTGTTGTTTTAGAAATTCTACAAAAGGTTCAAATGACTCGAATTCTTTAATACTGCATGTTGTTTCAGCTCTCCCTTCGAGCTGGCTCAGAATATATCTGAATAAAATAGGCTTTTGTGCCTTGTTTGCAAGGTTATATGCGTTTTGGCAATTTGAAATAAAGGGGTTGAGTTTATCTCGGGACCCGTCAAATGGTTTGATAAATTTAAGTAATACATTCAGTTCAACTTTCTCGTCAGTATCATTGCGAGTTATTGTCCTTGAAACACTGGGGGTGTCAGATCCCGATTCTGTTTTCGATGTCATGTTGAACTAGTATAACTAAACAATAACACACTTTAATATTAATAAATGTAGGTCTTATCCATACTAAGCTAGCCAGTATATTATAGGTACAGACAGACAGACATATGTATAACAGTACTCGAAACTGGCATTGTATTTAAAACACAATTTTACACAATATCAAATTACATTAATGACAAAAACTCAGTAAAATATAGTAAAACTTATCAAGATGATGTAGAATGTAGAAACTTGTAAAGAAATAGTTTGTTCACGAAACCTGAGTTCTATTTTATATTGAGTTCTTTAAATTTTGATATTTTTCTTCACGATTCGTTATTATGAAAACGTAACTCACAGGAACGCCGTCAGAAGTATGGGAGTCAGCATCATGACCTTGGTCACTGTCCGAGGGGTGTCCTGGTAGGCACGTCAGGATCGCGACACGGACCACCGTGTCTCAGCAGGAGTTTGCAGGGATAGCAAAGGACTTGCCAGGCCTTTGCATGTAACGCCAAATTCACGAAACACAAAGCAATATACACTTGCTTTCATAAATTATAATATGTGATTCACTTTAATACACTGCACTTGGATATGGAACTTCGAAGACGTATTTGGGTAGGGGATTTTCGTATCCCACCGCTGCCACCAAAATGTTATACGGGATTCAGTGAAAGGCTTTTTAAAAAAAGACTTTTTAAACTTAAACTTTATAATATAGAAAATGGAAATAGAATTAGTATAATTATGGAATTAGAAAATAGAAAATGAGTCTGTCTTCCGACCCGTACCGACTCTGAGACCCGACTGACTGGATGGCCGTCTTCCATCCAGACCATGAATGATAATATGCTGACGAGAGCAGTCTCGTCAGCCGAACTCTATACATTGACGGGGTATAACAGTACGAACAAAAAGGACACTTCAAGTGCCTTCGGTAGTGTAAAGTTTAAGGAGCAGTAGAACTGCTCACATTTTTGTATGGGATATTCGAATACCTAGGATATTTTGAAAGTATTGTACCCATAGGTTCGTTATGAGTTGTTGCTAGCTTGTTCCTTCCCTAGTGATTTAGCTATGAGTACAACTGTCGGAAATACGGAAGTGCCTTTATAAACTAAATCGTAACAATTGTTTACTATCTCACTAATTGTATAATCGCTGGTGTATCTCCCAACGAAGGACTGTGCTAACTGCTAACTAAATGAAACTGATAACTAACACTGTTATGCTTCGTAATAAACAGAGGGGAGTGTACAAGCTAACAAGCTAACAGTCGTCTATGGGAGTGTACGTAATAATACTGAAGGCTTATATTGTGTTACATTTGTGAGCGAGATAAAGTTATTTACGGGCTGATAACAACAATGTCAGGGGCAATGCGTTTCACATAATGAGATTTCTGGAATTTGTTTAGAAGTACTTTGTCGTATTCTTTTGTTTTATTTATATAATGAGAACGCGAAAAGTCGTTACGTTAAGTCCCTCAGCGTAAGACCGAGAGATGCTACTGATCAGAATCATTTGTACGACGTAGCTTCTTGATAGAATAAAGCATTCCACTTTAGTGGTAGGTAAGTATATTAATATATTTCACTACTTTTCAGTTTCACAACAGCTATCGTCTTATTACGTTAAAGTAGGAATCAATAGTTAAAAATAGATATGCTCACGCCTCTTTCCCCCGAAGGGGTAGGCAGAGGTGTTGTAATAACAACACCCACTTTTCAACGAAGATTTTTAAATGCCAACGGACAGATGGTGGGACTATTGCCTCAGGCATCATACGTCTTCGAATTACTTCTCGGACATATGCAGGTTTCCTCACTACGTTTTCTTTCACTGTAAAGCACGTGGTGTGAAATCACTGCACATTCGTTTTTCCATGACCCATGACTTGAACCATGGCTCAATAGTTAAATTTGGTGCAATATTAGCCTATTAGATACCTAATACACTGTTTAGTAAACCGTCAGTGTGAAAACATACTTAAGACCTTCCCTCTGCCTCTGTGTTGTCTAGAGGTACTTTAGAACCACAAAATAGGAAGGTAGCAAATGGTCTGCCGCCTATATTGGTCGAGAATTATAGCACGTAGGTATGTACGTGGATTTTAGGGTATCTCGAATCGCGCATATTTCAGTTTATCTATACTAATATTATAAAGAGGTAATATTTGTTTGTTTGTTTGTATAGAATAGACTCCGAAACTACTGGATCGATCTTAAAAATTCTTTCAGCAATGAATAGCTAAATTATCAGCGAGTAACATAGGCTATGTTTTATCCCCGTACTCCCACGGGAACGGCAACTACGCAGGTGAAACCGCGAGACGTCCGCTAGTATAATATATATTATTAGATGACAGCAGTAGGTACGATAAATGAATTCAACGGTAAAGTTAAAGCGATATTGTGTATAATGTCAGTAAACAATATGATAACAGTATTATCAGTTCAGCAATGTAAATATTTAATATTATTCGACATTTTGTTTTGAATAATACTTTTTGTTTCTCTTTCTATCTTTGTTGTGGCAAAGAGTGTATCCTGGACCTGTAGGTATCTATAAATACAGCGGGTTAATTTTTTTCCAAAATGTTGGATACCAAAATTTTGTGAATATTTACTAACTGTGCCCCGCGGTTTCACTCGTGTAGATTTAGTTTCATGCTTTATTTTGTGGAACCCTAAAATGTTTTGTAAATAATATTAGCCTAAGTTACTCCTTGAAACATCAGCTATCTGCTAGTGAAAGTCCCGGTAGAATCGGCCCACCTGTTCACGCGTGATGCCGTGACCAAGGGAAATGGGGATTCATTTTTATATATAAGACTAGCTGTGCCCCGCGGTTTCACCCGCGTAGATTTAGTTCCATGTTGTTTTTTTTTAAATTAGCCTAAAACACTCCTTGAAACATCAGCTATCTGGCAGTGAAAATGCATCTAGCCAAGAAACGCCAAGAGAAATGGGGATTCATTTTTATATATAAGAAGATAGGTATAGAAGCCGGCTTATTTGTTTGAATACCTATGATAGATAGATAGGCACTAATTCCAATTTGTACCAATGAGTTTGTTCTATTGCAACTCGAAGCCTGTATATATCTGCAAGCAAATCAAAGCCTATATAGTATCTGAAAGAAACGGCAATGGATCCACAATCTATCAACACATTATCATCTTCAGTGAAAAGTGGTTCTTGTACCTCTGCTTACCCTTACGGAACTCTTTTGGGAAGGCTTACGAAGGCTCGAACGTATATTTATAGCGTAAGGCTAGGATGACGTCAGTCTTATAAAAAAGGCGTAGATGTTTATTGATTAATCCCACTTCAAGTTATAAATAGCTCTCAGCCCGCTTATTGCCAGCATAAGATGAAAGGAGAAAGAATATCAAAGATTAAGTACGATAATACATCTTCTAGATTGTTTTGTGACTTATCCCTTGGATCTTTCATAGATTAGTAAATTTTCTTTTAAATAATCTTTCAAATATACCTAATTATCTTCAGGCTTTTCGAACGAAGGGTTAGGGATATAATGGGGTGTCTTCGATGAAGATGAAAATGACTTATTCAGTTTAGGCCCGGGGAAGGCTCTTATGAATATGGAATTACCACCATCGGTTACAAAACTAGTTTTCTTAGAAGTACAAACAAAATTAAATAATATTATTACAGCCTTTACGTAGATGATGAGCATGTGGCAAAACAGTATTCTCGGTCTACACCATGGAACAAGTTTGAGCACAGAATAGAAAAAAATCTTCGTTTCTTCTATAAGTTTGAGCGAAATGTATGAAATAACTATTTCTTATTGTCAAGCTTATGATAAGGCGAAATATATTTGATATAACTCAATAGCCCTACACCCACATTAATCAAATGCGTACAAGTATTTATATATATTTCTATAATTACTCAGCGTACAAACACAATGTTTTGCCCACGCGTACATCCCTAGGGTGATTGAGACTACTTTAATTACTGGACCAATTACTCTACTTGTTACCTAGGTAAAGTACTCCTAAATATAATTAATTATAACTGAAGTATTATAAGCATTTTATTGAAGCAAAATGTTTACTTACTCATTATATCTGACACCTATACTCTATACAGATAAATAAAATTAAAGTCTGCTCGTAATTAAAAAATTACAGCTTTTCACTAAATGCATATGAAAGTATACAAGATTATGTCATAGAAAAACCAATTTTTTTATTTTTTCTCTGTCTGTCTGTCTGTTTGTTCCGGGTAATAAATGTTTTAAATCTTGTTAAAAAGTATCTAAATGTTGCTTCGAGGATTATACCTCCTAAATAAAACTTAATAACTTTATTTCTTTATTATATTAGTGCAGATTTCAAGCAAATACCTGTGGGAAATATTGTCTGCCCTCGGACCGAGTATAATGTACTACCCAACTAACAAAGCGAAAACTAACCGCCACGCCCCCGCACCAGAACTACCTACACATCTTATATATAGAAGAACCCTGTGTAATGACGGTGACATTCTCAATCTATCACGTTGGCACCTAATTATATTGTTGGTGGAAACTAGGTGTCCCAACACCCCTGCCTGCCCCTTTGGATACCTTTGTGGGAAGCATAAAATAAGAAAGAATTGAATCGATTGACACGCCGCCAGCCAATCAATTTGTTTTAGGTAAAGTTTGATATGTTAACCTTTAACTACTCGTGCGCAATGCGTGCGCGCCGTGAGAAATTTAGGTTGAAGATATGTAAGTGTATTTAATTCGTATGTTAATGTGTATTACCTTCGGTGTCTGCTTATATGTCTTGTTTGTTTTCTTCTGATTATATATACTACTTTATTTTTACTGAGTAAAAGTAATTTAATCAATACTTGTAGCTTCATCCAAGGTATAATATACATAAGTAGGAAAATACTTCTGCAAACTTATTTACTTTTACTATTTACCTTAACTTCGTTTGTAATCGTTAATAATAAATTGATTGTATTTAACCCAAATAAAGTTACAAGCGTGTTTACTTATGAAAATAAGGAAAACTGAATTACAATGATTATTATTATACCATATTATTATTGAAATAAGTACCTAAATATAAAAAAAAATACCCATAGGTATAAGATGTGAGGCGTAGGTACGCATATGCATACGCCATACATATATAGGTGTTTTTATCACAGCCATCTGCGCAAATATTTTTCTATACCATTCTCTCTCATCAGCCGTCATATCTGAATCCACCCCGTTTCTAGCCATTTCATCATTTATTCACACAAGTCAGCCATATTCTTTTAGCTCTTTCCTTTTCCTCTTAAGTCCATGCAAACATCCGTATTATAAACACATTTTTTAAACATAACGTGTCCATATCATCTCCATGATAAAATGATTATTGTTGAAATAGGTAGGTGCTGTATGACAAAACACTGTTACTTTGACCTTACGTAAGAAACAATACATTTCGGCAGAGCGTGCTTCTCACCCCTCTGTGTCGATATAGCAAGCGTCGTTTAGGTACGAGTAAGCCACGGTAATCGTTTACCATCTCGAGATAGATTAAAAGGCCGCCTTTTGCTAAAAAGTTTTAGCATCACTTTTAAGATTGACCATAACAAGATTAACGCGGTTATTATTAACTAAGTATTATAGAACTAATCGGGTTCTTATTGCGTTAGTTTTATTTAATTTCTGAGCGACCTATTTTGACAGTATTCCAGCTGCCATGATCATTGATCATGAGCTGAAGAACTGAGTTAAGAACCCGATAAGATCTTTAATAGTATAAACATAATAAGCTTTTAGTTAACTTACCAAATATGTTTGAGCACTAGTTAAAGAAAACTTTGTCACTGTTCGGATATCCCATAACGTTGCAGGTATTACACACAGTGGGTGTTATGTCAGCGATTTAACACGGCCGCGGCGTGACGGGTAGCGTCTGAAACTGAAGTGTTTCAGGGGCGCTGCCGTCAGCCGCTCGTCCCTGCTACGCTTCAAGCGATTTGCAGCTAATACGCTTCACCGAATGACTACAACTTCCACAGCGATGATATCGAGTCTATATCACGAAAAATTATTTTTTTTGTAATCTGCAAGAGGCAAGATAATCTATCTGTGGCTGTATATCTTTGTTAATATTTGGTAATGCTATAGCGATCGATATTCATTATTATACTTCAATACAGAATAAGTGAGCTTTGCAACGATAACACTGGCTTATTGTATACGTAATTACAAATGGGCTAATCAAGTTTGCCTGTATAGTATTAACTGTCGATAAATTTGGTTACAGTTTATCTTTTAAACAACATTCTCAGATTCATAAATAAAGGCTACGAAAAAGTTAAGAAGGAAAAAAATATGAAAGAGAAAATATTTTTTTCAGCAAATTAAATATACAATATTATTATCATCTGGTATGAGAAAGCGCTAAAGCGGCTGCGCGGGGTGCCAGTACCCTCGTGTTGCTAAACCTCATTGATTTTCAAACTGGCTTTATCATCGAATCTCGCATGAGACCTCTACCACCTACATTCGAATGCAGCATTGGGACGTACCCATGGTCATGTGTAGAAAATAGGTTACTACTTTGTTCGTGACATTCGACAAATTTACAAACAAATCATCACACTAATTCATATAATATTTAATGATTATTTTCATGTCATGGTTGGTTTCATTTCAGGCTTTTATCTGCCATAGAAAGTCCCATTGAAATCGTCCCAGTTTCGAAGATAAGCTGGAACCGTATAAGTAGATAAATTAAATCATATTTGATAGTCTTCAAAGCGACGTGGGCGCCATAAAAACCGTATATAAAGCATACGTGCGTATTGCCTGGAGTATGCAAGCCAGGTGTGGTCATGTCAGTATAAAATGTATAGCGATCGAATAGAAAACATTCAAAGAAAATTCGTCAACCACCTTATATTCAGACTTTGTGCGTCCCCTGTCTCTTACACTGACGGTTGCGCCCGCCACGGCCTTTTTACGCTGGAGGAAAGACGTAAAATGTTAGACATGTGCCTACTTTATGATATACTGAATGGCCGCATCGACTGTCCTGACCTAGTGGCGGGATTGTCCTTCTGCGCCCCGATCCGTCGCACTCGCCACACACCCCTGCTGCACGTTGCGCGGCACTCCACTAACTACGGCACCAACAGGGTTCTCTCACGTGCCCCCATACGTATAACACTAATTTCGCTGACATAGACCTGTTTAGGTATTCAAAGAGAACTTTTAGGGCTCATGTACGTAAGATTATTCAGAAAACTCGGACCTAAGATTGTAATTAGGCCCACTATCCTTATTAAAATATCATCACACTTTTTTAATTTTTTTATTGTGCAGGGGTGTTCTGCCCATTGAGATATTGTTTATTATTAAGTATATTATTATTATTATATTGTTTCAAAGTCTAGTCCGATCTTGCTGTGTTAAGTTGTTATTTCTTTTGGTTTTATTTTCTTAAGTTAATTAAGATTATAATTAGTTGTGATTGTCATGCTTAGAATAACATAACTAACTCTTATTTCTGTATACATAAGTGCATGCTCGTGTTTCGTAACCTACTATATATTGTTAACTCGTGGAAATCATATTTTTAGCCTTCCTATCAATCTGTTTTACGATTAGTTCATATTTTGTTATAACGCCGTTGGTTTTCCTTAATAATAAATCAAAATAAATAAATCAAAAAAATATTTATTAATAAACAGCTGTAAGGAAACTGAAATAGAAAATATTTTAAATTGAAATTTTAAAGTAATGAGGAGAATAGATGATGAAGTTAAGCTTTTAATTTTTTTTATTAAATAATTGTATTATAAATATCTGTTAATCATCTGGATTGCCCTCCATTGTTTATATGGTTAAACACTTTTTGATCATCATAAGGGACCAGTGAAAGTAACTAATTATAAAAATCGTACATCTGAAGCGAGAACCCAATGTTATACTGTAACGTCTTACAGTTCAAATTTGCGTTCACAGATGGCAGCAGGTAAGAGCCGAAGCCAGCAAACTGAATTGTTACATGGTTCTACCGTTCAACTGTTGGACTAATATATTCTTGAAATCCTTTGCTCAAAGTGTCATAGCATTTCCAAGAACACTCGGCAGATGTCGCTCCTTTACGACATATTAAGGTGCTGTGGAAATTTTAAAAGTGCTTGTAAATACTTCATTCCACGTCAAAAATAACAGTGCTGTTTCAGCGAAACAAACAGACAGACAGATAAGAAACAATTTTAAAATATTTTTTTGTTAGTATCGTATATACATTTAGTGAAAACTGTTAATTTGTAATTACAAACAGACAATTCGGTTATTATATCTGGATAGATTTTCTGCGCACAAGCGATGTAGAAAATTTTGTACCTATCTATTTTCATACTAATATACTTTAAAACTGAGCTTTAGCTGTCGGCTATAATAAATCTCTCAGTCAACAATCCTTGAATATTTTCGTAGCCGTAGAGAAATAGGGGTACATTAAGGTTCATTTGAGTATCTATTAAGCCTAAATAGGATTACACTTATCTGGTGTTCGGATTGCAATTGCAGTATCGAATTGAGCGGAAAATTCCTTCTAAATTTACATAGATACATACCATCATTGGATCTTGAAAAGACGGCCAGACTGCTGGCCGTCTTTTCAAAATTTAAGCCTTGGAAAAAGGACATCAATACATATTTGTATAGATAAAGCATAGTATGAGCACTCGTATATAGTAAGTAGATACCATTTGTATTGTCCAAGCTGTTCCATACTCTCAATAGATGAAACTACCCATGATCGAGATAACAAAGGGAGAATGAATCGCTATCGATTTGCTAACAAATGTCCGTGAGCGATGTTCCAATCTCATATTCGCTGTTGACATTCAGATTATGAGCCATATAATTTATCCATCTAAATGCGAACTTCTTATAATTTATTACAATAATAACAACATTTAAAACATAAAAAAAAAAATTTATGTGTTTGTCTAATTACTAATACTAATGCTAATATACTAATACCAATACTAATCCCTACTAATATTGCACAGGCCTACAATGATTTTGGTGCCGCTAAAAGTAAAACTGATTTCAAGTACGTTCGGTACCCTAATAAAAAAATGATACTTACTTTTTAAATGCTACGCGTAGTTTTCGAGATTTCGCAAGAGTAAATAATGTAAAAAGAATTAATATACTATAGCTATACGCACCAATAATTTCAGGAAACTTGTGTAAATGATTATATAGATATATACTTTTATGCTCATATTACATCCAAGATTATTAAAGCTAATTAAGAGCTTTTGAACGAATTCTTTGTAATTTACAGCCTTCTGATTTCCTAGATTTTTTTTTACAACAGCAATGAAAGATTTCCAAGCCTCTGCTTCTAAATTATTCATTGAATGAATGAAATCATTGTATTTCATTAAAAGTCTAATCTGTGGGCCATCAAAAATACCAGCTTTTCATTCCAGCCTTTCATTACTACTTTCTTGAAAGATACATAAAACACGAGCCAGTTATATCTAACGCCTTTGGATTGGTACAATGAACGAACGAATTTGACAGCTTCGCACAACGTCTTGCGGACTAATTAACCAAATTATAACATACAATTATCGGCACCAAACAAAAATTTTTTTTTTGTTGGCCTGTTTTATAAATGCGAAAATCTTTAGACCCTGAGAAAGGACATAGGCTACCTTTTATTTATTGAAAATATTAGGTTTCCGCGACCATAAGGATGAAACTAAATCTACGCGGGTGAATGCGCAGCTAGTTACTAATAATATTATAAAGAGGAAAGATTTGTATGTAAGTATGTTTGTAACGAATTGACTCGAATAGTACTGAACCGATTTATAAAATTCATTCATCATTTGAATGCTACATTATCACTAATGAATATAGGCTATATTTTATCCCCGTACTGATGGGAACGGGAGCTACGCGGATGAAATCGCGTGGCGTCCGCTAGTTGATAAATAAGCATTATTAATACTTCTTACGTACTGAGTTCGTGTCCGATACGTGATCATAATTTTAAGTACATTAGATAGAAATCATAAGATAGAAAACAATACTTTATTTAAAACTAAAGCTAAATTTAATTTAATATTATTTATGTAATAATTTTATTAAAAACGTTTTATTGTTCGTATCGTATTGTTTTAGTGCCTTATTTAGTTTCATATTCATTTTATTATTAATACTATGAGCCTGTTCCACCTGTTCCTGTCTTCAGCAGTCTGCTGCCAATCGCTCTTGAAAGCATCAACCTGGACATTGGACTTCAATTTTAATTATCTGTCATAAGATTATATGATTTCATTTCATTTATCTCTTCTTGAACGTGGTTTAATATATTTATACCTAAATAAAAATCTCACATTTTAGGGGTTTAAAGTACGTGCAGCCCAAAGCGGACTTTTTACCAACGACCACATGACTTTTCACTAATCAACAAAAAATCGTAACTCGACCCACTAATCCCTGAGGTGCCGTTGAATTCGTCTTCATAGAACTTGTATAGCGCCTCACTATCTATAATATATACTAGCGACTTTTCTATCTATTTATTATGGTATTTTGTCTTTAAATCCATTGGAACTTTATAATAATTAAGCTGTAACGCTTAGACAAACGATGCGTTCAAACGCAGAAAATTATTTTGTATGTAAATGACGACTTCTATTAATTATACTATTTAAAGATATTCAAATGTGCGCGTGTTCCAATCTATTTATTTGCCTTAACGCTTAAACCGACTTAATGGAATAGGGTATAATGCGATCGGTATTAATTCGCTACGTGTCAGAGTGCGCGTCGTCGTGATAAATCTAATACGGCGGATGCTCCAATATGGCGGCAAACAATTACTTTTCCTTAATTACCACGTTAACGAGAATATTCCTATTATTATGTTGACATTATCAAACTGAACACATTTTTTTTGCCTGTAGCTATTTGTGTGGTTTTTGCAAGGTTTACTAGAAGGTCACCGGGTACATTCTTGAAGTCTTCGGCCCTTGTCGGATATACCCATATTAATCAATACTTACATTCCTATAAATAATTAAAAGTTTTGCAAGCTTTCTTGACATTATTTCACATCACGACCGATTTAGAATTTGGGCCAAAACAATTACGTTGCTTAATAAATGGGCCATTTAATATTTTCTACAGAGCCTCCTACTATGGGCGCTCAGGTTATGGAATAAGCTACCGGCGACATGGTTTTCCTATGCGAATACAGCTTCTCTACAGAAGTGTACAAAATGTTTACAGGAACGGCAAGAGTAATGCCCCTGGTGTTACAAGCGTTCATAGGCTGCAATAACCGTCTAATATCTGGCTGGTCGTATGTTGCCTTCGCATACTAGCACAAAACATAACATTATTTTTACCCTACAACGGTATTTGAAACTAGTCCGTTTAATATCTTACTTGATTTTATTAAGTAACGTGTAAATAACAAAGACGGAGATATGGAATGGAGATAGAGGAATATTATGTAGCATCAGAATAAATAATTGTATTTGGGTACTACTGCAGGCTACGAACTTATGTTACTTTATAAAGAAATACGTCACTCTGCCAACATAATGACAACATCTAAGTATTTGATAGTACTCTACAATTCTTCTCCTCCTCGACTCATTTGAGCACAAGTGACGTTATCTTCCGCTAGGATTCAATACTACTAAGGTAGCGTTATTTTGCTACTTGGTAAAGTGTAGGGAGGTGTAGACCCCAGTCCCCAGTATACCTCCCTAAACATATGTAACTCCATAATTTGAATAGAAGAATTCTTTATCCCTCTCTTAAAATACAATACAACTCATAAAGCAATACTGAACCCCATAAATAAGAAGATAATACTTATTTTTTGGCAAATTAAAACATTTTTGCATATGAATTATGTTCAAAGATTTGAAAATAAAACTCTCCGTTTGAGATTAAACCATGGAGATTAATGGTGATCCCATTTTCCTTGTAGGGACCAAAACTTAATTTTGTTTCTTAAACTTGCTTACAGTTAAGCACCGGATTAAAATGCTTAAAACTCTTAGGGGTAGATTGCACTGAACTTAAATGTAGTTAAAGCTATTTAGTTTTCTGTTTCAATATACTTAAGACGCAAAACAATTAATCAGGTTTCTTGAATAATTTTCGATTTTAAGTAAAGAATGCTTTTCCTAGCCATGATTTTCTTTTACCATTAAATTTCGCGGGATAATTTCAGCGAAGTTAATTTCCTGTGGTTCATGACGCGTTTTCCTGACAGGTTTTAAAATTTTCGCAACTCCCTATAAAGAAGGCAAATATAGAACGATAAAATATTTCCACCAATTATTAACTTCGCTTAATTTAATTTCCCTCTCGCATCAGTGGCGTGCATTGCATACAAGCAGATAAGCAGTGCTTACAATTTGTGATGACTATATATACACTGTCGTGTGTGTGTGTGTGTGTGTATTTATGTTTGTGTGTGTGTCTATGCCGAATCGTATGTATCTACGCCGCGCCACATAGTTATGCCACATATGTACTTAGCCTGCCTACCAACTACTTATTATATGCCTGCCTACCCCTCTGAAAGTCCAATGCATGCCTCTGACTCACATGAATCTATGCTTAGACTGGAACAGTTTAAATATACAGATAAAACCTACTTTAACTACAGGATGCTAATGGAATATAATCTCTAGTAATGAAATTCTAATCTCCTGTGTGCGCCAGCGAGCAATGCAATATCCACTTTACCATTAACTTGTCATATTTGTGGGTATATTCTTTCTTGTTTAAATGTTACTATAATAAGACGGCTTTATTTTAGCTTGTTTGTGGACGATTTTAATAAACTATGATAATGTTGAAATATGTAATTATAAGTAGACCAAATCCTTGGTAGTAATTCATCATCCTATTCAACCCTAAGTAAATCAACGTTCGTAAAACAACATCTTCCCAAGAATTTTGGGGTCAGTTTCCCGACCAACCCATCCGTGACAATCACTAAAGTTTGTGCTATAAGTTGGTTTCTTTATATAAAACAGATGACGCACAACTTAATTTGATTGAAAATATGTTATGGCCATTTTATACAGGTTGCCGTTCAAAAGAGTGTACAAATTTAGGAAATGAATACAGCATGAATAAATGAATACCTACTTAGGTACTGTCGGTATTTGTTTTAATTCCCAAATTCTGAAAACTGCTTAGAAGCACACTGTGTATAAGAAATTCCTATTCCAGAATGAAACTGTTGTAACTTCATCAACCAGCAAGCAAACAATTTCTCATTGTTAAGTAAACCTCCGAAAATGCAGTGCGATTTCACTGGCTAAGCAAAGTGCATGAATATCTAAGGATTAAGTTACCGCACACCGAATATCATATAATATGGGAAACTTACGTTATAGACATTAAGAGAGAACGAACATAATGCACAATATTTTAATCCGAGTGGTTTTCGTTTACAAGTGAAATGTATGCATTTCGTGCAATGGGAACAATTTGCTATGTAGTAGGTATACGCAATCAGGATCGCTTTAATCTGGCGCCGCTTGAATGGGTCACCAACGAGCGTGATTTCACTGGACTATAACCTAACCGATCTCCACTTATATGCGTTAACTAGTGGCCATTTGGGATTACAGTCTTCCTTCTAATAATTGTATATTATTATCACAATTGAAACTAGTTAAATAGGGCTGCGCGAAAATATTAATGAATTATTATCCTCATTCAAATAAGAATAAATATTTAGTTTGCATAATAATTAACGACAAAAGCGATTGTGAGGTTATACTTACGTTGAACACAATACGCTTATTACCCGCGACTTTGTCCGCGTATTTTTTTTTAACTCAAAGCTATCTACAGTATATCAGCAAAATCGGTTTAGCGGGCGATAGAGACAATTTCCCTCTGGGTAATGGGTAAATATGACATAAATAACGAACAAAAGCTTTTTTGTTTCATACAGTATATAACACAGTATATACATTGTGTGCAAATGATAACAAACACTTAACAGGTAATGTAGTGTTAAACTTGACACGTTATACATCACGATGTAAAACACCTGCCCTCCGTGAATATACCAAGGTAAAACACCTCAGGTAATGTACACACCGAAGTTATTTGCTTATCAGCCTCTAGTCGTGTGCTCGCGTACCTTTTTAAAAGATAAAACGATTCGTTGATCGACCAGATGAGCTTTCAATTAGATTTCTCTGGCATGAGGGTAACCCTATTCCGGTGATGTTTACAATTTTCCTAGCTTCACTTATGAAACTCTACTCTGTGCCTAACCTAGTTACCAACTTGTCGGAAGTGAGCGTCATGAACAAAATCTAAGTGAATTTGTCAAACGCGACTGTATAATAAGCTTTCGGCAAAGTTGCTGAGCTGCTTGCGAGACAGATAGGCAGGTAAATAATTTACAACGTTGGCTTTTAATGTTATTTGATCTTGTTAGCTTATTATACGGAGGTAAAACTGTTAATAGCTTACAGATAATACCGAGTGTATTCTTCAACTTCAACGATAAAATAAAAATGTGTGTCCTTAACAACGGATCAAAACGATGTTGATTGAACAGAACTTAATTAAACTAAGCGTCTCCAAACTTCGCGGCTTACTTTGATCATAAAGTTATTCATAAAATCGAGTTTTGCGTTTCCTTCATTTTTATAGCTATCCGAAAGTAAAAACGTTGTAGGTAACATTATTTCCCTACGCAGCGAATGCAAACTAAATCGCGTCACACTTGGGGAGATTCACAAACTCGACATCAATTTATAAATAAGACCAAAATTTTCGTTGAAAGCCGCTATCCGATTACCTAGGGGATGTATTCTCTGCGCGTCGTTTTTTTGACAGTATCAAGTTAGAAACTGTTAGCGGGTATTGTGCTACATCCGGCAATGTTCATAGCCTTTGCTACATTTGGCTTGTTACATATATATGATGTTGCTCTTAGCCAAGTGAGTATACATTAAATAATGCGAAGATGACACCGTGGAGGACTTCTACTATTTACCTATTGTTGCTTAGTCATCATAAATGATTCTACCAAGGTAAGTAATCTTACTACCTTGAACTTGACTGTAGAATGCATAGGCTTTTCAGCATTGTGATGCTACTGCGATACAACATTTCCAAACAAATTCGTGTTGTAATTTTCAAACAAAGAAACAATAAAAGAAAAGGCATCAAATGCCAATGGCATGCGTGCTCGTAGAAACGTGTCTACGACTCAGGCTGGTTCGGCACCAATAGCCGTATCTGATCTGCGCTAATGTCGTATACGATACAACCGTTCAATTTTGTTCTGATCGCTATCTTCCGTAATTTGAGAATGCTATAAGGAGGGAATCGCTTCCCGCGTGATAATCGACAGGCGACAGCGATCCTACGCGCCCTGCCGCAGATTTATGACGTAATATTTGAGATCGAGAAGACGAAGCGCCTCCTTACGTAGGGTTGACAAAAACATGTAAACAAAAAATACCACCAGGACTCGTAAAAGTTTTACAAAAATACGTAGCGAATAACCATAGCCATGCGAATAACCGATATTCGTTACAGTTTAATCTGGCGGAATTTGAATATGCTATGCATAACGAATGACATTTTATATTGATACAAATGAGCTAACTATACGAAACAAATGTGGACGAAATAAATGTATCTATACATACAAATATATAAAATTGAAGTGTCTGTTTGTAATTCAAAAATAACAGCTTTTCACTAAATGCTATTAGGGTTCTGCGACAATAAGGATGAAACTAAATCTACGCGGGTGAAACCACGGGGCACAGCTAGTAATTAAATAAATTTGGTCAAGCTTAGGTTTTATTGCTAAAGCGAAATTAAATTAAGAAACCATTTTTAAATTAATTCTGCTTAGAGTTTTATTGTACTACCGATATTTTTATGCACACTTCATACTTTTCCCTAGCTGGGGATCAAAATCCCAAGCAAGTCATGCATGAGTTTTAGGATTGGGAGTGAGAATGATTCGGATAAATCTTTCAATTTCCAGATCCATCACTAGACGGCCAGTCTTGGAGCAGGCTAAGCTACATCCAATAGGCTGAACCGCCATTCCAAACTTGTCCTTTATGTAGGTACCTATTCTCTCCTAATCCTGTCCATTCTTGAAACCCTCATTTCAGCTGAGTGGAGATATTTTTCATCGTCGTATATTGAGGCGGTATTGTCAAACGAACAATATGATAAATCTCTACGACAGTCTTCCTAGACTAATTTATTTTAAATCAGTGGGTTTATTTGAGTGTGCTTTGTTCCAAAATTCGTATTGTTACTCTGGTTGGTACATATACATTAATATAAACTATCATACTATTAATTAAGTATAATATACATAATGCTTTCACCGAATATAATTAAGTGTCAATGAGACAGAGGGTGTCTGTGATTGTGAAAATAACAAATGCTTAATCATTATTGGGTTAATTTTGAAGCCATTGATGAATCTCAACATGATATGTAAAATACACCATTCAACGGCATTCAACAGATGCGAAAACATTATTTCAAATTAGGAACCTAAATATGAGATATTATATTACTTAACTTACCGAATAAAATAAAAAGATTATCCAAAATTAAGCATATAGGTACTTTTACGTCTTAAATTTCAATACGAAAGATTAAATATGTAGTGCGGAACATGAAAACTATTACCATAATTATGACAGCCCTGCATCGGGTGAGCGAGCAAATGCAGTAGTTGCGTTGCCTCCTTCCTGTGCATCCGTAGTTTGTTCTCCACTACATTACAAAATACAGCGTGTTATCAAACATAATCGACCTCTTACTGCCATATAATATTATGTAATAGCAAACATGCCTACGTCCCAATCTAATAAAACGTGATTGATTTTCTTCGTGATTAATTATGATTGATCATGTTTTACTCATAAAACCCGTTTGTGTAAACATTGGGACAAGAATAAAGGGTTTAATTAAGCTTACGAACGGTACCTTTCAATAACTTGTACCTAAATCTATACACAGAGTTTGAGTTAGTATTGGCTTTCAATGTTTAGCCTTGCCTTGTGTATTTTGTTAAATTATTTTATGTACGTTTTACTGACGATGTGAGAGGTAGATAAAACAGCAGATATATCTAGAACAAAAACCAGATATGTTTTTCCAAAATAGTAACTCGCGCAAAATATGTCATAGACTAATATTAGTATAATAAAGCCATGCCATACACGACACTGCTGTTATTACTGCACAATAACGCTGAAAATAATACAATTTGTGTGTGTTGCGAGCACACTCCAAACGCACTCAGGATCACGCTTATGCTAGTTGTATCTGACTTTAGTCCATGGAAATAATTTTCACAGTCGTTTCATTTTCCTCCGAACAAATAACATTAACATTCATTTGTTTTAATTGAAATCTTAGACGAGGAACATTTGAATGAGCACGACCACTAAGCGACGCTGAATCCTCCCACGTACAGCGGCTTCCACGTTGTCATTTGGGTAGCCGGAAAGGTCCACTTTTTGCTCGCGGGGTTCCGTGCAAAATAATGTGACATTAATAAGTCTCACCTCCCCTTTTTATAGCGAGATGTCACGTATTTGGGTCACCGCCACTTTCATGTTGGTTTGATAAATAATAATATTCAAATTGGAAATGTGGGTAGTGGTTATTCATCCGAAACGTGACCCATTTATAATTCGCGTAGATTTAAGACTACCCAACTTATTGCGGAAGCGTGCTTCAAAACATTTTTTCCCGTAGCTTATTCCTGCGCCGAATATTAATTAAATATTCAGTTTATACGATTATACGTACATTATACAGTTGAACACGGGTTTCAAATACTTACTTGAATGTTTCTTTCGAGGGCATCGTTGATCTAGTTATTATATCTGACCGAACTAAAAATATCTCAAATTGTATTTATTTTATACTTAATAATTCATATATTAAAGACATGTATTTACATTGGAATGAAAAAAAAAGCATAAGTAGGTAAGTAAGTAAGCATAATAGTCATAATACATGTCTAGGGACCATCGAAAACAATAGCTTTCACCTGAGAGTATTTCAAATTGCAAGTATATTTTTTTATTGCAAAATAGTACGTAGATCCGTTTTTGCTTACTTGCTACATGAAACGAGGAAAAACAATTCGATAAAGAAAAGTTGTTCTTTGATCGAAGTACAAACCCAAATTCGCATTTATTATGTCACATGTAGTGGAGTATGACTCGAAGGACTTACCAACGAGTAAGTAAAAGTAGTTTTCATAATAAATCAATAGAATAAAAACAAATAATACAACGCATTTTATATGGAAATGATTTCGAATACACCTACAAAATTCCGTGATATCATTTGCTGCTGAGAAATTTAAATATTAAATCAACGTAAAGGTCTGTGGGGACGAAAATCATTTATGGAATAAAATGGATAAGATTTATCAAAGGTATGTACACGTAACGTAAAATACGGTCGAGGGATTTTACTACACTGAAGCATAAATAAACACATATATAAGGTTTCGATTCTACCTCCGTTCGTGGGAGAATTTTCGTACCAGCCTTTATTTGCATTGGAGCGAAAATATTTAATCAGGCGTATAATCTTAGCGCTCCCTACGCTTTGCGGTATGTACCTATGAATGTATACGTTTGAGTTAATGCCGTGAACAGATACAGCTATAGTTACACATTTTTGTTCTCTTGTACCAAGAGCCAGTATGGGTGTACAATAGAAATCGGCCAAGTGCCAGTCGGACTCGCGCACAAACGGTTCCGTACATTATCTGTAAATAGAAGTAAAAAAAACAGGTTTGTTGATTTTTTATTTATATTATTTTTAGTATTTAGTAATTATTTTTAGTAACATTACTCTCACGCTTCGCTAGTAGAAACGATTCAAAATGTATGGGAATGACATATGTCACGTGACTGATTTATGTTATCTTCATATCGTTTTTTATCGTTTATATTAGCGTAAGCGCGGGAGTGTTTTACTTTGTCTAGGCCTACTGGTGATAGAAGGAGATACCAGCGAAGTGTTAGTAATAAGGTCCGCTTTTTATGTGTAAGACTTAATAACTTATCTGTTAGACATTTAATATAAAAGTATCTCGCTAGAAACATACATCTTATCCGCTGTCCCTGAAAATTTAATGAATGCTAGTTTTACTTAGATATATTGACGCTTTACCGAAAGGTCCCCTAAGGAGGCGTAAAAACACCCACATTTTTTCGAGGTCCAATAGAGTCGTTCGCCTTTATTAAGGAGGGTACTTTCAGGTAGTTTTCCATTAATTTACTTTTGAAACCATTATTACTTTGGCTAGACTATTCACTAAAGCACATAGTGCACACACTGCCTTAAGATGTTAGTTTTAATGACAAACCCAATACCCAACATTGTTCTTGGATAAACTAAAGAGCTTTCCTGCCAATATCGATTCAGAACTCGTTCTATCTAATACTTCCAAGCACCTGGCGAGGAGAAACAATGGAGCACCTACAAGAATATAGGATTTGAAGTGTATGTAGTCTCTCGGTGCAAACTCGAGTAGGTCCAATATATTATTTTTTTCAATCTATCGGTTTTATTCCGACGTTGTTAGAAAGCGAGACTTTTGCGATTTTCCGCACCATTAGTGATGTGACAAACGGCGGTTTGTACTCACGATGTCGTATTCGTCCATTACGAGATCTCAAAGATCGCACGAGCTTATTCTCCCCTTTAACTTTGATCGGATATCACACTTATCTTCAAAGTTTTGAACTCATGACTATGAACCGTTTTAATATAAAGCGCATACGTGCCAATATTCCCGCAGAAAGTTTAACCATTTCACATACAAGTCAATATAACGATGCAAATTAAATGACTGTTGAAGGTAAACTTAATTCGTAAAATGTATAGATTGGTTAGTCCGATAGACATGGTAAGAGTTGGAAAAGAAATGATTCCCGTCAGAAATAATTTTCATTGCACAATGGTTGTGACTCAGGAGACTGTGAAGCTATTGTGGATTGCAGTTGGTAGAGGAAATAAATCAACTAAAAAAATATGACTTTTAACAAGGAAATAAATTATGATCCGTATTTATTCCGATGGAGTTTCTTTTCAATCGGTAGTAAAGGAATTTAAAGTAGCTGATAATGACCTGGAGGTAAAGCAATGCGACTTTAATTTTGTTATTTTGTCGTAGTTATGTACGTACTTATTTATTACAAGCTTTTATTTAACTTGCGATGTATGTACGTTTGTCCGGGTGGAATCTTTAACTAAATCTTAAATCAGTTATCTTTAACCGATTGAACTGACATTTGGTACACACATAATTATTTTGGCTGACAATGCATGCTTAGGTATGTGACGTTATTCTAATTTAAATATTGTGGACGTCCAATATGGCAGGCTAGTTATTTTTTTGGCTCTGCCACGTGTTGTGTGGTTATCAAATGAAAGGGTTTGCTGAGGAGAATACAAAAGCTGTGCTTTTAATAACGATTAATTTAATTATCGATCCATGCGTGGGAGTGCGCCGAAGAGTAGACATGGATTAAAGTAAGCGCAATACATACATAAATACAGATAAATAAAAAAGTGCCTGTTTGTAAATCCAAATTAATAGGCTATCAATAAATGCATATGAAAGTATTGGTAGATACTGACATAAAACCACAACTCCAATCCGTATGCTCGTTCCAGCTAATCTCTAAATGGCTCGACCGATTTTAACGCGACTTTCCTTGGTAGATAGCTAATGTTTAAAGGATGTAATTAAGGTACGCGGGTGAAATCGCGGGGCTCATCTAGGTGTACCTATAAGTCCTTGATTCAACCCGTAGATGCGGAATTCACTCATGATATGTCATGCAAAATGCATATATACGGAAGTTACAATAGAGCGACCAAGTGAGTGAACGCAGTTGGGGAGAACGTGCGCAACATCTCTCACAGTTGCAGTAAATGTGTTCGTATAATTTTCTGTTAGTGTGTTTCATGAATAGCACCTTAGAGGCTCAAGGGAGCCGCAGAGAGTCCGGAAGGACGTGCCATGCCCGGTGCCGGCGACGGGTGCCATCCTCACATCCGCTCTGGGGAATTATTTTAACGCTAGTAAGTATTAAGCGTACTCGGCAATTACATTAAAGGCTTTTTGATGCAAACTTTTTACTGCACACGCGCGGTGCAGTGTTCAATAGAGCCAGCTCTATGATTCATACGGGTTACTAAAATAACGAACTATCTATTGAAACTCACTGAATTGGCAACTCCTAGTTACAGCGGATTTTCATGTTTTGGTTCAAAAGATTTTTTTCATTCCAACTACAAATATTTAATAGCAGCAGCAAGTGTTTAGTTAAGGGTAAGTAATCTACTTACTCAACAATGAAACCTTTGACGAGACTCATGGAGATACTGAAAAAGTTAAACACTTTTTGTGGACTTACGTTTCTAAATCCTCGGACATGTCTGTTTTTACGCTGAAATCCGATCCACCTAAAAGGAACTAAAATATACCAAAATGTTTAAAACTTTAATGGTTATATATATATGGTATATATATAAACATTGGACGAAAAAAGTACCTACCCCAAATAAGATATATAATATTGATGAATATGGGCGAATCGAAAAAGAAGTAAAGTTTAAAAGAAATTTCTTATCCTGTGTTACATAAAACAACACTTACGTAACATCAACGACTTTATTAGTTACACAATTCTAGTCATGTACACAATCGGTCTCCCTTTAGCCAACCGAGTTGTTTATACAAGTATCTATATTTTCCTTTTCTTTGTTTTCCCTTTGAGTTACGTCAAATGACGGGATCACCAAGCCGTAACAGTGATCAAGGCATAATCAGAGTTTTTGTAACACAAATTAAAGCAGTATTCGAGCAGTATTTGGTGCATGAATATTACAAAAATTTGGTTGTTAAGGGATCAATTTCGGCTAATAATTAAAAAGGTTCAAAATACCTTACTATCGTATAAATGTATGGAGTACATCTATTTGTTTAGACTGAATCTCAATTAGCTTATAAACTCAATAAACATTGTAATTTTTTAATGATATGGCTAAACTTTAATGGTTTGACATATAAATTGAGACCATAGAGAAGCCAAATGCAGGAACAGTTGAAGGTCGGTGACCCTTGAAATAGTGACGTGTAGATGGTGTCGTACATCAGCCGGCAAAGAGAACGTATCACGTACAAGTAACACGACGTCTCTCTAAACGGCTGCCTACTGTAGAAGCCATGCAATAAATAAAAAGGCGATTTAGGAAATCCCGACATGACTCCCTGGATTTATACAGAGTGTTCTGACGCAAAGTTTTGCTTGAGGTCATCAAAATTCTCCCCTCGCGCGGACGATTGAATGTTATGGGCCGCGAGACGCTCTCCACTTGTGAGTTACGGCTTGTTGCCCCGACACGCTTGTGGTACAGATTTAATTCAATGATCACCTTGAACCACTCCATTATATTACGGTGTATGGCACGCTACAGTAACGATGTATTCTGGGTTGGAAATAATTTTTGAAATATTCGCTGTTGTAATTTTCCCTTATTTTCCTATTTCCTAATGATTGTATTTAAGCCACTCTTAACTATTTAGTAATGTATGCTATGCAGTAGTTAGAAATATATATGCTTAAATACAGTCTTAAAAACATTATGAACCTCTGTCCCTAGTAGCTGTTTTGTAAATAACAACTTTAATGCCTTTCGAACCCAGAATGTATAATTTGCATACGAAACTTGGGGTCAGGCTAATTAATTAACTTTAACTCATCTTAAGTTTCCTGGACCTTGAAGCACTACGGTCTAACAAGCCTGTAATGTTTTGGGTCACGGGTTTGATTCACATGAAGTTTCGTCTGTATTCTATATTATATATTTGCCCTGCAGTCTGGTTGTATTGTTTGTGATTCATGCATGAGTGGATTCACGAGACATGGAATCTTAGTATGTGACAGTGGCGTTGGTATAGGCCGTATCAATGTAGGCATTTCAACATTATTACGATGAATATATATATCTGTTTGTATTTCCAAATTAGCAGTTTTTCACTAAATAGAGACATTTAGTGAAAAACTGCTAATTTGGAAATACAGATAAATAAAATTGAAGTGTCTGTTTGTAACTGCAAAATAAAAGTTTTTCACTAAATGCATATGAAAGTATACACGCTACTGACACTAAAAAACCAAGATTAATTTTTTTCTCTGTCTGTCTGTCTGTCTGGTTGTTCCGGGTAATCTCTGAAATGGCTGGACGGATTTTGACGGGATTTTCACAGGTAGGTAACTGATGTTTCAAGGAGTAACTTAGGCTACTTTTATTTATCAAAAATATTAGGGTTCCTCGACAATAAGAATGAAACTATACTACGCGGGTGAAACCGCGGGGCACAGCTAGTATGTAAATATAATCTGTACAGACAAATATAACAAAATAACATAAAAAATAAAAAATCTCTGTCCATCTCTCTGTGATAGCAAATTTACCTAGAACAACGTAAGCTACTTTTATTTAAAATAAAACTTATGCACGTAGGCACAGCTAGTCTATTCTAATATTATAAAGAGGAAAGATTTGATTGTATTTTGTTTGTTTGCATTGAATAGGCTCCGAAACTAGTCGATCGATGTTGAAAATTCTTTCAGCAATGGTTAGCGTCATCAGCGAGTAACATAGACTATGTTTTATCTCCGTACTCTCACGGAAACGGGAACTACGCGGGTGAAACCGCGTGACGTCCGCTAGTTAAAAATATAATTGCACTGGACTTTAATCGGCCAACAGTGCTAAAAATATAATGTAGGTACTCATTATATTTTTAGGAGTGTAATGGAGACAATTGATTGATATATTACAGCACGTTAGGAAAACAACAATTTTATTTCGACAAACATCCAACCAACATTTTAGACACGATCGTTTTGCCGTCGCATAAATTTTGCTGGTTTATACCTACATATGGATGCATACATAGTCAGGCCATTCAAGGGCAATAAATTTTGCTAACAATTTAGTTGAACTGAAATATAGTCTACTGTTCAGAAATCAACGAGTAACCAAAACTAAATTATTCTTGAATTCCTAAATGTGAGCCGTGGTGATAAATTTGCTATTATCTATACAGATAAATAAAATTGAAGTGTCTGTTTGTAATTCCAAAATAACAGCTTTTCACTAAATGCATATAAAAGTATACACCATACAGACACTAAAAAACCAAGTTTTAAAATATTTCTCTGTCTGTTGTCTGTTTATTCCGGGTAATCTCTGAAACAGCTGGATGGATTTTAACGGGACTTTCACTGGTAGGTAGCTGTTGTTTCAAGAAGTAAATTAGGCTACTTTTATTTATTAAAAATATTAGGGATCCGCGACAATAAGGAAGAAACTAAATCTACGCGGAATAACCGCGGGGCACAGCTAGTTTAAATATATACTACTAGCTGTGGCCCGCGGTTTTCCCGCAAAGAGTAGATTTCATGGGTGACCCGCAGAATCCTAATGATTTTAAAACAACATAAGTGGCCTATGTCAGAAAGTCCCGTTAAAATCGGTCCAGCCATTTCAGAGATTAGCTGGGAGCAAACAGACAGACAGACAGATAGACAGACGGACAAGGAAAAATTTAAAAAAATGGTGTTTTAATGTCTGTATACTGTAATACATGGGTTGCAGTTGGAAAAATCAAATAACATGTTGCACGACCCGGGACTCGAAACCTGGATCTCGTGTTTTTCAGTAGCGCTTATTACACAACGAAGCAGGCATTAACTAATTAGTGAATTATATTCTCAGAACGTTTATACATTACTCTTAATAACATCAAATCAAATGGAACAATAAGTAATCACTTTACCGAATAATAGAATCCCAGTAATAAAGTGATATTCAATGGTCTACTAGCACAAGCGAAACGATATCAACATTGGTCCGAAGAAAATATTTCTTCAGAGCAAACAGTGCAGTGCTCCATATGAGATAACACTTAATATTCCAGCCACGCAATCAATATGTACGAGCGATATATAACAGAAGAAAACTTTCTTTCCTAAGCGATATACAGACAATAAATTCATTTTCAGTTGGGTACAATGCATTTGGAATGACGTAATGGCTTTATGACAGAAAACTTTCATGTTATGTAGGATTTATTTCGTCGATTATTGTTTGCACCAAAAAACAGTATTTAAAACGTATTATTCTTAAGTTTGAAATTGAATGTTAAAGGCACTACGAAGGGTAAAACATCAACGCCAAAGTATTTAATCAACTCGAGTCAACTAGATCTGGTTCGATGCTGATCAATGCCGTACCTGTCTATCAGAAAGTTTTTATACAGCAGGAACCCTAAAACTACCTGGTTTAATTGGAATTTTGATCGAGCGAACACCTGTTCGGTGATTCGCTTTATACATGCATTCCGGTTGCGTTTCTATCTTAAATTATGCAGTTATTCAGTCAAAACATTAGTATCTTTGAAATGGTTAGAAACAACGTGAACATAAGGCGGTATTTGAATTTAGAATCAAAGCAAGTGGTTCATGCAAAGAATATTTTAATATCAAAATATTAAAAGTGAAATCCGTATATGCTTACTAAACTATAAGTAGCGTTATTTAATTAATGTTCGTCTTAAATCCTACTCTGTAATGGCTTACCCTTAGGAAGTTTCAACAAGTATTTGATATTTGAATCTCATAGTTTTAAGGCGAAGGTCGTAAGTGCTTAGTACTGGTGGCATGTGAATATTAAACGCTTGAGAAGATGAAGAATTTGACATGGATAGGTACTCCCTTGAATAAAGGGTATTAATTAACTAAAAGCGTATTTGATACTACTGTAAATGTAATATTTAGTGTAACCGACTACCGCTAACCGCTATTGATTAAATATTTCACTGATGAACTTGTTGGTTAAGTTTTATTCCGTTATCTGCTTATTTTGGGAATAAGTGACGACGTTAAATTAAGCATGTATAAATGTTGACTGTCCATTCATAAAATATTATGCAGCTAATATTCCTTCAACATTTCCAAAACAGCGAAACCTGTTCAACCTAGAAATTTCCGGTTTGCAATTTTAGGGAAATTCTCCCGAGATAGCACAGCGGAATCGGTACTTGCATATTAGTGGACGGAGGGTTCCCCCTATTACACTTAATTATATTTTATTTAAGTTAAATGTGCTAGCTTCTTGCCAATTTACGATGGATGGAAATCCATTCAGTTTACTTTATCCATTCAGAATATGAAAAATATCATTGTGTGCCAAGCCAGAATGTAAGTATTTCTTTGTATAAATCTAAATAGTGTTTGCAGCTTAAATCGAAAACGCATTTTCTACTGCATTCATAGGGTAAAGTATATTATTATATAGTACTATTTTAGTTTGTTCGAAGGAAAATAATTAATATTAGCTTACTTTGAATATGAAAATGCACAATTCTGGATTCTAAGTAGGTAGTCACTTCTAAGCGGGGCGTAGAACGAGTACCTGGAATAGTAATATATCTGCACTTTATATGTGGCAGAGATTCGCAACTTAATGCACGTGAAGGCATACGAAAGTGGGCAATTTATAAATGCAACTCATATCGCGTGATTTGGCTTGCTAACCACTACTGTGAGCTACGAGCAGCCGTCACATCGCACGAACGTTTAGAACACCTGCGACGATAAGGACTATTTATATACCGTCCTATAGCAAAGACGACATTAACTCGCGATATCTCCATTTATACAAGGATTCGCTCAAATTCTGCGCGTTGTTGTGAGGTGTAAATTTACGTAACACTCGAAGTGTTATGTGATGTTCTGTCGTAGCTAGAATACGCCATTGTTCAAGCCTCTTACTAAAGTGTATTAAAGTACCTACCTATTCTGATTTCTGTTTATCCTTGTCACCATAAATCTCCGTGTAAATAGAACAGACGTTAAAATAGTGATCTAAGTGATGATAAAATTTCACGCAAAAATTTCATGTGCCTTCAAAATTATTTTACCATTTTCATAATGCATTGACTTAAATTCTCTAAAAACTCTTTCAGGGCGTTTCGGTATCTATACAGACAAATACAATTGAAGAGCCTGTTTGTGATTACATAATATCAGCTTTTAACTAAATGCATATGAAAGTATATACGGTGCCTATCGTAACAAAAACCATACTTTAATAATTTTTCTATGTTTATCTGTTTGTTCCGGCTAATCTCCAAATCGATGCGACCGACTTTAACGAGAATTCCACTGGTAAATAGCTATTATAACAAGAAGTAACATAGGCTACCTTATTTAAAAAATAGGAATCCGCGGGTCACCCATGAAATTAAGTCTACGCGGGTGAAACTGCGGGAAATAGCTGGTTTTTAAACAGAATAAAGTTGTGCGTTGGTGCGTTCCTCTGATAGTTTTGTTCTGATGAGATCAGTATAATGTATTCCCACATTACTAGTAGTAATGTCTATCACGGTAGCATACACATATGAATGGCTTGTTTGTCGTCAATGTTCTGTTCTTTCCAATTCGTCTTTATAAAGTCAATGAATAAATATTGGCTCACGTTGGGCGCCACAAATTGTTGCTTCGTGTGTTATTGCGGATATATTATGTCAATTAAGCTGCAAAAATAAATTTCAGTACGACATCATTTTGTACCCGAAATCTCAAAGTCAAAGCCGGAATTTCAAATAAATTATATAAAACTCTATATAATACAATAATATAAAACAGTGTGATACACTGCCGTTAAACTTTGTTTTGTTTCCCGTTTAATGCAAAAAAACAATTAAAGAATACTATTAATTATATCCTTTTGAATACAATAAAAAAAATATTTACAAAATATCAATTAAAACAATTATATTTCCGTAGTATCGAATCAGATTGGATGTGTGAAATGAGCAAACGTGCAAGCGATTATCGTAAATAATGTGTCACATCTAAATTAATAAACGTTTGGCCAATAATTCAAATTTAATTTAACGCAATGCGGGTTAAATTATAGAGGCAATTACATTGTAATCTACTTGTATTGCTTTGTCCGGTCGATGTTGTAATTATGTGAATTGTGTAAGTCAGACATGAATTAATGGTATGGATTTTATAAGCGCCTCTATTCCATCTATATATCTACTGTCTATACAGATTAATATAATTGAGGTATCCGTCTGTAATTCCATAATAACAGCTTATCACTAAATGCATATGAAAGTATATAAGGTACCAATCTAAACCAAACACTTTCTAAAAAAAATATCAGTCCGTCTGTATGCCTGCCTGTTAGACAATCATTGATTTGCACTGACAGCTTATAGATGTTTTGAGGAGTAACTTAGACTACTTTTATTAATAAAAAATATTATGGTTCCGCGAAATGAAGCATGAAACGAAATCTACGCACGCGCACAGTTATCTAAAAGAAGAGGACATCTGCTGTCATTGTCATAATTAATTCATTATTAAATAATAAAATGCGAAAATGTAAATATCTGAAATTACGAAAAGATATATTGCTAGCACACTGATTTTACAAACATAAAGTCGATAGCGGACGAGTAGCGAGTGTCTTGGCTATCATATTTTTCGGTGTATCAACACACATAAAAGCACGCAGTGTTTTGAGCGACGTTCTCATCTTGAATAGTAAGTATTTCATGATTTGACGTTCAAGGAAGTTTAATTTAACTTTACGTGGAAGGGAAACTGGGGCATGCCATAGACAGTTGATGTTTCATGAACAAGCATTTTACATTCTGGCTTAGAATGGAGTCCTTATTAAATATTATGAATTTTAATTTGAGTTTCTTTTTAAGCCTATTTAACCTTTGACTACAAAACAGGGTGCCTAATGCGAGTTTTCTTAAAATCGCCGTCACTAGTTATAGTGTTGACGTATACGAAGATTTGTATGGGATCACAATAGTGCCCTCTAAGGCTAGCGCTGATATAAGCTGCCGTTACACCTCTTATTACCAAGCAGATGAACCCGCGGAAGGAAGGTAACACCAAATACTTATTGATAATTTTAAGGCACTTTCTTTCAACAAGTGCGTAGTTATATATCAATAACTGTAATCTGTGACCTGTGAGAAATGGAATCCGGGATCATTTGGCAAATACTAGGCCTCATTCAATCGGATATTCATTAAATTAATCCTTTGGTAGGAACGATATTGTACCAGCTTTAGCATATTATTTAAACAAATTTATATTCGGTTTTAATTTAATTTATATACGAAATTAACTGTCTTTAATTTATTTATCTAATCTACGAAGTTCAATTAAAAATTTAATGTGACATACTAACTTCCTAACAGTAAGAAGGCATAGGTTATACGAACCGTAATTGAATGAAAACCTTATTACTAAAAGCCCGGTAAGCTAAATCAATTCCACATAAATACAAAAGCTTGGAACAATATTGCGGGATAAAAGGCCTTCACATTCTTCCTGGTAATCTAAGCATAACAAGTCCAATTAACTTTCTAACGATAATCCCTACGGTAATGGAATCGCCTTGAGACTCAACTAGGTAAACACAAGTTGTGGCCGCCGTAACTTGGTTGGTTGCGAGGCATTAGGTAATGTAAACTTAATAGCTAGTTGGCAAAGCCATCGAAATCTAGCAAGGTAGCTCTTGTGGACAGGTCAGATTGATATCTCTTTACATTATCTATTGATATTTATTATTTAACTAGCTGTGGTTTCACGCTGGTAGAGTTAAATTTCCAAGTAGCACTGTTTCCCATAACTCTTATTTTATTTAACTAAAAGTAGCCTAAGTAAGTTACTTCTTGTATCATCATCTGTTTACCTGTATGATGATCCCATTATAATCGATCCAGCCGTTTCAGAGACTAGTAGGAACAAACAGGTAGATAGAAGTAGAATAAACAGACAAACGGAGAAAATAAATTGTTTTTATGTAATTCCCGTATACATTAAAATTCAAATGAAAAGCAGTTACGTAAATTTTATAATACATGTTTATAAGCGTGGTCAGCCGCGTTGTTCTGTAAGGTTTCACAGCGTCGCGCTCGACGGTTTTAAAGATAAGAAATTGAACTTTATGGTCTATGTATTAAGTATCAATTTCCAATAATTGAAACCGAAGCTCGACGGCGAGTTTGACGCTGAGAAACCTTACAAAATAAAACAGCAGCCATCTTTGATTAAAGATTAAAGCTTTTTTTGTTAAAGACTTTCCCGGGTGGTTTTCCCGATTAGGATTAACAATATAACCTAACATAGGTTATATTTCACCTACTCAGTGAGTAATCAATCAGCAATTACTTAAAAAATCTTTAAATCACCCTAGTAGAATTTAAGTTTAATAATAATAATAAGGTATATGAAGTAGATAGAAAGATTTATAGTTTTGACCAATCTGAAACTTTTTTTTTATACACAGATAAAAACGCTTAAAAGCCTAGTAGTAGCTAGAAACCTGCATTCACCCTAATCCGTTTTAAAGTTGTAAATAAAGTTCGCATTTGAGATAAAAATATTTTTAATCATATACAAATAATCTTAGATCTGTGTGGTATAAAGATACAGATATTTCATCTAAGATTCAGCGAAAGTGCCTATCAGTATCTCAAATTGATTTTTTTATACATTTTAGATGCGAGGGTAAATATTTTTTTCTCGTTAAAATACTCCTTACAATCTAAAAAACGAGAGGAAATTACTCAGCCGTATCTTTTTGCTTTCCACGATGGAAAGTTTTTTTGCAACCGAAGTTAGATTATAAGACAAATTACTATTCCTGGTTCTGTTGGCGATTCCTCCCACTCCGAGACGAAGGTATTATTTTAAGATATTGCTTTGTATCCAATAGACGCTTACGTCAATGCACATCTTGAAATAAATATTTATTGAGTGAATTTATTTAGTGTATTATTATAATCTAAATATACTCGTATATAACTCAAAGGTTATCTATCAACGCACAGCCCAAACCACTGGACGGATTGGGCTGAAATTTGGCACGCAGGTAGATGTTATGGCGTGGTATCAAGGATTTTGATTAATTCTACCCCCAATGGGATGAAAGTTTGTATGAAACTAAGTTTACGCGGGTGAAACCGCGGTGCACAGCTAGTTGTTCGCATATATAGTTTTATTAAAAAGTATGTATATAGTACCGGTTTATAGGCGCTTTGACTGATAATGTTTTACATATGCATAGATTTCTAAACTTTTTGGAAATAAACTTTCTTTTTATCTTTAAAATGTTTATGGACTTTTGAGTTAACCTAGAGGTGTTACTTTGATTTTGAATAATCAGAGATAAGATGTCGCTTACCTATACACTTTCAAAGGATTATCCTATCTATACATCTATACAGATAAATAAAATTGAAGTGTCTGTTTGTAATTCCAATATAACAGTTTTTCACTAAATGCATGTAAAAGTATACACGCTACTGACACTAAAAACCAAGTTATGAAATTTTTATCTGTCTGTCTGCCTGTTTATTCCGGGTAATCTCTGCAACTGCTGGACCGATTTTAACGGGACATTCACTGGCAGGTAGCTGACGTTTCACGAAATAACTTAGGCTAATTCAAAATATTAGTGTTCCGCGACATGAAGCATGAACCTAAATCTACGCGGGTGAAACTGCGGGGCACAGCTAGTAAAAAACACATTATTCACTTACAGTCACGAGAGCTAGAACTAAAGCACATGTCTCCGTATAACGTTCCACCTCTGAGTGGAAGAAGAAACAATGTGAATAACTAATAGTGGGTGGGCGATTGTTGAAGTTTGCTCATAAATGTTGGAGTGACGGAATGGATACCACTGGCTCGGCTTCACGACATAGTTCCCCCCACTTGCTGATACTACAAGATCTGTCCGCAGGCATGCGATTATTACACGTTCGAGTACAGTTGCCGACGAAACATGTAACTCATTTTTTTTATATTATTAAGTTTTATATTAATACAAGCACACAGCCTGCCTGATAGTACTCGGCCTACGAACAGTGTTTATTGCATATTTTGTTTAAGGTGAGGGAAGAGAAAGTGGACTTTTAGTTTCTAGATCGACTTCAGACCCTAGAGCATGATAGACACCACCAATATTATATGGCATTTGAAACATCTGATAAGTGAATGTATTTCTGGTTTGGGTTTAAAAAAATTGTAGCTGTTTTTTATCTATGACCTAGTGTCTACGCCTTAAGAATGTCAAACATTCGACTAACACAAGACTTGTCATTTCAACAGATATAATACATTATTTTGATACACTTTATAAATAAACCTAGCATAAAGTTTTCGCAGAATACAAATAGGTAACTAGCGTAGTAATGCAAGTGAATAAAAGTTTTTTTGTAACAAGCTATATTAGATAGTACTTAGTTTTTGTGCACATTATTATTCATATTAAAATCTGTCTGTAATTGTAAATATAAGTAAGTTTCTTTTAAAAAATAAAAAAAAATATTTCCATATAAAAAAATGTGTTCTTTATGCATTAAAAAACATATTAATATTGACGCGGACTGTACTTCCAGTAAGCTGGAGTTAAAAGCTTTCACACCGTGCATCGGACCAAGCCAATTCGACGTGCATTATGAGCTCCAACTATTTTGCGAACATTCTATTTTGTATTCCAGCGTAATTAACTCTCTGCTTTTATTCCAACAGGTCAGAATTTAAATTATTTCGATTATTATGAAAATGAAAATGAAAATGAACAATATTTATTCAGTTTAGGCCCTGGTAAGGCACTTATGAAAGTCGAGAATTTACCACCGGTTCGGAAACTAGCCTTCTGAGAAGAACCGGCAAGAAGCTCACCCAGGCATCATGTACATATCATCGAAACAATATAAATCATAATGAAATCATCATCCAAAATCAAATTTGATAATAGGTATAAATATTCACAATAGTGACAAATTGTATTAGCATGCAAGTCATTATAAAACAAAATCAAAGAGATAAAAAAAATAACAATACCAGATAGATTTACAAGTGTTTGCATACCATGTATTTGCCAGGAGCTACTTGTGCAGAGTGATTTACCTAGTTCCATATATCCTTGTCATTTATATAATCCGAAATTTTATAATATGCTTTCTTCATCAAAATAGTTTTGACATGTGTTTTAAATTTATCATAATTTAACGCGATTATTGATTGTGGGATTTTATTGTAGAAGCGAACACAGTTCCCCATGAATGATTTATTTACTTTAACTAATCTGAATCTAGGAGCCACAATTTTGTGTTTATTTCGCGTACAAATCGAATGAACATCACAGTTTAAATTAAAGAGATGAATGTTTTTTTTCATGTACAATAAATTCTCATAAATGTAAAGTGTGGGTAAAGTGAGTATATTAATTTCTTTAAATTTATCCCTCAAGCATTCACGGGGTTCCAACGAGTATATTGCCCTGATGGGTCTTTTTTGAAGTATAAATATAGAATCAAGGTCTGCCGCGGAACCCCATAACAATAAGCCATATGACATAAGACTATGGAAGTATGCGTAGTAAACTAATCTAGCAGTATCGACATCCGTCATTTGTTTGATTTTCCTAACAGCAAATGCTGCTGAGCTAAGTTTTCTTGACTATGAAACTGTACATAACTACTCCTAACTTCTTCTGTGCGAGCGAGTGTTGACGTTGACGCATGTTACTACTGTTTGTCAGAGGTGTTTTATATGTCTGTTTATTATGTTAGAAGTACCTTAAAAACTCAAGAAGAACTCAATCCTCATTGAGCTTGCTACGCGACTCAAGTTCGAATCCCAGCGGGGCCTGTACACGCACCCTACGCACTGATTTCACACGACGTGTTTTACGGTGAAGGAAAATATCGTGAGGAAACCTGCACATGTCTGGAAGTAATTCAATGACGTATGTACCTATAGTGCCTGAGACTATGATAGACTCAACATCTGTCACGTTGGCACTTAATTAGCTTCGGTAAAAAGTGGGTGTTTTTTAATAACAACACCCACCTTTTACTACAAAGGACTAGGTAGAGATGTTGATTATAAAATTCAGTCAATACAGGCGTGAACATGCGTATGTATGTTTATATGAATTTAACAGATTAAAATAGATCAGTCTATATTTTCCACATTTTACAGGACTTTCACTAACAAATAGCTGATGTTATAGTTTTGCTTACTTCAAAATTAGTTCAAATAAAACTTAGGTTATTCAAATTTTTTAAAAGTGGTACCTAGTGTTCGGCCTGTATTCTAGACTTGACGAGGATTTCATCGACTACACACTTTGAGAGCCTTCATATTTTTTATTGTTCAGCGGAATTCGCAATACGTTATTATTGTATGCGATTTTAATAATAAAATGCAAACAATTCCAACTTTTAATGAAAATGTGAAAAACACTGTTCCGAAGTTTTGACTGGGAACAAAGCGTATGATTCAGTACCTGCCAACACTGCGTCATATTGAATACATCAACTTGAAAAATGTTATAGACAAATGCTTCTTTTTCACATGACTCAAATAGTATACAATGGAGAATGACGGACATTTCGGCTCTGTTAAATTATGGTTTGGGTGTTTTTTTGCACGTTAACAATACGTTGAAGTATAGGGGAAGTATAAAAAATGTGTGTACCTATTTCAAAAAATAATTATACTGATTTAGTAGATACTATACACGGAGCCACGACGTCCACTACAATCAGAGATTGACTATGATTATGAGACGTATATGACATGTATAAGTCTGTCTTAGCCATAGTATACATATTATAGCAATAAGAGTTTACGGTAGGCGCCCCCATCTACAACTAGCCAAATGCGTTATTTTTCCATCAAACATGGTTTTTTCCACGTGAGAATGAAATCTTAATTGAAACTCCAAGCTAAGAACGTTCAAGCTTAATTAATTACACGCGACATCTATGCTCCCTAATCGTTTACCCTCGCGTGTGTGGGTTAGCATTCATACACCAGCATGTCGCACAGGGTGATCCAACAATTTACTGCAGACGGGCTACGTGACACTATTGTGATCGTTCCGCCGTGCTTCCGACGATCGTACAGACAACAATAAGAATTGATATGTTATACCCATAAACATGTACCCATAGATATCGTTCTGCTTTCATTTGGGACGCAATAGGGTGTTGCAAATGTGCAAATAATCAAATAAAAAAAAAACAATAATACACTTTTGATGTATATTTCTAATGGTGCCTAAATAAAGCCGTGGGGGCCTTAGGGTTAGAACAAGTTCGAATCCCAGCGGGCCTATATCATTGAGTATTTCTAAAAACTTATGTGCAGTGATTTCACACACGGTGAAGGAAAATATCGTGAGGAAACCTGCATATGTCTGAGAAGGAATTCAAAAACGTGTGTATACTCAGTGCCTGAGACGGCCAATTTATTATCGTCGTATGTAATAACAACACTCACCTCAGCCTACTCATTTGGAGAATACAGGCGTGACCAAATGTATGTCTTTCTAATATTTTTACAGCGTCCATCTTATACGAAACTATGGAAAGCTTGCCACGGGTACCAGATGATCTAATAATTGTTTTTTGTTGTAAATGTTTGTCCTTTTTTGTAAATACGTCCTCGAATTCAGGGCAAACGTATACTGACTCAACAACGTTTCGTTTGAGATATTGTTTTATATTATTTGGACTTTAATATTATTTGTTTTAGCTCACTTTTTTATGACAAAACTTATTCTTCAATTAAACCAATAAGCACCTTTTGTATGTACAAACAACAATTTAAAAAGTTTCTATCCGTCACAGTCACATAAGCAACGTCTATGATGAGGAAGATGAAATTATTTCAAAAATATTGACGATATAATATTGTGTGCACGGCTACAATACATAAGGAATAATTCTTTGGAAATATTAATAAAAGGGGCATATGATTATGATATGATCGTTTAAGCAGCGCTTATAAATAACGAAACTTCAAAGCTCTGGAGTTCTTAATACGCTCTGCTTAAACTCATGATGGTAGGCCTCAAGTACCTACTTATTACGTAACACTGCAAAGGTTCATTTATTACCATAACTGTAATATTGTATTATAATTCCTTTTTGAAAAGAGTGTCGGGAAAGGAGATAACCTAGTAGCATAGTCAGAACTGACACTGTAAGTTTCATAACAAAAGTAATAGCACTTACCCCATATATTATTTAACGTTGCTCAGAATTTTATCATTTGAAGTATGTTGCGTCTCTTTTTCACGTGTGACATTTCCTGCGAGGGTAACCAAGACACAATTATATTCCAGCCGACCAGCTTATTGTTTTATAAAGATGGTGCCATGTTGGCTTGCCATATGTCGCACACGTAATGTAACGTACTCCGGAACCACAAGGCAGCAGATTGCTAAACACTAAGCCATCGGTCTCTCAATCAATCTTCATTCCCTTTCTCAGCATGGGATTTTTCAGATCAATGCTCTCATCTATTTAAATACATTGTCGTCATGTTTGCCAATGACGGGGTATTATGCTTTTTTAAACTAGTTCTATTGCGCGCTTTTAAAAATAAACGCTTATTCAATATTTGGAATTACTGAAACATGCATTGAAAAACTCAACGTGGAAGTCAAATTAATAAACATTCATTTGCTGTTTTGACTTTACTCATACTCATAAATATCATTTTATAAATAATTATCGATACAGATAAATACAATTAAAGTGTCTGTTTGTAGCTTGTCATTAAATGCGTAAAGAAGAATATGCGGTACCTACTACACATTTTTTTTTATTCTTCAGCGTTCTTCTGTCGGCATGTCTGTTTGTTCAGACTAATATATATATAGAGTATCTTTTGAATATGTTAAATTACCAAAAATCAAAAAATAAGTTGAGTTCATGAAGAATAATTTGCTATCCATAATATATAAAACTACTGTAATCCTTTTTTATGATATTCATCCCTTTGAATAAAAAAGTCGTATATTTCCAAACCTCTCTGTAATCTGTATACGTCTTTAAGATGTTTAACGACTTACGTTTAGCTAAAGCAATATTCGCGGAGCTGTAAAGAGTTTTCCCATAAACTTGCTAAATCTATGCACAGTTCAGAAAGTTACTTCCCCAACATATCCCTTACATAATTACTTTCCTCTTCGTTATTACTTGCTTTATCTAATAAGTTCTTGTTCTAAAGGTCTATCACCTACAATTATTGGTTTTGGAATCTTAGAAGGTGTAAACTTATATGTCTGCAAAGATAAGGATCAGCTGGTTATAAATCACAATTATTTATTTTATGCCAAACCTGAACCTATGCACAATTAATAAATAAAATAAAAACTTTAATTAAAGTATTTGTTCAATATTATATCAGTTTAGTTTAACATAAAATATTTATTTCCACAGTTTAAATATTTCATGCTATACAATTAACCACTAACTATAACTAAAAACCTTAAAAAATATATAATCTGATAACAAAAATATATTATTAGTTAAACTACTTATACAGTGAATCATAATGAAACCTTAAAACGAATTGAATTCAGGGCAAACGTATACTGACTCAACAACGTTTCGTTTGAGATATTGTTTTATATTATTTGGACTTTAATATTATTTGTTTTAGCTCACTTTTTTATGACAAGACTTATTCTTCAATTAAACCAATAAGCACCTTTTGTATGTACAAACAACAATTTAAAAAGTTTCTATCCGTCACAGTCACATAAGCAACGTCTATGATGAGGAAGATGAAATTATTTCAAAAATATTGACGATATAATATTGTGTGCACGGCTACAATACATAAGGAATAATTCTTTGGAAATATTAATAAAAGGGGCATATGATTATGATATGATCGTTTAAGCAGCGCTTATAAATAACGAAACTTCAAAGCTCTGGAGTTCTTAATACGCTCTGCTTAAACTCATGATGGTAGGCCTCAAGTACCTACTTATTACGTAACACTGCAAAGGTTCATTTATTACCATAACTGTAATATTGTATTATAATTCCTTTTTGAAAAGAGTGTCGGGAAAGGAGATAACCTAGTAGCATAGTCAGAACTGACACTGTAAGTTTCATAACAAAAGTAATAGCACTTACCCCATATATTATTTAACGTTGCTCAGAATTTTATCATTTGAAGTATGTTGCGTCTCTTTTTCACGTGTGACATTTCCTGCGAGGGTAACCAAGACACAATTATATTCCAGCCGACCAGCTTATTGTTTTATAAAGATGGTGCCATGTTGGCTTGCCATATGTCGCACACGTAATGTAACGTACTCCGGAACCACAAGGCAGCAGATTGCTAAACACTAAGCCATCGGTCTCTCAATCAATCTTCATTCCCTTTCTCAGCATGGGATTTTTCAGATCAATGCTCTCATCTATTTAAATACATTGTCGTCATGTTTGCCAATGACGGGGTATTATGCTTTTTTAAACTAGTTCTATTGCGCGCTTTTAAAAATAAACGCTTATTCAATATTTGGAATTACTGAAACATGCATTGAAAAACTCAACGTGGAAGTCAAATTAATAAACATTCATTTGCTGTTTTGACTTTACTCATACTCATAAATATCATTTTATAAATAATTATCGATACAGATAAATACAATTAAAGTGTCTGTTTGTAGCTTGTCATTAAATGCGTAAAGAAGAATATGCGGTACCTACTACACATTTTTTTTTATTCTTCAGCGTTCTTCTGTCGGCATGTCTGTTTGTTCAGACTAATATATATATAGAGTATCTTTTGAATATGTTAAATTACCAAAAATCAAAAAATAAGTTGAGTTCATGAAGAATAATTTGCTATCCATAATATATAAAACTACTGTAATCCTTTTTTATGATATTCATCCCTTTGAATAAAAAAGTCGTATATTTCCAAACCTCTCTGTAATCTGTATACGTCTTTAAGATGTTTAACGACTTACGTTTAGCTAAAGCAATATTCGCGGAGCTGTAAAGAGTTTTCCCATAAACTTGCTAAATCTATGCACAGTTCAGAAAGTTACTTCCCCAACATATCCCTTACATAATTACTTTCCTCTTCGTTATTACTTGCTTTATCTAATAAGTTCTTGTTCTAAAGGTCTATCACCTACAATTATTGGTTTTGGAATCTTAGAAGGTGTAAACTTATATGTCTGCAAAGATAAGGATCAGCTGGTTATAAATCACAATTATTTATTTTATGCCAAACCTGAACCTATGCACAATTAATAAATAAAATAAAAACTTTAATTAAAGTATTTGTTCAATATTATATCAGTTTAGTTTAACATAAAATATTTATTTCCACAGTTTAAATATTTCATGCTATACAATTAACCACTAACTATAACTAAAAACCTTAAAAAATATATAATCTGATAACAAAAATATATTATTAGTTAAACTACTTATACAGTGAATCATAATGAAACCTTAAAACGAATTGATTTCCATACTGTTACAAGGAGAATATTAAATACATCTATTCAAAGATGTTTCTTAAACTGTAGGTCTGTTTACATAATCTGTATGTACATAATTAAGAATATGTAATATATACAAAATAATTTAAGACCTGCATATGTCTGAGAAGTAGTTCAAAGACTTGCATGAGACGGCGATAGACTCACCGTCTGTCACGTTGGCACTTAATCATATTCGGTGAAAAGTTAGTGTTGGTATTTCAACACCTCTGCCCACCCCTTCGGGGAATCAAGCCCTTCAGAGCTAAACAATGTTCGGAAACGAAATTAAATAATCAATTTGTACTAGAGTGTGCTAGTTAATCGTTTGACATCGAAGTGTATCTGTGGAGGAGCTTGTGGCACAGTTGCTATTATGCATTTTATTCGATCAGCGAACTAAATCAACCTTAACCTTAGCCAGTAGTTGGATGGGTGACAGCCCGAGTGTCCTCCGTGCCTTGGAGACCATTTAAAGCTACCGACAGCCCAGTAGCCAATTTAACATCTTTGGCAATTGTTATAGGTGAGTCAGGGACCTTAAGAAGTCTGACAACTGGTTTAACCCAGATTGTGGATTTTCCTAAAAAAGGGGTTACGAAGGTAGTCGCTTCGTTTAAAAATCAGGTGTTCAGCCACATCGGATTAAATTCAAGTGCCGATCTTACATACAAGAGCCAAGGAAATGAGATGTTGATGATGGTACTATATCTGTAGATTTATAATATCAAAATCAAATAAAACGATGAATCAAAGATTACCTACTAAGACAACAATAATATTCTAGTTTGTAAGTATTAAACTTATAACGATAACTAAAATAGAAAGTGTTCAGGATATTCTCTATCTACTGCGAAGTCCTAAATCGGGAAGAGTATAAGTGCCTACGGTGTCTGATTACGTACTGTACTATAAATAAGTTGGATAGAATGTAATCTTGTAAGCCAGTTTTTGCTCGAGATTGTCTGGATCGATACTTTCGACACTTAGCCTTCATATCCAAGTTTATATCTTGCCGTTGCTATTGGTGGAATATTATAGCAACTACATAATCACATTTTAGGACTAGTTGACGTCTAATTAACACTGGCTGACATTGATTTGGGTCAAATTTTTTGTTTGTAATTTAAAAAAATATATATATTATATGCTCACGCCTGTATTCCCCGAAGGCCTGTATACCAACACACCCACTGTTCACCGAATATGATTAAGTGCCAACGTGACAGATGGTGAGCCTATCGCCGTCTCAGGCACTACACATACGTCTTTGAACTACTTCTCAGACATATGCAGGTTTTCTCACGATGTTGTCCTGAACGTGGTGCGAAACCACTGCAAATAAGTTTTTAGAAAATCTCATTGTTGCTCAGGCCCGGCTAGGATTCAAAATTGCGTCGCTTGAGTAGCAGGCGACTGCTCAAACTCTAAGGCCAAAATCGGCCCTATAAAAAAAATGCTCACGCGAATCTCAGCAGGGTAAGCAGAGGTGTTGTAATAACCACATCACTTACATTTATGACAGGCTAAGCTTAATTTAGGAATTGAGAACACTAAATTATTGAACATTTACTGAATATTCTCTCTTGTAACAATAAATATTTACGCCGCTTATGTAGCAGGCGACTACTCCAACCTGGCAGTAACCACGACTTTTTGGAATCGGTAAGAAGTAAGAGCTGTTGCTTGTATAATAATTCTGTTTTTGGTCGTTACTAAACGTATTTAATACCTACATAATATAGGATCATTTCCTCGGCACTTTCCTAATTTTATCTATCATTATTCTGCTGGCCTCTCTCTTTTGTGATCGGCGCTATAGGTTTTTCTTTTTCTTTTGTCACCAAATTTGCTCCATAACTTCTATTTGCTAGAACTTAAAAGAGTAATCAGTTTTCAAGATCGAGGAATGTTTAAGCATGTCAAATGTTGTATCTTGTGACTGACATATTAAATGAGGACGGGCGATGCCAAGCGCCTAGTGACAATTAAACAGAAATTCCCAGTATTAAGTACGAAATTTTGTATTGGCTATGTATAAATGCTTAGAGTTTGACGTATTTCCATAAATCTTCGTGTAAACTGAGAGGCGTAAGTATCATAACATTATGTCGCACTCGGCTTACGACGGAAGCGCTTCCATCCTATCCGAGTATCCGAGAGTTCTTGAAGCTTACAACTCAATTTCCCTTACCAAAGCCAGGATCAAGAAAGGTACACACATTTCAGTCATTTCATGAATACAACGAATTCACGATACAGTGAACATTAAAATCAATACTAAAATATTAAGCAGTGAATAAACGCTTTAATATACTTAGAACAAATTACTGCTTGAACCAATAATGCTGGCTAGTTTCACCGCACCGTAGCTTGAACAAAGTTTACCTTTTAAAAATAACTTTTCCAATTTCACGATTTTAAAGTGTTTATCTGGGAACTATGTTCGTAATTATTATATTCCCTAGAGCGTTTCGTGATATACGCCGATGAAGTTTAAACTTTTCAATATTAAAAAGTATATTGTGCGTTACAGAAATAATTATTGTTGTGGCTTATTTTAATATTGTCGTCTACTGTTCACACATGATGCACATCAAAAGCGTTATCAAAGTTTAATTAGCTTCAAATAAAAATCAATCGAAAATACTGACCGAGCTTAACACAGAACCTGCACATGAGCGAATCAATTTAGATAAATTGATTATTGAGTATTGATATTTATCTAAATATATATAACTCAAAGGTGACTGACTGACATAGTGATCTATCAACGTACAGCCCAAACCACTGGACGGATCGGGCTGGAATTTATCATGCAGGTAGATGTTATGACGTAGGCATCCGCTAAGAAAGGATTTTGATTAATTCTACTCCTCTAGATAAAATAGGGGATGAAATTTTTTATGAACCTTTTTCAATTTTAAACCGATCGGGCTGAGACTTTGCACGCATAATTTATTTATAAAAATATTAGGGTGCCGCGAAATTAAGCATGAAACTATATCTACGCGAGTGAAACCGCGGGGCACAGCTAGTAGTATATAAATTAGTTGCAAAATATAGTCGGATTAATTAAAATAGGGCATCATTAATGACGTTCCGTATGGCGCCACGTTTGTGACGCGGGAATGAGTATGTCACTCGTTACCAAAATGGCGGTGGTCGTCATTAAGTCGGAGTGCCCTCGTTTAGGGCCGTGGCGCGGAAGGAAGGCAGGCTAAAAGCTTCGGCGGTGCCGGTGCAGCTTGCAAATTAGCCACGCCTGCTGGATAAAACACGTGAGGACGGACTAAAAGATTACTCTCTGCGAACCCCGGCTCATGTTTGCATGGGAACGTTTTAAGAGCTGAACCTTGCCATTTGTACTGTTTCAAAAGTAAAAGTGCTCTACTTCCAATTTGTGGGAGGTCCACCGTCCACGACTGAACTGTATTATACAAAATTACACACTTTACGATAAAGATGAGAACTACTTACCTACTTTCGTTGACAAACTTTTTTCAGGCAATCTCGATAAACCTGTCCTAGCCATTAATAAAACCGGATCAACAAAAGAACACTTACGTATCTTTCATTGACTATCGGTTCTACAGACAGTGTTTATTAGACATGACCAAACCACTTCAGATTTGAGCTATGAATACTATGTAATAATCTTCCTGATAAATTCAAATCTTCCTTGTAAACACAATCTTATAATAGTATTCTAATTCTGATTGAATAGATAAATATTCAGGGTAACTGCAAACCAAACTGTTTGATAGCGATAGACTTAACGCCAAAGTTTGTACACTAATACATACTTACATGTAATGTTACATCCACAGAACATGAGACGTTTGTTACATCTGTACCAATGGAGAACGAGTGAAGCTTTGAATATTCTTATTAAAGTGGTCACGTACGGTGGTTTAAGAAATAGGCGTATCCACACGCATTCTTGTTTATTATTGTTATGAAAACTCTGGTAATACTTACTAAAACATTCTTAAATTATAATAGGTACCTACTTACATAGTTAAAATACAGTTCATTTTTTGTTAATAAATATTCGTAATACTTTGATATTGCTGGCATTCATTTATTCGTATACATAATAAATTTATTTATTTGTATTATGAGTATATGATTATAGTGTATTGTGTATTAAAAGCGGGGTCGGTGGAGCGTAACGGATTGCTTTGGCAATTCGGGCTGGGTATAAAAGTCGCAATGGTAAGGCCAGCACGGAAAGGTCAATGTTTTGATTGTGTTAGCGGTATAAGAAAATTCGCAATAAAGTGAAGGCTCTCAAATCAGAGCGCTTTTTGCGAGTGTTCAGAGCAATACGAAAATATTTTTCCTTCTTTGAGAAAAGTCAATGCGAGGTTCATTCGTAACCATACACAAATAATACTCGTATCCGTTGATAATTAATGATCAAACGAACTTACCCTTACGTGAAGTTCGATCACAATTATGTGAACAGCTTCATTCGACGCGATTTATGGTTTGACATACTGTAGTTGCGTTCCCAGGCACTAGCCAACACACGGTATTTAGTAGATTTCTGTTTTTTTTTTTTTGACTGTAGTCGGTTTTAACTGTGACATGACACATTACATTTTGTACACGCAACGGATACTTTCTCATTTTGTTTAGAGTTCACCATGGATACACATTTTTCTTGGGTGTGGGTAGGTTTTAATTTACAGGGTGGGTGTGAGTAAATCGCGTCGAATGAAGCTGTTCACATAATTGTGATCGAACTTCACGTAAGGGTAAGTTCGTTTGATCATTAATTATGTTTCACAGCTTCATTCTTTGCGATTTATGGTTTGACATACTGTAGGATGTTCAGAGTAATTAAGAATGAAAAATGTGAAGGTAAGTGTATTGACTAAGTCTAATGTTATAAGTTAAAGCGAGTAAATAAATCAAATAGTAATCAAAATATTATAATTATCTTTTAGTTGATATTTCATGTATTCAATATTGATATAGCATAATCATTACAATCTTCATGAATTAGTTCCTTATTATACAATTTGGCAAATACATAAGAGTTATTAGACCACCCTGCGGTCTTTCGGATCTTATCAAGACTGACTCCCTGTCTGTTAGCTTTAGAGGTCGAAGCGTGCCGAGTACTGTGGGCACTAAAAATATTAGTGTCTATACCACTACTAAACATTATGTCTTTTATCCAATGACTTAGACGTTGGGAAGAAATCTTAGAGTATGGCTTACGATAGCTTATAAATAAGAATTCATTTTCAGGTGCACGTAGCAAGCTAGTTTTATCCATATATGATTGTATGCAAGTGGCTGGACTTGCTTAAAGAAGGGTAATTTTAATATGGGTTGAAAAGAATTGGGACCTGAAGTTTTAATTAAATCTGGTATTTTTATTATAATCTCTTTTCCAGAACATACAGCTATGTTAGCCAATTTTATTAGGGAAAAAGTTTGCACTCGATGAGCTGTCACTAAAGCTAACAAAGTGAGGGTCTTTTTTGATAATGATTCTAATGTTAAGTTCTCGTGTGGCCATTGTTTCGCCAGATAATCCAGAACGACCGAGGGATCCCAGGTTATATTATATCTTGGTACAGAAGGTCTTAATCTAAATATACCTTTCATAAAACGCTTGATTCTCAAGTCGTTAAGAATATCACTACCTATTACAATCGACAAGGCTGATTTATAAGAATTGATAGTACTGTACTTTGCACCTTTATCAAACACCTGTGTCAGAAAATCTAATACGGCAGATACATTAGTATTTAAATGATTATGGCCATGATTTTTACAAAAAGTGACCCAGGATGTAATACAGGCATTATATTGCTTATAAGTGTTTTTGGACAGCGATGAGAGCATTATTTCAACGGTACGTGGGGGCAAGTCTTGTAGAGTTTGCCGCATAACCTCGCAGCAACTAATGTTAGTGACTGGTGCAGGTTGTGGACAGATCTGAAAGGTGATTTCAGTAATTTAGGATTAGGTCCGAAATAAATAGGTTGAGAACTCAGTAGTTTCATAAATATTGGGAACCAAGGCTGTGTAGGCCAGTTTGGTACGACTGCGATACCTTCTGCTTCATCAGCTATAATCTTTTGTAACATTTTTTAATATAAGGGCAAATGGTGGAAACGCATAAAACTTCATATTTGTCCAGGAAACAGTGAATGCATCAACAGCCCAGGCTTCTGGGTCACTTCTCCATGTCACATAAATTTGACACTTCGAATTTGAACGACTAGCAAATAAATCGATATTTGGACAACCCAGGTTTAATCTAATTTCATTGAATGCATAATTTCCCAGTTCCCACTCGGTATCATTGAACTTTTTACGTGACAATAAATCAGCTTCAATGTTGTCCTTGGTGTTAATGTAGGATGCAAATATGAAAATATTTCGAACTTCACACCACTGCCATATATCTCTCGTTATCTTATTCAAATGTGGGTATTGCACACTACCCATTCTATGTATACATGAAATTGCAGTTACATTATCAACCCTCAAAAGAATTTCACAATCATAATAATCATTTGCGAACATTTTTAAGGCAAAGTAAGCTGCTTTTAGCTCTAATTCGTTAATGTGCAAACATCTTTTTCTGTCTGTCCAGTACCCATAGGATTTCTGTTGATTACAATAAGCACCCCAACCTGATTTGGAGGCATCAGAAAATATTTCAGTTTTAAATTGGTTAAACCTGAAGCTACACCCACTTGAATTAATATTTGCAACCCACCAGTCTACATCCTCCTTAGTATAAGATGGGATACTTATGATCTGGTCATAGTTTGTGTTTTTTAACAACGAAAGATATTTGTGCCGTTCAAGTAGCTTTGTATAAAGCCAAGAGTATTGTATAGCTGGACAAGATGATACTAACAGGCCAATTAAACGAGCAAAATCTCTCAATTTACATGTATGCTTTTTTGAAAAGATTTTAAGGTTATCTTTAATTTTGTTTTTCTTTGAATCTGGCAGGTTTAAAATCATTTTACTAGAATCAAATAAAAAACCTAAGAAACGACACTGATTTGACGGAGTGAGAGAACTTTTCTCATAATTTAGAATGAAACCTAACTCTTCTAATAATTTTCTTGTGAATGTGATATTGTATTCTCAAGATTCATATGAATTCGCTATGAACAGTATGTCATCAAGATACTGGACTGTAATTATACCACGAGACCTTAAGTATTTCATAATAGGCTTAAGGATTTTACTGAACACATATGGTGCTGTACATAACCCAAAGCAAATGAATTCATATAGATGGTCATACTGAAAACGTAAATATTTTCTTTGGGATAGATTAACAGAAACTAAAAAATAGGCGTCCTTTAAATCTATAGACGCCATATAACAATTCCTTGTAATAAGTTTGGATGCGGTGCGATAATATTCAATTTTGAAGTGAGTTGTTTTAATAAATTTATTCAAACATTTTAGATTCAAAATAAACCTTTTCTGTCCATTAGGTTTAGGCATTAAGAAAATACTAGAAATGAATTCTCCATCCTCATGGTTACATTTTGATATCGCACCAATTTTTAAAAGTGATTTGATAGACCGCTTAAAGTCAGTATGTTCTGATTGACATCTAACACGAGCAACCGGGTCGTTGTGACGCAACGGCGTTGACGTGAATGGTATCGTGTAGCCATTAATCCACGAAAGAACCGTTTTGTCAGTGGTTATTTGTGACCACTTATGGGTATATGACCGGAGGCGGCCGGCGTACTGTACCTCATGTTCAGCGTCTACTTGCGGCCCCTGTAGCCTAGGCGCGGGCTCCTGCGGGGCGGCGGGGGCGAGCACTCGCGGGCTTGTTTCGCCTGGCTTCTCCTGGTCCAGCGCTGCGGTGCCACCGCAGACCCTCCTGCGTCGAACTTTCCTGGAGGAGGCTTGCGAAACGGGGGCTTGAAGTTTAAATTATTCTTGTAAGGCTGATTATTTTTATTTTTAATAAATTTACTCTAATCGAATAGCGGGTGTTTTTGGGTTATCTTTAAACCCTCGCCAGACTTCTGAATATTTGTAGCAGATTTCATTTGTTCGCTCAGATTCTCCCCAAATAGAAGTTGATTTCTGGTCGTGTTTATGAGTGTATCTTTGAGCTCAGGTTTAACTGCTGACAGTACGTAGTTTCTTCGAAGCTTCGTGTCTTGAAAATGACTGTCACATAACAGGCGGCAAGCATCGCTCAGGGGCTTTTAAACCTTTTCTGGGGGTTCTTTAGTAATTATTAGCTCGGTAGCCCGGGCTAAAGCTGCAAGTGCCGTGCCGATCTGTTGCTGCTTTTGGAACAGTTTATAATCCCTTTTGACATTGAAATCCGTTAACGCCACTTTGGCCTCTGGATTGAGTGTAGACGCGATCAAAAGATCACAATTCGAGGGTACTAAGTAATCCTGGCAAATTTTGTTTCGAATTTCATTCGATAAGCCTGTTGCCAACACTGCCTGCCACCTGGATGCTATATCTTTGTGGATGTTTTTGCCAAGAGTGGTTTTAGCTTTAGGTGCATCACCAAGGAGGTTAAGTATCTCCTCGTCTAATACAATATCCTCACTAACCTCCTGCGACGTGGACGGTTGCTGCAGCGGGTCTTGGATGGTCACGGGCAATGCCGCGGTAGGTTCGGCAACCATCTCCAATGAAGGTGCCCTTCGAACAATGGTCTCATTGCGATCGATGTCGTGCGACTCGCACGAGTCTGTAAAGATAATTTATCGATTATTTTCTGATAGTCAGATATATATGTGACAGAGACAACCCCAGGACTATTGGTTGCTAGCATCACAATCGATATTGTAAGTTCATTTCAGTGACAGAGACGACCCTGGTATGGAAGCTCGCATCACATGAACATAATGAACGGAGGATATAAAGTGACAGCAACGACCCAGGTATGGAAGTGCGCATCACATTCAACCGTTATAGATTTAAATTTACTTGAAGTTTCATCTTCAGACGACGAAATAAGCCTAACACGACGACGACGTGGCTTTCTTAGTTCCTCTTCCAAATTTCTGATTTTTCTTCTAATTTTCTCCGCGTGATCTTCATTTCTCCGTTTACCACCCATTATTTTTTAATAATTCACTTCACTAGACTTAAGACGTGCGAAGGCTATGACACGGAAACACAGAATGAGAAAGTATCCGTTGCGTGTACAAAATGTAATGTGTCATGTCACAGTTAAAACCGACTACCGTCAAAAAAAAAAAAAAACTAAAATCTATTAAATACCGTGTGTTGGCTAGTGCGTGGGAACGCAACTACAGTATGTCAAACCATAAATCGCAAAGAATGAAGCTGTGAAACATAATACATAATGCGTTTCATAGTATATCATACACGCTATTCTAATTATTATCGTTCATGATGTTTTTGATGCTCTAATATTTAGGTCGTGGTTTTGTTGGAGTTCTGAGTCTAGAAACTTTGTTTCAAACCAACTTACAAAATGTAATTTGATTTAGGTGGAGTATGCCTCCTTACATTGATTTACTTGGGTAAAGCAATTAATAATAAAATATAAATTTACAATGTTGGTAGGTGTGTATTAGAGCTTTGATATCGTGCATGTATTGCATCGCTTGCATAACATTGGAGTACAACGTAAGTAAAAATTCATACGAAAAGTACTTCTTGTTGCTGCAAGGAAGAATCCTACCAAATGGGATTCAGGGCCATTACGCAGTTGATTAAATTCAGCTTCTGACTTTTATATTACCTCTTGAATAGGATATAATTTAAAGTAAAGTGGGTGAAAATGGATTATGAGATCGCGTCCAACAGCCAGGAAATAAAATGATGTTGTTTCAGTTTGCAGAATTAACCAGTCGAGGTGATGAAATTATATTCTCAATGTTTTTACTTTTTTAAAGCCGCTGTGACCACTTGGTTTGAAGTGTCGCGAGCTCAAATGTAACCATGTACTTGTCATCTGTCATGTTGCCATTAGCGAAAAGTTTATGTGGTCTGTGTACCCCTACGGAAATCAAATGCGTTTTCGGAAAGACTTAAAATGTTATAAGACTTCCCCCCTTGATTTAAGATCGTGTTACTATGTTGTTATAAAAATTGTTTCTCTGAAGTCATGAAAATAACCTTAGTGAATGAAAGTGGATTTTAGATCGATGGTCGACGTCGTAAAAACCCAAAGAAATAGTACGCAGGACCACTCCGATCTGCAGAATAGGGTCTGGGGTTTGTCGAAGGCCACGAATTGTTAGTGAATATGGGAACATACTCACGGCGCGGCGCGTCGACGTCATTAAAACGGATACACGCGATTGCACAAATCTGTCGGGTTCTATAATCGGTATAAGAACTCACCTTATTTACTTGTGTATAAAAATCTACCTACTGAAACTGACAGATATTTTCCGTTCAATATTACTCAATATGTTTGATCATAATGCCATATACGTCTTAGTTTGATCAATTATTGGCAAGGTAATGTTATTATTATGTGAACCGTGACGTAGAGCAAGCAAAAGGGTAGAACATGGTTTGGTAGCACGTGTAATTTTTAAAACCAACAAACTTTTTTGTAGTGAAGTCTTCCAAAAACAAAAGTTCATTGAACGTTCACAAACACGTTAACCAAGGAACCACAGCATGAAAACAAAACAACACTCTTAAATGTTTTGTACGGAGACAACCAAAGGATTCCTGAAGACAGGTCGTTATATAGTGTTCACTTACCACGAACAAGTACAGCGAGGTTATAAAGGACATAGGTAATGTATAATTTTTCTAAAGGATACAGATAATATTAAACTGTCGATTTCATTTGTCCATTAAACATATCATAGGCAATCTTTACGTCAGTAGGAAGCCTAAATAACCTTTGAAAAAACCCAATCACAGTTTTCCCGACACGGAGATTGAACCTCATGTTACGCAGTAGCGTTCCCACATAGCCAACGGCGCAGTCTAGGATGTATTAGTGTTTTTAGTTCTTACTATCTTAATTGGATGTTTTACTATTCGGTGTTGAATCCACTTACAAACAAATTATATATAACTTTGATTGATCTATATCTAAAAGTAGAAATATTTTCCCATTTAAACTAAATCAATGTTTGTGGCCACAACATTAATTTATAAGCTACACAAGGAAATGATGTATAAATTTTGTGGTTTAATAAATAAATATTCTATTCTATTCTATTCTATATTCTAATTAAACCTAAGTTTAATGGAGAGGATGTATGTTTTGTAGGCCTCTCATTATATTGTTCAGAATTCTCCGATTTCACAATTTCCAAGATATCAAACAAGACGTCTATTACTCGAATAAAATAAATACATACTCCAACTCGAGAAATTAACTTGTATGCTATACAATAGACGATTTATTATCAGTAAGTACACAATCCTCAAAGTCTTTACGTAATATGAAGACCATGGTACACACAACAAATAAGAAAATAGCAGAACACAGTTCTAAGTAATTAATTAAAGTTGTGTGTTTATAACAAACGGTATTGTCACTGGCGTAGTAAGTAGTTTTGTTGCAAGGTTTTATAAAACTAGGCTGGAGTTGGCGCAAGCGACCAGGGTAGCCTCTTCGTAACAGAGTTTTCCTTTTCCTCCCAAGACACTTGTGATCTTCCTTCTTGAGAGATAGCGGCTAAATTATTAAGTTTTATCTCTCAAAGAGTCTCTGAAATCAAGTGAGTATTATGTTTCCCTTATCCTAAGGGCGCACCCTCGCGCTATGTGTTTCTTAGAAGTTATACTTGAACTTGTAAGATACGATATTACTTCCGTTCCGTTGACATTTCACAGAAAATGCGCTGTTCTAAAAAATATTTGGCTTTTCCTACTTACCTTTGATCAAACGAATGGCGTGGTGTCTATTTTAAGACAGTAAAGTCCAAAATCACAAACGATTGCTCACAATAATTTAGCGTTTATTATCGTGTGCGATTTATTATTATGGACGCGTAAAACGTCAAGTGAAGTCAGGGTAAGGCGCAGACGCGGTATTGGCATGGAATATTATTATTACTGCAAATATTTTTTCATTGGCACGAAATAACATTCTGTTATTAGCTAGTACTAGCTAACTTTGTAGTTCACGTAAAGCTTTGCCTAACTTCCATACAGTTATATACATTATCATATATTTATTGCACGAATCAGTTACATTTACACATATGTATAAACTTAATTATATTGGTTATAACTAACAACACAGCAGCACAGCATGTGAGAGGCACTATATGGAGGCTCAAACCCAATAAAAGTATTTTTCCTTAAGACCGCTTTGTCACAGAAACATGAATTTATTTTCATGTTTCTCCCCCGTTATATAAAATAATATCAAGTATGTCTTGTAGGCACTGACAATAAATGACAATTCGCCCTTGGAGTACAGCTGTCGGAATGTTTAACGAGACGTTGGGGTCCAATGCGACTTGAGATTTACCGCGGTCAAACTTAGACGTGTCTCCCAAGAGAACCTGTACAAGCAAACTCACTAACTTGTATCAAATGCTTGTTCCAATATTTGACATCATTCACTCGTGTTTGTACCTGGTATTTCAGCTACTTTTCTATAAAATATTTTGATTAATACTGACTATTTTATAAAATAGCAATTTGGTAAAGATTTTTTCGTCATTTGCAACTTATTGAATTGTTGATTTTCAAGTTGGGTGGTTATTACTACGACTGAATAACCTTTCGTTGATAAGAAAAAGAAAGATAATATTTATAATATAAATGTTGCTGGAGGCTGCCTAGATAGAGTTCTAGCCACTGGTCCAACCTGTCAAGATAAGCAATAGCCTAGTGTGGCTTAAAATGAAAATCTTTTTTTTTCGAAAAAAATATCCGAATTCTGTCGGAAATTACAAATTGAATAGTAAAAGAGTAAATCAAATTATTTAAGCAGGAATTTGTTTATGTTGGAATAAAAAAGCCTTGACCTTCGCTATCCGAACCAGATCTAGTTTATCATAGTTTTCTGAGATAATAAGTGTGAGTTACGTTTGTACCCTCCAGTCAATGTGATGTGCAATTAGTAAATTATCTATTAAAAATAATATTTTCAGTAAACAAATCTAAATTATTAAAATATTCCGTTATAAAATAATGCTTTATTCCAATAGTATTTTCTCAGACGCATTATTTTGTCTAGAGAGGTATAAATTTGTGACCAATTGTACGATAAACCCGTATAGACACTGGACAGGAATGTTGCAGTTGCTGTCATAGTGCATATTTCCCTCTGTACCTCGAAAAGCCAATTAAACCGGTCACGGTTGCCAATTATGCCTGTTACCTTCAAGTCTGGAAGAAATTTTATATAGCTCTCTGCGTTTGAACGGGAGCGACACCAAAAATGTCTGAGTTTTGAGAGTGTATTAATGGGCAATGTTAATTGATTGAGTTCTAAGCTTGTTGCGTTGTCGGACTTGTTTATTTATCGATAAACTCTTAACACTATTTGTAGTAGATCCCTTCCAGACTCTTAACTCGAATGAGTGTAATTGTATTTCTCAGCAAAATCGTTCGTAGTTATTATTAGTCGAGAAATTTGTGTTTTATTCATAAATTAGGAGGAACGTTGTTAACAGAATGGACTGACCCTTCTCGTGTGGTAAATGTATATTCAGTGAAAACATCAGATTAGAAGTCCCGGTCTGAAACTAGCACCATTCACAAACGCTAAGCGGTATGCTTTTTTCTTTTTTGGATTTTTAAAGGAAATTAAATGGTCATGCCCTCTTAAACTGAGTGGCTCACAAAGTGCAACTGCAATTCTCCCGTATAAGGCTGAGTGCACACGTGCAGCTATTTGTTATGCCCGTGCGTCGCTCATCGACTTGCAAATGGACATTAGTTATGTTAAATGTAAAGTCATAACGATATTGACACTCCTTTTTGATTGCCTGTTGTTAAGTAGCAATTGCATTTTGCCTTTTAATCGGCAAATTTGTGTAATTGATCCGATTTGTCATAATATTGTGAATGCATTTATATGGCTCAGTAAAATTACTTTTAAACTGTAAATGCGTAAAGAATTTGTATAAAAATAAATAAATACAATTTAACGCATCTATATAAAAAAATCGTTGTCAAGTAGGCATTAGGTATTTTTATGCTTCGTTTTTTTCATAACAAAAGTTGTGGGGATATGAAGTATTACTTGAAAGTTTATGTGTACCGTGACCACTGCCCTGTTATCGTACGTCGGCTTTTTCCGGGCTACCACTGCTGGTGTATTTAGGTGTAAACACGGAAGCGAAAAATTGTGGTTAAAAGGACGTAAAAAATCGCGAAATTCGCGTAGTATTTGTGTTCGGCCTTAAATAACGTTGGTTATTTTGGCTGTCATCCAAGTGCTTGTTAAGGAAACTAGGGAATTTCGTGGAGCCACCATTGTTTCTTGTTTGAACGTAAATGCCCGACAGACGTCCTGAGCTCAATGACTGTAAATGTATGCAATATAATAATTTTACACTGCGTCTAAGGATTTATTAGACTTTCTAGTAATATATTTCGGTCAATGGAATTAAACATCTCTATGCATTATTTAAGTTAAATTTGTTAAATTGTCATTCTGTGAAATGGATGCCAGAGACAATTTCGTATTAATAATATTTAATTTATGAATTGAAACTCCGTAATTACATACGTAAACCTTTTATATTAATTTATTTTATTATGAATTATATTGCAATATCTCAATAAGTGTTACCTGTATTAAATAAATACAGGGACCTTACCATGAGCTCTTATTGCCATGATAGTTTCACTCATTTATGAGACAGATGTATGTGACGTGTATACATCTGTCACTGTCGCACATCTGAATTATCATTGCAATAAGATGTCATGGTTGGGCCCCAGGTTGCTTTGCACTGATTACTTTTGATATAATAATGAACATAAACTCCATTATTGTTTTTTTCATCGGTCCAAAACGCGCCAAAGCCTGTTAAAACTTTCTGATAGATCGAATAAAAAATAACGACTTATTTAATTATGTATAAAAAAAAAATATATATTTCCAATCCACACATAAAAATGAATAACAAATATAACTTTTCATGAAAGACTGCATAGTTGACCCAGATAACATAGAATGCTTTACATACAATTCACTCCAAATAGCCAATCCATTTCATAAGTTATGGCATTCAAAGGAAGCCGGCAAGAGACGATGTTGAATATGACCTGATTCGAGCAAGCCTAATTACGGTACTGCACTAAAAATTCCTTTGAGAGATATATCACGTCCCGCATATAAATATTTTCCGTCAGACTTTTGAATGTGACTGGTACTTCTGTAATTACTTTCGGAGTACTGCACACGGATTGAGTAGTTTTATTTTGTAAGCCATACAGCACATTTAATTACGAGTTTTTATAATTATTTTAAGCTTTTTTAAACATAAAGAAAGTAAAACCTTACATGGACAGCAAGAAAACGAATAGTTTTAAAATAACAATTTTGTACATCTGCCCAATTATTTTTAATCGAAGTTTTACATATTTTTTCGAAGTATTCAGTTTTTTCATTAGTTTAAACAAGGCACAAAGTGGTGTTAATTATGTAGATTGCTGAATTTACATGTCTAAACAACGTTTGTGTACGTCCATAATACACTGCAGATAAGGGGCCGCCTTAGGAAATGATAGAGATTCAGTTACAAATCCAACTGGAATTGCGTACATTTTATGGCTTGTTCATTCATTTAAATGAGCCAACGTATACTAGCAGCAATCGAATCCCTACTTGATTGAATCTCTCTTTACAAGCCCGGAACGAGCATCTCACTTGGTGAATTTGAATTTTATTTCAATCATGGAAATACCATTTCAATGAAATCGACACGGTTTAGGGAAATATTGAGGATGTAAGCAAACAACAGTCAACACAATCATGTATTCAATTTGTGTGGGGATTACTTCTGCTCCCCAGTTGAATTTCGTTTACTCCATAAGGGTGGAAATGATTTTTTATTTTTTCAAATCTCTTTGGGGTGTATTAGGCCGCTTAATTTATGTTATTTCAATCAGTTCATTAGGATATTGGTTTTAATTAATTGAATTACATAATAAATAAATATTATTAGAATTACACCCGTTAATTACGAACATGTTCGTGAACAAAAATATAAATAATACAAAAATACTAAAATAGCAAACCGGCTCCACCAAATGTTGTTTTACATTGGCTATTCAATGTTATTGCATTTCTGAGGCTTTAAACTTTTGTAGAGTCAGTTCTATTCGTAGAGCTTCCATAAAACAAGAACTTTCAAGACAAGACGTGACTCTTGTAGATTCTACTCAGTTTGATGCTCTTACGATTGCGGCGGGTATTGTTTTCGGTTAGTCAGCCGGTGTTGTCAGATTTAGATCTAAATATATTGCGCGGAAGTATAATTGAGCGTGATAAATGGGAGAGCAATGTATTTCTTTTGATGCCATTTTATTGAGTCTCCGCCTTAGTAGGATATAAAACAGAATTTAAAATATTCCAAATTTGTTCCGTATCAGACGTAAAAACTCCAAAAAAAATGAAAGAGATAATGAAAACGGTAGCAAAAAATGATATTATTAGCAAGCAAAATGTGGCATGCTTGTTTCATTTAAAGTGCCGGTTGGTGAGTCTGGCCACTGTCTCCCAGGCTCAACTCTGTCGCCTGAGAAATGTATTTTAGCCTTTAAATATCCTCATTTAAACAAATAAATTATTTCCGGAGACTTAGGAAACAAAAACTTGTTAAACTGTGTGTAGATTTGTTTATGTGGAGCATGCTTTAACTTATGCCAGATTTTAAATAGCGATCAACTACAATAAAATATGATGCCATATATTTTGTGAGCGTAGTTTTGGCAAGTGGTAAAGATATTTCTTAGGTCTCCACCCACTGCGCATCGCTCCCGCTGGCTTTGTCATCATACAGCTGTAAATCTTGGCGGGTTCTCTTAAATTTAGTTGCTTTCTTGTGCAAATACTCTTCCGACTGAAGCGGATTTTCCAAATGAAATGAATCATCCCGCTTTCCTTTTTTTCTGAATGTGTAAGGTCTTACTGTGCACGATTTTTCGTCTTCTTAGGTTTATTTAAAGTATAATATCTTATTGTAAAAAAGTTTGTTGGTTTTTAGGAAAGTCGTCAATTGTATTTTGTGAGAAAGTCAACTTGTTATTTCTTACGAAGTTATTACAACAAATGACATGTTATACGTAATTTGAAACGATGCCAGATTTTCTAAGTAATTATAACAGCGACAAAGCTTTCGAAACAAAACTCTTTGTTCTTCTACACTAATTTGATTACTTAATTGAAGTATTTTACGTTGTAACTGACTCTATTAGGAGAGATATTAATATGAAGGGTTAGAGAAGGGTATTTTCTTCGTGGAAATAATATTTTTCCGCTAATGCGTTGTGCAAGTTGGCGGGTACCTCCTCGATTCTGTCGCGGCGAGGCCGAGTAGCGATAATTTTGGTAAAATGGCTGCCTTGTCGACAGCAGTGCCTCTGCCCGGGTGAAATAATAACCACATTATGATTTTAGACAGGCCACCACCGTTTAAAGTGGTTTAAGGTGACGCCAACTTGATCACACCGCTTTGTGCTTTGCCAAAAAACATAATATGTACTATATGTATTATATCTATACTAATAATATTATAATGCTGAAGAGTTTGTTTGTTTGTTTGTTTGAACGCTCTTATCTCAGGAACTACTGGTCCGATTTCAAATATTATTTCAGTGTTGGATAGTCCATTTATCGAGGAAGGCTATAGGGCATATTATGTTTTCAAAATAAGGGATCTGTAAGGAAATTGCGATTTTGTAACCCAAGGTGTAAAATTTAAAACCTATTTATGCGTACGCTGCAAAAACTATTGACAATAGAACAAAATTATGTACTACGGGTTTGTAGGTCTTATTAAGATCTACAAAAAATTCCGCGAGAGCATATATCTAACTCTCATAGTTTAGTCACAATAACCGCTTTAATGTTCATAAAAAAAAAATATTGCCTTAAGAAAGAAACTACGTTAAATGTGTATCATAATATTAATTCATATCCAAATTAAGCATAATGCTATCAAGAGTATTCATATAGAAGTAAAATATTGTTTGTTTTATTCCAATCGGACATTTCGTTGAGAAATAATTACGAGTATAAAAACGCAAAGAATTGGTACGTAATAATGAGTTATTTGCCAAAGAGTAATCTCTGAAACGGCTACACCGATTTTAACGGGACTTTCACTGGCAGATAGCTAATGTCACAAGGAGTAACATGGACTTTTTTTATAAAGAAAAATTAGGGTTCCGAGGGAATCAAATTAAATTTACGCGGGTGAAACCGCAGGGCACAGCTAGTTTATTATAATTATGAATTATGTCTTTTAGCATGGAGAATCACTCCGAGCTATGTATTGCGGGGTATCTTTTTGTACCAAGACTTGCAGACGACTGCTCAAACCCCACGGCCACAACGGCTGATTAGTGAATGAGGAACAAAAATAGCTTGTCTATCTCGTGTTACCTAGGTAATTACTGGGATCCAACAAAAGCATTTTAGTGGCATTTTATACTATTGTTGAGTCTTAGTAATATACTGGATAACAGGCATACCTAATAGTTTCACAGCACGGAACAGAGAAAACCATTTCCAATCAAAACTCTTCCGGTATTTTTGCACGTTGATCGACTATACATTAAATTGTTTGCGATCGTAGACATATAAATATTATTTTCGATACAGATATATTTACTCAAATATCTTTACTTTTTAATGTCCATAAAAAAAATACAGATTTAGTATAATAATTTATAGGTAGCCGATGTTTCAAGGAGTAACTTAGGCTACTTTTATTTATTAAAAATATTAGGGTGCGCGACAATAAGGATGAAACTAAATCGACGCGGGTACAGCTAACCACGGGGCAAGCTAGTTGTAAGGGTTTTGCCGTCGTAAGGGATTGGACCTTTGATTGAAGCCAATGCATAACATGCCAACCACTCCTCTATGAAATAGGATACTCTGCTCAGGGTAAAAATACAGAGCTTTCTTACTTTTCCCATACTATAGATACTTATTACTAGATTTTACGAATGAAACAAATCATTGTGTAAACATCAAGATAAAGGCAGGCTTTCAAAACAGGTTTAATTCATTTCCACGTGTATTGTTCGACGTATAGCCCCGTTGATATCACCGCATCAATGTTGTTAAAGTAACAAAGAAATTAATTTCCCCCGTCTCGGCTTTCAGAAGTAATTATTTAAAAACAGATTGCGCCTGTCACTGGGAGAGACGCCGTGTACTTACAGATTTGTGACACTTTCTCGCCTGTTAAATGAAAATTTTCCTTAATAAATCTGAAGACGGAAGTTTTTCAATTCGGGTTTTTCATAATGTATACATACTTATATAATTTCTGTGGTTGCACCTGCTCTCCTTTGATCATAATTATTCAAATCTCCTATACATCTATACTCTATACAGATAAATAAAATGAAGTGTCTGTTTGTCATTTCAAAATAATAGCTTTGTAAATACAGTATATACAATACTGACAAAAAAACAATTTTATTTTCTTTTTCTCTGTCTGTCTGTAGGTTTGTTTCGGGTAATCTCCGAACGGCTGGGCTGATTTTAACGGGACTTCGCTTACAGGTAGCTAATGTTACAAGGAGAAACTTAGGCTACTTTTATTAAAACAAAGCACCAGGGTTTTCCGGGACACCCATGAAATTGTCTCTTCGCTGGTGAAGCCACGGGGCACAGTTCGAAAAATAAGCAAACACTTAGTCCTGAATGGTCCGGCTTGGGAATCTTTAAACAAACAAGCACCCAAAAAAATATCGTATTCCATTAAAAATGTTTTCAAAAGGCGTTATTATACGCTATTCGAAAAAGCCAAAATAGCATTTTTATTGGAAACGATGATGGGTGACTGAAATATAGGTAATTTTTAAGTTCAGGTATTTTTGTGCCGTTGCCTGTAGTTGTATCTGTGCAAAAGTTAATGGAGAATTATGATAGTATACTCAAATAGCTCGAATTTCATGCTACATGAAGTAAATAGCCTTTTAATTGTCTCTACAAAACGTTGACTAATAAGTATGCAAGCTAGGCATAGTAATAAATGATTATAGGGCATATGGAATATAAGGATTACGTCATTATTACAGGGATACTCGAACTAGAACTTATATAAGCGAGTTCCAATGAACGAAACTTTTGTTGTGGATAATTGCGCTTTAAATGTTCAGTTAACATTCTCGATGGACGTTGTTTTGCCCTATTTTTAATGTACCCTCTGAAATATGCTCAGAATCCGATTACTGAAAGTCAAATACACATGTTCCGCGTTCTCGAGCACTTGTTTCATTTCATTTTAATGACATCGTTACATAATATGTAATGTATTTGCTTGCAAATGTAAATAATCAACTGCCTGATAGAGTAGTGGCTCTGGTCATGCTTGGAATTTTATACAAATGGTATAATCATCAGGTATTTATGATATTAAACTGTTAATATGTTAATTTACCTAGATTTGTTATTAAAAGTATTCATTATTCACTTTGGACGTCAGTCGAACATTGTGTGCTATATCTAAAATTATGTATTCGTCAAAATAAGGTAATTAATTAAGTTAACTTATTTATAAGTACTTATTTTCGTAGCCTCCACCTTCAATGCTCATATAATTCTATCTTCAAATATTATAATGTCGTATTTGCTGCGTATAAGAGAGCTGTAGAAACGCAGTTGCGACAATTAATTGGTTTCCCAGGATTGCCTACTATTGAATACGCGAACGGAAATACGCAGCCGGGGACCAGGCGGAAGTGACGCTCCTGCGGGAACGCGCAAACTTTTCCTTCCACAATGTTATTTTTTAATCTTATCCCCAACGGATACTTTACTATATTAAAAGACTGTGTACAAATTTGCTTAAAAAGAATAGACATCAACATTTCAAAGAAAAGATCGTATGAAAGGTTTCCTGTTATTTCCTATAGCTTTTTCCTGAATGTTGTGGTATTTGGTAGAAGTGTATTTATATTTAGGCCCCGCGCAGTTACTTGTTTACAGTTATGTTCTGAAGACCTTTTGTATCCTGACTGAGGAAAAGAAGTAAATTTTGTATTATATTTTTCAGTTTTTACATCACATATACATTTTACTGCTAAACATGGGGCTGGCTTTATAGTTTCACATCTTTGAGCTACACAAAATAAATAAAAACATAAAAACGAGGGATCTAAAAGCCCGTGACAAAGTCTTAGCTGACGCCCATTAATATACCCCAGTATTTTAAATATACCTTGTGACTAAGTTGTGTAAAGGCAGGAAACTTACATCTTAACTTTTCACTTAACTGCGACCCGCTCCCATCGTGTTTCGTGAATAAGGCAATATATTAGTTGAGAATAAAGGTTGGGCCCCTATTATGTTGCGAGGCTCGCCTTTCGTGGGTTGACTATATCAATTCATGTTTAAACCTGTTATGGAGCGACAAATGCCCATAATTGATTATTACTTTATTGGTTTACGACCTCTATGAGACACATTATGTATGTACTTGGTAGAAACACTAATATTGGTGATCTACACTTATATTATAGGAGGAAAGATATGATTGTTTTTTGTTTCATTGCATTGGATAGGTTCCGAAACTACTTGATCGATGTTGAAAATTCTTTCAGCAATGGTTAGCTACATCATCAGCGAGTAACATAGGCTATATTTTATCTCCGTACTTCCACGGAAACGGGAACTACGCGGGTGAAACCGCGTGACGTCCGTTAGTAATTAAATAAAGTAGCTGCAAGTTTTTAAGTGTGAATAAGTAAATTATTAACATCTTCTTGTCGGTAATTACCAACAGAGATATTGTAAAACTAGATACGTTATATATGTTAACAGTAACATTTTGATTATTTAAACCTTTACTTCCTATAAAAATCCATTACTCCCTAGTAAACTTCCCAAAAAAAATGCCTTTCACCTTATTTTTTTTATTAAATTCTAAAATACAAAAGTATTGTGATTCATATCCTGTTGAATATGCAAGAAATCAAGAATATTCATAGCCAACTCGTTAGCGAGCGGGTCGGCTGTATTTATGGAAAGTACCCATCGTATTAAAACTCAAATACACCCGCGAGTTATAAATTTAGCAGACAAAAAAAATATTAAATGGTGCTTTATATTACTGAAAATCAGTTAACTACGCTATTATTACTTTTTAATAACCTTCATCGTTAATCAGACTGTTTTCGACGAATTTATTGTATTTGTTTTTTAGCTAAATTTACAAGCAGTCTTGTTCTTGACTTAATTTAAAAATTCAAAACAAAAGATGCCAAATAGTCAAAAACAAGTACTAGCATAGCTCAGAATAATTGTTTAACTTCTCTTAACTTATTGGACGTTTTCCAAACTCGACACTGAAAAGCACCTCGTAGAAAGTTTATATACTCGTATATCCAATATACTAATTTGTATATTCAAATAGCAAAACGATATCTAGATAACAATGCAAAACCATCTGGCATTTGGGTTTTTGTTACGTATAATCTACTTACTGTTGAATACGTAGGTAACGTAGTCTGAAAGAAGCATTGAAAGTTATTCAGCAACCATACTGCTATAAATTACTTCAATCGCCGTTTGAACAGCCGTTAACAATAATGCAATTAGTACGGAACATTTATTCACTCGTGCAGAGTGATGGCGATTAGGTTACATCAGAACATTGTTCCACTGTGACAATGACACATGTCATATAGATCTGCCTCATAAGAGTTAAACTATCATGGCAATTAGAGGTCATGGTAGAGCCCCAAAAATAACAATCATTGTCCCCGCTTTAGGGGTCCTTTAATCATTGTTTTGTCATGGTATACCTTCCAAGATACACACAATATTCAGATATGAAGAACAGGACGAAAAAGAAGTGCAATAATATTAAATGGCTGGAAGCGATGGCTGATAAAGAAATAGAAACGTCATACGCAACAACTTCTATGGTAGAGTTTTACATTGCAGCTTGTGACTAAATTTACGTATGTACAAATCACGCGCATAACTCACCTTCCTCCACGGTCATTCCCATGACGTATTTTGAGGTAGACGTTCCGGGATAAGTCCCACTTTACTCTGATTTGTGAGACAGAATAAGCAGGCATATATTTTTTCATCAACATTATTTATACGAACAAGTTACTTTTATAGCATTCTTAAGGGCACAAAGTGCGAGAAATGTCTTACAAGCCGTTGAAAAAATACTTCCATATGTTATGCTCATATTTTGGTAAACCTTGCGTTTGTCATATTTCAGATATAAGAGATTTAAGGGTAGGGACACTGCTTTTTTTACTTTAACGTAATGTCAGGAGCGTAAGTACTGAGTATGATTTAGGGATTTTGTCAGCAGGGTAGAATCTTATGTTTTTATATTATTGAAGTAAATATTAAAAAATAAGTTAAAAGATAATTTTATAACAACCTATTTTATTATCAACTTAGTAGTAATCAAAGAGTGTAAATACTTAGTAAAATATATGTTTTTAGTGAGAAAATATTATAAGCATCCTTGGCATGTATTGTATTTTGTAGTTTAGTTTTCTTCGATTGTAATTCCTATTAGGGTCGGTTATTTGAGTTATTTTACCCAATCGCCTAATGTTCCGTTCTATTGGTTTTGTGAGCAAACCTCTTTGAGAACCGACTCCCTTGTGTGCTCTTTAGGCCAATATGGTTACTTAAAGGCTGGTAAAATAAACCAGATCACCAATGATTTGGTTAAATCTGAGATATCTTTGGAGATATGAAATAAACACAATATACTGTTTGTATATATTGTCGTAGCAAACTAAGCTTAGCGTCTCTATATTTCTACAATGGTTTTTAATGCCTATTCTAATTAAACCTACTACCTAATAGTTTGTCAGTTGAGATACCTTGCCTCATAATTTAATAACGATATGTATGTTAAAATAAATTTTAATATATCAACATCAAACAAGCTTAAGTAAATCTAGGTGCTAATAAGATAAATAAATGAATTGTAAAATAACTGTTTTTATGTTTAATTTTTTTGTAAGCAAAGAATGATAATTAGCGCCCAGCGTAAGCTGTTGAGACTGTAAAAATATCAGATTGGGTCATGATCAAAGGATTACAGAAACGCCGCGGGTGGAGCCGGCTCGTTATATTTTACAAAGTTAGCAGTTCACCGCGATCGGGCATGATTTGCGTGTTACCCGATGTAAATTACCTGTTGGATAAGAACAACATAATATTGTTGATAACCAGTAACAGATTTTTTAAGGATTGGACTATATATAAGTATAATTAATTCGTTTAATCTGTAATATAATACTGGGATGCGGTGACTTATTGACCAACGGACTGTCAGAAAGCTGGAACCTATATAGTGGAGTGATGTTATTGGATTTTCTTATATGTAGTTAGACTTTTGCAAGCCTCTTGTGTGTGTCGTGCTATGTTTTGTGTGAAGCACTTAAGTATAAAGTCACAAAGTCGGCTAATTCACAACATTTTAAATGTCAAAATCTTGAAAACAATTACCTTTTCAGGATGGGAACTTGCCAATTTTACTCAAAAGGCTAGCAGAAGTTATCTGAGAGTTACCTCTCAGATAACTTCTGCTAGCCTTTACAACTATATTAAAACTGTAACAATGTTAAATTATATTAAAGTGTTGTAAACAAGGGATTTTCACGTTAATATTGTAACGTTATATATTTAATTGCTTTATAATATGCTTACAAGAAGATATTAAATTTGTAAAATTGAAGTCCGTATCTTCGCCCACTTTGTATATATTATATAGCTTAAAAGCCTATTCAAAATATTGGTGTTTTTATTGGAATTGTTTCGTCATGTCATCTTTTGATACTGCTAGACTTTAACTTAACGCAGTAACCTAAGTTTGTCTTAAAAATGACTTTCGATCAGTGTTCCAATCCCTTACCTTACTTTTAATATATAGAATTATTTGATGTTTCAATTTACTTCATTCATCAACCCAATTTATTCCTTACAATAGTTCTTACAAAGTTCTTTCCTCAATATAATATCACTATTCACCTTTTACTTTCAATAGGGCTTTCCCACAGCGGGGAGTAATATATGAAATACTAGCTGTGCCTTGCGGTTTCACCCGCGTAGATTTAGTTTCACCCTTATTGTCGCAGAATCCTTATATTTTTAATAAATAAAAGTAGTTACTTCTTGAAACATCAGCTACCTGCCAGTGAAAGTCCCGTTAAAATCGGTCCAGCCGACAGAGAAACATTTTAAAACTTGTTTTTTTAGTGTTAGTACCTACCGTGTATACTTTCATATGCATTTAGTGAAAAACTGTTTTTTTGGAATTACAAACAGACACTTCAATTTTATTTATCTGTATGTATGTATGTATAGATGTATAGATTGAGACTATTTCAATCATCATAATCATGAGAGATAGTTAGCTTACAGGTTAGGTGACGGACTAAAGTTAGTCTGTAGACAGGCTCCCATGGCTATTTTTGACATGTCGTCTTCGCTTCACTAACACCAATTTAACCTCACAAGGGTTCCAAAATATCAATTCTTGAACTAAAATTATTTTTGTAATACCAGTTGTTAATTATGAAGAGATTTTGCTAATTTGATACAAAGCTTAGAGCGGTCTCTAAGTTCCCGCGCTTTTAGTGACAGTTAGAGAAATATATTTAAAAAAACGATCAAAACAAGTTCGTTTTCCGCAAAGTTATAAAACGGAGCAACCGTAAAGCAGTCGCCCGCGAGGAAAAGGACTCGACCGCAGCAAGGAATCCGGCGACAGAATTCTATAGTCGGTTTTGCACTTACAGAAATAGGTTTTTATTTCGGTCATTTTCAAACATTAACGATTTTATAGCCATTGTATAATTTGCTGGACTGTCTCGACAGATGCCAAATTATTAACGGCTGTGCATACTGGGGCGCTCAATAAAACACGATAATTATGAAATTAATGAAGTTAACTCTTATTGAATTGAGTGTCCGTTTATTTTGTGATGTTGTCATATTTTCGCATATTTTCTTTGTTTATTTGATCTTCTTTTTCTTGATCTTTAATTTCTGAATGTGAATAGAACATGCAGGTGTTATTTTTAAATCAAATAATTTTGTAATGGTTTCTCTGGAATTTTCCGTCAGACTTGTCTAGTCAAAGTCAAGTCAAGTCAAAAATATCTTTATTCGATTAGACTTTATACAAAGCACTTTCAAATCGACAGAATGACACAATTTACAGGATTATACATGCTACCGCTAGGTTCGGAAGGTTGCTTTTACTGAGAAGAACCTGGCAAGAAACTCAGTAATTACTCTTTTCAAAAATATTATACAATTTAAAAAAAAAAACAAAATAAATCATTTGAGAAATGTAAGCCCATGGACACAGTTCCAATGTACAAATGTCGATAAAAATTAACATAAAGAAAAGTCTAGTAGTTCTATTTATATCCTAATGCGTAGCTTGAGATGACCAGCCCCCACAAGCAGCACCTGTTCACAAGTATGACGAGAATGCCAGCCATCGCCCTCCTCAACCATTATAGAGGGAAGTGAGCGACCCGTCACCCTGACGCCGCCGCAAGCAAAGGCATTTTAGTGAGCATGACAACTCAAGCCAGTCAAAACAAAGATCAAAAGAAATATTAAAATTAATTGTAGCATAAGTACAGTGTCCATGAGACTACTTACAATATTTGTCTGGTAATACATTATTCCAAGTTTCCTTATCACACATATAATCACTAACTGTATAATAACCCTTTTTAAGTAATACAGATTTTACAGTCTCTTTAAATTTATCAAAGGGCAAATTTACAATACATGTAGGTAATTTATTATAAAAGCGTATACTTTGCCCTAAAAATGATCCCTGGACTTTCTGTAAGCGGTGTGTAGGTACTACTAATTTATTTTTATGTCTTGTGTTGACATTATGAACATCACGCTTCTTTTGAAAAGAATTTATATTTTTATGTACAAGTAGTAAGTTTGCAAAAATATACTGCGAAGCCACTGTTAAAATTCCTATTTCTTTAAATTTTTCCTTCAAAGATGCCCTAGATCCTAAGTTATAGATTAATTTTACAGCCCTTTTCTGTAATATAAATATGGCTTCTATATCGGCAGCTTTGCCCCAAAGCAAGATAGCATACGACATAACACTATGAAAGTAACTAAAATAAACTAATCGTGCCGTGTCTACGTCAGTGAACTGCTTTACTTTCCTGACGGCATATGCTGCCGAGCTGAGTTTCCCCGATATACTAGATATATGTGAGCCCCATTGAAGTTTGTTATCAAGTGTTACACCTAGAAAAACTACTGACTCAACAATATCCAGTTTTTCACCATTGATCATAATTTTGGTCGGAACAGGTTTAACGTTAGGTAAAGTAAATTTTAAGCATTTTGTTTTTTTCGCGTTTAAAACTAAGTTATTCACAGTGAACCATTTAAATACTTTGTCAAGGGCACTGTTTACATCGTCATAATCCGTTTTACCTCTGCTAACTTCGAACAAGAGTGATGTATCATCAGCGAAAAGTACAATATCACAAATATTCTTAACAAAATGCGGTAAATCATTGATGTATATCAGAAATAGAAAAGGCCCTAAGATTGATCCCTGCGGCACGCCTAGCAGTACCGGGGACCCGGAAGACTTAACGCCATTTACCTCTACTTTCTGTACCCTCTGGCTTAAATATGAATCAATAAAATCGAGTGCAGTACTTTTGACTCCATAGTGTTTTAATTTGAGCAATAATGTCTCATGATGGACGCAATCAAACGCTTTAGATAGGTCACAGAATACACCTATCATATCATGTGAGTTCTCCCAAGCCCTATATACATGTCGAAGAAGTGCAACACCATCAGTAGTTGACCGACCTTTGGTGAAGCCATACTGCTCATTGTGTAAAATATGATTTATGTTGAAATGGATAACTAGCTGATTTAATATGATTTTCTCAAAAATTTTACTAAGAGCAGGTAAAATTGAAATCGGTCTGTAGTTATTGGGATCATTAATATCACCAGCCTTAAACAATGGTATAACTTTACTATATTTCATCAAATCGGGAAATTTACCTAATTTAATACAATTGTTAAAAATTTCAGCCAGGGTTGGGGCTATTATATCTATTATATCGTGTAATACTTTTAAAGATATATCCCACAAATCACCCGTTTTTTTTAAATTTAAACTTTTTAATGTCCTAATTATTTCTAATGGGGTAACGGAATAAAAACAAAAGCCGGCGTCGCATTCTGACACACTTGACTTAAGAAGAGATTCAGCGTCTGAAGATGAAGAATGCAAAGAACAAGTTGTAGCTACCGGAATGTTAATAAAAAAAATATTAAACGTTTCTGCAATTTGAATATTATCGCGGATTAAATTATTATTAATATTCAAGGCTATTCGAGTATCGCGACTTTTTATTTTCCCTGTCTCCGCATTAATCATATTCCATGTAGCCTTAATCTTGTTATCAGCATTTTTTATTTTAGACGAGAGGTATAGAGCTTTAGCTTTTATACCAGCTTTCTTGAAAGTTTTTGAATAAGTCCGTACATAAATTATAAATTCTGGGTTATGATTACATTGTTTCAACCCATATAGCTCATACAACCTATTTCTACTAACACGTATACCTGGAGTTGCCCATTCATTAAATTTTGCTTTAATGTTTTTATGAACTGGTTTAAGTTTAAAGGTACTGTTAAACTCATTTTTTATAAGGTGAAATAGGCTTTTGAAACGTTTATCGGGATCAGTTTGTGAACATTGCAAATATGGAATTTTACTTTCTATGTTAGATCTAAACAAATTTAACCGTTTCTTTGTGATAGGCCTACATGTTACTTTTTGTGTATCTAAGTTACTTGTATACAAAACAGTCATCTTTTGACCACAGTGGTCAGATGTGAGATCACTAATAATAGCACTATCTGTGGCTTCGCAGTCGCAAAATATATTATCTAAACATGTGACTGTAGTTGCTGTGATTCTGGTAGGCTCAGAGAATAAATGTTTTAAATTAAAAGAATTAAAAAGACTAACCAACCTAACCGTTAATGGCCCACTGTCTAGCAAATTGAAGTTAAAGTCGCCACAAACTATTATACTTTTATTAAGTACACAAACTCGCTGTATAGCATCTTCTAACAGAGATTCAAATAAGCAAAAATTCCCTGAGGGGGGACGGTACACGCAAATAATAACAAATTTATCAAGTTCGATGCACGATAACTCAGCTGTGCGCTCAACGGAAATATTAACTATGTCTTTCCGTTCCTTATAATTAACTTCATTTGAAACAATGATTAATGAGCCTCCATGCATTGCTGAACGTCTGACAAATGCACTTGCAAGTCTATATTTTGTATTAGTGAGCAATAGCTCATGGTTCTTCAGCCAATGTTCGGTTAAGCATAAAATGTGAACATTGTGATATTCTAAAAACAAGTCTATCTCTAATTCTTTGCCAGCTAAGCCCTGTATGTTCTGATGAACAACATTTAAGCGACAACGCTGAGAGACACTGGGCACAGCTGTTGTCTCTGGTACTAGTTTAAAACACCAATAGGAGTGTTACTAGTACTGTTATACTCAGATTCATTCCTTAACCTATGTTTTGTTATATTTGCTATAACGTCGTTAATATTGTAAGCTATCAAAGTAGCAATCAGTTTAAGACATTGTTTAGGGATATAAAAGGGATCCCTAGTTACATATAAAATAAAACCGTCACTATGACGGGACGTCGTGTACAGTAGGTTATTTAACCTACTTATATTATATACTATATATTATATTATACATCTATATACAGATACGCGGGGCACAGCTAGTTCTAAATAACTTCGAGGGAAAGGCGTAGTAGCTGTCGATTAGATATTCATTAAGCTACTAGACGGTCGTTATTATTATGTAAAATTAAATGAGATTATTTAAAAATTATTCAGTAATTAGAAATTTGGTTGTATTTTCTTTAACTTGTACAACAAATAAGTACCTAGAAAGACCTCAGTGCCAAAAAATATTTTACAATGAAAATCGATTTATCTCCAGAGCGAATTGATAAGTATAAAGTTTCGTTTGATATATAATTTGTATTATTATCTATATATTTGTATTATATCCATACCGATAAATAGAAGTGTCTATTTGTAATTCCAAAATAAAAGCTTTTCACTAAATCCCAATAAAAGTATATCCGGCTGTCTGTCTGTCTATCTTTGTTCCAGCTAAACTCCTAAATGGCTGGACCGATTTAAACGGGAATTTCACTGGCAGATAGCTGATGTTTCAAGTAGTAACTAAGGCTTATTTTATTTATTAATAATATAAGGGTAACGTGACAATAAGGATGAAACTAAATCTACGCGGGTGAAACCGCGGGGCACAGCTAGTATTATAATAATGTTACATCACAAAACAAAATTTTTGCGCCACTTATTCGGTGGGTGAGGTATGTTTGTATCAATATAATTGAAGTGAGAGATAACAAAGAAGTAAATATTGAATTTGAAATAAATGACATCCGCGAGTTATTAAAATGATATCTTATTCCTCAGAGCTCGGGGCTCTTTTAAGGTTTAGCCATATTTAAATAAAAATAATATAACGCTTTATATTCTAAGCTTAAATCACGACATTCTTAACCAAATATAATCTCAAAATAAACTGCTTTTTCAACATCAAACATGAATAGACTGCTATCTCTCAAGATTTTATGAAAAACCTACAAACCGTATAGGAAGATAGACATTTACACTTTTTCTTTACTTTTCTTGTGGGTAAGCAACATAGACTTGGATTGGAGCTGGTAAATTCTCTCGGTAGTGGAGCAAAAAACTGAAAAAGAAATACAAAAGGCACAGACTGACAAAATTATGCGAGGTTGAAACACGCTCCATAATGGACCATGTTGCTTAAGGGTAAGGGTTATGGGGTTTGAATATGAATATTGGTGGAAATGTTCGTGAGCTTCATTTGGGCAAAGGGAGGTCAAACACTTAAACTCCGGAGATACAAGATTGCAGACGAGTTGAGGCAAACGAAGCAAGGCTTATGAATCGCTTTCGTGCATGCGAGGGGAATTCTGAGGCCGCTATGTAATAAGCTCACTATTTTCGGTCCTATACTTTCTATTCCATTTACTTTTGATAGCCAGATGTAGCAAGGTGGAAAATATGTAGATAGGTAAGAAATGCTCTTAAAATACATTTACTGAACAATATGTATATTTCTGGGTGGATTTGGTGGTTTAGCAACTTGCTTGTCATGCTTATGTGCAAGATACGAGCATTTTTGTGACGTGATTTTTGGTTTATTATCATTAGCTGGATGACAGGTTGTCAATTATCTATATATCTATTCATCTATACATCTATATCTATATCTATACATCTATACATCTATGCAGATAAATATAATTGAAGTGTCTGTTTGTAATTCCAAAATTACAGCTTTGCACTAAATGCATATGAATATGCTAACGACACTAAAAAACCAAGTTTTAAAATTTTACTCTGTCTGTCTGTCTATCTGTCTGTCTGTCTGTTTGATCCGGGTAATCTCCGAAACGGCTGGTCGGATTTTAACGGGACCTCCACTGGTAGGTAGCTGATGTTTCAAGGAGTAACTTAAGTTACTTTTATTTATTAAAAAATATAAGGGTTCCGCGACAATAAGGATGAAACTAAATCTACGCGGGTGAAACTGAGAGGCACAGCTAGTCCTCGATAAAAGATGAGGACATCAGGATAAGTTTAATACTTAGTTTTTCTTAGTAAGAACGAGCTTCCAGACCCGGTGGTGATCTCGAATATATAAGCCTACATATAATATTGAAAAGCCTGACTGACTGAAATCAACGCACAGCCTCTACCACTGATCCTAGAGACACGAAATTAAATGAGTCCTGTATAATAATCAAATAATTCAAAAGATTTGAATGTATGTGTAAGGCTCTGATTTATTTAAAAATATAATATTACTAGCTGTGCCCCGCGTTTTCACCCGCGTAGATTTAGTTTCATGCTGTTTTTTTTAATAAAATAGCTTATAACACTCCTTGAAACTTCAGCTATCTGCTAGAAAAAGTCCCGGTAGAATCTGTCCAGCCGTTCACTCGTGATGCCGTGACCAAGGGAAATGGGGATTCATTTTTATATATAATATTAGCGGACGTCACGCGGTTTCATCCGCGTGTATCCCGTTTCTGTGGGAGTAGTGGGATAAAATGTAGCCTATGTTACTTGCTGATGATGTAGCTATCCACTGCTGAAAGAACTTTTAACATCGGTCAAGTAGTTTCGGAGCCTATTCAATACAAACAAACAAACAAATCTTTCCTCTTTATAATATTAGTGTAGATTTATAAGTTTTTAAATTTATCTTTAAATTTTGTAATCACCTTGGAAAATTCTTGAACTCAGCTTCCGTTCTTAACCGATGCAGTTAGTTAATAGGTATTTTGAGTTGAAAAATTTAAAGATATTGAAAATATTGCTTAACAACCTTGTCCGAGATTAAATGTGAACCGTAGAAATCTCTTATCAAGTATGACGTCGAGTAAAGTCGGAAAGATATGAGGCATACTGGCAGACGTAGGTTGTTCCCCCGGGTGACAGTCGCGGCCACAGTCTACCAAAAAGCTCAGCGGCTGAGATTAAAATACGCGCCTACTGGGAGGAACACACCGACCAACAATCCCGAAAATTTACGCTTTTTAACCTTCATGGGAGCTAACTATGACGTGAGCTAACGATTATTTTTATATTGCCCAAATTCAAACCATGGAAGTTAATATGCGTCGCTTAAATGATCTTACTTGACGCCGTTTTAATTACAGATAACAAAATATTAACATTCTTAAATTTAAGGGAAGCGCCGACATATTGGAATAACAGAGTCCTTTAAAAGTATACTGATTGTATACTTTACTATACTATACTATTGTTAATTTACTACGTATACACACGGAAGTAGTTTACCTTCCTGCTATTGACTGTGCTTAGGATCTTACAAGAGGTACCGACCGTTTGAAAAAGTGTGAAAAAATAAGACCTTTTTCCCGTCGAAAAGGCGTGAACACGACGCATCACCTATTTCTAAAGGAATGTAAATAAAGGCAACCTGAGAGTGCGTTTGAATCGACACATGTTCGCCCCAACGAGTGTCAACACGAGGCAGTCGGCCCTATTCTGTAGCGACGCAATGCTGCTTATTATCAATCGCAAATAAATATTATTATAATAGAAGGTCCGTCTACGATGCCTTTGCATCACACACATATATAGCCATTGTAATATTTTTCCACTATATGCTCAGGCGATGAAAAGTTAAGAATATTTGGAGCTAAAACCGGTTAGTACCGAAAGTTTTTTTATAAAATTTCAATGATGTTCAACAAAACCGATGATAGGCAACTACTGTAGCCTGAGAACGCAATGCTTTTTGTCTTCTTTACAGTGGCTACATACATACATAATAGTATAATATACCAACGCCTATACACCATATGGGAAGGCCGAGACTATTTGTATTTAAATGCATAGAATAATCTATATCTATATCTATACATCTATACATCTATACATATACATATTCATATACATGCATACATATACATTCGGATAAATAAAGTTGAAGTGTCTGTTTGTAATTACAAAATAATATCTTTTCACTAAATGCATAAGAGAGTATACACGCTACTGACACTAAAAAAACCAAGTTTAAAATTTTTTTTCTGTTTGTCTGTCTGTCTGTTTGTTCCTGGTAATCTCTGAAACGGCTGGACCGATTTGAACGGGACTTACAGCTGGCAGGTAGCTGATGTTTCAAGGAGTAATATAGGCTACTTTTATTTATTAAAAATATTAGGGTTCCCCGACAATAAGGATGAAACAAAAAATTCGCGGGTGTAACCGCGGGGCACATCTAGTAGTAAATATCTTTAAAGTCAGTTATGACTCAATCACATGTAAATTTCCGTTGGTTAAAAATTAATCAGCACATTTGAACAAATAACTGTAATCAAGTTATTGTTTGTTTACTTTCATTTTACCTTTATAATCTCCTCATCTGCAAACTCTCATTTATTCACGTAATTTATTAACAGTTATGTAATTAATTGCAAACCATGACGTTAATCCATAATCCAGTGTATTATAAACAATAAATGCAACGTAATTGGATAGTTGAAGATTCATTTAAAATATAAAACGGAATAACCCTGTATCGCTTAGTATATTCCCAGGAACGTTTCTAATTACCACAACTCGGGGTACCGCTGCCTTTGCCACTAGCTTGCGTCATCAAAGGGGTTGCAACTTGCAAGTGACGTTGCTACATGCAATGAAAACCCCTTTTTTGTTTTCTTTGACCACGCACTAGATATCTATCAGTCCATGTTTCTGCCCCGATCAAATATGCAGCACTATATTATAGAGCACTGAAAGTCTTTTGTGGTGCGATAAACTTGTCAGTATTCAACACGCAATGTCTTGGTACTTGGTTTAAAGTACATCTTGGTACAAAGAGAAGCTGCTTTATGAGGGAATAATTCCTTAGCGATTCCAAGAAGGCTGTGATTTAAGGGTATTTTTACGGGGTCGTAAATGAGGTTGTCAAATTCCACAGTACCCTTATCTGAGGCTCTCAAATATCTAACATTTGCAGTCAAAAGAAATCAAATCACGTGAATAAATCACAGCGTTCAGAACACGGAACAAAGTTGGTGGAGCAAGCTCCGTTGTAAATCTAGATCGTGAACCAACATTAATCGTCCGTAGAGAACAAACTAGTTTCTCTAATTATTTCCTCGCCTTCGACCCTCTGGTTTTGTCTCTCAATTGCTGTATTCAATGATACCGTTAATCATGAATTTCAATAGAGCTTTGCTTTTGATTACTCAGAATTGCATAATTTACGATTTAATATGTTTACCAGTTGTTATGTTAGCTGAAAATTTTAACATTATCAAAATACGTATCAAACGGAAATAACATTCCCAGTAACATGATATATATTAATATGGCTGAGCTACATTTGGATAGTCTGTTTAAACTAGCGTATACGTAAATTATTAACATATTGCTTTACCAAAAACTGAATTTTTTGAATGGATATTTTTCACAATAATTCTGCAAATAAAAATATTATATTGAGTTTCGCTAAATGATGTTGCTTTTGTAATATACTATGTTCAGTAGCCGTCACAAGTTAAAGGCACTCAGCGTGGAGGTTATTGCGTGTAATGCTACATACATAAAGCCAGGGACATACTTTGCGCATTTAGGGTCAGCGCTCATAAATCATGATGGCACGTAATGTAAGGTTTATAATGTGTAATTAATGCACTGTTTAAAGTTTTCGGATTCAAGTCGTTGGACCAACTAGGGCTATGATAACACACCCCGCAATCAGGGGTCTTGTTTACTCAAGGACCGTGGTATTTATTTGCAAAACTCTCAGGGGTCGTTTGGTAGCGCCGGTCTAATTCCCAAACGAAAGCTGAATAAGCACTCGATTGCGGATTCAATAAACATTTCAAATAATTGGCACCCCCCCATTGGCGTTTAGACGTCAATTGCCACATATCGAAAACCTTTAGCTAACTCCTACGTGTTGCAGTCAAAACTATTTTTGATTAAATGTTAGTCAATAGTAGGGTTGACTGTAATCATTAATAATAAATATGATTATGTTCGCAGCAATTCGATTTTATGCCATCCTAGTTGAAATCACTACTAAATAAGTTGGTCAAATCTACTTGTGACCGGTTATGAGTTTTGACTGCAAAATATACCTACAATAATACATAAAGAACATACCCTCAAATGGTAGGCAGAATAAAGGACTATCTGGTTATAAAAATATCTCCCATACAGGCGAGATTTCTACTTCCTAAATGTATAAAGGGCTCACTGGGTCTCACTGACAGGGTTGCTACATTTAAAGTTACTAAAGGGAAAAATAGCGGACTGTTCTATACAGAGTCGAGACTTTTCGGCTAAGAATAAAATAAAAATCCCCAATTTTTTTTTAGAATTTCATCTTCCAACATAAAAAAGCATTGCCTTATGTTCCACATGCCATCTTAAAAGCGTGGAACCTCTAACAAGTACAATTTAGCAAAAAAATAAGTAGTAAGTATAATAAAGAAAAAAATATAAAATGTTCAGGAATTTTTCACTTAAATTTCAAATGGTTATGTACCACCGGTCGTATTATCCCTAAAATATTCATCTCGGCATAAACAATTAATTAATTCATATGAAACATATGTTTTATTTACTTTTTGTCAAACTTACACTGTATTTAGCAGATTCGTCTGCTACAAGAGTTTCAATTAAACGAGAGAACGAATGATTGCCTGTGTAATAGCTTTAGTTGGACGCTCAGCTGAAACGATCACCGACAAAAGACGTAATTAAATATCGCAATCAAACAGACAAAGTGATTCAAACTAAATCACTTGCTAATTAAATATACATTATAAATAGACGTTTATAGCTTATAGCCTGGCAGCCACTTACCAGTGGACTGTTCAGTTTGTTTGTCACCTTTCTAGTATACAATATTAAATAAATAATTACACCAACGCTGTAGAGAAATACTTCTACGGAGGGATGTAAAATCTAAAATGTTACTGGTAAATTCTGTTCAATGTGTTATTAGGAAAATAACTAATAAATAAGGAAGCGAAAATTATTTGGTCATTAAGTCGAAAAAAAAAGCATACCCAAAATTTAATTTAATTTTACCACGTTCGAGATCTCATTTCATTCGTAATTTCTATATGAACATCTTTATATTCCTTAAAAAACTCTAGTTTTTACTTTTAACTTTACCTTTTTCACTTTAGTTCCTCAGTTGTTATAAGAAATTATATATTTGGCATATGAGATCACGTCAGTTACCGTTAAACGACTTTCCTCGGTAATTGTATAGAGGTACGTAAGTTAATGTAAATACATAGTTATAGAACCTTGTACCACTAAATCCAGACGACTTGGGAGCAGTATATCCCAAACTTTACCCCAAAACCGGTCTGCAATATTAATGTATTGTACGTGGTAATCTTACTGATGTCGATGTTGTACGAAACAACTTAATAATAACACTTTGTCACTTAATATATTTACTTTAGAAATTAAGTAATATAAGGCATATTATACTGAAAAATTATATTGAAAATCCTTTTTAATCAGGTACATTCAAGTAAAGTACAGTATAAATGTATAGGTACTAATATTAAAAAGAGGGAAGATTTGTTTGTTTGTTTGTTTTGGATAGGCTCCGACACTTCTAGACCGATCTTGAAATTTCTTTCAGCAATCGGTACTACATCATTAGACAGTAACATAGGCTATATTTTATCCCACTCCGTCCACTTTCTAATAACTGATTCACAAATATAATTACGTACTTCTTCATCATTCTTCCGATACAAATAATACTAACATTATCTATGAAATAATAACTCCACTCGTTAATAAATGTGTGAAATAACTCAATGGGTCTTAATGGTACTTGGATACATAACACACGTCCATTGAGTCTAGAAGTGTACTCCGAGCCACCTGTTTCAGCTTTCAGTATTACTCAGCAATATTGGACATCATGACTCTAGAAAAATAACGTATTTTCGTATCGTATCTTCCTGATGGTTGCAGTCCTAAATAAAGCAAATACTTTCGTGAACAGGGTTAATATTAAATCAAACGAAATCTCTCTACCGCTTTACATATTAAGGTACAATTGTATATGCTACTAGCTGTGCCCCGCGGTTTCACCCGCGTAGATTTTAATTTCATGGCTGTCCGCGGATCCCTTATATTAAAAAAAAACTAAGTAGCCTATGTTACTCCTTGTAACACTAATGTTACAAGTCCTTTTACTGACGAATACCTAAGTATTCTCCAGTAAAAGGACATTCATTGACTGATAGATAGTTAAAATCTGTCCAGCTGTTTTGGAGATTATCCGGAACAAACACACAGACAGACAAAGAAACATTTTAAAACTTGGTTTTTAGTGTCGGTAGCGTGTATACTTTCATAAGCATTTAGTGATAAGCTGTTATTTGGAATTACAAACAGACACTTCAATTTTATTTATCATGATCAGTTGCAGTTAGAATAAATTATAGGACAGAGGTCGGGAAGGGAAGAGACTTGATAACTCCGTAAAACGGGTTTTTGAAAAGTAACTTCCAGTTCATTAATCTTTTCATTAATAGTTTGTTTTTGTCTCCAACGTGGCAAGCTCATTCAAAGTCATTTGAATTCATATGTTCATCAAGGTTTAACATTTTCAATGTCAAGGTTAAGCAATTTGCTTTAAAATGCTCTTCATTGCCCAAATGTTTTAACATACTGTTACAGTTTACAAGTATGAGTGGCTCACTAATTTTCCAAAGCGTACTTGGTAATAAAGCAGTTTTGCCATTGAAATTATTGCTGAAGGAAAAATATATGGTCTTTGAAATAAGGCGTTAATAGATCGTTATTATGATTGATTCAGAAGTTCTTAACTCACGCTGTTTAAACGATCATAGTTTCCAAATTTCAATTTCGAAATATCAAATTCCAAATCGTTTTCCAAGAAATATCAGCTTTTTCAAATAAATCACGTAAAATCAAGACACCCAAACAAAAAAGTACTTTTATTTGATACGTCAAAGTAGTTCTTGATTAAGATGATTATACAGGATTATAAATGGAGTTACTGGAGTTAGTCCAGTTTGGAAAATCGCTTTTACTGAGATGAAGAAGAGATCACCTCTCCCGCTGCTCAACTATTAGAGCAGTGTAGCATTAAGGTAGCATAGTAGCATAACGTAGCGTAGTAGCATAGTACATGAATGTAGGCCAAGTGAAAGAAATATTAAGATCGAAGCATCTGACAAACAGTATCTGCCTACTCCCATGGGATACAGGCGCGCAAAAAGTATCTACGACTTTATTTGCATTAGGTATCAAGTGTACACACCATGTTCATTACAATTTTATAAATGTCATTACGGGATAGGTGCCGTAATGAGAAGTAGGCTTGTACTTACTATGTGGGTACATCACTTAACACCATAATGTTGTCATGTAATGGTATTCAGCTTTTATAACTATCATTGTCCTAATAGATTAACAGGGGTGACGAAACAATAATTACTAATCTGACAAAAGTTCCCGGCAAGGTGATTAGTCGACCCTGTCCTATTCAAGTCAGTCACGAAACAAATAAAAGATTCCAAACCCTCCGTACCCCAGCCTCGTCACGACCCGACGTTACCCACCAACTTTCAGCCGACGAATCGACGGAATCTGGAATGTATGAACTTTGAGTGTCAATTATTGCCGCGCACTAATGTATTTATCATTCTATTATAAACTTTACAAGGCACAACACATAGTCCGAATTTCCCAAGCAACCAAATAGATTTTGTTTGATAGTTGGCGGAGGAATGGCGATGTAAATTTGAATATCGACCCTTTGGTTACGGCCTGCCTTTTTTATAATATGGACTCCGTTTTGGTTTAGTGCACCTTCGCTATCTCTTTTTTAATATACATTTGGATCGTCTATTGCAAAAATATCTCGCTGTAAGAATTTGCCATATTCAGTCAGGGAATTTTATTTGAAAGTGCATGAATATTCGTGAAGTTGAATTCTGCAACAACAGAGAAACACTTTATTAAGGTATAAGCCCCTAAAATTATTAAGGGTGCCTGATATCTAATCATTTACTGACCTTTGGTATATTGTATTATACTATGGTTTCTATTTAGAGGTTCCTTGATTTGGGGCGCGTTGATTGATCAATAGGTAGCCAGCCCCATGTAAGCATTACTAATTCGCACGGTACCGTAATTTTCCGGCTTCACTACCAAGCAGTTCATTCAGCAACATCTCTTTGTGGCGGCCTGTTTGATTTGACGGACCATAAGCCCACAATCACGGAACTAATTAAATAGTATTAAACATTTCCATGTAGATAAATAATATATTACATCAAAACATTTTTTGTTGCTTATCTGTTCTGAGAGTCACCGTATAAAATTACAACTTCTTTCCTTTTACGGAGACAAAGTGAAAAAATCCATCAGTGCATCCCTAGGGTACTTAAGGAATATATTTTCCCTTGAATTAGGTTGTCATCTATCAGTTAGTCAGCAGTCGCGGTACTGGTTTAAGCGGATTTGAAAACATTATTTATCTCACTGTAATCTGCAACAGATAATTTGACAATAAAAAAGATTAATAGCTCATTTATCGAGATGAATAACGCAACCGTTCCCTGTTGTTCATCATTTATTACCCGCAAACTCGTATTTCTGGCCGGAATAGGCAGCGTGCAATTACTTACAATGTTTCAATGTTATCTTAATAGCTAAGCACATTATTATTGAGCCGTATCTCAGAGCAATTGTGCCCAGTGATGGACGAGGTACGATAACGCCGAATATTATATATTAACTACACTATGTAGGTAGTACATTGGGACGTCTGTACATATTCGTTAATTAAAATGTAATGTTGCTTTCAGCTGGCATTACACAAACGATGATTTATTCCGGCGTAAGGAGTTATTGGTTCATGCGCGATGAGTGATGAATAGACACGAGGTGTATTAAGATAAGTTATCTTACAGCGCTGTCAAATATAGTCGGCAATTTTAACCTAAATATAAGAATATTAGAATATTACTGGAAGCCTGAAATTATTTTATAAAGCTTATTATATATAAAGCCTAATTATTTTCCAAAGAAAAGCTATGTAACCCTTTATTACTTTAGTACTAGCTTCAGTCCACTTCGTTTAACGCGTTTCATTCCCAATTTAACCCGATTAAAAACATAGCCTACACTACTCAGCGATAATGTTACAATTAGTGAAATAAAAATCAGTTCTGTAGTTTTGGAGCGATTGTATTCGTTACGAGCGAAGTTATTCCAATTACTTATTTGTCAAGATCATGCACCGCTCCGCAATAGCATTTCAGTTTTCACTGCAGCTTTTCAGGTAGATTCAATATTTTTCCTTTGATTTCTATTGCTCCTAATTGGTTCTACTTATTGCAAGTATTTGGAATTCAAGCAATAAATTGAACTGAACTATTGGGCTTATATTTACGTAATAAGTAGAAGTCGTCGTTATAACCCCCTGAGTTTAGTCCAATGATTGTAGTTTTATCTAAATGACGTCGAACCCCCGTCAAGCCAATCTACTGGCTTCCATACAGCCTCCATTTTTTACAGAGCGACGCGTCTCTACGTTCAATATATATTGTTCCATGCTCTCATGACATCACCTTTTAATTACGTTATGGAAAACAGAGCATACTAGAGGCAAGGAACACTTGAAAGGATAATAATTCTTAACTATATTCTATGTTATCGCTTAAATTGTGAATAGCAGAACAATAAAATAAAGAAATTGTGGTAAAAAAAATTTTATTCACCGAAATACCGGTGAGTGGTTTGTTCCGGCTAATCTCCGAAACGGCTTGAGCGGCGATTGGCTACTTTTATTTAAAAAACATTAGGGTTCCACGGGTCACCCATGAAATTAACCCTACGCAGGTAAAACCACGAGGCACAGTTAGTTTTGGATAAAATTATTATTTATCCCCATTTTACACCGATTTCAAAGAAGGAGGAGGCTCTGTGTACTATGCGTATGTTATAATATGAAGTGAAAGCTATGAGATTATTCAAGAAAAAAATACATACTATGAGGCGTCATAGGATGAGGACGGAACAACTCCTCTGTGCAACACAAGCAAAGAATCGTGAAGGTATTTTTAACAAAAACCCACGGAATGCGAGTTCAGAATGACACTGTATTTTTATTCAGTCGAGCTTCAGTTCGTATTCAGGCAATAAAAGCAAGGCACACGCGTCTCCGCTCCTTATCGCGACAGAACAGGAGCCAACCAAATATAATTCAAAAAAAATTGATAGCAATTTATATGTTAAACATCAGTCTAACTGAGATATTTTGCATCTTGTTCGTTCTCCCTATGATATATCCATACACCCTGTAATATAAGCTCAAGGAACATTCAAACCAACCTCCTGTGGATTTTGATAAATTCTATTTCCAAAGTCAAGTTTGTTCGTTTACGATTATTAGACTTGCCAATAGATTTGGAGAGCATTGAAATACCTACATTGTCGGTGAAATGAAAAATTCTTCCTTGAGGTTAAGTGGCTTGCAACGAAGTTATTAAGCAGTATTCGATCAAGATCTATGGATAAGTGCAGATATAATTTGTCAAAATTATTGGTATTCAGAAAGAAGAATATACTACACTCTTTAGAAAGTCGGAACTACTTCGACTGAGCTGACTATAAGTGATCCGTTTTTACCTTCTTGGTGCGGAACACTAAAAACTAATAGAGGTAGGTATACTGGGTTCTTCCAGGTACTACCAACTTAAGATTATTTTTGATGTACTACTTAACTTGAACTAGTAATATGCACTAAATCTCGTCAGTTAAGCAAGTTTAGCCAGGAAACGATGTCAGAGTCGTCTGAGTTGAGACCGCGCTCAAAATTATAGCTAAAGTTGTTCTGTCTACTAGTAGGTACGTATAATCTATGTTACGTGTAAAATGTATTATGAAAATCCTACTTAGTGTAATTAATTGTTGTTTTTTTGTATTGCGACCATATCATACATCAATTTGTACCTTTATGGAGTCGTGATGGTACCTAATTAGCATATTTGCAAAATGTCTTCTTTATTAGAGGGTAGTGTTAATGTTCAAATATTTAATGCGTCCCTAAAGTGAAATTATCACGAGCACGAAAATAAAATTACACGCGCACGTACTCTCTCTCCCGCCGCTGACAACCCTATTACCGGCTATGTCTGCCAGACCCCTTTATTGGGGTAGTACGTTCTGTTTTTAGGCTTAGGTACACACTATAATAGACTCATATTCATACCTAATAGAATTAACATGGCACGTGGCCCTTTAAAACGAGCCTCACAAAACATTTACCTAATACCCCGGTGTATTGATCAGCGATATCTGGGAGCTGTACGTTGTGTCCCGAAAAGTAAGTCCCTTTTAAAATTTACACTGTGGCCTTTATTAATTATTTTTCATTTTCGTTGAGGCCCGAAAGATCGGGCCACAGTGTAAATGATCAAAGTAAATATTATTCCATTTACGTTGTGGCCCGACTGATATTTCAATGGAGTATTACGGAGTACAGTCAGAAAAGATAAATCAGTAAAATCCAATATTTTATTATTATGAATATTTAACATGACTAAACATGATGAGAGTAACATAGTGAAGAGCATGAAGGATTCGTAATAAACTATATAAATAGATATTTTTAAAAACGATGTAATGTTGTGATTGTGCTATTTGGTCTTAACAACCAAAAGTACCATTTTGCCAGGTGCCAGAATTCGCCTAGTGCTTTTAGTAAAAAACTAAACGGAGTAAGCTGTACAAGCATTTGTTAAACCGTTTTGTGGAGTTTATTTCGCGACTGTACCTCTACGACTGTATACTCTCCTCATTTCTAATATTCGAAGTACTTCGGGACACAGTGTATGAAGATTTTCTTAGAAGTCCACAACGTAACACCAAGATTTCGGGACTTATTTTAGCGGGCTAGAGTGTAATATACCCCGATATCTGAGCCGTGCGTATTGTTTTTCACTAGCTATTGTTTACGAAGACAATTGAAGTAAATGGTGTATCTAAGTTTCTACGAAATATCATTTGTTGATTGGTCGCCGGCGGGACGCGTAAGTGCAAACACGGGGACTCGTACTCTACCGGAAAGTATTTGTCGCGCAGCCTTGTCGTTCCTTCCTTTCATCGTTATGATTAATGACACGTTATTTTTCATTGAAACAGCTGCTGCGTATTTTTTCTACTTTCAAGTCTTCTGTTCCATGACGCGCTCCTATTAGTCACGCTCTGAAAAGATTTCGATGTGGATTTTGAACTTATTTCTATTCTTCGAATTTGAGGCAAAGTACATTCGAGTTCAACATTAGACGTCTAACAACAAACTCAGAACATCAAAAAGTTATTTAATAAATATATATTATTATGTAACACACACAATTTTTGTCGTCTTTCTGTAAATACGTTTGTTTGAAAACTATTAATCGAAGACATTAAAATATTGAAGAAGTTCTCGTAAATGGAAAGCATACTTTCTTTGATAATAGTCATACACACGTACGGAAGCACGTCACATAGTCGTTTCCCATCGATGGCGGCTGGCGACGTATGCGACGTGCGACGCGACGTGAAGGCCGGCGGCGCCAGTCTCTTTCATTTCCGTTACTCGAGGAAGTTCTCCACTCTTCCTGCCTGTAATGGACTCAACGCGACATTATTTTAAATATTTTACTGTGAAAAAAAAAGAATCTAATGTCACTTTTTAATTTCGCAATATTGTGTAAATAACTTACTTAATGTGCCTTTTGAAGTTATGACATAATTCCAATGCTTTTGCCATGCAAATGTGAGTACCATAGAATTATGATGCTCATAAATTTATAAAAATAAGCTGAAAGTAATCAAGTTGAAGAAATTTCATTATACGATGATGACGTTATAGATTCGGTATGATATGGTGGTTACCATGTATCCGTGGTAAGAGAACACATAAGGGATGAAATGTGTAGCCAGTAATAAGCTTCCTAAATAAGCTAATGAAATGAGCGCAGTTAAAGTTTCAAATATACCCTCCCTAATAAGAACATTCTTCGGGCACACGGAGAGTTAATAACATAGAATTCTTCCGGCTATTCCTACAGCTACGGCTAGGCAAACAGTCCCCTGGCTCGAATTTCACAAATTGCTGTGGCTGAACCGCGGCTAAATATATTGAGCGAGCCTTTGGCCGGCTATAAAAAGGGCTTACTGAGATCTCCCGAGACCTAGTACCTAATTGTAGGTAGGTTGTTAATAAGTCGTGTGGTCACCGGCAGGCGACGGGTGGACAATTTTGTATCTTACGTACCAACTATGCTCCAACTATCTTAATTAAAGCGATTCACTATCTACATAGATAGTCCTTGGTAATAAACAATCAGCCAGTGTACTGTGCTGTGGCGCAATTTTACTTTAAATATCATTGAGGAGTCATTAAAATGAAGAAGTTTACGTGATTAACGCTTTTGTTCCTTACCATATAATAAATAAAATAAAAAAAATCCTTTTTGAGCATTTTAAACTGGCATTAAGAATTACGTCATAAGTATATATTAAGTAAGTTTTAGTAAACCTGGATCAGGTTACAAGTAAAGTAAATTTGACAGATTAATTGATTAGTTTCAGCACTGATGAGAAAAAGACAATAAGAGTGAAAATAATAGGATTCGCCAATGTTATTAATCATGTTGTCGGCGAAGTGTGAATCGAGTCGATCGAGACATAAGACGTTCATACTGTAGGGTCACTGAAGCCGTGAAAACTAGCTTAAAACGAAGCCTTCACAAAACACCATTTCAATGTTGTCTCTGTAGTAGGCTTTAGACATCAACTATTGCGAAATCTAACAGAATATGAGAAACAGACACAGACTGCTGAAAATAGACAGTTTTATTCTGAAAGGGACGTTTATATTCGAAGCCATTACTTAGAATTTCCAATTCCGTTCGTGAAATCCAGTTACACAGTATCAATTACAAGTGATAATATATTTTTTTGTTTATCAATCTGAACCTAATGAGGTATGGAACTTGTGACCAAAAAAACGAATCTACACTAATTATTATTATATTATATTATTATATATATTATTATAAAGAGGTAAGCTTTCATTGTTTTTTTATTTGTTTGTTTGCATTGGATAGGCTCGGAAACTACTTGACCGATCTTAAAAATTCTTTCAGCAATAGATAGCTACATCATCAGCTAGTAATATAGGCTATATTTCATCCTCGTACTCCTACAGGAACGGGAACTACGCGGGTGAAACCGCGTGACGTCCGCTAGTAAATTATATATCCATAAGAATGATATCCCAAATGCTTCACATACATTTTTAACTACTCAAAATAGTTCAATATTAATCATTTATTTCATACTTAATACATGCTGCCCACGAACTTCCCGTGGCTTTCAGTACTCTTCAAGTTACGTCTAGGTGCCCTGGGTATACAAACTTCTAAGGAAGTTCGAATTATGTACCATATCTACTATAGTAACGAATTTTAATTATATTTATAAAAATGAATATGCTTACTAATCTATACTGATAAATCTGTTTGTTATTCCAAATTAACTCTTCACTAAATTCATTTCGTATGCAGCAATTTCATAACAAAGCCAGTTTTTTTTGTTTGTCTGTCTGTTCGGGCTGGACGGATTTAAACGGGACATTTAGTGGCAGATAGCTGAAGTTACAAGAAGCAACACTTATTTAAAAAAATGTTTCTGCTAAAAAAAACACCTATGCAATTAAGTGTGAACCGCGGGGCACAGTTTGCTATCTGTATAATTTATTACACCACCTACAGCTTGTGGCATTATGACGTGAAAGATGACGTTTCTATCACTTTAAGTATATTCAAGTTGATATCATAAAGTAATAATATCATTGGTTCAAGTGGAGTCGTAAGGGTGGTAAGTAATTATTGATGAGGGCTTTTGAGAGAAAGGTCAAGTGGCAACTGACCAGTCTCATCCCGAGTGATAAGCATCCTTGAATTTATTGATCATTATTACTCCAGTATAAAGGTAATATAATGAAGGTAAATTATATGTTGCGGTTTGATAATATTTATCAGATTATATCTAATGTATATTCTTGGCTTCAATAAATTAATTCATTATTCACATAATTTAATTGTAAAAAGTTTATCAAATCAAATCAAATCAGATTATATCAAATGTATTTCTTGGGTGGCAAGTACTCAAAGAACCAAACCAGAATATAATTTCACTACCGTGTTTATAAGAAGGTTTGAAGTTAGTTGTCAAGTTCTAATACCATTGGCGGTCCAATAAGTTTTACAGAAAAAAACTATCACACCAAAACATTGTGAGGGAACATGCGTATATCTGTAAAGCAATTCAAAGACACACAGTATATATAGTACCTGCAGCGGCGAAGACTCACCATCTGTCACGTTGGCACTTCATCATCTTCGGTGAAATGTGGGTATTGTTACAACTCATCTGCTTACCACTTCGGTGACCGGGCTTACATTTCTCAAGTGGTTTACTTTGTTTTTTAAAATTGTATAATATTTTTGAAAAGAGTAATTACTGAGTGCAATTACAGTGTAAATGGCATCACTCATCCAATGGTAAAGAATTGTTGTAACTCTAACACAATCTTTTCGGTACGTAAAACAAATATTACAATATTTTTGTAAGTATGCTTCAGAGGATCGCGAGTGATTGCGTCCTACCATTATTATCACATTAATCTTGTAAAAGGGATTTTCCTAAATCCACCATATCCTCGACGTATGTTAACCATTCAAATCCACAGGGCCACATAAAACGTTTTTTTTTTTCATACGAATTATTTTCGCATACGATGTTGTAAGGTGGCATGGATTTAAGTATATGGTTTTCGTGTTAGAAACTGTATGTGTTATCTGGAGCATTCGAAAATATCCTACATATTAGAATTTTGAAAGGGTTTAGCTGAATTCGGTAGTATTCTTATTCATAAAACTGAGACTGATCGTATAAATGTATTATATTTAAATCAAAATAAATAATGTTATTTAATATAAGGCATACTTGGCAAAAAAAAATATGTCACTTTTAAGTCGTTAGGTGAAAAAGAAAGCTTAACTTTATTGTACTCACAAAAAAATAAAACAAATGTTCCTTAAATTCATAGGTTCAATACACTTTGCATTTATTCTATTAGAGGTTTCACCGATATCATAGAGTCATAAAGAATGAGAATGTTTCTATAAAGGGGATTAACTGTACTTCAATATTTAAGAGTTTTCCCCCAACGTATCTACGGTTTGTTTATTGCATCCTGACAATAAGTTAGTATAGTGGCAGAGCACATCGTAGTGCCTAGAATGTAAATACATGTGTACTGAAACCAATAGGAAATTATTGAAGTATGACAAATTATATTCTGAGACATTCAGGAACTTACTAAAAATTTAAAGCGCAGAATGCAAACGCAATATTCCGGTCTTTGATTTAAATAAATTGCAAGTGTTAAGTAGTTTCAGAATCTCAACTGTCAGACTGTTGCATTGTACTAACTTTTGTACAATGTAACTTCTTCTTGTTTATATTCAAAAGTGCATTAACTACTCGTAACATTTTAAAGTTAGATATAACTTAAAGCTACAGTTGGAGCGCTATTTTATGTTCTCGAGTAATCGATTTGTGAAGTAATGAATTGTGACGGGCGCGCTCGGCGCCCGGCTCGTATGCAAAGATGAGATGTAAATGATTCCAACAGAAAAGTCACGTTATTTTATTTTACTGAATGTAACATTATTGGATTAATATTATAGCACAATAGCAAGAGATTGCACATTTTACATGTTCATTTCATTTCGAAGACACAAACCAAGCCGTAGTTTCATGACATATTATCATGACAAATCATGCTGCATCAAACATGATGGATTTGAATTAAACTTGGCATGATTATTGATTGGATCTCTAATAGCTATAGTGGGGGGCTTACTCTTTCGTCTCTTATAGTTGGGGAGGCCCGACCGCTAAAGCAGCCGTTTTTCGTTCACAAGAGAATCAAACTACCTGGACGTAAATCAGCACATTTTCTTATCCTCACGCTCAAATCGTCAGATTATTGAAATACACACTTTTGTGCACGTAATTAACATAGCTTGTTATAATCTGACGCACTTGAGTTGTTCCGAGGATCGATTTTTTATTAATCTGATCGGCTGCTCTCAGTGAACGTATCTATATCAAAGACATCTATATCATACATGGCGGGGGTTTTTCGACGCGCTTGAGTAATATCCAAAATCCCCTGTTGGGTTCTTCTACTAATACTACTATTGGCACATTGATTCCATTCTTTAAAAAGCAGGCAATGCGTGAGTGAGTGTGGTGTTGGTCACTTTCATGGGCTGCAGTAGCCCCTTACTATCAAGCGAACTGCATGCTTGTTTGCTATGTTGGAAGTATAAAAAACACTTGACTACGCATTTTCAGTCGGTATAAGGTAGCCTCGGATTTATACTTTGACACCTTCCGCATATTTCCGTATGGATACAATGAGAGTTATTTTTTCAAAGTCAAAGTCAAAAGTCAAAAATATCTTTATTCGATTAGACTTTATACAAAGCACTTTCAAATCGTCAGAATGACACAATTTACAGGATTATACATGCTACCGCCAGGTTCGGAAGGTTGCTTTTACTGAGAAGAATCTGGCAAGAAACTCAGTAATTACTCTTTTCAAAAATATTATACAATTTAAAAAAAAAACAAAATAAATCATTTGAGAAATGTAAGCCCATGGACACAGTTCCAATGTACAAATGTCGATAAAAATTAACATAAAGAAAAGTCTAGTAGTTCTATTTATATCTAAATGCGTAGCTTGAGATGACCAGCCCCCACAAGCAGCACCTGTTCACAAGTATGACGAGAATGCCAGCCATCGCCCTCCTCAACCATTATAGAGGTTTTTTTGGTAGGAAATGTATAGCTTGATGATTGATGTGGCTTGGTGATTGTATAGCTAACGTTACAAAAATGAAATAATGCTTCCTTTATTCTTTATTACCTTCTAGGCGCTGTTCGTTGTTTTCTTACTTCATTCCGAGTATCGAAGTATATGTTAAATAAATAAAATTCCCCAGATTAATTACGAAATAAAGTAAGGACATTTTACATTTCCATGACTCTCACCTAAATACAGAATTTGACATTAGTGACACGGATCCGTAAGTACAAGGTCAACGAATTGACATAATATAAATGAAGGCAGAAAGTTTCTGTTTTTTGTTGTCGATAAAAATAAATAGGTGGTGTATATACCTGGTCCAGCACGGCAGTGTTGGGCGTTAAATTGAACGACTGCGGGGCAGTAAAACCTAATTGAGTGTATGCCCATTAGGGGAGACGGAATTATCGCGAGATATCACACAATTCACGATGGAAAATAATAAAACACATTTTGACTATGAGAGTAAGCAAATTGTTTGAATTTTATTGGATACTAAATTGTTTTAGTATATTAAGTAGCAGTTAACTAACCCGGGGATGAACAAAGAGACGTGTGAATATTTCAAACAAAAGTCGATATTTGGAATTGTGAGATATGTAGTCATTTCAATAGAAATCATTTTAAAAGTATTTCCTCAGAAAATAAAACTACAATACATATTAGAATTCCAGGAACTCTAAGTCGGGAAACAGTTTATGTAACATACATTTGATGAGTTCAATTTGATCAATAAGGGATGGAAAAGTGAAGGGTACTTCAGTCCTCCATAAAGAGATTGATGTAAGTACTCCCGTTGCTGTGCTACAGGAACGGAAGGCTCTCTGCCAAAGCGGATATTATAACCGGGTACTTCGGCTCTTGTTCTAGTGATCTTACAAAAAACTCAATCTGTGATTAACACAAATAGCACCATGCAGTGAGACGTCGTTACATTATTCTTCCATGTATATATAAAGAGCCGTGGTAGCCGTAGAGCAGTCGCCTGCTACGCAAGCGACGCAAGTTTAAATCCCAGCGGGGACTGTACCAATGAGTTGCTTTTCAAAAAAAATATATGCAGTGATTTCACACCACGTGCTTGACGGTGATGGAAAACATCGTAAGGAAACCTGCATATGTCTCAGAAGTAATTCAAAGACCTGAGACGGCGATGAATCCGTCGCGTTGGCACTTAATCATCTTCAGTGAAATGTGAGTTTTATTACAAAACCTACACCTTCGGGGAATACAGGCAATACAATGAGCATATGTTTTTATATAATTGAATGTATATATGACTTATTCTATCAGTGCATGTGATTTTAATACTACGTATCTACTAATATAGACAACTGCCTCGTTGGCCTAGTTGTTGTAAACGCTCACCCAATAGCCAGGGTCCAAGAATTTGGCTATGGTGTCCCCTGCCTGTCGTAAGAGGCGACTAAAAGGGGGCCGGAGGGCCTGCTGGCGGTGGTCGGGGTGGGAGCTTTGACCACCGAGCCGCGGGCCCGGGAAGGTGGCAGTGCGATGTGGCTCGCGCTGCCTTGCACAGCGAGGTCTCCAGGGACACCGGTGCGATCTATCAGAGTACCCGGAGTCCCTCCTGAGCACTGAGGATGGCCACCGGGGGAGTTTTAGTGAGGTAAAAATCCCACATACCCCGATCTGCGTCTCCCAGAGCGGTCGGGGACCTTTTGAAGGTATCCCCCTCGTCGAAAAAAAAAAAAAAAAGTTGTTGCAAACGCTAATGCGGAACGCAAGGTCCTGAGCTGATACCCGGGATGGACAGTATTATTCGACTATAGATAGATAGATAGATCCCCTATTACATGGGACTTAAACATATGACTAGCGAAATATAGTATACAAATTTTTTTTAGTATATCTCTGCTCACCCCTCCTAGAATACAGGCATGAGCATATTGTGTACTGTAGAAATTAGAGAGAAGGTACCGCACCATATATAACTCAGTAAAGCATCAAGTAATTGACAAAGAAACCCGAGTAAGTCCTTGAAAATCTAAGGATTAAGTGAAGATAAACAAACCGTACTTTAGCTTAACGTTACGTTAACCGTTTTACGTCCCTACTAGATTCTTCTATCGGAGAGGATTTCAGATTAACCAAAAAGAAGTTCGTGTTAACGATGCAAATAAACTTGATATGGCTCATTGAGTTTAAGTTTGTCCCCCTTTGCAAGGTCAACCCATCTCTTACCTGTGATACGTTATTACCTTACGTAGGTACTTTGAGAAGGATGTGACGTCCGTCTCATATTGTATACATATTTATTTAGAGACTAGGTGATCGCCGCTGTTCTCCCGCGTATAATTTAACAACCACGAAAAAGAGTAAATTTTTCGAGACTAATTTTTTCAATGACACTCACAATTCGTGGCAGAATATTTGTAAAATAATTTTCAAAATCGGTTCAGTCGGTCTAGATACATCCTCACAAACTTTACCTATTTATATACATTTATTATGACTATACTGTACAGTATATTATATGACTGCTATGGACTTTTTTGGTAGATATATAGGTTTCCAAATGAGGTAAGAAATAACGAATTAAAGAACTTTAATGAAAGTCATGAAAAATATTTCACAATGTATCGATAAATATATAGCCTAATGCGAGTTTTGCACTGCCGCCGTCACAAGTCACCGCGTCGGCGTAAACGCAGATTTGTATAGATGGCATTGCATCTCATACTAGAGATAAGGCACATGCTTCGTATTCAGTGTGTTATTGTACCTATCTATTGTCTATACATCTATACGGATAAATAAAATGGAATTGTCTGTTTTTTATTCCAAAATAATAGCTTTGAACTAAATGCATATCAAAGTATATACGGAACTCGCATAAAAATAAACTGTCTATCTGTCTGTCTGTTTGTTCCAGCTAATCTTCGAAACGGCTGGATCGATTTAAACGGGAATTTCACAGGTAGATATACACAGCTAGTACTGAACAAAAGTAAATTGTATCGTAAGTACATAATTAGGTCTAAGAAAAACGCAAAGTATCACATCTGTTACACGCGAGGGGCTCGTGGCACAGTTGCTATTGCGCGTATGATGCGATCAGCAAAGTTAAGCAACCATACGCCTAGCCAATAGTTGGATGGGTGACCGCCCGAGTTCCTTCCGTGCCTCCTAGAGCACGTTAAGCCGTCGGTCTCGGTTGCCAATTTAACATCTTTGGCAATTGTTACAGGTCAGTCAGAGGCCTAAGAAAGTCTGACAACTGGTTTAACCAAGATTGCCGATTTTCCTCGAAAAAGGGGTTACGAAGGTCAGATGTGAGTCGCTTCGTATAAAAATCAGGTGATCAGCCACTTCGGGTTGAATCAAGTGCTGACCCCAAATACATGGGATAAGGCCAGGGAGATGATGATATCACATCTGTTTCTTAAATAGTACGGGATCAAAAGTGTTGGTCATAGTCTTGGACTAAACCATTATTCTGTGGAAAGGCAATTGTACGTTTATTTTATAACGCTATTAGAGCAATACTATGATCAATTGAATTTTATGGGCTCTATCCCAGCCAGAGCACAGCTCACCCGTTGCGAATATTTATACATACTAAAAGGACCCTTTACATTCTCATAGGGGATATGTTTTCAATTTCCTTCCGTGTGTTCCAATTTTAATGTCTAATATTTGAGATCTAATTTTATGTACAAACTAGCTGTGCCCCACGGTTTCATCCGCGTAGATTTAGTTTCATCCTTACTGTCGCGGAACTCTAATATTTTTAATAAATAAACGTAGCCTAAGTTACTCCTTGAAACATCTGATACCTGCCAGTGAAAGTCCGGTTAAAATCGGTCCAGCCGTTTCAAAGATTGCCCGGAACAAACAGACAGACAGACAGAGAAAAAATTTAAAACTTGGTTTTTAGTGTCAGTAGCGTGTATACTTTCATATGCATTTAGTGAAAAGCTGTTATTTTGGAATTACAAACAGACACTTCAATTTTATTTATCTGTATAGATATATAGATATATATGTATAGATATGAAAAGCTCTACAAGTAGAAACTGCTTCTAATTTTATGGCTGAATGTTAAAATACAGACTTAAAAGATATTTAATACATAACCACGCTTCTATTCCCTGGAGGGGTAGGCAGAGGTTTGTAATAACAACACCTCTTTTCACCGAAGATCATTGATTGCTAACGTGACGGATGGTGTGAGTCTAACGCCGTCTCAGGCACTATAACTATACACGTCTTCGAATTACTTCTCAGACATATGCAATTTCTTCACGATGTTGTTAATATAATACCTAATTATAATAATCTACATGGCAAAAACCTGTACCTGGTTCTCAACTACCGACCTCGATCTAGACCAAAGTATATCTTTGAACATAATAATAAGAATATTTATATATCAAAAATATTTCAGTATGTTTAAAAAAATACGTAGTTGGGTAGTTTCAGATATTTTCTGTAATGTTAATGTGTAAATCCGAAACGTAAATAGTAGGTAGGTTACATAAGAAAATACAGGAGGCGTCTGAAATCATGAATAGAAACAAAATGTTAATCCCAACTGTGTCGTATTCAGATATAGTCAGCCTAGGCTTTAATTACATCCATGAAATCCGTCAGAACAATTATAGCGTTACGCGGTTTTGTTGATCACAACATTGGATGTTATGTGGTAATTTAACTAGGTATGTTGTTTGTTTCCTCCTATCTCGGTAGCTACTCGTCATTTCGTGGACTTTCAGTAATTACAGACACTTTCGTAATGATTTATTAACTGATTTGCCAGTAGATCAAAAGCGTAAGACTTTTTAAGGCAATGCTTTCTCCGTACCGAGACGGTATAGAAGAATGACTCGCCCTCGGACTCATGCTCAATAATCCCATTTGTTGTATGGGCACTCACTTAAAAATGTATTTTATTCTGTTTTTAGCATTCGTTGTTATAGCTGCAACATAAATATATAATCCGTGAACATTTCAACTGACTACATTCACGGTTCATGAGATAAAGCCTGGTCACAGAGTCGAGTAAGCTCAATTGCCAGAAGAAGTATTGGAACACCACTTTGCCCCGAAATTTGATTTAGGATGAGGACGTTAGGAAATTACTAGATGAGGTTCTAAACTTATCTATTATACTATGAAATTTATATATTCATCATTCCTGAACGTCACCAATGTAGGAGAATACATATTTTCCTAAGGCAATACCAATACAAAAAAAATTCAAGAAAATAAAACTACACATACAGAAAATAAAAGCCATTCACCCCTCTGAAGAGTTTCAGTCAACTATCGCAAATGATGCATGTAAGGGGAGCAAGTTCCACCGCACAATATGCAATTGTCTTTTAGTGCTTTTATTTAAATTAACTTTGGAGCTACTTGGCTTCATTCCGTATAATAATAGCGCGCGGCGTGACGCGGCGGGCTTGCGGCGGATCTCAAACCGCGAGCCGTCGAGCGCGCATACTTGTGGCTGTGACCCTGCCGCGTTATTCTGTAAGATATCTCAGCGTCGAACTCAACGAAGAGCGTCAGTTTCAATCATTGGAAATTGATACATCTATATATATAAAAGAAAGTCGTGTTTGTTACAACACTTATAACTCGAGAACGGCTGGACCGATAGCCATGGTTTTTGATTTTTTGGATTTGTTTCCGTCCCGAATAGCAGAATACATCTTAAAAACAATGAAAACTCGATATGTGTAATGAATACTTACTCATTTCAATAGATGCTGATTTGTTTATTACATGTCAAACATTTGTTGTCCAATCCTGTCAAATAGTGTAACAACAATTATTTTTTTTGGAGCTTTTATTTATTTATTTATTGCATTTATGTTAGTTACATTAATATACAAAATAATCGTAATTATAATGATAACCTTAGTAAGCTAACATAAGCCCTGTTAGGGCACAGCAAGACATGAGAGGCACTACTAGGCTTTTTAAATTATTATTGTAAAATAAATTTATTTCTGTATCAATATATCTATCAATAGCTAATATTTATAAAAGTATTTACTCACTTCACATACCTAATAATACTTATACATTTTATATTATATTATAACGAATAACACAGTTTATTGAGATCCTCCTCTATATTATCTGCCTACTATATTTAATATTAAGTAAATACTTCTTATGGCCTGGTTGCTGAGACCTTTAAGCCACAACTAAATTTTTTTCTGAAGACATCATATGTGCGTTCAGAAATTTATTTTTTGTAAAATGTCTACAAAATTCAGGTACTGTTATATTTGTTTGTTTTTAATTAAATTTAAATAAAATTATTTATTAATTATTTAATTTATAATACCCGAAAATAATACCTAAGATTTATTCTACAGTAAAAACATAAAATCTTCGGAAGGGAACGGAATTTAAGGAATAAAAAATCAGTTGGTAAAGGTTATAAGATTAAGGAAAAAAAACTACAGGTTAACAAAAGTGTAAATGTCTTTTTATAGGTTGTCTATGATTTTTCTGGATAAGCTATTCATACGTAGTGGTCATATACTCTTTGAGCTATTGTCTATGTCTCGAAAGTTCAGGCACTGTTATTATATTTGGTGGTTTTATGCGAGTGCACATTTTAATAACAATGCCGCGTCCTAGAAGATCTAATCTATCCCAGCGAAGCCGTAATGCAATTAGGCAACGGAATATCGCGAGTCAATTATCTGATGGAGAACGAGAAATTGCACGAGAACAGCGCCGCGTTAGTATGGAGCAAAGAAGGGCCTTAATTCGTGCTTCTCAAACACAAGAGCAAAGAGAGGCAGCCCGTGAAACGGCTAGGTTAGAAACGAGAAATCGTCGAGCTTATCGTACAGATGAACAGAGGAATAATCTTCGAAGTGCAAGAAGAAATGGTTCAAGTATTGATTTGAATCGAGTATGAGAGTTGCGTTGTTGAACGATCTATCTGCTGATGATTTCTCGAAGCAATTGCTGACTATCGGTAATGGCCGTGTTCCTGTTGACAAATCGGCGGTTTGATTTCATTTCCTCCAAATTTTTGCAATTTCGTACTATCAAAAGACGAGCTTATCAACAAAGTATTCCCGGATATCATTGCTAACCACAAAAATAACACGACATTCATTGACTGTTAGGCGGTACGAAGTTCGCCGGGTCAGCTAGTAAGACTTAGATGTAAGTTCAATTTCGTATCTTTGAAACCTACACTCGACGTCAATAGCGACGCTGAGAAACCTTACAGAATAACGAGTTGACGCGGCTGGATTGCTTCCTAAGTACAAATGCGTGTAACTGTAAATATTGACGTTACAAAATTGCTCTCGCTCACCACCATATCGGAAATGTAATTACATATTGTTAAAAGTCGCTTCACTCGATTTTATCGCAAATCAAATACATTTTTAACATAAACCCGGCTTTCACGTAGATACCTTAATAAAAAAAGGCTCTCGAGCTTCAGTGCCATCGTTTTCACTTGCCTTTGTTAACGGTTATAATTTTCTCCATTTTGTTCCTCTGGATTTTGTTTCTTTTTTACAACGTTTCGTTTAGCAATTCGTGTTGCTTTTTTGTAATTGCGTTTAAGTTGACTCTCGATATTCTAAAATAATAAGATTGTAGTTTCTCGTACTATTCAAATTGAAATTTCTGAAATGCATGTTGAAAAAGAATAACACGATAACGACACCAGTCCTGATACTATGAAAATATTGCAAAGGAAAGAAATATCAGACATTTTAAGGGTACTCGGGTAGTTTTAAGGGTGTGGTTATTTAAGGTAGTTTGATTAAGGACGAGGCGTGTCGGGAGTGAAGGATACTCAGCACTCGAGGCAGGGCGGCGCGCCCGCGACCTACGCTGATAGCGCACGCGTCGCGCCCCTGGACTCGCACTCAAGTGCTAATGCGATTACATTCCCTTACGTCGCGGATACGAGGGGAGCCTTCATTTCGAAACTCATACATTTTCTTAAATTATAAAGACATTTAATTTTGCTATTATAAGAAAATTGTTCTTCATGTCATGTAAAATGTATCCGATAATATATAAGAAAAGGTTGAAATTACATTTCCCTTGGACGATATCATAGATCAAATGATTGTAACATTAATAAGGCTTTGGAGCACCCTCACTATTCACCTTATAGCGGGACGCGTACTTCTTATTTAAATTCTTCAATATAAATTACTACCTCCTGGTATCGACATTATTAACGTCGTTTATTGAGGTCGGTCAACCAGGTAGAATGGAATTTGGAAATGTAGTTTTAATTCACCAAATGTAATTTAAATTCCATTGTGCAGGAAGCGGAAGTAGCTATTGGTCAGGAGTATATCTTTTAATTTAAACAGAGGAAATTTAGTCGCACAGTTTATTCTGGTGCGGTGAAAGCAGGTGCGGACTGGCCCCGGGCTCAGTAATTAACAAAACAAAGGCTTTTCACTACGTTAACAGTACTTGATGTTACTGCCTACATTATTTTAAGAACGACGCGGATTCCTCTGGTTAACCGGGGACTTTGCGAACTTAGTATTTTTTAGTTCTTTATTGTTTGCCTGAACTACGTTGGTTAATCTTTTAGGTTTCTTTAGTTAGGTTAGGTTAGTTTCGTTTTCGTTTGTAAGGTGGCCAACTATGATCGTTTAAGCAGCGCGTATTAAGGACTTCTTACGTTGACAATATGTAACGTCAAAGCTAAGCAGTTAGTAAGACGTCACTGGCATAATGATGATAATAGGCTGGACTACTTGAATATTTAGCTATGATTAGCTAGCTTAAAAATCGGAGATATAACGGCACTACGTAGCGGCATATACGTACAAGACTTTTGTACTGGTACTATATAAGAGAATAATTTGGACATTTAGCAGTCATTCAGATAAATAATGTTCAATTTCTTACACGCGCGTTACTGAGTTTTTGATATACTCAAGTAGATATTAAAAACTAGTACCGATGATAATTGCGGCACATTAGTGCTTGCGTGGCATCACTCCATTAATCTTGTCAAACAAGAATGAAGTGGTCAGACGTAACCCTCATTTCTCAAAGCAACGACTACAATTAATTACCCTGAAATTTCCTATCTATGCAAATGGTATCCTACTTGAAAAATGGAAATCGAATGAGATTTTAAACAACACTGCAGAAAATACAGCATGTCATTTCAGCGGGTCATTAAGAGAATTGTTATGGGAATATTTTCACGGTGCTTAAAATTAATGGTTCGCTGTTCGGTCCGCAATATTATGTAGTTTTGGGAAAACATTGATGTTGACAGACTGTTTAACTATGATTATAAAATGCACGTACACACCTATTTTTGAATAAACTCGCCTACCAAACTTTGTTCAATATTTTAATAATTCTAAGAACATTTTTGTCTAGATATCAATAAAATGTAAGCCTTATTCCGCTTCAGAGTTGCTGTTTCTTACCAACGACAATTATCTCTTATCTGGGCGTATAAAGTGAATTGTTTAAAGGGCCCATTGAAATAAATTGTAATTATATGACCGTCGGTGCAAAGATCACGATCACTTTATATACGAGTATTGTTATATTCTATCCTATATTTCTTACTTCTGACCTTAACGTACCTAGTTCAAAAGACAAAATAATGTTGTATGGAAATGGCAAATTAATGTAAATATATATTACTCAAAGGTGACTGTCTGACTGACTGACTGACATAGTGACTCAACGCACAGCTCAAACTACTGGTTAGATCAGGCTGAAATTTGGCAAGCAGGTAGATGTTATGACGTAGACATCCGCTCGCTCAGAAAAGATTCTGATTAATTCTACCCCGAAGGGGATAAAATAGGGGTTGAAAGTTTGTGCGAAACAAAATTTACGCATGTGAAACCGCGATTTTAAGAAGAAACCAAATATAAGATATGTAAGGAATATCAAATATACAGTTCTGGAAGAACTTGTTGATTTATTAATAACAATAGAACATTACATTGTACTATGTGTACCGGAGAGCGGATACAATACAAATATAACGTATATTATCATACTTATCATATGTACATACCATACTTACAATACTACACAAGGCAAACACAAATGCTCATCACATAATATTTTTTTCTGACGCGGGAATTCAACCTGCGATACAGTATAATAGTCTGGTATACTAACCACTGGACCGACGGTGTCGTCAAGCGTCAACGAAGGCGATTTGGATTAATTTAAAGCCTAGTGTTCTTTCAATTCTGGCTATATATTATATTACCCGACATGAACTGCCTATAAATATAAATTATAAATAAGAACTTTTCGTAAACGAAAGTTATCGACAAATATACTCCGTGGTTATTCCGTAAATCTATAATGAATGAAATTACTCTACCGAAAAAAATTAAAAGTCTTTTTAAATAGAATTTCGTGAAAAAATTCTTGTGACTCGGTGGTTTTTTGTGCAAAAGCCTCGTCATGGCTTTGGCCCTACGGATTAATCTTTAAGCAAATTGAGCACGTGCTCGCATCACTAAACGAGCCCGTAGACTCCGTGACTAATGTCTGTCGCCCGATAATCATGATCAATACTTCTTCCTTTCCCCTTGGACCCTTAGCCGATCGTTTGGATTGTAGCTGCCGTCGTCTTGGCAAATACTTTTATTTTCAACATCATTTTATATTTAAATATCGAGTCCACAGTTTATCGGAACTAATACAAATTTACAATAATATTGTGTGAGGGTTTTAGTTTCAGGGAAATTTAAAAATATTAAATTTCCCTGAAAGTCATAAATAAATACATTCCACGAATGAGTAAACTCCGTTCAATTTGAAACAACACAATGTGACAGAGGCACGTGGCACGACAAGCTTAACGTTAAATCGTCTTGTAAACTTTGAAAAAGGTAAACGTGGTAAACAATGTAGATAAATACGCAAAGCACACATGTAATCAAAATATATTTATGTATTTGTGTTGGAGGTAATCCAGTGAATCAGAAAAAATGCACGGCGAGTACGGCGACAGGGCAGCCTCCGCTTGACAAGGGATGGCCTCAGAGGCAAGAACTGACAGGCCAAATTTATATTTGGTATCTCTGTCTCACAAAAAATGGCCATGGGATTCAAGTTAATACAACCGACATTTTCAGTTGTTTCACGCGAAATGTTTATTTTAAATGTTATTTTTCTATCAATCTAAAAGAAACGTCTTTGGTATTCTCTGTTTCTGGCTAACATGAATCTGGCTTTAAGATACAAATTAGTTTGATTCTTCATACAGCTAGCATAGAACCCTACACACACTAACACATTTTGCCTGTGTGTTAATAATACGGATAGCAAGTAAATGAATAATTTTCGCATTGGTACCCGTCAATTGCCAATTTCAAAGAAAATGTTGTGATCAAAGAAGTTAATTTACATTCACTTCCATCATATTCATAACATTAATTGAGCCTTATACAAAGTCAAGAAGCTCATTTAACGGCGCACATAATATCGTGTTTACGCAAGTATTAAGTACTTGAGAAACAAGCAATTTATTATTGCAGCTGTTAGTTACAAGTTTGTAATTGTTCTTTTGAATAAGTTTCTGAGCTTATAATGTGAAAATTCGTCAGCAGTATTTGACGGCGTCAAGCGGTGCGAAAGTAGCAATGTAATTACGTGAATGAAGGTAAACACGATGCTCTGTATACATGGTATTTTGTTGGTAAACAAGAAAACAAACACACCCCACAACGACGCCGGTGCACACATTCTTATGAGAAAAACATTTGCAATTTGGAGTATTGAAACATAAGTGTACATATTTTCCTAAAATTACGGTACGGTACTAAAATGTATACAAAGATACCTACGTTACGCCTACGTCCCTCGGTGTGATTGATGTTACAAATTATTCAAATTAATTAATAATTGTCTGCTAAGTTGATTAATAACCTCGATGATAGATCAATTATGGTTGAGCTAGAACTAAAAAATATCCCATCACTAATTGAAAGTGCAAGTAATTAGGTGAAACATTATTCATTTTCCGAGCACTCACATCACTTAGGTGACAATTTTATTTTTAAACAAAATTTGCTAGTATCAGCTGCCGACGCAATATAGAATTAATTACTTATTAAAACTTCTTTTCATAATGGAAAACATAACCTTATCAAATTATTCCTTTGAAAAATGACTTACACAAAATGTAATAAAAATAAAATAATTAATTATTATCTCATCAATTTCGCGATAAAACCTGAAGTGTAGGTTTTTACATGTTGTAACGTTGGTTTACGAATTGAAGGTATCTATTGTGAATTTTCCTCATTTTGTGTGGGAACGTCAAAGCGGTGCGCAGAGAAAGTTTTAGTTCCAACACAATCGATATTATCAACGTTAAAACACTTATTAATTTATTAACTTGGGGTGCATAAGGATGAAAAAACTTTACGACCTATTCTCATGCCAACAAAATATTTATATCTACACAGATAAATATTTTTTTTATGTTTTTTAGATTTAAGTTTATTATAATTATGAAAAAAAATAATTCAAATTCCATTCTGTTTGTAATTCCAGAATAACAGCTTTTCAGTAAATGCACTGATTTTTTTTTAAACTTGGTTTCATAGTGTCTGTAGCGTGTATACTTTCATATGCATTTAGTGAAAAGCTGTTATTTTGGAAATAGGACAGACACTTCAATTTTATTTATCTGTATATATGTATATGATATGTATTGCATTATACTTACTTAAAATACATTTTAATACTTATTCAAAAGTGCCATCCTGTATGTAGTTAATTTAGATTAAATGTAAATTAGGCACGTATAGACTCGGGCAATGAATCGTAGTATGAATTGAAATTCAGAATACGTAATGTGGTTAGCTAATACATAGATTATTGGCTCGATAGATTTATTTTTCAGTTGAGTTCATGATCAGCTTCCAGCTTAAGGCGTAGCTTTTAGATTTTTAAAGAACTTTCATCGAATAATTCTTTAACTAAGATGATTATTTCTTTCAGGAATTAAATTTGTAAGTCTATTCATCGCTATATTATGTAAATACTAGCTAGTGGTTTCACCCACGTAGACTTAATATCATCAAGGGTGTCTTTGTGTCGCGGAACCCTAAAAAAGTAAAAAAGTGAGTTCTGCTTTGTAAGTTAGCAAAGTCATGGGTTACAGTGCGGTAACGGGTTGAGTTCAAGTATCGTAGCAATATTGTAGTGTCGATGGTGCCGCACCAGATCGCGCTAATGAGAAAAGTTGGATATCCTTCGTGAGCCTCAGAAACAATGCCAACACCCAACAATTTCCTGACATTGGACAATCAATTCAAAAGCTTTTTACAGCCCCTACCCGACTTTTACCAACTTTCGAGTATTCAGCGCTCGCACTTTTTAAAATTAATCCAAAATAAATTATCGTCCTTTGATTGTTTCTACAAAAGAGAATTTTGATTGAAATTTCCATTTATTATCTGTTTTACATAAGTTTATTTACGGAATGAAAATATTTTCAGGTGATACTCGTGATATTTTAATAAAAACATTTAGGTAAAAGGTAAACGCTTAAATAATAAGTACGGGGAATAAATATTATATATTATACTATAGAAATTAATTCTATCAACGTCTCGATTTCATCGTTCTTCATCGTTACTTCAAAAGTTTTCTCAAAATACTAAGTGTTAGGGATTACTCTAAGGAAAAGACAAAATAATACAATATTTAGGAGTTTACTTTGTGTAATGGTATCGTGGCTAATACATGAAAAACAAGACGCAGGTGAGAGTTATTCGCTCTTGGAGCAAGTCCTATACCTGCAAGTCGACGGTGAAATTCTAAAACATACTCACGTACCTCATTTCCTTAGTAATGGGGTTATACTCCGAGGCACAATTTTCAATTTCCTAACCTCTTTCTGCATTACATCCGTTTTTTCGACGAGAATTGTATTTTTAGATCGTAAAATACTTCGGCTAAACAACTGCTTAGCAACGTGAGACGGATTTTAATGGATCTTTCATTTTGCGGTAAACACAATATGACAAATCAAAGATACCAATTTTTTTGTGAGAACATATTCTTTTATCTTTCTTGTCAATCTTGAAATAAATAATCAAGTAAAAGAATACCTACATGCAGAATCCGATCGATAGATTGATATTCTTGCAAATTACAGAGGGTTGTCGTAAGTATAAAAAACCTTGGAACCAATTTTCATCCCCATTATGTCGAAAAAAGGTCAGACCCGAAAACCGTTGGACCGAATTCTAAAAAGGAAGTTTCTATCTGTTTCAAATTTCAAGGTCAACGGATTCATATTTTATCTCTGAACGTGAAGTTAAAAAACCCGTTTCATTTCTTATCATCTGGAGGCCTCAAAAAGGTTATGTATCTTTATTCAATTCAATTTAATATACAGAACTTTATGAGACTTTTATACCGTTGAACTGTGCCATTTATAATCTCAGGGATTTTATTTAACTGTGTGTCGATCCGTCTATCTTTTATATTCTTTGTTTTTTGAAGACTACAACTTTTGGACGAATAACTGAATCTATGATCAAATTAAAATTAAATGAAATATAAGGTATAAAATATGATATATTCTTCATACAGTAAGCGAGTGTTATTTCAATCTGGCAACGTTATAGTAAAAGCTGCTGTCTATAAAACTGGAGAACTGAAGAACATCAACGTTTCTTAAATACGATATACTTACTAGGTACTTACCTGTATTACATATTCAAGGTGTCGGTATAAAAACCGATAATTATTTAAAAAAAAAAAACCTAATTTTAGTTAACTATTAAGTTCAACAAGAACATTAATCAAAACATAGCTCCCTAATCGTAATTACAAAAGCTTAATGCTTATTAAAGCTGAATGAACCAACGAGAAACTTTTTTGAGATTCAAGAAGGATAATATTTCTAATCAGGAAAGTTGACTTAAGTTTTTATAAAGGGCAGATGCAATTTTTTAAACTAAGCATTGAGGAATTTTAGGGATTTGTGTAGTTTAACCTTTATTGAACCTGCCATAAAATGCTATAATTTTGATTGTGACAAAAGTAGATTTTGCTATCGATTTACCTAAATCTAGATTCAACCAATCAGGAAAGTTTCTGACTTGTCAAAGTCAGCTGTAATTTCAGTCAATCATATTGTCATCTGCCGTCTGAATGAGATTTGACAACTTTAAACTAAAAAAACTGTCATAATAACAGTGACGTTTATCTAAATCTAGATTTATGCTTAATATACATATAAGATGCAAGACGTTAGGCTAGATTAAAGCTAAGTTGTGTTTATTCAACTAAATTTTAATCGAGTTTTAATCGTTTTCTGCAAGGCCCTTAATGTGAGATAAACTAAACTTAGGCTTAAACCTAGCGGTACTTCTTGCATGTAAACTTAGTCTCCATTTTGGAGACAAATGACATTACAGAAGACCTAGACAAAGTACCTATCTATATATGTGTCACTTGCTTGCACAATACCAAATGTATGGAGTAACATAAATCACGTGAAATATGTCATTCCCATAAATTTTATATCGTTTCTATAAGCGAAGTGTGAGGATAATGTTACTTTGTCTACAAGCCCTGTGACTCAACTTTACTGACATTGACTAGTTGGATGGCGATAACGTTTCCTAATAGTTGAATCAAAGGACTGAATTCTAGAATGAAATATGATGGGCATACCAGACGAGTCAAGAATTTAATTTAAAGTTGAATATAGATTTTACAAAACTGAGGTATTCAACATAATTTTATTATGTTTAAGTGGGCCAATAAACTTTAACGGTTTAATTGTGGTGAGCTCGGTCGCATAACGTACAGTTCAATATTATGGTGTTATTGGGCTGACCAGATAATAAAGTTGTACTAACTAGATACATACCAGTGTAATATAATAAAGGTGGTTTTTATTTTTTAATCAATTGCTTCATGTGGAGTATAATTAGCTAACGTCGGATTACACAGTTGCTAATCATATATGCACGTCACGTGTAAAATACTCGCGAAAAACGCACACGGATCATTATAATTCTATTCAGGCATTGTATTCTCATACCAGTGTAACAGGTCGTTACCATGATTATTTAATCCCCTATGTCTGTAATGTTATACCTTGTTCATAAATGAGGACGTGAGCAAAAATATAGGTTTATTTTATGATTTAAGTTGTTTAGTCAAGGAAAAATCTCAACAGTTTATTGTCAAAACACGCGAGTTGCCTTATCTTGGAGTGGACCGGGATTCAACCAAGGCTCCTTTCGCTGACGCAATTTTCTGTGTCGCTTAAGAAAGTAATCTGTGGCTCTTAAACATGTATAATTGCTGCATAGGATCGAGGCTATACGACAATTGCGCTATTTTAGGATGGGACCTTCGAGAATTATTTTCGTAAAGTTAAAAGTTTTGCGTCTAAGGTCGTCCAAAGAATTATTGAGATACTAAATATGTACATACATATGCTCACGCTTGTATTCGCCGAAGGAATAGGCAGAGGTATGCTAGCCCACGTTTCGCCAGTTATAATTAAGTCTCATTTAATGGAGTGCAAGCCACTAGGCGGATGCTTGTGCAGGCTGCGGACTGGTAATGGGAAATTACCGATGGATAAATCCAATAATATTTGCCCAACCCGGGGATTGATCCCTAAATCTCGTAATATGTAGTAGCGATAGACCAACAAGGCAGTCTTAAGAAAATATAATATTCATAGAAGAACTATACGGCTCAATTAACGGTTGAATCTTTCTTTCTAATCTGAATAATGTCAGGCATGACTGTTTTGATTAAAGGGTGTGCCGTGGACAATGGTAGCTCTCATTATAACCTCCACTGTGATTGAACAATTTCTATATTCACGTACACGTGAATATTATTACGTAAGGGTATAATAATGTATCGTAAGTATATTTGTAGAAATGCAAAATAAGCTAGCTATTTCGGATTTCTATAAATACACGACGTCTATCACCCTATTATTAACATAATCGGTTCAGTAAATACACATGAAATAATTTGATAGCAGTTCGATCATAAGTGAGTACCTGTGATCCAACAGCTGTGTGAATCTAAATAAGCTCTCATTCTTTGGTGTGTGTATTTGTTACGGCAGCTGCAAACAATGCTAATAGAATAAAGTGCACTTAGTGCTTCGTTAGGTAATGAGTCTGCTCCAGTTGCACGTTTTTCCGAACCACATTTTAGGTTACATTTATAAAAATAAACAAAATCCACCATTTCTAGCTGCACTTAATTAGATGTGGAAATTCTACAGCTTTCATTTATGTAAATGTAAACTGATTTTATCGCAATATATCTTGGTAGAGTTAGTTAAAAATGTAATTAAACTTATCGATTTTCACTGAAACAACTTTATTAACATACATTATGAACACCAATCTCACAATAAAATGATATCTCAATAGGATATTTGTGCGTACAAATGAATGAGGTATCGGATCTAGACTAATATAAATGTAAGGCAAGTTATAAGAGGGCGGGGGCCTAGCTCTATGAAGGGCGGATACATTGTAATGCCAGATGTGTAAAAGTTGTAGCAATCCCCTGTGTATTTCTTAAAGATATTTCTGAGATCTTCATATAAATGGAAAACGTTACGTCGCCGAATCGCAGAGTCAATCAATCGCGCCACCCGCGTGTGTAGCGGCAAATCGAAAAATCTCCAAAATGTCTCTGATTTAGTCAACGCCGAATGAATAAAATGTCGTAAACACATATACGATACTTGAGGAGAACAAGACATCAAATTGTCTTGTTTGCATTTTGATGAAGACAAACAAACTCTCAAAATGACTTTCTGTAGAATTTTTCTACAAAAAGTCACATCGATAGATTGGAAAAATGCCTGTACTATTTCTACTATAAGAATATATATTTTTATTTTGTAAATATAAGTTATCAAAACATGGATTCTGTAATAATTATCTTTATACCATGTTTTCAGTGAATAAATACTTATTACTTACTATAACTGTCTCATGTGATTAGTCTAAAAATGTATGTACGCACTTCACTTTACCAACAACTTTAACCAAGAGTATGTATCTAATTTCAGTACACGCCGAGAAATACAGTATTTGCTCAGTGACATGTAATGATATTTGATTAATTTATATTTTATTGTTTGAAACGCGGATATCGGTTTCCGCGTTTCAAACATCATTCAATTGCAAAGCCTTTTTATTTCATTAAGAACATTAAAATTAAATACCAGTTTTTGTATTATATTTTAATTGGTACTTAGTTTATACTCGTACTAGTCTAGTAGCTCCTTTCGACATTTCCGGGTTGAAAATTCATGATATAAATTATTTTTCATAGATATTCCCTTTCACGTACCACTCAAAGACTATGTGTTACGTATACATACGTATGCTCACGCCTGTGCCCCCCAAAGGGGTAGGCAGAGGTGTTGCAATAACAACACCCGCTTTTCACCGACGATGAATAAGCGACAGTTGGTGAGTCAATCACCTCCTCAGTCACTATACATACGTCTTTGAATTACTTCTCAGACATATACAGGATTCCTTACGATGTTTTCCTTCACCGTAAAGGATAATGTATACGAACACAGAATATATATTATGATTATAAAACCCGTTATACATTGAATTGTAAATCATATTGTTATAGGTATACATGTTTATCCACGTCAGCATTGTATTAATTCAACTTCAAACTAAATAACGTCTATTTGGTAGACTCCTGCAGCGAACCATCTAATTACTACTACTAACAACTACAAGCAATTGCTTTGTCTGTGTTGTGCAACCATTAGAAGTGCAATGTGCCAACTGCGCTAGCTAACTATCTCGCAAATAAGTGACTGCACCAACAACTATGAATGCAGTAACCTAACTGCTTCCCAGACACCGAATATTTCTCATTTTTTTAAGATTATTATTACATTATATTTTAATACTAATTTGATTGGGTCAACTGTAGTTCTTTAAAAGCCGTCCAAAAAGGCCGTAGTTAGGCAACATGCTAAGTATAAAATTATTAATTTTAATGGCTCGACATGGGAGTAAATCAAATCAAGTCGACTGCAGCCGCAGAAGTAATTGGCTAAATATATTATGGCCGTAGTGCTTGGCCACGTCGGCGCGATGCAGTGTTAAATAACCCAAATTACCCCACGATAATGATCGCACATCAAGAACGGCCGAACTCGAATTCAAATCGCTTTACTTCATTCACGAATATTAATTAACCACCTCCAATTCATTTGAAGCACCTAGTTACCGATTACATAAATTCCATGTTGAATTGCTATTAAGTACCTACCTACGTAATTTATTAATTTAATGGTAGAAGCAAGGGTTCTTACAACTTATCTTAATTTGGTTTGATACAATTAGATCTTCAGATAAGACGTAGACTTGTCCCGTGTGTAGGAAAAAAACCTGCACGAAAAGGAATCGAATTAAGTTTATACAATAACATAATCCATTAGCAATTCTATCCACGGTAGCAAGAGGACTACACATTTTATAAAATATAGTGAATCTCTGGAGTAAGCCTTTTGTCTGAATATATAGGTAGTAGAGGATGGCGAGCAATAACGTTTTATGAGAAACGAGTTTGAGAAAAATCCGTCAGCGGGTCAGATTACATTTCGTATGTTACAAATACTTCGAAGCTACTCTTTGATACTATAAATAAGTAATGTGTGTTTTACGTGACACTTTATTTGACAAAAAATAATTTTAGCACACACTCAATCCAATTATTATTGACATAGGTATAGTTCGCCTAATATAATATTGAGAAAGAGAATGCCGCGCCGCTCTACGCTCATGTCAACCCATGTCAAATAATACAAACGTGCAAACGTTAATTTTAAGCGATACATTGCTGGTATAGCTATCAATATATAATACCATATAAATATAGCGTTTGTAATAAATCAGTTTTTTCCTTATTACTTTCTTCCCGTAGCCCTTTCTACGAAGAAGAGTTATTGATGTTTCTTGGGAAATGAAACGAGCGCTGTATATTCTACACTTGAATACATTCAATATGTATAATATATTACGGTAATTCATAGAAGTATGAGCGCTAATTTAATTAAACTAATATTATTATATTTTACTTAGTTGATTACACTTCAACGCAAAATACATACGTATAAATAATAATTATACAGTCTAATATTAGAAAAAACAAAATACGTAACGTATTATAATTTATATAATTGTATGACCACCATGAACTACCATAATAACTTAATCGATCTTACTTCCTCAAGGTCGCCCTATTTCGGCATTAGTGCGACACAAGGTCCAGGGTTCTATCACCGGGTAAAATGTTATCGAATTTTTAGTAGCAGCCCAGAGTCTGGATTAGTGCCTGTTAATGGCAATAGGCTCTCACCCTATTACATGGGATATTAATAAAACTGGCGTAACTAGGGTGTACTATAAATAAATAGAGGCAGCGCTATACCGTTGTATACGTATATCCCTTCGGGGAATGCAGGTGAGAGCACATTTTGAAAGTAAGTAACTTCTGCAGAGTAGTGACGCACCTATAATTGGGCGGCGATCTTCTGGGCAACTCCTAAAATTCGGGCGGCAGATCCCGTTATGCCCAACCTCTTTTCTCACATACCAACGTAGAATAGTTATATTCTGGTATAGAACAATGTCTATATTTATATATTTTATAACATATAACTAAACTCTCATCTTTGTTTTATCTTTCTCACGCCTTACGCCACGTTTAATCAATACATACAAATGCTCACGCCTGTATCCCTTGGGGGTAGGCCACCGTTTGCAACATGCTAAGATCCTTACATACTTTTTTCGCTTCATCCTCTTTCATGCAGATGCATGAGCATGAATGAGGATGAAGCATAACGAGATCGTTATACATTCCTTCGGTTACGAGTGCTCCGAATTTGAACTTTCTGTAATATATTATTAATTTGATAGAACTACTAAAGTTCAAATTCGGAGAATCTTCGTTCAATTAATAAGTGTTATAATATTGTGGGAGGAATCAGAATCAGTGTACAATTTAGCTTGTAATTGAAAATCGCAGATGAATTCGTGGGTAAAGCCATAGTCGCGATAACAACAAATATTCGAGATATTAATAACATGCTATAAATGTGTACAAATTTGCTTGGCAATAACGCAAACCCTCTGCAAATACAAATACTTGCCTATTATTCAGCGATGATTACGCTGGCAAGACGCCAAGCCTTGTCTATTCGCACATTTAAGTTTCAGCGATATATCGCGTCTCGTTACTACGAAAACTCAGGTGTTACAGAACAAAACGAAGTGTTGAATCCATTGTCGCATTCCAAAAGAACCTATTTAAAGCTAAGTTTTTGTCGTTAGAGTAAATTTAAAACGCTTTTCAAGCGAACTTTACTATCAGCACATATTTGTGTTTAGTTCAAACTTGAATATGTTTATGACAGTCTGCAGTTTAAACTTAAAAATTGATGGATGCTCCATTTAACCAAGGAGCTAATAGTTAAAAATAACACATTTTCCCAAACGTGCACATCTACCAGATTTTAAGCAGAATGGAAGTAGCGTCAATAAGTTCAAATATCACTTTACCGACATTTTTAAGAACAACATAATTTGACGGTAACTAAAAGAGTAAATTTAAAAAACTTTAGGATTGAAAACTCTCATGCACCTAGTACAAAAGCGGAGCAAACGTAATTTTTTGAAAATATGCCTAGATTCCTCGGTTATCTCATTTATTATATGCTGTGAGTAGACTGAATTAATATCTTACATATAACGTGATTTGAACTATCTATAAAATTATCAGTATATACAGCATAATTAGATTCTGGGTGTCGCTCGGGTTCCAAATTCCAAATAGTTCTGAATAAAACGGCAGTAATTGATCACATGGTGCTTTTGAACGGCTTATTCCCAGACATCCATGATTTTATAACCACCATCCCCACGGCTGTTGTTTTGGTAAACAAAGAATACTCACGACATCAAAGAAATTGAATTGTCGTGGAGGTCGCGGGTATTAATGTATGAAAGTTTATTTTTCTAAATTTCTATGGACTGTAGATGTCTGGGAATAATTCATTGAAAAAATAGGTCTGTAATTTGCAAAATGAATCACTTACATGTATTTTTGTCATACATTAGACCCATACACTTGAAATAAGCACATCACGCGTTGTATCGTTTGCTGTGAAGTGATAATAAAAACATAACCTGTAATGGCAATAAGACAGCAATCAGCGTTGCAGCAAGTAAAGCTAACATTAGAGATAGTCCAGTGGGTTTCCATCCCCTTCACCTCGTTTCATCGTTAGATCATTTAACTGCGAGATGTAAATTAATTCTGCCATTTGCATAATAGTGAGAACATTGTTAATAGAAGACTGCTTTATGGTTGCTTACTACAGAGAATCTGGTAACATTCACATTTAATGGTCACAGAGTAACTCCACTAACAGGAAAATAGTTATGCTTGTTGTAAGGCTTTGAAAACCAATAAGGCGTTTTTCCTTTACTAACATAATGTATCAATACGTCACTCTCGGCCTTTTCACGGAAGCAATTCCTTCGCACTTCCGTTGTAAGTAGAGTCGCTCTTTACGTGGTTTCTTTCACGGCAACAGCATATGGCGTATGTATGTATTTTATGTACGCTTTATTACTACGAAATACATTCTCACACTTGTTTCACCTTTATTCAATAGATTTTTTTAAAAAGAGACGGTTTCGTTTATTTCTGATGGTGGCATCCATGAGAAATCGATGGGAACCTTCGAAAATCTTACTGGCGTTGGTAATAATTTTCATTGAGCACTACGTTTTAATGAAGGTGTGCAGTCAATCTGATGATGGAGCCAAAAGACATTCGATGAACTCCTCAACGATTTACAGCAAGTACCTAGTGTTTGTGCTTGATTACTTATATTATTATTAGTTATGACTGGTGTAGGTGCGCTTTGCAGATAGTCACTAAAGGGCGAAAAAAATGCTTTAACAAAAAAGGAAAATCGCCTTTAAAAATAAAAAAATAAAATTATCTATTACATCATACAGATAAATAAAATTGAAGTGTCTGTTTGTAATTCCAAAATTACAGCTTTTCACTAAATGCATATGTAACACTGTTTTCACTAAATACACACTACTGACACAAAAAACCAAGTTTTTTTTTTCACTGGCAGGTAGCTAATGTTTCAAGGAGTAACTAAGGCTACTTTTATTTATTAAAAATATTAGAGTTCCGCGAAAATAAGGAAGAAACTAAATCTACGCGGGTGAAACCGCGGGGCACAGCTAGTTCGAATAAAATACTTATTTTTGAAGTTGGTGTCTTACACCGACTTCAAAAATATTTTTAGTATTTTTTTGGCTTTGTGGTGATAACGATTCGAACGTGGGGTCGCTAGTATAAGCAATGAATAAAAGAAATGCTAAGTTCGAGTTCCCATGAGAAGCGCGGAAGAGTTTAAAACTAAAGCTTGCCGAAACACACAGCTATATAAATCTGAAAATGTTAGGATGCCGTGCATTCCCAACAAACGGGCGTCGGTTACTGTGAATTACGTTACAGTCGAAGTTCTAAAGTATTTTTTACTGTTTAAATATTTGCTACCTTGTTTTGTCAAATGTCAAAATTGCGTGCGGAATAAATATTATAATAATATTTTGCGATGTACAACATAAATTGAATGAAGAGTGTTGTTATTATAACACCTCCGCCTAAGCATGTTAGCTTGTAATGCTGGTTGTGTACAGCTCTAAAGCAACCCGACGTACTTGTTCATTATAATATAGTATTGTATAACCTAATTATCGCATCCACAGAAGTGGCACGATTATATTCCAGACTGAACTAGGGTTGGGATATAACGCTGTAAATTGTTAGTGAATACAATCTTACGGTAATATTCTTATAGGGATATTCTAAAGAGTACTCATTTATTATACTATACACTAGCTGTGCCCAGCGTTTTCACCCGCGTAGATTTAGTTTCATCCTTATTGTCGCGGAACCCTTATATTTTTAATGAATAAAAGCAGCCTAAGTTACTCCCTGAAACATCAGCTACCTGCCAATGAAAGTCCCGTTAAAATCTGTCCAGCCATTTCAGAGATTATCCGATAGAGAACAAACAGACAGTCGGACAGAGAGAGATTTTTTTTAAAACTTGGTGTTTTAGTGTGAGTAGCGTGTATACTTTCATATGCATTTAGTGAAAAGCTGTAATTTTGGAATTACAAACAGACACTTCAATTTTATTTATCTGTATATAGTATGTATATATGTATGTATGTATAGATGTATAGATTCCCAGCAATCATTGACTCTCATACATACTTGAAGTAAATTGCTGAGTCTAGGTAATTCCCGGTAAAAGGAACCTTCCTTCAGTTTTATTTATACGGATTTGTAAGGTTCCATAAAGATTGTTCAATATATGTAGGTAATGTTTTGTTTTATATAATATCCTTCTGACGATTTGAATGTACGTAGAATTAAGTTTTTATTTTGATTAATTGAGAAATTCTCGGTATGATTATTTTAACAGGAAATGTCTTGCTTCACGACAATTTCTGTGAATATTTAAGCTTGTTTTAATTGAGTGCTTCATCATTGAACATTAACAGAAATGGACTACTAAAATCCAGATGTGAGAATAATGATGTTCAGACATAGACACATTTCCCTCTCATTAACTTACTCGTTAGAACAAAAATAATTACTGTGACCAAATGTATCAAGATAGCGTGAATCTAAATATATATAACTCAAAGGTACTTACTGACTGACTGACATAGTGATCTATCAACACACAGCCCAAACCACTGGACGGATCGGGCTGAAATTTGGAATGCAGGTAGATGTTATGACGAAGGCATCCGCTAAAAAAGGATTTGGGTTAATTATACCCCCAAGGGGATAAACTAGGGGATGAAAGTTTGTATGAAACTAAATTTACGCGGGTGAAACCGCGGGGCTTAGCTAGTTTAATAGTATAATGCTGAAGATATTGACGGTAACATTATTAACCTCATATCAACCATCGCATGCTCACGGCAGAATACTTATACGAAAATATTATATGCAAATTTCTCTTGTAGGTGAATCCACTTGCATATAAGATTAGGTAAACTTTACAGTTTACGTTATTTTAATTTGTCATTACTAAAAGATTTCAAACCATTACAAAACGAGGTTATAACGAAGACAAGGCCAAATTCGGACTAAAACTATGTCCTTCCCTTTTTTAATCCGTATTATAGAAACAGATGGGGCTCCATTTAAACCAGAGACTATCTTAGTCTATGTTTTGTAATGAGGAGGTAAGTGGGTAATTATCCTCGTGTTTAAAAATGATATTAATAAGATATTTGTGACGAAAAAAATTTAATTTTACGCAACACCCTAATATGTATACAGGGTATCGGAGAAAAAGGAACAGTTGTCTTCTAGAATTTGTAGGGTCTTAAGAATATATCACTATATTGAAATCGTATCTAGCTCCAACGATAACGTAATTATAGGCTATGGCCGAAAAGCTCGCGGCCTTAAGCAATTGAATAAACCCGCGGCCGCGTTTACCTACATTACATATACGGTAATTAAACTTTTTAAATTAAGGGGAAGGTTAATGGATTCGAAAAATGGTTTTATAGGATTATTTCAGGATTGATTAGTGGGAAAAATAAAAATAAAAACGTAGCTAGATTTCACGTGATTAACTCTACGTTACAGCAGCGAAAATAAGGTCTTGATAGTCAATTACTCGAAATCGGAAGAAGATATATTTGTCATAATAATTTTATTTGCTTCCTAAAATTATACCCTCTTACATATTTTAACAGCTGTCCTATTTTCCTTGACACCCTGTATAAATAAAAAGTCATAAAGTAGAAAAAAAATTGTGTGTATTTTTTTGTATTATTAGTAGATATGTATTGTCATGATTTGGGTAGTGAATAAAATATGATATCGACACAATAAAAATTCAAATAAGAAATGGCATTTTATTTTAAATTCTACTGTTTCACACGGAGCAGGATACGAATAGAATAATTAAATCACAGGGTGCGGTCACCGTATAGGTAAGTGGGAGGTTCTCCCAAAATAGGGTCTTAAGGCAACCCTATTTACGTACGGACCATTAGGAATTGACCTAAATCCGCGACTGTCAGCATTTCTCATGTTTCGTACATACACTTTCACGCATGTAAATTAACACATAATCAAATCATATGATGTACAATGTCAACTAACCTTATTGGACTTGTATATCAGGTTCAGCTGTATTTTTCTTGACCGAATGAATTGTAATTTTAGATATAAATAAAATGTGATTGGTGAAAAAACTCGATTGTTCCAACTAAAACAAAGGTAGTGAGAAAGATCGCATTGTGAAAAAAGAAGCCCAATTAATTAAAACCCAATTAATTAAAGGCGGATAAGAATAAACAGTTTAGTAGGTACCTTAGGTTTTTTAAAGGAAAATTTGCCAATCCATGTATAAAGTCACCACTAAGATTTTATGAATCAATATTTAATGCATTAAACATTACGAGTAGTTTCCACGTCATTTCGTTCGTATGTAGCGTAATTTGAAATCGATACACTTTGCTATATCGGCACCTTGACAACTAATTGATATGGTCAAACTCAGGTATATAATCGATAGAGAATAATTAGTGTTCGAAACGTAAGTAAGTAATGAAAAAACTGTTTCCATTCCATCCCATTACTTCAAGTTTTACTTGTGAACTAAATGTGATACTTGCTTACAAGTGCTGATAATAGTCAAACAATGAGTTATGGTGGTTTGGAAAGAAGCAAATGCCCAAGCTGGCGATACTATCACGCCATCTGCGACCTGCGATTTCGATTTTGTGCAAAGAAGTGCTCAGAATCGAAATCATAATACAATATATAATTTTCTCTAACGCCGACGAATTAGGAATCAGCTTACGAGTTGTATTTGGCAGTTTTAAAACTTTCTTGGACTTCAGACGGGCCTGTAATGATTACCAAAGATATTCAACTGGCATCTGGGGAACGACGACTTCACGTGCTTTTTGAGCCAGAGAGAAATGCGCCAAGACAACTGCTACGAGCCTTCAGAGAATTAATTCGAAACGTGCCTGCGTTTAAATAAATTAGTCTGCGGGTTATATAATTAATTTCAACTATTTAACTAGTACGTGATTGTATTCATCACATTATATACGAGACAAAATGAGTAGGCTATGCAACTGGATCAGGCGGCCTTCCAACTTCGGTTTAAGGAGAGCGTATAAAGAACTTCTGAGTAGACCCCCTGGTGTCATTTCTGATTACATAAAGTATATTTGTATGTGTGGACCATCGCTAGACCCTGTCGATTACCAATACTTACCAAAATCGTATTGCCGGCCTTATAGGGGATTTCGAATATATCAAAAGCCGTTACCGAAAGCCGAACAGTACTAGAATACCTATGTTAAATAAATTAACAGTGTTATCAATACAATACTGAAAATCACGACCATTAATGATCATGTTACAATTTACATTCTACATTAATGTTAAAACAAAGAAAGCGAATAAGTAAATACAGCTATTTATCTTCCATTAATAAGTAATTTTTGTATTGACAGGAAAACTGATATCAAAAAGCCCAAAAGATTTTTTTGGGCGCCATAAAACATGAAACACGGAATGGAAATTGAAGACAAAAGAACGAGCCTTCCTTCAAAACAATATGAAGAGGGCTTAAGGCACAAAAGGTTGCTTCTAGATAGAATGAGATAGCGTACATCAAAACTCTAAGGCCGAGCACAAACACTTGATTCACTCATACAAATAATGAGGGTAAGGAATTATAACAGAAACGAAAATAGAACCTTATTTAGAAGATGTGTGTACAGGATTACAATAAAATTTCTTTGACTAGGTTTCCGCTTCTAATACTCCATCATTTCATATACCTATACATCTATACAGATAAATAAAATTGAAGTGTCTGTTTGTAATTCCAAAATAACAGCTTTTCACCAAATGCATATGAAAGTATACACGCTACCGACAATAAAAAACCAAATTTAAAAAAAAAACTCTGTATGTCTGTCTGTTTGTTCCGGGTAATCTCTGAAACGGCTGGACCCATTTTAATGGAACTTTCACTGGCAGGTAGCTGATGTTTCAAGGAGTAATTAAGCCTTTTATTTATTAAAAATATTATTTTTCCGCGACAATAAGGATGAAACTAAATCTACGCGGGTGAAACCGCAGGGCACAGCTAGTTTTATTATAAGGTGGCAAAAATCATACACCTGATGGAAAGTGGTCACCGCTACCTTCGCACACTTGCAACCGACATTCCGTTACAATGATTGTGAAACGTGTTAAACGTGCTATACCTATCTTACCTGTTGGTTGTTCATTGTTTGTTGTATTGAGTATGTCAATACCGGTGGGTGGTGAGCAAATAAAGAGAGAACCCTTTATTCAATATCGTTTTCTGGTTTTATAACAAAAACACATACCTACAACTATATGTCCGAGACGAATTACATAGTAATGCTGTAAATCTACTGTTTATGATACCAGTCGATCGTGCACTATGAGTTCAGTAAAGTAAACCATTTTGCCATGTCACTAGTACCCAACTCACTGTTGTAACTTTTCTATCATCACACTACTCCTTAAAATGGTACAATTAATGGCTAACTTAATTAAAATCACTTAGATACTACATTTGTTTATACTATAATTAACGCACAGTATAAACTTCTAGTCCTGGTGAGGTGTTAGTAGACACTAAGAAATTGTTTAAAATTCCACCTCTGAAGGGGTGAGATGGGGGTTGAAGTATAATATAATATTATACTGTAAAGGTGGTGTGAACAAACAAGTGCGGGATATTATGTCTTGCACCAGTTTTCGCATCGATTCCCTTTGCTGTGAATATTGCCCAAAAGTTTAATGGAGAGTGGAGCGGAATCCACGCTCCCCTCCTGACCTCAAAATAAAGCGGAAATCCAAACATTTTCTTTTATTTGGCAACCTAACACACAATAGACGAATCAATATTAAACATCAAGCGGTGTGCGCAATGTCGCACGTTAACAGAACTTGTTAGATAATTTGTAAATTCAATAATCTATAAATGTTGAAGAATGTTTGCCTTAAATAACTAGGAAGAACTCACTATTTATATCCACTAGTAACAGTTGATTTATTTTTTGTTCATAAGTTCTATAATAAAATACGATATTTTATTTAAGTTTCTAGCTCAAAAAATGTAAAACCCTCGTATATGTATACCAGTGTAAATGTAAGAAGTTCACCGCTTTTATTCTTTTACTTCCATAATAAATAATCGCAAGCGTGGTATTCTATCTGGTAAGTAGAAGTATCTGTTGTTATAATACCATACAACCAGAAAATGTACTATCCATAATGTATTTGTACTTGTTTATCTTATTGCTCAGGACAACGTGGAATGATCCAGGCAAGTTTTTCTCTGAAACTATTTGCGAGAATTCTCGGTTCTTTACTTAGAATTTACAGAAAGAATAGCTGAAACGTGCAGTTCTACTCTAAAGGATTAAAAACATGCTATCTTAGTAAATTATTTTTTTACTTAACATAAATTAATAAGCTTAAAATGCTAATGTCATACCGCAAAATATAATGCATAAATTTAAGGGTTGGCTTTTAAATATTTCGTTAATAAACGCTAATTATAAGATGTACATTAGTTTGTTCACTTGCATTTCATCGTCAAAAATTATAAATAGCATAGCATTGCATATGTTGAACATTAATGTTATACTGTCCATTCAAATATAAATAAAATTCTTATAGAACAATAGTTTCATGTTTATGCTTTTTACATAGATAGATATTCCATTTTGCAGGTGAGGGTCAGATTTATTAGCTATAGCCAATTAGTTATTGATGTTTCTTCTATTTTGGCAAAGTAAACATTATTTTTATGTTAGTAAATGTTACAAAACTTGACGAACAACTTGGAACTATCCAAATTCATATCACTCATACTCCAGCCGGCGAGAATGTGCATGTATACTCGTATTAAAATTACACAGCTAATAGAGATTTGTAATTATAAAGTTACAGAAAGTCCTGAAATGTGAGCAAACATATGAATTTCTTCATTGATTGCTGCAAATTATAAAGATTTTTCCGACTTTATTTCACCTTCATCCAGAACAAACATTAAAAAAGTATTTGTTATGCACATGAAAGGGACCTGAAAGAGATAGGACCGCCATTATAACGGTACTGTTCCGGGTATAATGATACAAAAACGTATGTTATTATATGTTCTTACTTCACACGTGGCAAGCCAACGTGACAGATCGTGGGTCCTACGCCATCCCCCAGGCACAATGCCAGTCACGAGGATGTATGTTGGTTTATCCACTGTTACCGCATTTACTGGATTAACAACTTCTTTATTATTCTTATTTTCTTATCTTTATTATTCTCTTCTTTATGATTGACTAGTTCGTGCCGAGAATAAATTGGCAGCAACTTTGATTAGCCAAATTATAACGACGACCGAATAAAAAAGTTGAAGGTAGATTTCTGGAAAAACTACCCAAAATAATTGGTCAACATTCATACTCAAGACTTCTATGTTAGGTATTTAAGTATTTAATGTATATTACATCTAACAATTAAACAATTCAAAGTTCTGTCTGACTCATTGACAGACTTATATATTAAAACACTGCCTAAGCTGCTGGTCTCAGGGACATGAAATTTGGAAAGGGGTGTTCTTGGTATGGTGTAGGAATTCACTTAAAGGGGTTTGCAAAATATCACCCCTATGTTTGTATGTGAAATTTTATTGCCACGCAGGCCAGGCTGCAATCGCAAGCTATTCGTTCGTATAATCATAGAGTTAATTATATATCGCCAGTTTTATATTTACTTACCTCAAATGTGACGCACAGTTGACGAATAACCCAAAACATTTGTAAAACATAAATCTCTCTCTCTCTGCTAATTGCTATGAATTTGTTTTAACCGTCGGCAAACCAGTATACAAACAAACATAGCAAGTTAAATAAAAAGCGTGCAAAAAGTGAGGCTATTGAAAATGTTCAATTCGCAAGCACTCGAACCGGCCGGAGTTGGGACTGGTTTAAATTTGAGCAAAGTTAGTTTGTTGCGGGTTCCGGACAGGGCCGGCCACTCGATAGGTAAGCCGTCTTTGGTCGCCGCAGAGTTGCTCAATGCAAATTGGATAAGCTCAGCGAGTACAGAGTTACTAATCAACTTTTACGTTCCTTGTTATGTCATGTGCTCTCCATTGTGATGTATTGTATCACTCATTAAAATCTATATCTATACAGATAAATGAAATTGAAGTGTCTGTTTATAATTCCTAAATAAATGCACATGAAACTATATACGGTAATGAAATCTACTCAGATCAATAAATTGGAAATGTCTGTTTGTAATCCCAGAAAAACAGCTTTGCAGTAAATGAAAGTATACACGATACTATAAAACAAATATATAAAAAAAAAAAAAATTTTTTTTCTCTGACCATTTGCCTGTTTGTTCCGGGTAATCTATGAATTACCTGGACTGATTTTAATGGGACTTTTACTGACAGATAGCTAATGATAAAAGGAGTAACTAAGACAACTTCGATTAAAAAAAGCGTTAGGGTTCCGCGGGCTACCCAAGTAATTAAATCTACGCGAGTGAAACTGCGGGGCACAGCTAGTAGAAGATAAGTACTCGATAATCTTAGTGCGATTGGCATTGACTAGTAGAGTAGTTTTGTCAACTATTTTAACATCATTAGATATATTTTATACAATAAAAATTCCAAGAAGGACTGACTCACTTGTACACCAGAATTGCTAAACTAATGAAAGAAATTCGGTTGAAAATGTACCGTAGCTACAATTTGGTTGGGTTATCGCAATAGAGTAAGCTGCAACGCAGATGTTGTCATGTTTTTATGTAAGTATATCCACTTGTATTGTGCAGATACCTAACACCGCCTCCAGCATTACGGCTAACGAAATCAGACTGCGTTGCGCTACTTCACACAAGTACATGATTAAAAAAAGTTTGAACGTGTGTGGATAACATTCCGTTTTTTGTGTCGTAAGGCGAAATATGTGAATATTGCGGCGTGGTTCAACCCCATATACTTTGCTTGTTGCACTTTATATATAAAAGATAATTACAGAACTTTTGTACTGTAAGTAACTGAGCTACCCGCATTATAAGCTTACAGGAATTTGCGGAGCGCTTTTCTGCTTACCTCCTAACAAAACACCTTTTAGTAATAATATATAAGTTCTTATACCTAGAGATATCAGATACAGACTTTCATGTATTCATTTTGCAAAATAAAGGATTTATGCAGAAATTCAGCTTTCCTTTACTTACACACATACATGCTCACACCTGTATTCTCCGAAGGGGTATGCAAAGATGTTGTATTAGCAATACTCACTTTTCACCGAACATGATTAAGTGCTTACGTGACAAATGGTGAGTTTATCGACGTCTCAGGCACTAAATATACGTCTTTGAATTCCTTATTATTTATTTTTGTGGTAAAATTTAGTTGTTAGATGGTTACTAAAGGTAGATGCTTATTGGATGATATGTGGAACATAAAACAATACCGTTGTAAATAAACAACATATAATGCCTAAAACATAATAAAATAAAAGACAAAATATATGCGTAATGATGCAACCTATTATTTAAAACGTGTGATTAGTTTGTAAAAGGTCGGCTATTTGTGGAACTCCTGACAATTTGCCAAATATTCAATATTACCGCGGTACGGGACGAGTTCACAAATTACGCAAACAAAATTGACATTGTTAACCCGAGGTATATATACATCGCACCCCAGTGAACGATTATAAAATTGAACTGTTAATTGCGCTGAAAAAATATATGTAATCTCCCAGTAATTTGACTTTGACTTTTGACTGACTTTGACCTTGCCCACTGAAGCAGCCCCTTTGATGACCAGAAATATTTATTATTGACGCTCCGTGCATGACACGCGACGGTGATGGTCGAAGAGGGAACGTCGAGTTTGAGACTATGCCCAATCTCATACTTTTCAATAATAAGAATATTTTTTAGTCTGACACGTTTTTAGCGCGGTTATGGTATGCCACGGTATAGTGGGCAGAAAACTTTAAAGGTAACTCCTACTACAGTAGGTTGTACTACATTGTTATACACGAAGAGTTTGGTTAAACTTTACTTCCTTCATCTTCTGTGGCTAGGTATGACGTAAAACAATTTTTTCGGGGATTGGTACTTGAAATTACTGCTTTAAAGATGTAGAGAAATATTCTTATACTAGTTACCACCACTAGGTCCATAATTTATTTTGATTAACATCCTATATTTCTCAAATACATTTTGGCATTCTAGTAGTAGAGGATTTTTTAAATAGGTTCCTATATTACTTATATTATAGGTATATATTAATAGGTCACAAACAATTATTTATTAGTTATAATACTATTAGTAGGTTTTGATCATAAATGACGTTACAGATATTAACCATCACATAATATTGTAAAAGGGAAAAATGCCCTCAGGCTAACGATAGCCGTTAAAGCAGCGTGTATTTATAAAACATAATAATTATGCCATTTAACCCTGAACCGATTATGTTGAAATTTGGAATCAAGATGGCTTCTCCCCCAAGGACCGATATAGGCTACGTAATCAAAAGCTAGTAATGAATGAATAAACCGCTTCATTCACTAACGCCAATTTGTAACCAAATCATGAACATACATGACGGTTGGAAAATTAAGTACCCAATCAAACAGTTTCACAAACACAATCTCACAACTAAGTAATTACTTCTCACTCAAGCGTAGTCTGATGGCTTAGAACAACATTCGACCGTCGTTACCTACCTTTTGAGAGCATTATTAAATATATATAAAAACTTGCTGTGCCCCCGGTTTTGCCCGCGTAAAGTGAATTTCGTAGGTGACCCGCAGAATCTTCATGTTTTTTAAAATAAAAGCAGCCTATGTTACTTGTAACATTAGCTATCTACCAGTGAATCCCTTTTAAATGGTTCCAGCCGTGTCGGACATTAGACGGTACAAACAGACAGACATAGAAAGAAGGACATACAGAGAAGATTAAATATTGTTTTTTTAATATGTGTACTGTATATACTTTCATATTAAGCATTTAGCTAAAAGCTTGTTATCTTAGAATTACAAACATATACAGAGTGTCGGGAAAACCGGGACAGCTCTTAAAATATGTGATAGGGTATAATTTTAGGAAGCAATTAAAATTATTATGACAAAAATATTTTCTTCCATTTTGGAGTTATTGATGTTCATAGTTGACCATATCAATACATTATTTTCGCATAAAAATCAGCTGTAACGTAGAGTTATTCACGTGAAATCTAACTATGTTTTTATTTTTTTTCTCCCACTAATAAATCCGAAAAATGGTTTTATGGGATTATTTCATAATCCCATAAAACCATTTTTCGAAACCAGTAACCTTCCCCTTAATTTAAAAAGTTTAATGACCGCGTACGGAATGTAGGTAAACGCGGCCGCGCGTTCATTCAATCGCTTAAGGCCGCGAGCTCGTCGGCCGTTGCCTATAACTACGTTATCGTTGGAGCTGGATATTTTACGATTTCAATATAGTGATATATTCATAAAACCCTACAACTTCTAGAAGACAACTGTTCCTTTTTTTCCGACACCCTGTATATAGTAAATGTTATTTATCTGTATTTATGTATAAGTGGACATTAATGAAAATGATAAGTGTATCATTTTCAGGCCTAGGAGCCCTTGGAGCACTATTTATGATACCAATTTCATTTCATGATACCGAAATGAAACGACAATACTGAACGTGGATAAATTTACCACCAGCTCGGAAACTAGCCTTCTGAGTTAAACCTAACAAGAAACAGAATGTACATATATAATTTCGCATTGTTACCACGCCAAGTTTTAACCGTCAATGCTTAGAAGTTCATAGTACGCTCTGCTTAAACCGATGATGGTAAACTAGGGGCCTTTTTTTTATTGGCTTCGGCTCCCTTTTAATCGCCTCTTACGACAGGCAGGGGATATCATAGCCAAATTTTAGACCCTGGCTATTGGGTGAAGCTAGGGGCCTAATACAAGGCACACATTAATACAAATAATTACCCTAATATATAAGTACCCTAATCGTACATAAATACATATGATCACTGTAGACAAGTAGCAAATTAAATGAGAGAGCAGTGAAAAAAAGCAGCTGACATACAACGTATTTATTTGACAACTTCCACTTTTTAAATATAATAAGAAAAACAACACAATAAAAAAAAAAAAAAGTATATATCAAAATAGTTTCCAACAATCACGTTAGTATGCCCCGAAGGAGAGGTGTATTAACAACACCCACTTTTCATTGAAGATGTGTTAGTGCCAACGTGACAGATGGTAAGTACATAGCTGTCTCGGGTACTATACATACGTCTTTTGAATTACTTCTCAGACATATGAAGGTTTCCTCACGATGTTTTACCTCACCGTAAAGGATGTGGAAGAAAATCACTGTAGTTTTAGAAAATTTTAATGGTACAGGCCCCTGGGATTCGAACTTGCGTAGCTTGCGTAGCAGGCGGTTGCTCAAACCCCACCGCCACCACAGCGGTAATATTAAGTACGTGTGTATACTTATACAATACTCCTGATATGTTGAGAAAATGATGATACGGATGGTGAAATAACGAGCAACAAAACACAGTGTAATTCCTCAAAAGCCTCTCAAATTTTGGTTCAATTAAAGCATGAAAAATGTTCACATAGTAATATTAGCACAAAATATTATTACAGCGTGCTCGTTAATATGTCATTGACCCAGAAAATTTTGGTCTCTTCCAGATCCCATCGAAAATATTGCAACGGGCACTACATTTTGTCCCCTCCGAAGAAAATTAAAAGTGGTCTGTAAAATACTAACTTCGGTTCAATGTGGGATATAATGTTACTTGGGAGTGAATAAACAAGAAATATGCGGTGGCTTGTGTTTTGTTTTAGCGTTTATAAAGCGGGGAGCCTTTATGGTTTATAGCTCAATAATATGGGCCGTAAAAAGGCCCGGACCCTCGTCGCCTCTCACTCGCTCCACAATTGAGTCATCCTAGAGATTGCCTCCGACTCCTTTAAGGCTTCTTGAATAATTCTGCTTTATAGATACCTAGCAAGATGCAAATTAACTTTGTGCATACAACATCACACTAAATATGTAACAATATTATACAATATTCTAAGTTAAATACTGCTGCCAGAATATACCTTTGACCCTCTCAACCGTATGCTTAAATTAAAATATTGTACCGTTATTATTACACTCGTAGGTAAATGCTCTTTATAGATTAAATGCATAATAATCGTAAAGCAATAACATCTACTGTAATAGTAAGCTTTTCTTTCAGATTTTCCTTATTTTATATTGGATAACATTTAATATGTTGTCGAAACAGGAAGACAATGTTCAAAGGGATAACTTTGTCAGTATTGTGAAGCTACCTGGCAGAATACAAAAATATTACACGCTTACTATCCAATTTCAGTCACAATATGATATTACCCTGCATTTTTATATTATACTAGCTGTGCCCTGCGGTTTCACCCGCGTAGATTTAGTTTCATCCTTATTGTCGCGGAACCCTAATATTTTTGATAAATAAAAGTAGCCTAAGTTACTCCTTGAAACAGCTACCTACCAGTGAAAGTCCCGTTAAAATCCGTTCAGCCGTTTCAGAGATTACCCGGAACAAACAGACAGACAGACAGACAGTGAAAAATTTTAAAACTTGGTTTTTTAATGTCAATAGCGTGTATACTTTCATATGCATTTAGTAAAAAGCTGTAATTTTGGAATTACAAACAGACACTTCAATTTTATTTATCTGTATAGAGTATAGATATATATGTACACAATATTACTATTATATATTGTGTACATAATGATTGCCTACGAAAAATTGCTAAGACAAATCTGGCAGGCGCTACACAGGTTGTAGCAAGGTGTACATAAAACCTGAAGAATAAGCTATCTATAATAAATGTAAGAAATAATAGAAAAAAAACCTAATAATTAGTTTAATTGCCTACCAACTAGGCCATTTTAGTCAGTTGAATATGAAGTCTGTCTTGAAACAAATTAATCAAGCTACCGTCGAATAGTTAAACAACAAATCCTAAAACCCTCTACGCCAATAACTAATTTAAATCCCAGAGAGCAAATTGAACATTTACCTGAAAGTCCTGAGACCCGCTGAGCGGAGCTACTTGACACTTCACAAAAGATTATTATTATCTTTGCACCGGCGTCGTCGATAGAATCACCGATAAAGTTCATCCTCGACTTGTGAAATTTTCTACTGAGAACATTTTATTGAGAGAATACATTTTACATTTCTGTCTCAGTTTAACTTTTAAAGGGTTAATATGTGTTTTTGATAAGTTTAAAATTGGTATCAAAGACGTATGCATAGTGCCTGAGACGACTATAGACTCACCATCAGTCACGTTGGCACTTAATCACCTTGTGTAAAAAGTGGGTGTTGTTATTACAACACCTCTTCCTACCCCTTCGGGGAATACAGGCGTGAGGATATGTATAACGTTAGATAAAAGTGCTGTCACAAGTTAAGAGCGCGATATACTGTGCATGTTTTTATTTATCTGGCGCCATACATATAGACGGAGACAGACTTATAAAATGACTACTGCACATTCAAGGTACGTGCTCAAAACTCGGTGTGGTGTGACCTTCAATTGAATTCAAATCGAATCATTTGATGAATTTGATCATTCATCAAATCTAGATAACTGACCAAAATCCAACCATTTCCAATAGAACATTTCGTTAATGTTCACCAGAGCAAAAAACCGTACATCGAAATCGGGCGCAATTCACAAAGGCCGTCACAAATTACAAACTAATCATAGTCCACCAATTGGGTCGCTCGGAAGAGGTTAATTTTCCCAATCCCGGCGCCGCGTTAACGCTCTGCTCGTAACTGCCGCCCCACCAATTAGCTTTTACTGCCCTTGTGGTCCGATAACTACTCCACAAGACTTATCTATCGAACGACCCGGGTATTATGTCCTAGTAAACACTAGTAGAAATTGTATATCGCTTCGCACTACACTCCCTCACGATTAACTTTGATTTATTTGTCAGTCTGTGTCTGGATGTACTATGAGACAAAGAGCAGCATTCATAAACTTGTTCGACTTACTCGAGTTAATTTTACATGAAATAAGAAATTAAAATTAGAAATACTATATTTTATGATAGCAGATAGGTCACAAACTTACTTTAAGTGTAGTAGTAAAATTCAGGGTATTTTTCAGAGCGATTTTTTTCATCCCGACATTGCGAATAGATTGTGAATACCTAAGCCCAAAAACATCCTTAATTTCGACCAGCGGAGCTATGTGATTCGCAGCTTATGGTGTAGTGCATTTGAATAATAATTCTCACTTCGTTAGATTCGTGTCTCTTGCTGATTCAATGAGTTATTTCCTCTTCGCTAAAAACTTAAATGAGCCGTTTTTTTTCATCACCAAAGTATGCAATAGCAAAATCAGCACTTCCTTATTGCAAAAAATGTTTTCAGCGTAGACTAGACTAACTTCTACACTAAAACTGTGTTAAAAAAAATATTGGGACTTCAGAATTTGTATATGTATATATGTACGTAGGTATACAGTTAATAATTCAGTTTACAGATAATTATATCTTGGTACCTATTTGTTCTCTTTATTGGCCTGTTAACGAACCAGTCAGCTGCGATCTAGTATCATAAATTATGGATTCTGTGAAAGCATCTGAGTTAATAAATAATATCATAATTCTAAAAGCTCTCGATCCTTTAAAGTTTTCTGTCTTTCAAACCTTTTTGTCATAATTTCAAACGCCTGTGATGTGTAAATAACGCTTGAAAATATATTTTTCTCCCCCTTGAGCGTCAAATCAGAACGTTTCAAATGCCCCTTGTTTGCTAAAACCGGAAATTGTGAAGAGAGGTGACTCTTTGCAATTTTAATTCATAACTTTTCATTGGCACCTCAGTGCAAATACTCGGACGGAATAACACTTTTACTTTATTTTAACTTTTATCGACATTTGTGCATTGGAATTGTGTCCATTACTAAATGGGCTTACATTTCTTAATAATTACGGAATAATTATAATATGAAGTAAATAACAAATGTTTACCATACTGCCTGCATTACTAACAGCTCAAAAGGGCCGCTATCAAATAAGTTAATATTTATTCAATGAGAACCATCTATACAGATAAATAAAATTGAAGGGTCTGTTTGTAATTCCAAAATTACAGCTTTCAGTAAATGCAAAGACGACACTGATATAAAAAAAAACTTTAGAGGTGTCAAGGGACACCCGGATGGAACGAAGTTCTATATATATATATACTCTCTCGACTTCGTAAACACAACAGCGTATAGGTTAGAACACGCACGGCTAGCTAAATACATACGTTCTGATATTGTAATATTAAAATATGATTTGCTTTTGAATTTAGAATAAAAGTGTCGTTACAACTTTTTCGTAAGATTTTTTTCCGTCTAGCCTTTCACAACGCGCGATAAGGAACTTTGTTCCAAAAAATCTCTGACTGTCTGTCTGTTTCTTCTGGGTAATCTCCAAAACGGCGCGTACGATTTTAAAGAGACTTTCACTGGCAGATAGTTATATTATATTATGCTACAATTAGTAAATCAGGCTACTTTTATTAAGAAAAAAGGATAAGGGTTCTGCGGGACACCAATGAAATTAATTCTACGCGGATGAAACCGCGTGACATATCTACATGCACAAGGCGAGTATTAGAGTAGTATAAGAGGCAATCTTTACCAACATACGAGTAGCTTCCCTATATTATTGCGACGTAAGTACGAAGAGAAATATTCTACAAAAGGTATTGTTGGAGCTGCAGCAATGTCAATTGTGTCTCGAGATATCAGGAGGATATCCCCATGCAATTGAATCATTGCTCACAGACACATTGTACAGGGGGTACGTAAACACCCATATACCTGCGCCCTCGACGCGTTGTTTCCAGAGAGGTACACTGTAAGTAACTATGTCAATTCTTCGCCGCACACATAAACATCTACTCGTATTGTTGTAGTGTTTAACTTTTCTCTCTCAGGGCGACACATAAACTCGTCGCAAATCCTACAGAGAGTTTGAGAGCGTCGTCTCAGAAATTTTCCAAGTCAACGAAAGCAAGGAGCGACAATCTCGCCGACCTACGTCTTATTTTTCAGAGAACCGACCCGTTACTACGACAGAGATTTACATTTGAAATAGGCTGAAACACTCTTTTATTTCATTCCTTTTATTTTTTTTATGTTCGTATAGCTGCAGTCTCTTCGTTGGCACCATTCGAGGATCTCTTGCCACGAAATGAATTAAGCTAAGTACCTTTATAATATTAAATATGAGAATCACCATGATTTATTAGGACCGAATTTGCAAATGGAAGTTGCGGCTGGACGAATAAATTTGACCGCTTCCCAGAGTTTCCGCCGAGTAAATTGCCACAATGTAATTATGAAACTTCCTACATGTGATGTGATCTCCAACTGAAGGGCACTAATTTAATCAAACTACGAATTTTAAATCATCTCTAATGAAAATTAACGACGCAAATGTATTAGGTATTGATTTAAATTAAACCATAAACCATATAAATATAGAATAATTTATCAAACTATATTTGGAAAATAAACTGTGTCGGGCGAATCTATCCATCAAACATTTTTCTTTTACGACCTCCGCTATGCATGTGTATTTATGAACGTGTTTTAACTTTATATACCAAACATATACCTAACTGACACAACCCCGTCATGCATAAAAGTTCCTCATAGGTAAGTTTATTTTGAAGGTTCCAATTAACCTTTGAATTATAAATTAAACATTAATGTTAATATAGCAAGCACTTTTTGATTTCTTCATATTTTTTCCTGAATTGGAACAGAGTCAGTAAAATAAGGAAACAGACATCAATTACTGATGTCTTTCAATTCCATTAATAATTCATAATCCTCAACCATCGATTGGTTGCTCAATGCACTGCAAGTTGTGTATAATCTATTTTATCAATATTTCTTCACCCATTAAGGAATATACAACAGCCACTTAAAATAAGTAAATAATGTCGTTGGAACTAAAATAAAACCGGTCAAGTGCGATTCGGTTCACGCGCTTCCAACTCCGTACAATTGTCTATAAGAACAGCAAAAAAAATCATATGAGGTAACGAATCCCTAAATATTATATTGTTATCTATTTCTTAGTATTTGTTTGTCATGGCATACAGCCTGGAGACAGACTGGTAGACCGACAGACAGACGGGCAGTTATGTCTTAGTAATAGGGTCCCGTTTTTTATCCTTTGGGTACAGAACCCTAATAATGTTGGCATGGTAAATTTACCATACTTATACTTACTAATTAGTAAGAACATTGTTATAAGTTAAGACACTAACAAATGTAGGTATGTACGTAAACATAATAAGATAATTTTAAATATGTAAACCTTCGACAGATAACAATACCAAACACTCGCTTCGTAAAGCCACTTCCTGCTCAAGTCCACAGAGCCTTAAGGCTTCCTACTACTCAAACAAGTCAAACAACGTGTTATTACACCGTCTTATGTAAGTTAATAATTAAATAATTACCTAATACATGTAAGAGCAGGTACGCTAAGTTCCGACACATTTGCCGTTAGCAAACATGGATTAATATCATGCAGTGTATCATGCTTATTTATGCTTTGTTAGTTAGTAGTAACTGCGTGCGTATAGAGTGGGTGCTATGTTAAGTTATGTGCTTTACATAACACTAGCAGTGCCCGCGGACTCCGTTCCGAGTTAGAAATATTTTTGTACCGGGCCATTTGTCCCGCGTAATATTTGGAAATTATTATAGCCTATGACACTCCACACTAACGTAGCTTTCAATTAGTGAAATAATTTTGAAAATCGGTTCAGTAGATCCAGAGATTACCCCCTTACAACTTACAACTCACAAACGTTACCTCTATGACTATAATCTATACATCTATACAGATAAATAAAATTGAAGTGTCTGTTTGTAATTCCAAAATAACAGCTTTTCACTAGTATACACGCTACTGACACTAAAAAACCAAGTTTTAAATTTGTTCTCTGTCTGTCTGTTTGTTCCGGTTAATCTCCGAAACAGCTGATATATCAAGGAGTAACTTAGGCTACTTTTATTTATTAAAAATATTAGGATTCCGCGACAATAAGGATGAAACTAAATCTACGCGGGTGAAACCGCAGGGCACAGCTAGTATTAGTATAAATATGTATCGTATTTCTACTTGGTCTTGAATTTTCTGTGTATGCTATATAGTAAACACGAACTACAAAACTTAGTTTAAACATAGCTCTTCCCTATAGGCAAGATCTGCCGGCTTGTTCCGGGTGTAGTGGCTACTTGTCGAACCACTGCACTTTAATGTCAATGTGGGTAGAGGATGATGTCAATGTCAATAGGGTGGCGGTAAGGGATATCAAATAAACCGACCGATGTCAATGAATGTCTTTAATGCACTGAAATATAATTACTATACTAACTTAGAATGTAGGTCGCACATGTAAGCGCTTGCAATGATGAAATGTTGTGTGTGCACTTTTATAATACAATACAAAATGCAAGGCTTTGCCTGTACGCCGGGAGTATTTGAGGAGTCAGGTATGTAGAACATAAGGGCAAGAGCGGCACAAAAGATCCCAAGGGTCGACGTGCTTCCGGGCAACCGGACTCAATATTGCCACAAGGAAGATAAGATAGTTTAAACATTAACAGCCATGTTATATACTAATACATAAAATACACCTCCTTTGTATGCATATCGGGTAGGTCTGAGAATCGGTCAATCTCTATTTTTCATACCCCTAAATGATAAGGGTGATCCACTCCATAAAAAGTACACCGTTTACTGGCATTCATATTCATGTTGCCTGTTTGTTGCGGGTAATCTCGGAAACGGATGGACCTATTTTTACGGTACTTTCACTAACTTAGCCTACTTTTATTTAATAAATAAAAAGTATTCCGCGGGACACCCATAAATTTACATAAATTTAACTCAACGCGGGTGAAACCACGGGGCACCGCTGTAATATTATGAATACAGATGTCTCTGTCCGTCTGCCCGTCCTTTACCTTTTCACTACTAAACCAGTGGACTGATTATGGTAATAGGGATAGCTTTACCCCAAGGACTGACGTAGGCCGCTTTGAAAATCGTTACGAAGTCGCAAATAAAAGTATATATTTATATATCTAACTAGCTGAGTAGATTTATGAGTGGCTTTAAATTACGAAACTCAATTCTTTTTTAATAAAAATTCTCTCATTACCTTGTAATATCAACTCCTAGAGAAAGTTTCGTTGAAATTGATTCAGCATTATTAGGGATTAGCCGGCACAAGAACAACAGACTGACAGTTTTTTTTTGTTTTACCTATATATTTGAATTGCATATTATATGATTATGTATTTAGTGAAAAGCCCACGTTATTACAAACGGACACTTCTATATTATTTATCAGCATAGACGTATTAGAGAAGGGAGAGAAAACTTTCAAGTTGGCGTTGCAGAATCGCACCGCCAAGGTTTCGATCGATCGCCTGAAGCCGGCATACATTACTCGCGAAGACGTTGAGACCAGACCTGACGATAACAACTCCACAACACCAGTCAGGAAGACCAGATCGGGACGAATTGTACGTTTCCCGGATTACTTTCGACCGTACTAAGTACCAGTCTCAGCGGGGGGGTAGTGTAGTGTCCATGTTTATTCTATGTATAAATTTCTCACACTACTAAATTTAATTACATTGTAATTAATATATTTGTAAATTACGCAAGCAAACCCGAGCGCGCCTTATTATAGCTTGCATTTAATAGTTTTACCGCTACATGCCGGCGACCATTGCTGCGCTTGCGACGCGCCAGCGGTCCGCCGCACCGCCCGGCAGTGTCGAGACCACTGTGACGGCGAATGCACGCTCAATTTCACTGCGCTCGCTCACCGCTTATTTACTTAACTTTGCTCATATTCATTCCTATCATCTCATTCTTCGTATTGTGAACTGTGTTGGACCTATTTGTTTTGTGTAATAATCGTATTGGACATTATACATCTAAATATTCGTACAGCGTTTCATTTCTACACATCAAGTAGGAAACCACCACATATGTATAGTGAATGAGACGGCGATGGACTCACCCTCTGTCACGTTGGCACTTAATTATATTCGGTGAAATGTGGTTGTTGAAAATTACAATACCTCTGCCTACCTCTTTGGAGAATAAAGGCGTGAGCATATGTATGTATGCGTTATCATAGATGCTTTTAAAAATAAACGGAATAATATACATCCAACGAATAAAAACTTCCTCATCAAGATACAAAATTTGAAGACAATATTGTGTAATATGGCAGCAAAATATTCCAAGCTATTTACACTTCGCACAATTTGTTCCTTCAATCAACGCTCCCCAATTTGATGATGCGTATGACTCAAGGCGTGAATTAACAATAATCGAATAAAGGAAAGGCACATGGAAATTTAAATGTGCGTGCAAAATACAACAAACATAATACGCGCGAATGAGGTGCGTTTATTAGAAGATGAATTAATTTCATTTAACGTACGCAGAGGCACGATGACATGTCGGTCCTAAACAATTTATGCATTCGCTGTTAATTAAATTATATCACGAGACTTCCCACGAGGATCTTTTAATGTCCGACTCGTAAGATCGGAAGGCATAAATTAATTCAACAATTTGTTATTCTAGACCACGCTTCATTAATTATTACCCACCTACGGTCTTTCTTAACAAGGGTCTATTAGACTGAATAGGTACTAACATTGCCTTCCATTTCTCTGCATATTTAATGTCTATTTATAAATGTATATATGCATATTATATATGAGTGAACGGGACGCTCACTTCACTTCATAACGCTTGAGGACGATGGGTGGCATTTCCACTGTTAAAACTGGTTAGCTGACTATTACTTCATACGTTTTTGTACGCTAACAATTTTTTTTTATAGAATATCTGCAATTTAAAAAAATCATACTTTTGCTATTTGTACAATCTATGACTTATGATTTAAAAGAATTTCTTGTCCATTTTGAATCTAAATATTTTTTATTGTATCCTAATAAATATCATCATTTAAAATACAGTAAAAGGTTGAAATGTCAGAACATGCCATCCCAGTGTCTTTTATTAAAGATATCACAGTTTTTATATTACTTAGTAATGTAATTAATCATGTTGGCCGCTCTTCCTCTACAGTTCTCAGCGTTTCTCGTCGCCAGCTGAGTAATTTCATTTATTCCGTAATTTACCTACCCATTCATTGTTACACTTGCTTAAACTTCTTCAACTAGATAAATTAGCTGAGGAGCCTGTTCTTGACTGTAATCTCTTGGAATTATGCGTAAGTATATAAACATTGTCAATAAGTAAAATAAATATATCCATCTTATATATAAAAATGAATCCCCATTTCCCTTGGTCACGGCATCACGCCTGAACGGCTGGATCGATTCTACCGGGACTTTTACTGGCAGATAGCTGAAGTTGTAAGGAGTGTTGTAAGACAGAAGAAGTTAAAAACAGAACAACAAAAAAGCATGGAACTAAATCTTCCCGTGTGAAACCGCGGAGCTCAGCTTTTTTTAAATAAATATACACTTTTACATTTGTTTTTGTTGCGTCCAGCTAAAGAGCAATGGATCGAATTCATATTATATATTGACAGATTTCTACATTACAAATAGTACCGATCATCATAGACCCACGGGAAATTAAGTATAGGGAAGGCATTTTCAATAACAGAAAAGCACGTTGGACTTACTGCACAGTATGTTCGCAATGTTTTCCAAGTGCCTACTTTTTAAGTATGGTTCTTAGCAAGCAGAAACTGTCTTGTTTCATTGCGCATTTTTTAACAGTTATTATCAAATAGTAGTAAATACTTTCTCTAAACTCCATTAGCCTAAAAACTAGAAACATGCTATTTCCAAATGTAAATCACCTTAACAACCCGATCTAAGTTAAACATTTAAATCTAATTACATTAGGCAAATCGATGCGAAGCGCGCTTTGCAAAGGAACATTTAATAGAGGTTTGCAAAAACGATAGCCCCAGCAAAAAGGATTTTGAGTAACCATAGATTAATAGGGTCATTAACGCAAGTTGTCTGTTAGTGCGTGTGCTTAGATTGGAACAATTCACCTAATTGCTGAGGTTTTCATTCCAGCTGCGTTCTATACCGTTATCCTTAGATTGCTGGTTTTGATCAAAAAAGCAATTTGTCAGTATTTTATACATAATTTGTTGTTGTTTAATATACATCTAGTGATCAAACATTCAATTATTGTTTACCAATTATCATGCTGCTTCTACTTAAATGTAAGTAACGATAAAGAAACATTTTGACGTTACCTATCACAAACCAACAGAAGTAGTAATAATATTATGATTCCAACTATTGTATAGAACCTAAAATAACATAATTTTATATATATAGATGGTGTCTGGAGCTGTTCTATTACTGTAGATTTGTATTGGTTGTTTTTTTTATTTTCCAGTAGTTATTACGCACACGGCGCATTTTCCCCCATTTGTGAATAATGTACAGTGTCGGCCAAAAATCTATTCTTTATTGACTTCCATACCAAAAAAACATCTTTTCTTTACTTTACAATAGTAAAAGGACCATATAATGCTTATCATCGTAGCATTGCAGCATCCAATCTAAGCACCAATACGCATAGCCCATGATACACTTATTTAGAATCGATCTCACGATTTTTTGATGGGCAAATGTTCGCGTTCGCAATTATAACATGATTAAATATATATTATGTATAGATTGCTTTATATCTAAGAAGAGAAAATAAATAATAGGAAAATGAAATATATTATACACTTTCATAAGTTGATAAATGCAAATAAAAGATCCTGTGCACCAGGTTTGCGGCAGAAAATCATTTACAGATCCGAAGCAAGTAAAACTTTATTTTTCCATCTGGTAGCCGTACATTTATTCTTCTTTTTTAATAGCTTTTGCCGGCAGTTTCCTTCACTTTAATGGATTACCAGTAATCTTTCTTCGAAACAGAACCCAAACGTCGTTAATTTGTTTTAAAACCATTTTGGCGAAATAGGGGAAAAGCAACATACTCGTACTGGCTGTCAATTACAAAAAGAATCCATTAGTTAAAGTATCCAGTTATCCATTTTATCAACATCCATTCTATTGTATCCGACACTACCAAATTGTGCATCACGATTTTTTCTGGTGAAACTGAAAATAGTGCAAAACATTTACCTCAAACATGCAAATCATAGTACCGGTTTTTATTTGCATTAACCTATTACAGTCTGTAACATTAGATGTAAATAAGATTGAAGTGTCTGTTTGTACTTTCAAATTAACAGCTTTTCACTTAATGCTTCTGCTACAACGTGTACATTAAAAAAAATGTTTCTTTTTGATTGTTTCGACTAAACTATGCAACGTCTAGAACGATTTTAAAGATACTTTTACTGGCAGATAGCTGATGTAGAGGTTGCTTATACAACTTTAATTTTGGAAAATATATTGTTTCTAAGTTACATAGTTTTTCATTATTAATCTTACGCGCTTAAAACCGCGGGCATCTGTTATTATAATAAAACCAGTTTCTAGCATGGTTACAAATTTTTGCGATGTTTTTTCCGTGTGGCATCGAGTGTACGGTACTTTATTGTTGCGCCGTCATCTACCCTCGTGACAGCTTACACATGAATTCGGGGATAGACAAAGAGTGTGCGCAATGAAAGAGCCTTTCATACATGTCGTCTACTAGCTCGCAGCGCAGTTACACAAGAGCTGGCTGCGTTGTGATAACGGCTAAATATCCTTCACAGGAAACAATTTGTTGTTCCGAACAATTATCGTTCTGTCGTTTGTTTATGTAGGCCTGGATTTATGGTATCTTACAATATCCTACTCTTCCAAGATTTGTACTTTGTGGTAATATTATTTTTGAGCGGTTAATTCTTACTAGTTTTGCGTACAGTAGTAGTACATTCTTACAGCGAAATCTGAACATATTTTAAAGTAGCCGTGCCCATTTTTATGAGTTCATTAAATAAATATTTCCGAACATGGTAATACTCGTATTGATGTAGATCCCGTGTCGTAGTCGTACTGCTAGTCGTTTAACAAAATGACGGGCCCTTTTTATCTTAGTCGGGTTGCAATTTGTTGCTCGCTCTATTTTCTCCGGACCGCAAACCGAGACGGTTTCTATTTTGAATATCCCTTTTCTCTAAAATTAAACCAAGTTGATTGCACCATCCGCAGACGCCCGTATTTTAAAACTCAGATCCTTCAATATTATCAAAGTAAAATTGTGAGCTCATGAGCTGCTTAAACGGTCAAGTGCCCCGCTCAATATTCGTATATTTGCATTCAGATAGAGTGGTATGCTTTTTATGATGTCAGTTCTATTATAATATATGTCTTGGATCTCAATAACCATTATCCCCAGGACGTTTACTGCTAAATCATTACCTCTATCTACATAAATAAGAGCAGGAGTTTTATTGTCGTCCCCTCAGTTCCCACGCACGTTTACTTCCGTGCCAAAGGAGTGTCGTGAAATTTCATCTCTTTGATAACGTACGACCGTCCAGCAGATCTTCATGTAAATTCCCAGTTTATTTGAGTAGATAATGCCTTTTTTCTTTCTTATAATTACTCATTATGCTTACTAATTACGCAAAAAATACTTTTAATTTGTAAAGATAGTGATATTATTTAAACAGATAAATACAGTTTAAGTGCCTGTTCGTAAAAAAAAATTATCAGCTTTTCACCAAGTGCATTTGAAAATTTATTTCTATTTCTTTCTCTGTCTGTCTGTCTGTTCGTTCAGGCCAACATCTGAAACGGCTAAACTGATTTTAACGGGACTTTAACTGGCTGATATTACAAGGAGTAACTTACGTTACTTTTATTTTAAAAGTAAAATTACAAATCTATGTACGGATGCCGGAGACTCAATAATATAAATGATTGTATACTAGCTGTGCCCTGCGGTTTCACCCGCGTAGAGTTAGTTGCATTGTCCCGCGAAATCATTATGTTTAAAAAAAAAAGTAGTCTAAGTGACTTTCACTGGCAGGTAGCCAATATTACATATTGGCTACCTGCCAGTGAAAGTCCCTTTGAAATCGGTCCAGCCGTTTTGGAGATCTCCCGGAACAAACAGACAGACAGACAGACCGACAGATAGACAGACCGACAGAAAGTCAGACAGAGAAAAAAAATTAATTTTGTTTTTTTTATATCTGTATCGTATATAATTTCATGTGCATTTAATGAGTAGCTGTTATTTTGGAATTACAAACGTATATTTATATCAATCTATTGAAGACACTTCAATAGATTGATTGTTGTGTTAACGATACAGGCCCTCAATGGTATTATGTCGTCGAAATCAGAATTTGAAGCTCACCCGATCGTATTAGCATGGCATTGTTTGTTTCTAAATATGACCACGATAACACCGCCAGCGCTGTCAGCAAACCCTATGGAACCAACCCGACTAACGGGAGCAACTCAATGGATACGTGCGTAATCTTCAACACGTTTAGTTCAATCCAGTAACCTAAGCCGGCTTTAGCTAATAATCCCAGCCCATTGCAAAATACTTGCAAAGTTTGACAATGGCAACGGATAGATTTACCATCGTAAATTGGGTTGAAGACATTTGGGTCTTGAGCCAAAAGCCTTCTAAAAGATGGTCGGTAGGAATCTGTTTAAGATAAAATCTACAGAATTTCCCGCAGTTTGATGAGATGTCAAAGGGAGCAGGTTTTACAAGAGTTCATTTCAATCGGGAGTCGTTGGAGGGAGGGCTGCACTTCGTTTGTAGCCATATCGCTCATAAGCGCACGCTATCTCGCCGCGGCGCCGCTATTCACCCGAAATAGTTCCTCAAGGAGTTAGGTAATGAGTTTCCTTCAAGACTTACTAGCTTCCCACTATTTTTAATGACGCCTATTTTGAAAATTGACTCCGCGCTGTCTACATTATACGCTTGAAACGTCAAATAGCAAAGTGTACCCATACAAGTATAACCGCCGAGCTGTGGTCGGAATTATTAATGCTTAGAGTAAAAGTAGTTGAAAGGCAACTTTTTTAAACATGCAACGTAATAGTTGTCTGGTTTTTACGAGTGGTTTCATTTTATGCAATTATACCGCCTTACGCCAGTTATACTACTTTATATCTTCAACGGAAAAACATGCTAAGCTTCCACTATATTAAATCATTTCCTGCTCCCCCACACTACAGTTGTATTGTTTGGGGTTAGTTGGACCTCCGTCAGCTAATCAATGTTTGTAATTGAAAAGGATGTCTATTTAGTTTCCCCGTTTGCTTCAGCAAGCGACTATTGCCTTTGCACGGCCGCGTCACAGATTCTTCTTCCCATCCGGTTAATTCGACATGAATGAAAATTTAATTTAAAGACAAAAGCGTCGCTCCCCGTCGGCCCCATTGTCTTGCAACTTCATTTGATTGAATTGTGGACCTTTTTTAACAACCTTACTAAATCTCAATACGTTCATTAAAACTTAATAACAAGCCATCGGGCCTTGTGACGATCTACCGGTCGACCATTTTACTTCGCTTTGCGTCCGCAGCCGGTGCTCCAACGAACTAAGGAAAGGTACATTTACATAACAAACGAGCGAAACACAAAATCTACGTTCCTCTGCCATCACAAATGTATTTGTCCTGAGAAATTTGTTATTCAATTGTGCTGCTTTAAAAGTATAAAGTGTGCCTATCATATTTATTTTGGCAGTTCTAAATAATGGGTAACTTGCTAAATAATGACTCCGAATAGTATTGGTGAACGCTAGTTCATTTCACATATCACACACTAAATAAACACAATATCTATTGCAATTCTACGTTGGAATGCAAAATATTCAGGATATCAACATTGGACGCTATTCGAAGTACACTTCCTAATTCAATCATTCTGATTACACTATGATACGTTTGAAATGCATTGGAAAATCGAATAACCCTTTAATAAAAGAAGCATGAAACCGTAAAAACATCCCGCAAGTGCATCAACGAGGGGGTTGTTCTCACCCCTCGATTGCACTACACTACGAACGGCGTGGAAAAGGGTTGATTCATATTTACACCACAAGTCGGCGCATAATATCTATACAGATAAATAAAATTGAAGTGTCTGTTTTTAATTCCAAAATAACAGCTTTTCACTAAATGCATATGAAAGTATACACGCTACTGACACTAAAAAACCAAGTTTTAAAATTTTTCTCTGTCTGTCTGTGTGTTTATTCCGGGTAATCTCCGGAACGGCTGGACCGATTTTAACGGGACTTTAACTGGCAGGTAGCTGATATATCAAGGAGTAACTTAAATTAATTTTATTTTTAAAACTATTAGGGTTCCGCGGCAATAAGGATGAAACTAAATCTACGCGGGTAAAACCGCGGGGCATAATAAATAATGTATAACATTATTATTAAACTATTCTGGATTGACAACTCTTGACTTTAATGTACGGAGTACGTGCTAATGAAGTCAACGTTTGACAAGAAGCTTTAATTTATATACATGTGGGATGAAATAAAATATAATTAAGAATGTTTGATTGCACTTCTTTACTTCGTCTTAGAATAACAAGTTCAATAAACAACTTAAAATAATAAAATAATCTTCACGTCTTTCTTCGTCCGTCTTTCACGTCGTTCCCCATCGTTCTGTCATCCGTCTCCTCTTACTTCTTTCTCTTCTATTCTTTACGATCACACGTTGCCTATCATTCTCACATATAATCTCTTTCCACATACATAAGCCTGTGTCCCAAGAGGGTAGGCGGAGACTACTGATACTTTAAATATACGTAATATTACAATTAATACAGTACATGGCTTTGCAGTATAGAGCTATTAAGTACGAGTAGTTGCGTCTAGCGCTCAACCGAAATGTTTGGGTTGCAGAGTAATACCATTTATTTTTTTCAGATAATTTCTCTGGCTTCCTTAGTAAATTAGATATCAAATGTTTGGAATTACATAAAAAGACTATCACTAAAACCCTTAAAGAATCATCTAATAATTAAAAGATATTATTAAAAGGCCCTTTTGAATGGCTTCATTAATTCTTTGCCCGAAGTAGCTGCCAGCTCTTCGGTCTCCTGTGATATAAAATTATTAAATGGCTTCATTTAAATCAGAAGGAATATGTTTTGTGCGTATCTTCTTACTTACCCGATCTTTTGCCAATGTTTTATACATTCTCCATGTGTCCTTCCCATAGATACTTCAAACACACGAATCGGCAATCGATCCTCTTCCGAAGTCGTCGGTAGTACGTAACCCGGAACCCTATTAGCGTCCGTCATCCCGCGGCTAAGCCTAGATATCAACAAAAATCCAATCCTTATAGGTAGAGAGTACAAAGGTAACATCGAGAGCCCTTTCTACGATGTTCCATTCTTTTTGTGAATAACGGTGGTGAATAACGAAAACGGTGCTTATGTTTTATTTCTTTTACCTAGTCTTACAATGAATGTATCTATTTCTGATAATCTATTAATGAAAAGATTTTGTCTCGGTATTTTAGAAGGCGGGTTGATCGAGTTGTGTAGTTTATATATTCGCTTGCTATGCTAGCGACGCAGGTTCAAATCCCAGCGAATGACTTTTGCAAAATAAACTTAAGTGCACTGATCGGCATGTGCAGGAAAACATCGTGAGGAAATATATTTATAATAATACATTTGAAAAGAAATTTGAAGACGTACTGCATACTTGCCTGACCACCATACTTACCAGACGGCAATGGACTCACCATTTGTTCAAAACCGCTTTTCCCAGAGACATGAAATGTGGATAGTGTGTTCTATATGAGGTGTGCTATTCACGAAGAAAGGGTTTTCTGAAATTCCACCCATAATTTCAAAAAGAGGTTGAATATTTGGATCTGTAATCGTACGGTGGCGAAGCTGTGGGTGGGCTAAAACTAGTGTAATCTTCTGATTTAGACGAGGCAATTAAAAAGGTAGCATATTACCATTATTTAAAAAACTATATTATAATTCCCACATTAGCTTATTTTTGCAAGGAAAGAGGAAAACCTAAGAAACGGTGGATGCATTATGTGAAAGATGAGATGGCTAGAATGAGAGTACAGGTAAATTACGGTGATATAGAGAAATGGAAGAGAAGAACACATTGCGCCGACCCCAAATAACTAACATCTCAAGACCTAGCGTTCATTAAAGTTTGCTGTTATTAAGATTTATAAGTATTTTAAGTTTGTAAATTATCATCGCTTCGTGCTCAGCTGTATTGCGTTCGAGGCGGTGAGCCTAATTTGTATCTTAGAATGCTTCGGCAGACAACGAGTAAATAGTTGCTAGTTATTTAATTATTGCTAGTTAATGCTGGGATTTGTAAATGTTAATGAGATGCAGATGCACTATCTGTGCAATACCCACACGCTTATCATTGACATTTGATGATATTTCGGTGGCATTAGAAATTTGCATCGTGTTGTTTTGGGAGGATATAATATTTATTTTATAAAACATAATACTTATAACTTTCATTAAAAACCATTACGGTTCCACGGGCCGCCCATTAAATTAAATCTACGCGGGTAAACCCGCGGGGCTTAAACTGGTATGTGATAAATATTGTAGGTTTAGAACGTTTATTCTCATAAGAATTATAATCTTCACTTACATGAAAACTTATGATAGCTACTTAATGAAAATATGTACTTTTCTATGTATACAGGAACGCACCAAGCTAATGATTGTAACCATACCGAAGTGTCTAATGGAAATGATGGAATACAAAATGTATAATTGTTAAAGATGGTATGGAAGATATTTAGTAGAGTAGAGCTGGGAGTAAATATTTCTATCGTTTTTAATAAAATAGTAGATTTGACACTGCGTTCGATCTATTTCATTGTGATTTTGTAATTTAGCCCAAATCTTGGTTCGAGAGTTGTAACTTTGTGTGAAAAATACTAATATGTATGTATACATATATTAAATTACTAGCTGTGCCCCGCGGTTTCACCCGTGTAGATTTAGTTTCATCCTAATTGTCGTGGATCCCTAATATTTTTAATAAATAAAAGTAATCGAATGTTACTTCTTGAAACATCAGCTACCTGTCAGTGAAAGTCCCGTTAAAATCGGTCCAGCCGTTTCAGAGATTACACGGAACAAACAAACAGACAGACAGACAGAGAAAATTTGGTTTTTTAGAGTTAGTAGCGTGTATACTTTTATATATATTATGCATTTAGTGAAAAGCTGTTATTTTGGAATTAAAACAGACACTTCAATTGTATTTATCTGTATAGATTATCATTAAGTAAAGGTACCTACTTTCAAATATTAGGTGTATAATATGAAAGCATAAATCATTTTGTAGTAGAAGTGTAGTAGATAGATGTAAGTTAAAGTGATCTCCCCTTTCATTCAAAGTTATAAGTACACTAGCCGTGCCCTGCGGTTTCACCCGCGCAGAGTTAATTTAATTCCCGCGGAACCCCAAATGTTCTTTTAAATAAAAGTTAGTTACTCCTTGTAATATTAGATATCTGCCAGTGAAAGTCCTGTTAAAATCGGTCCAGCCTTTGCAGAGATTACTCAGAATAAAGAGACGTGTTGATAAAACTCTTTAGCAAATAACTCATTATTAGGTACCAATTCTTTGCGTTTTTATACTCGTGATAATTTCTAATCGAAATGTCCGATTGGAATAAAACAAACGGTATTTTACTTCTACATGAATACCCTTGATAGCATAATGCTTAATTTGCATAAGGATTAATATTAAGATACACATTTAACGTAGTTTCTTCCTTCAGACGATTTAATATTTTTTATGAACATAAAAGCGATTATTATGACTAAACTATGGTAGTTAGATATATGCTCTCGTGGACTTTTTTGTAGATCTTAATTAGACCTACAAACCCGTAGTACATCATTTTGTTCTATTGTCAATAGTTTTTGCAGCGCACGCATAAATAGGTTTTCGATTTTACACCTTGGGTTACAAATTCGCAATTTTCTTACGGACCCCAAATTTTTATGAGAATAAAATATAATCTATAGCCTTCCTCGATAAATGGACTATCCAACACTGAAAGAATTTTTGAAATCGGACCAGTAGTTCCTGAGATTAGAGCGTTCAAACAAACAAACAAACTCTTCAGCTTTATAATATTATAGTATAGATATGATAATATTATTAAATTTGAAAAGTATGTCATCAATATTATTATTGATGACATAATTTTCAAATTATAAATTATTACAGGAAAAGGAATCATGAAATGAAGCTAAAAAACCGAAGAACCGCAAATTTGTATAGAAGTAATTTCATAACTTAAAAAGCTTATGGCTTACAAAAACAAGTAGGTATACATTGCGTAAACTTTTATTTTATTGAAGCCGCGCGTTCACTCGATATCGTGACGGGAAACTTTAGGCGTTCAGAAATTTCTTTGTTAAGTCAAAAGATCGGCTTTCTTTTGCAGAAAATAATATGAAACATGACATGAATTGAAAAAGTTCATCGTGGAAAAGTCGTGAATCGTGACTACAGAGGAGAGTTCTATTGTTGCAAACGACGATGGTTACTTTTTGAAAGGACGATGCTTCGTATTTCACAGAACTAAAGTGTACACTGCGCGACTCTTGTAATTACTCGGATGGACAACTTCTTACTCGTGTGCATTTATTGATTGCTTGTTTTAGAAATTGAAATACATTTATATAGCAAGTTTATATAAACCTTGGTTAGGGTTAGCTAATTCTCTAATACTTTTTGTTTTTATTAATAATCGAAGAAATAAACACATTTTTCATAATATGAGTTGAGTGTGTAAAAATAAGCTTCTGAACCTGAACCTTCTGAATAATTCTGCAGATTTTTTTTGTCATTTCAAATTAACTTTGTAAGAAGTCTAATCGAATAAAGATATCCTTAATTTTGAAGACTCTGCATATCGCAGGCCACACTCGCCTCGGTTTTCTATCGAATATCCAATATTTGACATTTGCAGTTTTGTGTATAGAAAGAAAAAAAATATATTTTGAAGGCAAATTTTAATAGTTGTAATTAAATAATAATAAAAAATAACATAAAATCTTGCTTTATCAGCCAATGAGAGCCTTCTCAATCTTAAAAGCAGAGCCATCAACATTGAAATACCTAAATATTTATAGGAAAGGAATTTTAAATGTGTTCGGGCACGTAACTGCGGCGGCCGTGTATCGCAAGCAGAGATCGCCGGCAACAAATTGCGGTTGGTCGAGATAAAAAAGGTCCGTCCGTCATTTTGCTAAACGAGCGGTCGGAGTGCCGCGCGGCTGGGTTGCGGCGAAAAAACGACGCTGCCAACCCGCGCGCACAGTTACAATTCCGTCTTGAAAAAATGATACTACTGTCAATTCGATTTACGACATCTTCAAGTTCTTTGTGCGAGTGACCAATACCGCCAAAACCAGCACCTCCACCCTCATATAAACGTTTCAATCACCTGATCCCTACAAGGTTCCGAATATTAAAGTGACGAGAAGCCAAATTACGATATTGCTTCAGGTTCTCAACTGCCTTTCGTCACTCTCAAGATAAGTGTACTATAATGAACACACACACATATGGGTACTACATATTTGTGTGCTTAGTGCAACCAAGTGAATTTAGCTTACTTACTAGGTCCTACCTAAAGAACCATATTGGATTTCGGTTGAACTCCTTTGCATGTTGCATTCAAGTTTCATAACCGTCAGTTGCATGCGGCACTTGTATGGAATAAGCAGAGTTTGTCGTTGCATTCACTTTTTAGGAGGCAAGTGAATATAATCAAAAAGTTGATAAAATGTGGAACGTACCTTTTTGTTTTACTCATTTTGCTTATAAACTTTAGATAGTAATGCTTGTAGCTGATATAATATTATCAAGTTTACTGGAATTCGAGTAGTAAAGTTTAAAAATGTTATCCATCAGATTTAAAATGATTTGGTTTTAAAATCTTATGCAAATCGTATTTCTTTTGAACTTATTGAAACACAGATTAAGAATTATCAAAACAACTCCTAAAATAGCAAAGAGTTTTGAAATGTATAAGGTACATTCTGAGAACCTGGCTCTATTTACATAATTGTGTGGGTTAAAGGTAGCTACAGTGTTTCCTAATAATATCGGAATGGGCGTACCATTCCCAAACTAAGCCAATCTTGTAAACATTATGGCTACCATTTAACGTTCAAAACGCGTAAATCCTTTTTTAATATACTTATATACACACCATACATCCAGAGTCAATATCCAGGATAATTGAACCCGATACTTCTATTCTATAGCATTCAAGGGTCAACTATGATCGTTGTAAGCATGATACTTGATGAGTGTATGATGATAGTTGGCCCCCTGGTAGATTAATCTAAAATAAACTCAATATATCCGATTAGCCTTTTTACAAAGTAATTTTGATTATGAGTAGACCAATGCTGCTATCCAAATTATTCTATTGTCACGTATTAAATAACTATTCTAATAATCCTAAGAAAATTTAATTATGGTATTACGGTAATTGACATTGGAACAAACTAATACTGTACAGGGCATAGATAAAACATATATTTTTTATTATAATATGTATGGGATAAGCCCACACTGTATTTAGTAAGTACAAAATGTGGGCTAAGACTGAGCTAAACATATTATTGTAGCTGTCTAAAGATAGTCGATATTAGTTTTGCAATCCAAATAATTCCAGAGCGAAGAGCTAGTCATAACATAAAAAGCTAATCTCCGTCTGGCAAAATCTAGATGATTCCATCAATTGCAGAGAACGTCCCGGAGTAGATAAAAAGAAAAGCCGCCGTTCGGCGAGATGAGGTCCAACTAGCTTTGGGTTGGGGCTCTAGTCAACGGAATGAATGTATCTGCGCGGCAAATTTATATCTTACGATTTTTAATATCACCCATCTGGACTTGCTAGACAGGCGAGATAATTTAATAATCCTGTGCTCAATTTCAGACCACGCAAGTACAAGAACAGTGTTTACACTACCACAGTTGCAATATGAGAACCACAGAATAAGTAATACGAAATGCTTTCGCCAGTATATCATGGGGGTCGCAGATACCACTATTTGCCATATTATGCAGCGCTCTTTGCGTACTCTTTTCGCTTCGTTCTCATATACGTATTTTCTCATGTACATCTGTCATAAATATTCTAAAAACTCAGACTCTAGACACCTTCGCATCATAATAAATTGTTTTGCGTAGGTCACCTTTATCTAGTCATTTTGATGTTTCAACTAACTCCACAGGCGCTTGTTCTGAATTCAATGTGTCTGGTGGTAGGATTACTCTAGTTATCTTGGCATGGACTGTTGGTTGTTTGTATTATCTCATGGTATTTGCACTTTGTATATATAAATTGCGCTCAAAACTAATATCTTCTTCTTGTAGTGCCTCTCCAGTTATCCAGTAACTGGAGAGGCACTACAAGGTTTGCCATCAGTTCGGTAAACTTCTGTCCTACGTGACGCTTTAAACCTTACTTAATATGTGAAACTGTAAACCTCGCTTTAGTTATTTCATGTTTAATGACACATGAACCATATTATAGGTGCCTATGATTAAAGCGTATGTGCTTCAAAAATCTTCACTCTGCACATATTCAGTGTTGATGTCATCACTGCAAAAAATACCCTTATTCTCGGGCAGTCGGATACAATCTAATATAATATTATACGCGATTAAAAGCCATTCTGGGAGAGAAATAGATGTTATTCTTCTGAAGCATTATCACATCAGGCACTATACATACCTGGCGGCTAGCTTTGATCGTTTAAGCAGCGCTTATTAAGATCTTATTAGCTATGACGTCTAATTTTACGTACCAAAATGAAGCTCAGAAGTTGTTAATACGCCATGCTTAAACCGATGATGGTAGGCCCAATGTTTGAATTTATTCCTAGACGAGCAGGTCTTTTCATACCATGTTTTTTCTGCGCCGTGAAGCTCGTGGAGTGGAGTCACTGAATTAAAAAAAACTGGCAGCCATTGGCAGGATTGAAATAGACCAGTGGGATTAGATCTTGCGACAACTAAAACCACACAGCCACCACGGCTCTAATCTTTTAAGCACCTTGCCAGCTCTCAGCATTGTATTGTAAACGAGGGGGTTCTATGTTTGACGCGTATGTTAACTTTTTCTTCTATTTCTTATTTTTATGTATCTCCGTATTACTCGAAAGCGGATGAGATGGTATAGATTGCAATCTATACATCTATACAGATAAATAAAATTGAAGTGTCTGTTTATAATTTCAAAATAACAGCTTTTTACTAAATGCATATGAAAGTATACACGCTACTGACACTAAAACACCAAGTATTAAAAATTTTCTCCGTCATTCTGTCTGTCTGTTTCATCCGGGTAATCTCTGAAACGGCTGGACCGATTTTAACCGGACTTTCACTGGCTGGTAGCTGATGTTTCAAGGAGTAACTTAGGCTACTTTTATTTATTAAAAATATTAGGGTTCCGCGACAATAAAGATGAAACTAAATATACGTACAACTAGTGTATAATAAATAAAGCAGTTTTTTTGAAATTGGAAAATAAATGTTAATAATGCGCGACATTCAATGACTTTTTAGACATTTGCGATATTTGGTTCATTTGGTAAGGAAATTTCATGTGGTATTTGGTAGAATGTAGGAGAGACCCAACATTACTGAAAGGAGACAAGTAATCTTAGCTACATTAAATTAAAACAAGTTGTTTTATTAAGTCACAAAAAGCTTACGGCTTACGTGATAAGTAAGAAGTACTTTTTACTTGGCATTAATATGACAGACTAGGTACAAGGGTTATATCGTGTGAATTATACACATGATAATACCCAATAACACAATTGTATAGACCATGTTATGACTTGTTAGTTCTTTAAAAACCCAAAACCACCACTGTTGTTAATTTAAAATAAAAAAAATATATTAAAAAAAAGCTTAATTTACTTAGTACCATATGGGCTACGAGTCGAATGCTGTGAGCACAATAACATTAAATCAACATGAAGTTATAGTGGGGGTACGCAACGAGAACGCGACGACATCGTCCCGGCAACGGAAAGGCAATTTACAACAACAATAAAAGTATCGCTTTTATTGTCGAACACACAATTCGTTCGGACAGCTGTAATTGCGAACTCTCGTACTGTCTATTGGTTCCGTAATTTAGATGCAACCGTTTTAGCATCACGCCCGCAACACTCTAATTCTCTTCTATTTTAAATACTTATTCAATTGCAATTTCTAGCTACTTATTTCTTAATTCGCAATAAAATATCAAGGCGAGTAATTATCACATTAATATTTTATTTCCGGAATAACTCCATTATTTTATTATTTGTTCAGTTTTCGTAAACACACTGAGAATTAAAATATAGGTACGGCGTTGGGTGTACGACAAGAATATGGTTCAATAAAATAAAACATAAATAATGTTTCTTTTTGTTTCCTCATGTAGAAAAGGCAATCCCTTATGACCTTTTACAAAATTATAGGTACGTTTAATAGAGATAAAAATATCCTAAAGGTTTGTAGTACATTATGTATAATGTATTATTTGTTTTATTAAATTTGCATCAGGGAGTACTGTGTTATAAAATTGCCAAGGCACCAATACATTACTTCTGGTCAGGTAGTCCATTCTACCCGTGTTAATTAATAATGTGGCTGAAAATTAATTGCACCAATTGGTATGGGAGTGAATAAACAGCTACGCACCGTTGACTGTTGAAAAACATAGGTTGTGTTTGTTTTAACCTATATTTAAAGACTAGCTGAGCCCCGCGGTTTCACCCGCGTTTAGTTTCTCCTTATTGTCGCGTATCCCTAATATTTTTAATAAATAAAAGTAGCCTAAGTTACTCCTTGAAACATCTGCTACCTGCCAGTGAAAGTCCCATCAAAATCGGTCCAGCCGTTTCAGAGATTACCCGGAACAAACAGACAGACGTATAAAAAAATAGTTTTTCATATATGCATTTAGTGAAATGCTGTTATTGTGGAATTACAGACACTTCAGTTTTAATTATCTGTAAAGAGTATGTATGAAGTATATAGAGTATAGATTTAAAGCAATTCGAGATATGCCTACGAAAGAATATATTTATTTATATTTTTGAATATATTTATATAAATAACCATAGCCTTTTGCCATTTCAAACAAACATAACTACAGTGTTTGAATATAGAAGTTATGTGGTCTGAAACGTATTGTGGCTTGATAAATTGCTGTACATACTTATTATTCGCAATATTGAAGCGCATCAAAGATAGATTGCAGAAGGTTTGAGACCGAGACAAAGGAATAATATAAGCAGTTATAGACCAAGTGAAAGGAACTATAAATACCGATTGTTATTTCTGAAAAATTGCTCGTTGCTTTGTAAACTCTGAAGACAATTGAAGGGATGATCGCTCTTTAATTGGAGTGGTTAGAATGTACCTGTATAAGTCGGCAACAGCGCTGTTGTGGAGAAAATATAACTGAATTGTATTTTTAATTTTATGCAGAGTTAAGAATACCAGAATAAAGAAAGATAGGCGAGAGTGGATCTTTGAAGTGAAATCCCTTTAGTTTTTTTTTCTTAGACTGAGACTCGCTTGAAATCAAGTCTGAAAGTGTTTATTTGGTGCATTAATTAAGTATCCATATCTATACATCTATACATACAGATAAATAAAATTGAAGTGTCTGTTTGTAATTCCAAAATAGCAGTCAGTAGCGTGTATACTACACGCTACTGACACTAAAAATCCACGTTTTAAATTTTTTCCGGGTCTGTCTGTCTGTTTGTTCCGGGTAATCTCTGAAACGTCTGTCCGAATTTTAACGGGACTTTGACTGGCGGATAGCTGCTGTTACAAGGAGTAACTTAGGGTACTTTTATTTATTAAACATATTATGGTTCCGCGACAATAAGGATGAAACTAAATATACGCGGGTGAAACCGCGGGGCACAGCTAGTTTAATATATGTAATGTATAACTTCATATCCTCCCCCACTATACGTCCTAAATACCTCTCATCTGGGAGTTTATGCCCCTACTTATCAAAAGCTTATCCATTTCATCAATAGTAGACGTACAAAAATACGAAGCCGAATCTCATATTAGGGTAGGTAGATAACAGTAAAATAAGCCTAGATTTCGTTAATAACTATTTGATATTTCTATACTGTGATAACTCAATTTGAATGAGAAATTACCTATTTCTTTTTCTATATGTCTAAAGAAATGATGTACTTACTCTGTATAATATAATCATATAAGGTGAGAATATATGCTTTGGATAAAATGGTCGTGACTCAAACATACGATCTGCTTTCAATGGCATTAAATTATAATGCGTGTCGCGCCCATAAAGGATTTTTACTCGCAACATTAACCAAAATGGGTTGAAATTATAACATCTCCCTGAATCTGCGCTACCCTTCGCCCGTCGCGTTGTAATCTCTGTAAAAATATGACCATAAAACATGCCATAATTAGGACTTACTAAATTCAGGAAATTTAATAAAACAATGATGACAGCGATATATCAATACAGGCAACACATACATTATGTCACATCCAACCGCTGATAGGATTACCTTTGAAACAAATACCTCAATTTACCTGTACTGTGCAAACTTAAGGGTGGATGTATTCTACATAAATCTACACTAATATTATAAAGAGGAAACCTTTGTTTGTTTGTTTTTATTGAATAGGCTTTGAAACTACTTGACCGATCTTGAAAATTATTTCAGCAATAGATAGCTACCTCATCAGCGAGTAACATAGGCTATATTTTATCCCCGTACTCCCACAGGAACGGGACCTAAGCGGGTGAAACCGCGTGACGTCTGCTAGTGTAATATAATCACACTGAGACTCCAGTTCGGCAAAAGAATACAGCGCCATTGCGTTCTAGTAAGACTTACACATTTCTGTCTTCTCTTCAAATGTTAGTAGATATACAATCTCTATTAAACAACACATAATTCTGGTAAAGACCTGTAGCTGTTATTGTTTTTAAAATATATTTATTAATACTAATATTAGTGATACTCACACAGTAAATTACTTTAAAAAACATGATTATAATACTTCCCGAATAAACGCCGTGTTGATCACCCGTTGATATTCGACGATAAAACATTTTACTATTGGTTTCTATTCTCACTGCTAATCATCCTGTATTTTAAGCAAAATGTAGTGTTATGGGTGCCATCTTTTGTTTCGAGTGCAGCCCTTGAATGCGAACAAATAATTTTGTTTTATGGAGCCACTATTGTCGCTGATCGCTTAAAACTCATGACGGCACCTGTACCACAGTACAAATATAAACTTTACAAGTAGTAAGGAATCCAGGAAGAAATCGTTCAAGATGACACATTCAGACGCGCACATCTACGAGATTATAAGCACAATGCCATTAGCGTCAATAAAGAGTGTTACGTTGTGTCCGATCGCGAATATGTCATATACGTGTTTTAAAACTTAAAAACAATAAATCTAAATTGCTTTTACAGAAATAAAAGGGTAAATTAAAAAATATTTGACGCTAAATGGAGCAAATATTCTAATTTAAAAAAATAGGCCTATATTCCTTACTGCTTGAAGGGTTATGTTTATACTATGTCTGTACCTAACTATAATGTATTAGCAATATCGATTTCGTAGCTAAATAGCTAGTACACGTGCTGAAATAGATGTTTAGTATACCTGTCATTTCTCGATGTTTCACATAACGTTGCTCTATGACAAACTAACGAGCTTGGCGGCTGCTACACTAACTTTACGAAACAACTTTGGAAGTTATTTTCCCGATTACAGTCACGTGAACTGCGAGCAAACAGTCGTCATAACTTCTATTAGCGCTGATAAAATGCTGTTATGCCTTTACTAATATTATAATTCTATGTTATATGATGGATGGTGCCTATTAACTATTTAATGCTTATACTATTCCAAAAATAGAATAAAATGTTTATGTTTAACATTATAATATGACCCAGATTGTTTACATGCCAAGCTACTATTACCATATTCAAATAACATATTCATGTTAATTAGGGCTCCGTACCAAAAGGGTAAAAACGTTCTCGCTTCGGTGTTTCGCACCTTCATAAGCAATCGACTTGAAATTAGTCATAACCAAAATTCTTAGTACAAATAACTTTGGCAGAAATAACTTCTGCTATGTATGATAAATCGATGCGGTGTCATATTTCGTGTGTGATTCAGTTCGCCAAAACACGAGTCACGTTTGTATACGTAACTTATAAAATTACTTGCTTGTTTGCTTGGACTGCATGTGAAAAGGGGTATTATTCAGAAACTCGAGTTTGTTACTCGTTTAAGGAATGAGTATCTCGTACATAATTTGAAATAATGACTCCTACCGAATTTCGGTTACGGCGGCTAATCTCAACGGGGATTAGCCATGTGCGCAGGAGGTATTATAGTGCACAAGTGTATGCGCAAGCACGACCGGAGCGAGATCAGGCGTAGGACCAACGGCTTAACGTGCTTTCCGAGGCACGGGGGTGTAAACACCGCCAACTTCTAAACTCCGGGCATTTTATTGTGAATTTCTTAACAGAAAAACCCAATATCTATTTTTGACCTGAGCCAGGAATCGAACCCGGGACCTCGTGATCGGCAGGCGAACCTACTAACCTCTAGACCAACGAGGCAGTTATTTGAAATATAACATCGTTAAACCTCGGTGCGTGAAACCGACCGGTTCTTCTTCTTGGGAGGTATACATAAATAATCACACTTATTTGTAATTACTTATTAGGCTTTTTGTTTTCAAAATAGCATTATCATTACGTCTATATACTTAGTTATAGTATGTTAACTACCTAGAAAAAAGTAAAAGGCATGTTGATAAATGAAATTGATTTATTTCAACTTTAAAAGAACTTCCTCATGTTTCATTTCATTTACAAACGGTTATATTACTTTAACTCTAACGTCAGTTCAAATACGAATGTATGTATATTTACAATTTGCTTAAATTGTCTAATCAACGCCCCAAAATTCTGGACTGATGTTCCCTTATTTACATAGGTTCAAAGCTTAAAATGACTTTAACCTTCCACTGCTACACACGACACTATTTGAGGAATAAATATCGTATTAATTTCGGTAGAGTAGTGTTGTAAGCCACTCGGGGCTCGGCTGCTGGGGCTTATACTCCGGGGGACTGAGCGCTAAGGGCGACGCGGCATCGGCCAGAGCGACTGAAGACGAAGTTTCAGTAACAGCTACACTCGGCTTCCCTTTTAAAATAGAACGCAGCTCGTCGTTGTCTCCAGCTCTAGTCCTTTGCAAATTTTCTCTTGTTTCCTTCATCCTCGATAGCTGTTCCCTCAGACTTCTATATTCCTCTAAGAATTTTTCCAGTTGCGAAGCTCGAAAATCAAAGTCTTCTAGAGGTTGAGCCGTACACGAATAGTCCCTGAGGCCAGATAAATCGAGAAGTGGAGTGGCGGACGGCACAGTTGGTTGTTCCCTCGATGGTGATGCGGGGAGACTGGGATTACGTCGTATTCTATTACCTCCAGTAGACAAGTCTAAAAAGCTATTAGACCTTCGACCACACGTCTTTTGCCTGCATTTTTCGTAGTTACGATCAAGGAATGTAGTTGAATCGGCACCAGAACTATTTCTTCGGCTATTCAATAGTGGACTCCGACTATCACCGTCTTTTCTTCGGGGGATGGTATAAAAATAGTACGGATCGTGCTTGGTTTCACTTCGGAGGTACGATGAAGTACCTAACGCACTCATTTCAATGAGGTCTGGATAGTTTTTCTCGCTATCACTGCCTGAGAGGTCATTGTCCAGGCGGTCGCGGTTGCGCGGTCGCGGACACGCTCGTCCGTTGTTGTTATAACGACTATTTTCAGACATAATCTCTACGTGGGCACTCATCATTCCCGTTGAATTAGAACTTTGCACAGAATCCGAAGTAGCATCAGATCTGAAACAAAGAAATTCCTTTGAACGGAGCAAACAACCTACTATGTACAAAATATAAGACAAGTCCTTCTACAAGATACCGATACAATATATGTTTAGAAAATGAATAAAATATATAACGGAATAAAAATTGCATTCGTTAAAAGAATATTTTTGTATTGAGTTATACTGATTGGTATGGAACAATACGTACCGCATGTTATAGTCACTGAATCGTGGTATATGTAAATCGCGTTCGGCGATACCGTTTCTGCTGGTAGTCGACTCGAGGTCTGCACGTCTCCAGCCAGCATCCATTGGTGGCGTTAGAGAACGTTTTCTTTCCTCTCGCATACCTCCTCTTAAATAGCCTTCAAATTCATCTTCCGGATCATGTGATGGCACATTTCTATAATCGCCTCTTTTCCGACTACTATCAGAAGGTATAACACGCGGTACTTCAGGAATATTCTTATTATTAGCGTCTATTTTCTCGTAACTATCATCACGATGGTTCGATGTCACTATCTGTTCATTCCATCTATCTAATTGTCTCTTCTTACGAGTTTCGTAAGCACAAAGACCTATTAAACACGAACTTAATACTATCACTGCAGACACTGCCATGCCAGCCATTAGAGCTCTTCCGCCGAAACTTTTACTCTCCGGTTTTTTATCTATAGCTAAACTTAACGTTACTTCTGCTTTACCAGCTCGATTTTCAGCGTTACAAGAATACGATCCAGTATCTTGTATGTCTGCCGACTTTATAGTTAAATTACTCGTTCGTCCTTCACTTCGTAACATAAAAGCTCTACCAGAATTGACGTTTGTTGATGTGGTGTTCGCCAGTAAGCGTCCTCCTCGCACCCAGCGGACCCTAGGAGCTGGCACTCCTGACACTTGACACACCATGGTAATCTCGTCTCCTTCCAAACCCTTATAGTGAGTTGTAGCCGCACTCACTTCAGGTTGACATGCGAAATCCTCGAGGTCAAGACGATCCCACGAGTGTGACATTAACCGAGGAGGTAAGGCGCAATCTGGAACTACCGTTGCAGGAACATTCTTCTGAATCATCCAGTCTCGCAAAGGCCTTAAGGCGCAAGTGCATTCCCATGGATTGTTAGCCAGCTCCAATCCTTTCAATGACCTCATTGGCGCTAGAACTGCGACATGAAGTACATGAAGTCTATTTTTACTTAGTTCCAAATATTCAAGCGATGACTCCAATCCCGTAAATCCATGTGGTTCTATTTCGGCTATTTTACAAGCACTGAGTGTGAGCCTCACTAGATGGGGTAGTGCCATAAAGGATTCGTCGGCAACTTTTGTAATGGGATTACCGTTGAGCCGTAGTTCCCGGAGTTCGGGGATCGAGTCAAATGAATGCGAGGGTATAGTATCGAGCCGATTAATGGACAGGTCGAGCTCAACTAGATTGACGAGGGCACGGAATGCGTACTTTCGTATTGTTCGGACATTACAAGCGGGCAGATAGAGGCGTTGGAGGTTTAGTAGTCCAGCGGCTGCGAAGGCATCATCACGGAGTGCTGGCAAGCGATTCCCGGAGAGGTCGAGGAGTTGCGTGGTGGGATCAAGGCGTGGGGGTACGGCGGTTAGGCCGGCGCGCGCGCACAGCGCGGACTCCTTGCCGCTACGCCACTTGCACTCGCAGTGGCGTGGACAGTCGCCGGAGGCGGCCGCCGCCAGTGCAAGCATTAGCAGCACCCACATGCCTTGCGCCAGCTCACCCCGCGCCGCACCGTTCGTCCTCACCTCTGTTCGTCATCCCCTGGACGGCGTTTGACCTGCGAACAATAAGTAAACAACATAATAATACATTTATTTCAGTATTCTTACTTTTCTATTATTTATACAACGGCGATCACGTTTGATCATATAAATTGACTTCTTAAGAAGTAAGCCATACTGTTTTAGTCAATTCTCGTAAACAACTTTCCGAATTCTGTAAGCCTTGCCATTCTGAATTCAATGTACCGGACAATGTAACGGACAGCTATCAACATGTATAACTTGCTAGTTAAAATGAAGTATTTGTCCAATAAATTATACGGCGCTGCAATCATGAAAAGTAAACTAGTCAAAAGAAAACCCATATAATAGTACATATGAGGATTATAAGTGGAATTCAGAATGTACAGTAGAGGCGAGCTGGTCGGTATCATTATGAACAGGGGAACCTTCGTGCCAGGTATCACTTTATGGCTCTTCGATCGTTATGTAAATAATAAAGGCCATTGGGCTTAGAGTTAACGACCATGCTACTACATATTGCCGAGTATTTTAGAATAAAATCTATATATATATATAAATCAATCCATGTTTCCCTTGGTCAAGTCATCACGCGTGAACGGCTGGACCGATTTTAATGGGACTTTCACTTGCAGATAGCTGATGTTTCAAGTAGTGACTAGGCTAAATTTAGGGTTCCGCGAGAAAGATAATAGATTTATTATCTAGATTTTATTTATGACTAAATTTCAGCATTTATCCACCTTTATTTTCGATATAAATAAACATATTTTAATTCTTAATATTACTTTTTAGTAACTTTTTGCCGATCCAAATGATTGAGTTAAAACCTACGTAATTTTAGTCAAAGTGCAAAACAAGAACAAACAAGAAATAATATAAAAAAAATTATTCGGAACATGAATTAGACTCAACATTAATACATTTTAGCGTAAATAAAACTGTTTGATGTCGTGTTGCTCGTACTATGTAATGTGAAATACATTTAATATGAAATAGCATAATAATTTCATATACATATCAACGAAGTTGCCGAAGGCTAAAACCGGTGAAACAATAAACCTACAAAACAAGTTTTTGCAATAACATGATGTAACGTAAATCAAAACAAATCATTAAAAGTGTATTTTGTAGTTCGCAACGACTTACAGATTGAAAGATTCAGAGATCGCTCAATTTTCATATTTGGCCCTTAAACATGGCCGGTAATCAAAACTTAACGGAACTCATCGGACTATGGCGAGCAATAGAGGTAGGCCGAAACGCAGATGGCGCGATTAACTTGACGTTTTAGAGACGGTGACGGATTCGAGGCCTAGAAATAGAACAGTTAAAGCAGCTTTGAGATATAGCCTCAATTTAAACAGTCTCAAAAAATGATTTTGAGCGATAAAATATCATAATTACGTGATCGTAAATTATGACGGTATAATTATAATGAGGTCACTTAATTAATGCAAGAGAGTTATACGGAGAATGCAATGGAAAAGTCAAAACAAACTAAGCACGTTAAGTGCGACCTGGGTAAGTGGCACATAATGTCGTCAGTAACTTTGTCCCAGTTCTGAAACTACGATACAAATTAGATCGCGCAAACACATTGTTCCTAGTCACTTTAAACACGCAACGCCCCCGTAGCGTGTTTCAGCATTTCGCGTGCAACTTTCAATGCATGCCTGGGAAACGTTTTTTTATCCTTCCGCGGAAAGGTTATGGCCCTAATTTATGTATTTACGTCACTAGTTTACTTGTTACCTTAACTAGACACCTTAATTGGCTGATGTTTATATTAAAAAGCTTGGATACATTGTACTCGAGCTTTAGAATAAGCTTTTCTTCACTTTAATGCAAATAAAAACAAGTAACCTTTTAGCATAAAGCTACATTTTTTTTTTTAAATAGGCATTACATAGACAAAGACATTTCAATTCTAGAATCACAAGTGAATCACAGAGGCTTCTGCATATTATATGATAGCATGCGTATATACAAAAGAATGTAACAAAATGTTGTTGTTACTAACAAAATCATATTATAATATTTACAGACATTATGTCCATAGTTCCTAAGACGGGAATAGCCTCACTATCTGTATAGTCCAATACCTGACCATCTTCGGTCAAAAGTGGGTATTATTATTCTCCGTTTCCCACTTTCCATACAGGGGGGGTATGGAAAGTGTGTGTTACTTCCATGACCTCAGAAATTTTCTAGCGTCTTATAAATTACCTTTAAAGACAAATATTAGGCTTCAATAGTAGCAATCATGAGCATTGAGACTAGTCATTATGCGGCGTAGTTTGCCCCTTCCTGACTGAAATGTGAGAGGGCCACTTGAAGGGAATTATTTAAAATTCACCTGACGCCCGAGACCCGGCCCTGACTATTAGTCGATATTTTCACGCTCCGCCTGGTGTTAACTAGGGTTAATTGTATTCTAATTTCATTACACCACTGTTAAGTCATTGAATCAACGTTAATTTACTACTGAATGTATCTTATTTAGTTCAACATTTGTTATCTATACTCTATACGGATAATTAAAATTAATGTGTCCTTTTGTAATTCCAAAATAACAGTTTTTAACTAAATGCAAACAAAAGTATACATGATATTGACATAAAGTCAAAAAAATTTTAGATTTTTCTCTGTCAGACTGTCTGGCTGTCTGTCTGTTTGTTCTGGGTAATCTCTGAAACGGCTGGACCGATTTCAACGGGAATTTCACTGGCAGGTACCTGATATTTCAAGGAGTAACTTAGGTTACTTTTATTTATAAGTAATATTAGGGCTCCGCGAAATTAAGCATGAAACTAAATCTACGCAGGTGAAACCGCGGGGCACAACTAGTTACATAATATATTACGGTAAATGTAGCTTATGGGCAAGGATATTTTATTGTTTTATTAAGTTGAAAGCCACCCTTCCAAACGTGTTACAACTAGATGCTGGGTCTAGCGAGTACGTGACTGGATGATATCATGTTGTATTTCTTGCTCACTTCATATTATATGAAAAAATATTTATGAAAGGTCGACCGATGACCCAACAACCTAACTAGGGTTGGCACACTACCTAAATACGCAAACGTCATGGAACTTCAAAGGCTCTATTATTATGTTATTATATATGAAGCATCATCAAAAAACTATAAAGGTGGCAAATTATCGCCGTTAGCGGCTACTGCGGCCTATGTAAGTGAAAGTGTTCTTATAAGGAGTACCATTACAGTGTAAGACAACACGGTTTCATTTCAGCTAGCCAATCGCCTGCATTCCTTCTCCCCTCTCCCATCAGCACTGGCATATATACTCACATATATGGTGGTGTTACAACATACGATTCAGCTCAAACTGTAAGCAAATAGTTGCTATCCAAACAGAACTTCCCAAGTGAGAAACTAGAGACACTAGCTTGCCGCCTCGCCTCGCTTTAAGATTCATTGTTTAAACTCTATGACTTTTTCAAATACAAAAAATATGATTTGATACGATTACTTTAGCTTGATAGATTTTAACGGGACTTTCACTGGCAGTAAGCTGATGTTACATGGATAAACTAAGGCTTTACTTTTATTTAATAAATTTGTGTCCGCGCAAAATATTAAAATTAATTCTACCCGAGTGAAACCTACTACCTACCTACTATACAATTCATGAAGATGGGACCAAATAAAAGTGAAATGTAACTCCGAAATCGACATACAGCTTCCTAACTACGCTGCCAACATCGCAGAATATTGTGTATGTTCCGCAGACATTACCGATACTACTGGCCATGAGGACTGTCAAATTTATCTCTGAGAGGACGAAATAAGAATACTAAAACCTCTGACTCTGAAAAGCAGGCTTATCTTCAGTAAGTACATAATTATGTAAAAATATTAATGTGATGTTTATATTTTAAAAAAAGTTTTAGTAACAAAGCAAGGGTTGAGTTTGTGTATTCACTGTTTAATTAAAAAACTTTATCTTTGTTAAGTTATTTATCGATCTTGTTTGGAATGCTCCCTTTCGTCGCTCGTCCTTTGCCAACCCAAACTCTTTGATGGAAATTCTAATCGAACTGAAAAATCATACAAATAACCTTTTAATTTTTTGCTGCACAAAATACACAGTCTTAACGTATAACGATTTTTAATGAAAATATAGTAATCGTAGTAAATAGGAAAGTTCTTTAATCCATAATTTACAACGTTGAAACAACGAGACACGAATTTGAGCTTAGCATGACGTTCAAAATTGTTATTTGAGTAATTATAAAATCATTAATGTCTTGATGACACTTCGCTCAAGCACAAAACGAGAGAGGCAATCTTGTTTGTCGAGGGTGCCTCGACCTACGCGCTCTACCCACTAACCTATATAACACTCGACAGTTAGTATATTTTATACAATTCGTTGAACGATGTGTGACTTGAAAAGATTCAGAATACTAAAGTATTGTTGTGCATCTTTTACATATGCTCACGCCTGTATTCCACTGAAGATGATTAAATACCAACTTGACAGATGGTAAGTCTATCGCCGTCTCAGGCACTATACATACGTCTTTAAATTACTTCGCAGACATATGCGGGTTTCCTCACGATGTTTTCCTACACCGTAAATCACGTGGTGTGAAATCACTGTACATAAGTTTTTAGAAAAACACATTGGTAGAGACCCCACTGGGATTCGAACTCGCGTCGCTTGCGTAGCAGGCGACTGCTCTAACCCCAAGGCAACCACGGCTCTTTTCTTCTTAGACTCCACGGCTATAATATTTTGCTTAGGAAATATACGTTAAAAAGTATTTATCAATTCAAATGTCATAACTACTGTTCATAAGCTTACTATTTATGCTGAGCTTTGTGTGCCACTATGGTTACCACTGCTTTTGAACCTGCTTCCAGAATCAGTCTGAATAATGGATCCATGATCAACTACTTAATTTTTTTGGTATTTGCGTCGCGCTTTTGTCTCATCGAGCCTTCAAATAAGTATTCGTCATAGTATTAAATATAAGCTATGCACACCAATTGGAAAACAAACTTAGACCGAGTCCTTAAAGCTGTCAGAATACATATCCATATACTGCATACTCTGGACGAGTATGTTCGATCACCATTGTGGCCTCGGTCAATATTGTATGTTACTAACTCAGGATATAACGCCAGCAGAGACTACATTTCATTATTTATTAGGTATCGGTTTCGGTCTTATCGACGCCATTAAAATAATGTCATGCGTAGAGAGGAGGGACTCTTAACAGGGCTCGTAAAGTGGCCAGAGTAACTGAGTGGCTTGATATCGCTCTTCGGGGATGTGAATACAATTTACATCACTATTAGGGATCTAAAATTAAGCATTAAATATTTAAAGATTGGCTGTATTTGCTTGTTTTGAAATAAGAGTGAGGCTATGAGAGATTCGTTAGGAACTTTGGGATAAATTGTTAAGATTTTTATTCCATACTAGCTGTGCCCATACGAGCTAGTTCATTTCATGGATGACCTGCAAAACACTAATGTTGTTAAAAAAATTAAAGTATATTGAGTTACTCTTTGTCAAAATAGCTCGTAAAAATCCCGTTACATTCGATTCAGCTATTTCGTAGATTAGCCGGAACAAATAGAGAGACAGAGAAATATTTAAAAAAAAACCTTTTTGTCAGTACCGTATATACTTTTATGTGCATTTAGTGGAAAGCTGCTATTTTGGAATTACAAATAGACACTTCAATTTTATTTATCTGTATAGTTCTATAGATTATTATGAGTAAATATAGCGCAGTCAATTATGCAAACATAAATCTACTACTTTCGCCAACGTTTGAGTATTATTGACCATTAACTATAACTACATCATATATCATCAATAATAGGTCGCCGTCACGAACTAGCCATTCGGTTTACCTATGAATAAATACATTGAAACCACTTGAATAACATTTATGGAAAAAATGCGACATTAAATGTCGATTAAGATATTCTGGCGTCTTCGAGCTCTGCTTGGTTTGGTACAAGATCGATGATATTTCGTTTATAAACTCACCTCAAATTCTCGCTACGTTCATGTCGAAGGCGCCCCGCGAAATCTGAAGCAAGAGTAGAGCGTTATTAATTGATATTCATGTAAATCATTTTATGCATTTTATCAATTTATTCTAGGACTACTGTGCCCTGCGGTTTCACCCGCGTAGATTTTGTTTCTTCCTTTTTGTCGCGGAAACCTAATGTTTATAATAAATAAAAGTAGCCAAAGTTTCTCCTTGAAACATCAGCTACCTGCCAGTTAAAATCTCGCTAACCTACATAAAATAATCTATTTTGAATTTTTATTCTTTGTGTGTCTGTATGCTCCGGTTACTTATTATCTATACAGCTTGACAGATTTTAACGGGACTTTCACCGGCAGGTCGCGAATATTATAAGAAGTTATCTATCTTTTATTCAAAAAACAAAATCAATTAGTATTTACTTATTAGTATTAGTACATAAAACCGTGAGGCACTAAAATCTCAATAAATTAACGCTCATAATATGATACAGTATTTTTGATACAACAAACAAAAGAAAACTGATAAAATGTTAATTGTCGTTTTCATTATAAACGGGTACAAAATTTGTTTTCATAAATTAAGTGGTTATGCAGAAGTAAATGAAGAATCCATCATACCTCTCTGTGCAGCCAACGAAGCGTAAACAAGATAGATCGATTGATCGTAGCATATTTTATTAACTGTGCCGTTAATTGACTTTACTAGACTTCGTTCTTATATTCCGTTCACACGAATTTTACTTCACTCATTAAATTATTGAAAATCAATTAACCTGAATTAATAAAAGCTAAGATGTTTAATATGATGCTATCAAGCACGCAAGCCAGGGGCCTTACCATGAGCTCTTATTGCCATGATAGTTTCACTCATTTATGAGACAGATGTATGTGACGTGCATACATCTGTCACTGTCGCACAACTGAATTAACATTTCAATAAGAGCTCATGGTTGGGCCCCAGGTTTATAAATGTTTGTGTTTACCTTAAGTCAGTGTGATATGTACATTATTTCCTATAATTATTATAAACTTTCAGAGCAATCAAACTTAAAAACTGCTTAACGAATTTTAATATAAGATATGTTTGTACAATAAAAATAAACTGGCTAAGATATTATGTATTAATAACTTTAAGATGGCCAAAGCCACATTTCTCACGTTTGCAGCTATTATATTATTATATATCATAAACTATGCAGATAAATAAAATTGAAGTGTCTGTTTGTAATTCCAAAATAACAGCTCTTCACTAAATGCATATGAAAGTAAACACGCTACTGACACTAAAAAACCAAGTTTTAAAATGTTTCTCTGTCTGTCTGTCCGTCTGTCTGTCTGTCTGTCTGTCTGTCTGTTTGTTCCGGGTAATCTCTGAAACGGCTCGACGGATTTTAACGGGACTTTCAATGGTAGGTAGCTGATGATTCAAAGAGTAACTTTTTATTTATCAAAAATATTAGGGTTCCGCGACAATAAGGATAAAACAAAATCTACGCGGGTGAAACCGCGGGGCACAGCTTGTCATTAATAAAGTTATGACGAATCTCGGTGATATCGAATGTGAAACATGTGGAAGTAGCTGTATTACTATGCGTTTCTAAAAAATCGTCAATACAGTAGCACTACTGCTATATTCAAAATTATATTCAATAACCTCAACGAAACAGTCTTGCTTTTTCTAAAACCTATTATTACGTAAATTGAACGCTACCATTACATAACGTACCTAGTTAACCATAATATACTTTATTCACTCATTCTGGTCCCTTTGTAAGGAAATGCCGGGAAGTAATTACAGGGTGCCTCGTGGATACAGTTTAGTTAAAATTAATTTTCAAACTAATCGCTCTGTTTGGCGGCTTTCTATCCGGAACATCGATAACATCTAAATGGTTCATTCCAACGGTTTGATTCAGCTTTATACGGAATAAGTCCAGTGTAATGATGATTCTCGTTAAGAAATCATACTATTATACATACAGATAAAAGGCTATAAATATCTTGAAATTGTTAATAAATATGCACAATTTACCTATTATTTACCTGTTTTATTTTTACATGCCAATTTGAGTTCTTCTTTTTAATAAGAAACTTTTGCGTGCGGCCCGAGTAAGGGTCATTCAGCATGTAATTGTAGGGCGCCCTTTGAAGAACACGCGATCGCGTGCTGGTTCGGTGCGGGTCGGCAAAGAACCCACTACCATTGCCACTTTTGTTCACTTTCTAGTTTCATTTTAGTGCTAATGTTTTAAACAAGTGTCAGAAAGGTGAAAATAAATAAAAAACCAATGGAAATTTTATTAAATTTTAGTTTTTATGTGGATTTGGGTTGTTTATGCCTAGAATCAGATTGACCGTTGTTTGTTCTTTGCTGCATGAAAAGATATACATTAATGAAGGGGTAGATTACGCATAATCGTTGCTTCAGCGTAGATCGCTTGTAGCTCACTCGTAGACCGTGCGTAGACCTCACGTAGGCCGATCGTAGACTACATGTACACCACGCGTAACCCTAGCGTAGACCTCGATCAGACTTGATCAAGACAGCTGTTGTAGCTTTAATACGTATATTAGTCCCTGTGTCTAAATTGACACCTATGTCTAAATAGTATAAGAACAGCCCCTCTGTAAAGCAAACTCCTAATATATAAAGGTACGTATCGTACAATGTAGAAGCGGTCTAGAGTGCGGAATAAATACAGTTTTTGTCACCGCACTGAAACCGAGCCGATGATATTATTAGGTACTCTTGTCGAAACTCATTTTACTACGTTAAAAGTCTAATCAAACATATTTTTGAATTGCATTGAATTATCTAAAACTAATTTTACTATAATACTATTCGAAAATAAGAGATAATTAGCTAATATAATCTATATATTCATTAATCGTGATGAAGATAAATCATGTATAATCCGTATAAATTATAATGCATTACCTTATCAAACTGTTTAAGAATAATAAACAAGTAAAAAAAGTCTTACAAAGTTTATTATGTTACATATTTCAGTATTTCAAATCTGGATACCTAATTGTAACACGTATGAATATAATAAGTATGTTTATCGTCGAGCAATTGTAGAAGAGCAAAAAATCCGCATGAACTTTTGTAGGATAGAACCTAGTTTTCATCGGGCGGTAACATGCATACTCGTACAAGGGTACATTCGCAGAAACAATCGCATGCAACTAATTTTTTACTTATCTTTGCAATAAAACAATAAATTGCCCTGATCGACTATGATAATACCTCGTGGTGGGGCAATATAAATGAAATGACAATTAACGTGGGGTTGTATTAATGAAAGCGTGTTTTTTGTAACTTTATATAAAGGTAAAATAAACCTGGTTACGCAATCATCGACTTCTCTGTTTCGTCAGTATTCCGGTCGGTTCAGTTGCCCCGGAATTAACAATGGATCATGAATTTTTAAGCGGATTTGGATTATCCTTCGTTTTGTATTTTATTCATTCCCGTAAAGTAACCAAATCTTCATCACTTGATTTAAAAACATTTTGTTGTATAAACTTTGATCGTGCAACTAATATCTTTGCCATGGAATATTCGGAAAATATCCGGTTACATTGTTCAAAATATCTTTGTAATAACTTAATACTCAAAATCTGAGATTACGACAGCGAGGAATTGCCGCAAATCATTTACTTCTTGACATTTCTCGACAAAGTGCACATCTATAGCAGAACATAATTTATAATGCAAGCACTTGTGTGGGTACTTGGGAAGTTTCGCTCGCGCCCGCAATATTCCATGGCACTTTGAAGTCTTGCAGTGCCATCATTGCACAACTTTATGTAGCGTACACGCCATGTACCTCTACATACATGTTCTGAGTCGGTATAATCTTCACTTGTTTGCACCCTTAAACATTGCAGTTTATCTCAATCGTAACTCTTATCACTTTTGCAGTACCATCTTTGATTTTGCAAAGCGCAATGACGTCGTTGCTAAAAGTCACAATTTCCATACAAAATGAAATTGTCTGCTTATTATTATCAGCTAATATAAATACGCTTCGGATCATGATACGGTTTTACATGTAGGAGTTAAACTCCGATGGGCTTATAGCTAAAATGGTTCCATAATATAATTATGGAAATAGAGAAAAGCCAACGTTTTGTAAAAGTCTAACCCAAAGAAGGTCGCTAACATCTAGTAGGTATAAATATCATTATGATGTCTTGGAAGGATAGGTAGATGGGTTATAAATAACTCCCACTTTTCACCTTAAATGGAAAGCAATTTAAATTAATTCTCAGACATATGAATGATATATATAATATGACATCACAAGAACTCATTGGTGCCGGTAGAATTGGAACTTACCTCGCTGGCACAGTTATAATTAATATAAATAACTAGAAGGATCAAGTATATGATGAATAATGTGTGTGATAAATTAAGAATGCATACATATGCTCACACCTGTATGTAGGCAGAGGTACAACCATATCTCGCCAGGTATGTTTATGTTCCGTGTAATAGGAGGCGAGCCTATAGCCATTAACCAGGCACTAACCCAGACTCCGGGTTGCTACCGGGGAATTATATAATAGATAAACCCAGTAACACTTTGCCCGTATCGGGTTTCAATCTAAGACCTCGAGTTCCATATTAGCATTTGCGACCACTAGAGCCAAGAGGCAGTCAGGAATTACGAATACCCTACTTTTTTTCTTTTGAAAAATATTTAAATTGGCAGCACGGAGTTTTATACTTATGTCTTTTTTAATGAGCGTGTAATATGTTCTCAGCTTACCCAGGTGTTTGCTATCCTACATAAAAACCTTTTGTCGCATTTTGCTGTAAACTTTTTAATTTATAGAAGATGTGCTTCGGGGCAATATTGTCTCGCGAAACTCGAATCTAGTTTGTTAAGAATCCTTGTTAAAACTTTTCTCGGTAAAAAGACGTTGGTCATAAAACCGACAGCTTTAGAAATACGGTACTCTTACAATGATTCAATACATTTGTCTTCATAATTTTCGCACAGCAACAAGCATTCCTTATAAACTACTAGCTGTGCCTAGCGGCTTCACTCGCGTATAGTTAATCTCAAGGGTGTCCCGCAGAACCCTTAAATTTTTTTAAATAAAACTATTTACTCCGTGATACATTAGCTATCTGCCAGTGAAGCCAGCATTTTCGGAGTTTTCCCGGAACAAACAGACAGACGGAGAAAAATAAAATAAATGGTTTTTCCATGTCAATGTCGTATATGCATTTAGTGAAGCTGTTGTTTTAGAATTACAAACAGGCACTTCAAATTTATTTATCTGTATAGATAGATTTAATCATTGATACCCTTGGTGTTGCAACGTTCAGGCTGCAGTAGCGTCCTTCCATGGGATTCCAGGGGGTATGAAGAAAATGGCTGGCAATCACATCATATTTGTGAACAGGTGGTGCTTGTGGAGGCTAGTCATTTCAAGCTCCACGCGTAAATGTAAGCACACATAACAACCAAACATTTTTTTTTATAGACGTTGGAATACCAACGTTCAATTTTCAATAGAAACTGTGTCCATTGACATTTCTTATTTTGTTCTTATGATTATGTACTTTTGAAAATATTAGTTATTGAGTTTCTTGTGTCTCAGTAATAAAAGACCTTCAGAACATGGCGGTAATATTTCAGCATCATCATATCAGGACTAATGTAATTCAAAGGCGTATGTATAGTGACTAAGACAGCGCTAGACTCACCGTCTATCAAGTTGGCACTTAATCTCCTTCGGCAAAATGTGGGTGTTGTTATTAAAACATCCTGCTTACCCCTTCGAAGACCCTTCTGAGATAACGCGGGTATATTTATTTAGTTTATTTATTTCACAAATTTATCTTTTATAACTTTGAAACTATTAGACAAGGATATTATTATTTTCTATTAAAATAACTAGCCTTACCTTACTCGAAATAGCTTGTACTTAATGAACAAAGATTAGAATATTATTCACTAAAGGGTACAGTATAAATGTAGTAGTTGACTTACTTAAAAATAATTACTTGTGTAAGTGTAGCATATTGTGGTAACAAATAGCAATACTAATAGCACCTCGACCCTCGTCACAGCCACCAGTCGCTAATCCGACGACACTATTAATACTCTAAACACTTTGATAATATCTTCTAGTGATAGGTAGGGGAAACTTTAAATGAATATGAACTGTGGTGACCAAGTAATTTGAGTACTGCTAAGCAAGTGACATAGTTCAAGTCCGGTGATGAGCTTCTCGGTGAAAGAAAACGTAGTGATTAAATCTGTACTTATTTCCGAGACTAAATTCAAAGAATTATCAGTGCTTGAGAAGGTGCTACTCTTATTTGTTATGTAGGCACCTAAACATCATCCTCTGCCTATCCCTTCTAGGAAGATATCAGCATATTCGTTAATTTTTGCAAATTCTTGGCTGCAGAATAATAGAATTACAAAAGTATACTTTATTTACGTTCCACCGACATAAAAGAAACATTATGTCCCATCATTACAAAACTTTCTGGCTAAAAGGGTCCTCGAGGGGGTAGGTTAGTAACACCCACCGAAGATAATTAAGTGCCAACGTGACTGTTTTCCTATATAATTCTATGATTCTTTATTTGCTACTGTGTAAAAAATACTTCGAATTCTTGTTCCTGCAGCAAAGACAAAGTAACAAACGTTATAATTCCTAGAGAATTTTTATCATGATGTTTCAAGTTATATCGATATTCGATTTTTAACACGGACAAAAATCAATAATCAAATCAATGCTGCCAGCCTTCTTGGCACGATCCCGAGAGACACCGACTTGGGACAAGTTTTCTACCTTTAATTAGTTTTAAGTACTGTTCCTTGTATATATAATTAAGTTTTATTGAATAAAGAAAACCATAAGAATTTACACTTCTTTAATGTCTTAATACTTACTTTGTCTTTGTAACGTAAACTACTTTTGTACAATTGAGGTCAAATTGCTTTTTATACTCAGAAATATTAGTGTCTTAGACTTTAAAGAATTTCTAAAACTTACGTCTTAATTGTTCTAGTGGAACAATGGCCTATTTATTTGGTCTGAGATGGTATTGTATTGAGACTTAAGCTGTGAAAGTGGGTCATCCCTAAGCTCTCGTTTAGTCTACATCTTCAGTTTAGCGAAGGCTTCGCTAAAGACTGCTTTTTCGGGCGCACTTACCCTTCATATTTTATGTGAATACTGAACGAGCGTCGCAAACTAATGATTATGACAAAATGGAAATCCTTCTATAGCGCCCTACCCTATCTTGTTATATATTTTGCTTACAGCTCCCTTATTCCCTATTTAGTATGCTCTATAAAAATTAGAATTTTACAGTTTTACATAAAATTGTTAGTATTTCGTGTCGAATCTAAATATGTTATTAAATTTTACGCACCGTTGTTTGAGGTAATTTAATTCTCAATTACTGAAAATATAAAAAGAAAAATCATACCAATACCCGAACATATTGCATTATATAAGTATTTAACGCTAATCCACGTCAACCAGATGATAATACAATACATTATTATAGCTCTGTTTATAACTGGTGATCTTGTGGCACAAGTAAGTATTCCTTTAGTTTGGATCACCTCTCTACCCCGATCAGATATTGGCAATGGAATGGAATCACACGCGATCGCCCCTTCACCTTTGCATTCAGCCACTTTGTACCACGTTTTAAGGTCGTCGAACCTACCCGAGGGGTGCCTTATGCGTTTGTTTCCTCAGACTGAAAAGTTATACGCGATGGGATCGATCGATCGATTTGTGCTATGGATATGTGATATGTTACAACCCTAATCACGTACCGATGTGTGTGTTTAGGTTTATTCTGAAATTAAAGACTAGTAAACCCAACTCACCTACTCATATTAGTACAGAAATTTAACGTAAAATTACCAACCCTTGCTGGGTAATAAGGAATATTTTAATAATACATAAGGCAAAGTAAAAGCTTTATAACAAATTCACGGCTGTAATACGCACCTAGACATATTCAGCCTCGTCGGAATAAAATTTCCATTTTTATAATTCTCATTAGCATACTTAAAAAGATTATTTACACTACAAAGACAACCGGAAATGTCAACGATATAATTCTATTAGTCTTCCTTGGCTTACTTCTGGTGAAGTTATCTCGTTATTTTGTAAATGAATTTCAATACCTATCAAATGAACAGTCGAATAGGTGCGTCTCACTTCTCTGTCTGTCCAATACTTCTTACAACTCAAAATATTCTGATATTTGAATGGAAGAAATATTTGTTTCATTTCTAGCTCATATTTAATAGGAATAAGTTGATGACCAAAATGCTCCTTTGTTTTTGTGAATTAACTAGCTGTGCCTGTGACTTAATTTCATGGGTGGCGTGCGTAATTCTTTTTTATTCTACTCTTTTTACATAAATAAAAGTAGCCTCCTTGTAAAATTAACTACCTGCCAGTGAAAGTCCCGCTAAAATCTGTCCAGCCGTGTAGATCATTAGCTGGAACGAACTGACAGACGGACAAAACGAGTTTTTTTTTAAAATTGTTTTATTTATGTGTCGTTCTCATTTAAAAAATACAATTCACCGTATAAAATTTAATATTAATTAGTAAAAAGTTGTTAATTTGAAATTACACACAGTCACTTCAAGTTTATTTATTTGTAGTGATAACCTAAATATTTCCTGAAATACTACCACTTTGTAGGAACTTTATGCCCAAGCAAACCTTATATTATTTTAATTGCTTAAAAGAACATCTGTGGCATTTAGAGCTATAACAAATCCGATAAGCGTTACAACGCTGCAGTACGTAGATCCACAACTAGTGCCCACAGAGGGATTTGCTGAAACCCCAAAAAGTTGCTGACGGCTTTATCCAATTACCAAACGATTTTTACTAGAAATTCCTTGCAAAACGTTCAATTTACACCGCTTTTGCAGATTTCTTGACAAAAATCTTTTGCAGACTATTTTTTTTCAATCAATTTGAGAATTCCTTCACTAAAATTATAGCTCGTAAGTCAAGGTATAATAGAGGGCTTCTAAGATGTGTTCAATGTTTTTTTTTATTATATTTGTCTAGCCGTGCCCGTGATTCTGCTCACGTATATCCAAAACGTCTTTATTTCGTTAGACTTACACAAACCCTACTTCAAAATCGTCAGAATGACACGATTATACAGGATTATATAAATGTTACCACCGGTTTGAGAAGGTTGCTTTTACTGAGAAGAGCCCAGGGCAGGATACTCAGAAATTACTCTTTTCGAAATAAAATATGTTTACAATTTTCATTTATACATAAATTTAACTAAAAATATAAGATGTATCTACATAGATACATTATAGAAGCAAATACAACTTGAGATGACCAGCGCTCACAAGCAGCTTGTTCACAAGTATGACGTGAATGAGAGTCATCGTCCTTCTCAACCATTATAGACGGAAGTGACCCGTCACACAAATATTATTATATTAGTATATTATAATTATATATTCTACACGACATACTTCTTATACTTCTATATAACTCACTCTGTTTTAGCACTGGATAGTTATCCTATGTAGAAAATATTTTTGAGGTGGTAGTTGCTGAGATTACTTTCTTAATATCAGATATTAATTAAAGTCGCCATTTCCATACAACATTTTATTGTTTGTTAAGATTATTACCTAAAAAATACAGGCAGTAATATCAAGTGATGCTTGTAACAAGCCCAGCTTGAAATATGTAGCTAAATGTCTTGTCTAAAACTGTTTTTGAATTATATATTGTACTCTGTGACTGGAGTATGTGATTTTTACAAGAAATGTCACTCTAGCGTTACTACCAATATCATTGAATTATCAAGAACATTGGTAAAATCACTTTATTATCTGGTTGTAAACTTTGCAAATTAACTTCCGTGGAAAGTAAGAAAACTTCGAAATTCAAATGGAAGATCCTATTATGCCCTAAATCTCTTTACTAACCTGTTGTTTACATCCTCAGTGTTCTCAAAACAGACGGAAAGGAATTTAGACATCTGTCAAAATAAGTCGCACTCGAAAAAGACGACAAGATTTCCAAGTTCCTACGAGACGTACCAAAACTTTTGATACATGCTTGCCTTGCAACTTTCAACCAACTTTGCTACCAAAAATATAGTATTTTATTTATTTCTGATGGATTATTGGTGAAAAATAAAAGTCAGATTGAAATAATTCAAGATTGATGTATTTTCATGTTTCACAGACAGGGTGAGGAGAGAGAAGAGAGCGATTCTGATTTTACGCTACAAACGTCAGTGCTCTATACACTGACAGCTGTCAGTCATATTGACAGTTTGTTTGCATACTTAATTTAATATAGCAACCTTAATTTGGTCTGTGGTTTACCAATAAAGCAACAATATCATGAACGGATACCCAAAATAAAACTTCAGAGCTAAAAATTTCTTATACATTCTTCTTTAAACCATCATACTCAGCCCCCATACCAAAATTGAATATTCTGACATGTTACGAAACAAAATGTGTCGGTAACAATTTTGTATATACCTAAGCACTGAAGTATTGCCAAATAACTGCACAGAAATAGCTCTATTTTTCACTAACGTTTATTTTTTTTAGGTTAAAAATCCTTTGTTTGAAAACTGTTGTGACTGACAGTCTATAAACTGTTCAAATTTCTGGGAACACGTTATGTTTTAGTACTGTTTTTTTTTTCAATAAATACGTACTGCGACATGCGCATTTATAAAACAAAATAAAAACGTGGAGTAGGTATAGGCAGTATGCAGACGGCATATGGCGGAGTCGTAAAATTTAATGTTATTTACTTATATTTCGAGTTTGCCGATTTTTATTGCAAAGAGAAGCATCGTAACCATATGCTTCTATTATAAAACTTTTTATATAACTTATATTGAGACTATGAAAGAATTAACTAAAAGCTTATCCAGCGTATGAGTTACGAGTAACATACGAGTCAAGAAGTTCAAAAATCAATATACGAAACGTAATCTAACTATTAATTTGGTTAACTAAATTAATATTAGTTTTGTTTGTGAGTACCTACTTATGAACCGATTTAAAAAAATCACTAATAGAAGAATTCATTCTGACCAAAGGTACAGCACTACTAGTAGTTTATATTCTTACATATACGAGGAATAATATAAACTTGCTTTTCCTTGAACATTTAATCATGTAATAATGTTAGGAGTACGGACATTCATATTGATAATGTCATTATTAGCCGTTGGATCAAATAAAAAAGACATTTTGAAATAAATAAATCCAGTGTAAAGGAGATTTATTTAATAATATCATATAAACTTTCATAAAACGTCACTTTATGCATCTTTCATGGTAACAATATAAAAAGGATATGTTGCTGGAACTGCGAGACGTCATATAAAATACAAGAACGTTACAACTGTTTTTATATTTACGAATATAATATTAAGACGTATTATATTCGTAAAAAGATATATCGCCAATATCTTTTGAGAAATTTTGAAATCCAATTGCATTTTTAAGTGGCGGTGGTATCATAATGGCAAATACAACGCATTTATTAAGCTTTGTGTAAAAAAATTAAAAACAATATCAAGCAACAGGAAAAATCTTTAGTATATAAAAGACATGTTCAGAAATACCTGTCAATGAAATAATCAGGAGTAATTGGAAATCAGTCGGCTTTTTAATCACCTTTTTCCTTGTACACTTGATTATAGTCAAATAATTTTCATCAAAAGTTTTCCTCGTCGGAATTAACCCTTTATAAGTACAAAACGCGACCGCCAACTTCAGAGGTGGTAAATACATCTGACAATGAATCAAAGTTTGTGGTCTCTATCCATTAGTTTAGCTTTAATAACTTCTCTTGAAAGCAATAATAAAATACCGAAGTAAAGGCAATGCTGTAGCGCCGGCGGTGCTATAAATTATGTTTACGACAGTTAAAATAGTTGAATGGGTACGATAGGTAGAGTTTGATTTGTGCTTTCTTGTCAAGGGCTGGCATTGTTTCAAATATCGAAACGAAGCACGTCCTTAGGTTTCGTGAGGTGAATGCAAATGTAGCGTTTTCAATATTTTTGTTATAAAACGAATAGGTAATGTATTGCCTACTTTAGTATTGATTTGACCGGCTGTTGTGCCATTCTACGTTTTGTAATGGTCGTCGTTTATAAATAGCTTATTAGCTTTTTTCACGAAGTTCCGGCTTAAATATTCCTTATAACAAAGCCCTAAAAGGTAACGGGCTCTACATTGCTTATTTAATTATTTTTCCAAACGTACTGGCAATTTCCATTTGCGATTGAAATTCCGAAAGTACCTGTACTATGCTTAATTGTGAAGAGATCAAATGTGTACCAAGCAATATTATGATACCCTGGAGATAAAAAATTAGGAAAGCGCTCTCTCTCTCGTCTCTCTGTCTATACATACAACTAGATTCCACCCACATTTTCACCTGCGATGAAGTAAGATTTCACGTAGTTTCAACCCTCATTACAACAATTCATGTGTGGATTTTAAAAACCCTTGCTTAGTGTATACATACACTTCACTAAGAAGACATCATCCAAAAGTCATGTCATTAGGACCAGCGGCTTAGGCCGTGAGTCGATATCAATTACTAAAGTCTTTGAATTCTCATTCATATATCTTGGATTAAAATAATCTATAATAGCCGTCAAAAATCGAGTAAGTCCTCAATTCGATGCCAGGATAAAAATACGGCTCCACGTATGCGTTTTAAGCATCTACTTTGAAAGAGCCATAAAGAAAAGGCAAAGGGTACAACGTGATTTATTTGTTGCAGTAAGTAGAACGAGGTGGGTACGCTGTAAGTGGCCCAGTTATAGCTTTTGTCCTGTGCAAACAGTTGTTCCCGTCATCGTCTTGTTATACGCGAGTTGAGACAGCTTTAAGGAAATACAAGACGCAAACAATACATTTCATCTGTAATAAATCTTATGTAAGCTACGATCAGCGCCATAACTTATCTTTGAAACAATACCGATGTATTCGTTTTGCATTCATTTTACAAACAAATTATTAATAATACATTATTTCGTCACTCCGTTCTTCGAATGCTTTTGATATTATTATCTCACTAGAAATATATATTTACATAATACATTAGTATGATATAATCTTTCACGAAAAATGATATTTGAATACGAAATAATTAAACCAAGCCTTTCCGTGTTTTAAATTATAATAATTGTAAAATGTTTAAATATCAAGGGTAGCTATTCAACAAACCAAGTATAATCGTGTGTAAATCGGTTATTTATATGCAGCATAAGTCAATTCAGTCCAAGGCTGGTTAATGGGATGCCTAATTGTGCGCATACATCAAATTAATCGGTCTCTTTGTGGTAAATCACAACAGCTACGGATTAGACTGTATGAGAGCACTTCACTCCGATAAATCAGCCGTTTGATCGGATGTTTTTAATTATGACTTGCTTTCATTTGGATATTCATTTTATTTTTTCATTAATTTTTGCAAATTAAAGTGACTCAGATTTACTTTATAATTTGTTAACACAACGTTTTGAACAATCGTCGTCGATACGTGACATATTTGACGTCATAACACCTACAGCCGCCGTGAGCTGCGATGGCATTGGGGTTAGAGTAGTAGCCTGCCATGCAAGCGACGCAAGTTTGAATCCCAGCAGGGCCTGTACCAATGAGTTTTTCTAAAATCTTATGTATAGCGTTTTCACACCACGTGCTTTACGATGAAGGAAAACATCGTGAGAAAACCTGCATATGTCTGAGAAGTAATTCAAAGACGTACCTATCTTTAGTGCCTGAGACGCTAAGTGACGTGAAGTTAAAATATGTATATTTTATGTGAATACTTAAAAGAGTATCACAATACTTAGGTTGTTTCGAACTAAGCCTACGACAATAAGAAATCTTTTAGATAGAACCTTTATAAATAAATAAATTGTATTGCTAAGTTAAGCCCCGCGAACGCAACATGATAAACAAGACCTAGAGATTGTACAAAGCACAAAATAAAATATGAAATAAACGCGCAAAGTCCCGACTTTATGTAAATGACGAAGATAAATAAATCACTCCGTGCAGAGCTTTTTTATTTGTGTTTAACCTAGCCATCGTACGCTATTTTATCTGGTTGTGAACAACTTACCTCGCCATTTTTCTCTCAAGAGAAAAGGTCAAAAGCCTGTTAATTCCATATTATATACAGCATTCTAATTAACTTCACCCAGAGGCTTCGTTCATAACAACTCACTAAATAAATATTAATTAAACTAGTTTCTACGTAAACCAGAATTTTAATATTGATCATAAGTAGCACTTAAATAAGCTTAGATAGAAATTAATATCAAGAACCAATTACTGGATCAATTTACATCATCAACTGTCGCCAGAGGTTTCGAGAGCTTAATAAGCTAAAGTTAATTATGAAATTAATAAACTTACTTCAACGGAAAACTACCTACAATTAATCTATTAAATATCCTTAAATAAGTATATAAGTTGTATTCCTTGTATATGTGCATAATATACTCATGCCTGTATTCCCCGAAGAGGTAGGCAGAGAGTACTGTAATAGTATACCCACATGTTGCGAGTAGGTAATCTTTAAGTCACATGTAATTGGGGACGAGCCTATTGCCATTAAACGGACACTAGTTGTTACTTCAGACTATCGGCAGTGTTACCGTTGGGCAAACTCGTGTTCAATATTTTTGGAAGTTACATTTTAGAGGTAAGTAAGTACTTATATATCAAAGTCTTTTTTTCTACTTTGTTGTTAAACAAGCTCAGAAGTAGCCCAATCAAATGTTGTTTACACAGCTCCTGCAAATGTAGGTAAAGGTAGGTGCTTAATACGTCACGGTCCCAGAGCTACCGTCGTCGATAATCCCCTTACTGGGCAACGAACTGGCCAAGTGGCGGACAGATCACTAGCCAATGCACTTACCTACTGTAGCTTCGCAATACTTCGCCACGTTTCCCACTAGTTTAAACTACATAACACATATTTGAACTCTGCTTTTAGTGAGAATTCGTTCCGACCGCCGAGATTTCTAGCTCTGTTGATTCACTTTAAGTAAGAGTTTTCAGTTCAAACACAATAATTCAAAGTTGGACGGTTTCTTCTTAATTTAACAGTTTCAAGAACTTTTAAATTTTAAACATGATCGTCACCTGTTTTTGTCAGTCAAGATGGCGTTTGAGACTTAAATACTCTGCGAAGTTGAGTAAATTTAGTATATCCCGACAATTAAATTAACAAGGCCTATTATACAAGTACTATTAATAGGGAAAATTTGTCCAGATTAAAGATTCAAAATGGCTTTGCTTCAAACATCACAAACAAGCAGTTCGGGCATTTAAAACATTTCACACTGGTGGCGACTAGTTAGGTTGAAAAGTTTGCCTCATCACAATTCCAGCCAAGTTAGCAAAATATTAATTTCCGCACATTTGTCACCGCTTTAATTTTAATAGTAGTCCAACTTTATTTAATTTATAAATTGCACTGATAAACATGCAGTGAGCATTGCTATGTTCTGTACTAGGACAATTTGACTTTTCTAATATTATGAAAAATATAAAATAATGGTTTGTAAATATGAAACTTCTCAACTGATTTCAAAAATCAATACCCATTCACTACAAGATTTATTTAAAATAAATTTTCATGGTGGACTTCAAGTCATTCATATTACCACACGGGTCAAACCGCAGTAGGAAAATAGTTTATGAATAAACATGGGAATTAGGAGGATATTACTTTTAAAGCAGCTATTACATTTATATTTATTAGTAAATTGCTTTTACGGAAGGTAAACTTACTATTTACTCACAATCCACAAACCCATTGGCCACTAAGGATCTATTCTTCATATAGTATTACGACATTTCAATGTATTTTATTTGTTTTATTCTTTATGTCTATCTTTACACATTAATTGTTTTACGAACCGACTAAAGATACAAAATAATTTCAAACAACTTCCGTTTCTCCCGGCATAGAAGTAAAAACAACAAACAATTATACTAAACAGTAAAAACTTCGCAAAATTGTTTACGAATCGTACCTTATGGTAATTTACCAACCACCAGCGGAACTGAAAATCTGTAAGGAGTTTGAAATTATGATTTTTTTTATTGTTGGTCGTAAACTTAAACTCGCTGGCTTGGGTGGTTAAATTATTTTACTTGATACTTGATATTGATACTTGGCTCAAATATGTCCAGTTTTTATAAAAAATGTTTATGCCAAAACTAAGGGTCCATCGATCTCTATTTAATTCGACCCCGGTGACCTTTAAATTACACATTTGCCAGAATTCCAATTTAGTATTCCAATTTAGTAGTAAGAAGTCTTAACGCTGTCTATATCCGAAATCAAAACGTTAGTATGTTTTACTAGATACGCGAGATCCATATATTATAAATAATGTATATACATTAAAAACATAACTAATATGAAGTACTTTGTCGGGACCATCCATAGTCATTAAAACATGGGGCTCTATGCCTAGCTTTACTACGGTGAACTAACGTTTATCTCTATGTGTGAAGGACTCGCCGTGATAACATGTTTGTAATTTGACAGTCAATCAAGCAAGTCAATATATTTCCGGCGTCCAACTATGATTTAATAAAAATATGTAATAGGCAGCATATTTATAAGTTAAACACTTTTGAATTAGATACCCGTATGTATGACACCCACACAGATAAACTCATAGCTCAAATGTTCCTAATACGAGCTGCTAGAAACGATCATGGTTGGCCCCCAATTAAGTGATTCTCAACGTCATACAAAAACAGGCGTAATTCAAAAGGATCAACATTTAATTCCATGAATTAAATACACAATAAATATACACTGCATACACAAGTTGTTTCCGGGAATGCACTAAGCTGCAAAATATCGAATTGGCACTATACTATTGAGTTAGTATTTTATGCAAAACATGCACTCTAAAGGACGTATTGAAAGGGCGCGTTGAATGTATTCGTTATATTTGTGTGATCTAACGGAAATTCAACATTCCGATTTCCTTTTGTTCCCTTCCCACACTGAAGTAACTATTTTTCCAACTTATTCAACAGTACCCAGCCGTGACAATAACGTGCGTGACTTTGCATTTTATTATAAAAGTTTGTTAAGCAAGACCCGGGCTTCAGAGTTCACTCAACGAGAGTACATAAACTATCCAACGCTGTGGATATATTCATGTATATATTACACGAGGGAACAAGAGTATATAATATTACAATTTTAACTTATATAACTTGTCTAGAATAATCGGTACAAGATTTTACTGCTTGCCTCGAAGAGGACTACGCGTTATTGTGTCATAAATATTCAATTACAGTTACATACGTTAGCATAGCTTAGTAATTTGAGATGAGGTGGAAAGGCTTATAACTTGTGTCGTCGTACTTACTGGAAATCTGAGGAGACCTTTCCTAACTTTGGATGAAACTGTTTTCGGAGATATTGAGAGTATATTGTTCAAAATATTAGATCACTAGCTGTGCCCCGAGGTTTCATCCGTGTAGACTTAATTTCATTTACACCCGGAACATTAATGATTCTGATACCGAGGCTGTTCTTAAATGGCAATAAAGAACAGAAGGAAAAATTCGACGTATGAGATGAGATAAAATAAATATGAATCAGGCATCTGGGAACGCGGGTCCAGTTAGCTAGCGGTCCCAGTCGAGAGAATCCTCGAGATCATGAGCAGCTCAGTTGTCAGAGCAACTGTAAAGTTCATAGAGGTCGTGTTTTCGAGTCCCGCCTCGTGTACCTATTTTTCCTAACCATTTAAAGTATTTAGTATATTGTTAATTCTATGGTGGAATAGCGCTCTCTCTGTTTGAGCCGTGAGCTTAAATACTTCTATCGAGCTCGACGTAATAATAATTACGTAAGTATATGTTTTTATGTCGCCTTAGCGGTAATTCGGCTTGAGATGTCGAAATCCTACGTTACTTTTGATTAATGATTAATGCGGTGACAGCATACATGTCTAACATTGGCAAGTACATAGTTATGTCTTGAGCAAATTGTTAAGTAAGCTGTTATTTTTAAATGCTAGGTTTTTACGTATCTCCCAATTTTTCAATATTCAACATTATAAAAAACATTTTATGTAATGAAAGGCCGTAATGAAATACGAAAAGCGAGTGTATTTAAACTTTTGTTTTGGAGTAAATAAACATTTCGTTTCATAAATACTCGTTACTGCCTGGTCGTTAAGGTAAGGGGTATTAAAACCACGCATTTTATTATGATGTTGTGGTAAATTAATTATTTCAGGGTTTGTACTGCCCGTTTTCCCCATTCTTGAGGTAGAGCAAATTAACCAGCCCATTGGGTCGAAATTATTGATAAACATGTATATTGTTCGCGGGATAAAGGAAATATGCACTCACAAAAAAGCCTCTGGGGTGGGAGTGATAAGTATATTTTTTGTTGTATATATAATATAAATACAGAATTTACTCTTAACAGCTGCCGTACGTCGTGAATGAATAAAACCGCCAAATAAATTAAAATCCCCCGTGTCACAAATGCTAGGCAAAACCGGTGGAGTGAAAAGAGATATTCCTTTCCCGGATGACTGTTGTATCTCGCTACTATAAACTTTCAACCCTTACACGTGGAGTTTTGTAAGCCACACTCAACGCTGTATATCAGGATAGCTGAACACACGCGAAAAAATTATAGTTGTAATTTTCTTACTAACTACCCATTCTTAATACATATTCAGCTATCATCATCAAAGGCCTGTTATGTGCATTCCCATATTCTCAATGTTACACAGATAGGCAGAACCAATATATAAGTAGGTTAAATAACCTACTGCACACGACGTCCCGTCATAGTGACGGTTTTATATTTTTTGACACTAATAAATTTATTAGTGGACTTAGGGTAACTAGGGATTCCTTTTATATCCCTAAACAATGTCTTAAACTGATTGCTACTTTGATAGCTTACAATATTAACGACGTTATAGCAAATATAACAAAACATAGGTTAAGGAATGAATCTGAGTATAACAGTACTAGTAACACTCCTATTGGTGTTTTAAACTAGTACCAGAGACAACAGCTGTGCCCAGTGTCTCTCAGCGTTGTCGCTTAAATGTTGTTCATCAGAACATACAGGGCTTAGCTGGCAAAGAATTAGAGATAGACTTGTTTTTAGAATATCACAATGTTCACATTTTATGCTTAACCGAACATTGGCTGAAGAACCATGAGCTATTGCTCACTAATACAAAATATAGACTTGCAAGTGCATTTGTCAGACGTTCAGCAATACATGGAGGCTCATTAATCATTGTTTCAAATGAAGTTAAATATAAGGAACGGAAAGACATAGTTAATATTTCCGTTGAGCGCACAGCTGAGTTATCGTGCATCGAACTTGATAAATTTGTTATTATTTGCGTGTACCGTCCCCCCTCAGGGAACTTTTGCTTATTTGAATCTCTGTTAGAAGATGCTATACAGCGAGTTTGTGTACTTAATAAAAGTTTAATAGTTTGTGGCGACTTTAACGTCAATTTGCTAGACAGTGGGCCATTAACGGTTAGGTTGGTTAGTCTTTTTAATTCTTTTAATTTAAAACATTTATTCTCTGAGCCTACCAGAATCACAGCAACTACAGCCACATGTTTAGATAATATATTTTGCGACTGCGAAGCCACAGATAGTGCTATTATTAGTGATCTCACATCTGACCACTGTGGTCAAAAGATGACTGTTTTGTATACAAGTAACTTAGATACACAAAAAGTAACATGTAGGCCTATCACAAAGAAACGGTTAAATTTGTTTAGATCTAACATAGAAAGTAAAATTCCATATTTGCAATGTTCACAAACGGATCCCGATAAACGTTTCAAAAGCCTATTTCACCTTATAAAAAATGAGTTTAACAGTACCTTTAAACTTAAACCAGTTCATAAAAACATTAAAGCAAAATTTAATGAATGGGCAACTCCAGGTATACGTGTTAGTAGAAATAGGTTGTATGAGCTATATGGGTTGAAACAATGTAATCATAACCCAGAATTTATAAATTATGTACGGACTTATTCAAAAACTTTCAAGAAAGCTTGTATAAAAGCTAAAGCTCTATACCTCTCGTCTAAAATAAAAAATGCTGATAACAAGATTAAGGCTACATGGAATATGATTAATGCGGAGACAGGGAAAATAAAAAGTCGCGATACTCGAATAGCCTTGAATATTAATAATAATTTAATCCGCGATAATATTCAAATTGCAGAAACGTTTAATATTTTTTTTATTAACATTCCGGTAGCTACAACTTGTTCTTTGCATTCTTCATCTTCAGACGCTGAATCTCTTCTTAAGTCAAGTGTGTCAGAATGCGACGCCGGCTTTTGTTTTTGTTCCGTTACCCCATTAGAAGTAATTAGGACATTTAAAAGTTTAAATTTAAAAAAAACGGGTGATTTGTGGGATATATCTCTAAAAGTATTACACGATATAATAGATATAATAGCCCCAACCCTGGCTGAAATTTTTAACAATTGTATTAAATTAGGTAAATTTCCCGATTTGATGAAATATAGTAAAGTTATACCATTGTTTAAGGCTGGTGATATTAATGATCCCAATAACTACAGACCGATTTCAATTTTACCTGCTCTTAGTAAAATTTTTGAGAAAATCATATTAAATCAGCTAGTTATCCATTTCAACATAAATCATATTTTACACAATGAGCAGTATGGCTTCACCAAAGGTCGGTCAACTACTGATGCCGGTGTTGCACTTCTTCGACATGTATATAGGGCTTGGGAGAACTCACAGGATATGATAGGTGTATTCTGTGACCTATCTAAAGCGTTTGATTGCGTCCATCATGAGACATTATTGCTCAAATTAAAACACTATGGAGTCAAAAGTACTGCACTCGATTTAATTGATTCATATTTAAGCCAGAGGGTACAGAAAGTAGAGGTAAATGGCGTTAAGTCTTCCGGGTCTCCGGTACTGATGGGCGTGCCGCAGGGATCAATCTTAGGGCCTTTTCTATTTCTGATATACATCAATGATTTACCGCATTTTGTTAAGAATATTTGTGATATTGTACTTTTCGCTGATGATACATCACTCTTGTTCGAAGTTAGCAGAGGTAAAACGGATTATGACGATGTAAACAGTGCCCTTGACAAAGTATTTAAATGGTTCACTGTGAATAACTTAGTTTTAAACGCGAAAAAAACAAAATGCTTAAAATTTACTTTACCTAACGTTAAACCTGTTCCGACCAAAATTATGATCAATGGTGAAAAACTGGATATTGTTGAGTCAGTAGTTTTTCTAGGTGTAACACTTGATAACAAACTTCAATGGGGCTCACATATATCTAGTCTATCGGGGAAACTCAGCTCGGCAGCATATGCCGTCAGGAAAGTAAAGCAGTTCACTGACGTAGACACGGCACGATTAGTTTATTTTAGTTACTTTCATAGTGTTATGTCGTATGCTATCTTGCTTTGGGGCAAAGCTGCCGATATAGAAGCCATATTTATATTACAGAAAAGGGCTGTAAAATCAATCTATAACTTAGGATCTAGGGCATCTTTGAAGGAAAAATTTAAAGAAATAGGAATTTTAACAGTGGCTTCGCAGTATATTTTTGCAAACTTACTACTTGTACATAAAAATATAAATTCTTTTCAAAAGAAGAGTGATGTACATAATGTCAACACAAGACATAAAAATAAATTAGTAGTACCTACACACCGCTTACAGAAAGTCCAGGGATCATTTTTAGGGCAAAGTATACGCTTTTATAATAAATTACCTACATGTATTGTAAATTTGCCCTTTGATAAATTTAAAGAAACTGTAAAATCTGTATTACTTAAAAAGGGTTATTATACAGTTAGTGATTATATGTGTGATAAGGAAACTTGGAATAATGTATTACCAGACAAATATTGTAAGTAGTCTCATGGACACTGTACTTATGCTACAATTCTTTTTAATATTTCTTTTGATCTTTGTTTTGACTGGCTTGAGTTGTCATGCTCACTAAAATGCCTTTGCTTGCGGCGGCGTCAGGGTGACGGGTCGCTCACTTCCCTCTATAATGGTTGAGGAGGGCGATGGCTGGCATTCTCGTCATACTTGTGAACAGGTGCTGCTTGTGGGGGCTGGTCATCTCAAGCTACGCATTTAGATATAAATAGAACTACTAGACTTTTCTTTATGTTAATTTTTATCGACATTTGTACATTGGAACTGTGTCCATGGGCTTACATTTCTCAAATGATTTATTTTGTTTAAATTGTATAATATTTTTGAAAAGAGTAATTACTGAGTTTCTTGCCAGGTTCTTCTCAGTAAAAGCAACCTTCCGAACCTGGCGGTAGCATGTATAATCCTGTAAATTGTGTCATTCTGACGATTTGAAAGTGCTTTGTATAAAGTCTAATCGAATAAAGATATTTTTGACTTTGACTTTGGCCACTTCTTCTTGTCAGATGATTGCTGTAGTGCTAAGTCTTTTATCTTGAATTTCCCCTGTGACTTAGCAGTCCGCACGCAGCACGGCATATCTTGATACATCTGTCGCAAGTGAACCGAGGATTTGAGGATGAAGCAGTGCAGTGCCGGTTGCTCAAAGCCTTTTCTGCTTAATGCTGTCGAATCAGGCTTCGTCATGCTTATATTCAGCCATGCTTCGTATAACTGCTTGTTTACTTCCACTCGAGTATCAATCACGACATGGATTTCGAGGATCAAGACGGTATCAATCCTCATCAATTTTGAACAAAATAGAGGTTCTATTTTGTTACATATTATCTTAATTGATGACGTATGTCAAATACTTCAACGTACATATAGTATAACCATGATCGTTATAATTCGAGAAGTTGGTTAGTTAGTAATTAGCGAAGACTTCATGAGCAAAAACACTTAATAAAGTAAGTCTAATCTAAGATAAACTATCGAAGGTTGGAATATAAGATTGTTGCTGATAAAATAATATTATGCTCTACGCTAACGCTCCTGCTATTTACCAAATCTGCAGGAAATATATACATTACATAAATAAATGTAATTATCTCTAATCTCTAAAACGGCTGGAACTATTCTATCGAGACTTTCACTGGCAGTTATCTGTATATTGCAAGGAGTAACAAAGGCTAGTTTTATTTAAAAAAAAGTTAATGAAGTCTACGCGTATGAAACGTGGCACATTTAGTTAATTCTAAAGCTCATTTCTACTCAGAAGGGTCTCCAACGGTGTAGGCAGACGTGTTTCAATATCCACTTTTCAAAGAATATGACATATCAGTACTATGAAAAATAAGAAAAACGCTCTGTTGGAATTGGAACTCCATCGCTTGCTTAGCAGATCAAAGCAATTGACTACCACGGCTCTAATATAATATAAATGTTGCCAAAATTGTTAGTTTACATAGAACTGTTTGTCTACTAACACCTTTTAGTAGATTACATTCAAATCACCATAGCCTTATGTAACAATACCCATCGTCTTGTGCTCTTGCGATGAATGGTCGGTAGAGCTCAACAGAGGGACCCGCTTCATCCCGTATCCATCGAAACACAGGGATTACCTAGTGATCCATCTGTTGTTGGAGAGCACCTATAGATCTGCATGATATCCCTAACATAATACACTAATGTACTATACATATCAACATCAACGTTGTCCCAAGTATTGTTCAGATCCTCAGATCTACATATAAGAGAAACTTAATTCATTTTCGTGCATTTCTCCAATTTTGTAAATGTGTTTCCTTACCATATTTACAAATTGATAAACTGTAATATTTATTAATTGTAATATTAAGGTTGTACAAATATATTATTTATAATTCCTCCTTTTTGTTGAAGTCGGTTAAAAAAATATTTGCCGCCGAGCGAGTGTCCAATTTATCCAAATAACTCTCGTTTACATTTCACTTCCGGCTTTGATTGTGATTCCCAATTTTGTATTCAAATATATTCGTTATAACATCAAAGCGTATAAACGACCGTATATAGACACGTATTAAATAAAATACGCTTTAAAATCAATTCATGAACGTGCGGAACGGATGAAAAATACAATTAAATGAATCCTTTGAACATATTGTTAAATAATCTTCTTTATAACTACTAGGTGACGATAAGAGTAATTAATATCTACAACATTAATCACCAAATACGTAAAAGCGCACGGTCCTGCCCACAGCGTTATTAATTAACTTCGTTCATTCTGCGTACATACTTAACTTATATATCTATACTTTTACGGTACTTTTTCACAACTATTCGTAGCTAAAGTAGTATGTGTTTATTTCTATATTTTTTTCATTCGTTGTATTTTTAGAGAATAAATAATTTTCTCGCTCTCCTCTTAATCAAAGTTCTGAAAAGTGAAAATAAGCAAACGAAGTGTAGTTTGTTTGAATACAAGACATTTTAATTAAATTTAATCGCCGTATTCTTACCTTAAAGAATGTCATACTTTCAATAAGCCGACGTAACATCATTCTCAACGTACTTAAGTCAATTTTGTTCACAATCCAATTGCACTAGAAAAAAAAACTTGAGACACCGACAACACAAAGTGTAAAACTTTATTTGTTATTCAGTTCTTCCAATTAAATCTGAACACTCTTTTTATAGCAGATACACATGAATTGCCTGAAGAATTTAACGACGTTACACAGTGTCTTGGGACGGCGAAGTTGGCACGGCAACCCGCCACCGTCGAGTTTAGAGACTGAAATTTCCGCCCGCCCTGAGAGCCACCCGAGTGAGCCCGACAAATGCCGATGTCCACCGAACTACGCGCGATTCATGAAACCCACTCGATGAAGTGGTAAGTTTTTACGACTACCCGTTGGCGAGCGCGGTCGGGGCCAATATAAAAGGATTGTTTGACACCTGTTCTTGATTGTCTTCCTGTTCATTCTTTTCCTTGATCTCGAGAATTCATTTCAGGGAGCATGACAGCACTCAAGTACACTCACACATAATTGTATTTGTTGCATTATAGTTTTTCTATAAGAGTCGGAACTCTAAAGGCATTTATTAAGTACAAAATATTCTATCGGCAATATGTTATCAAGGGCAACCTATCAATTCAACTGACACACTTTGGGTCGCATGTTCAATAGTTCATTATCATAGAACTCGTTCTATATATCTAGGGACTGCTTACTAACAGGAGTGTATTCATACCCTGGATTCCTTTGTAAAAGTGTAAATGTAAAAATCTACTATAGGAATTTAAGATAATTAATAGAATATTAGAGAAAACTTAAAGTATAATTATTAAATTTACAGCCTATTTGAAGTTTTCACAAGTATTTTATGTACTTAATTTATCTCCTGAAAAGTAGGCTGCACTTTATTTTGCTTGAATATTTAAAGGGCCTTAGATTTATTGCCCCGTAAAGTAGGAGGGCTGCGAGTGGCCAAGAAATTTAGAGAGATATATCATTCGAATTGTAAGCTAAGGATATTTCACAGGTTGGAATTAAGTGAGCGAAAAAGCGTTAACATGGTTTTATGTTATCACATTACCAAAAACTTTTTGTATTTTCATACAACCATTCACTATCCTCATCAACTCCCTGGCCTTATCCCATGTATTCTTCGGGTCGGTACTTGATTTAACCAGATATGGCTGATCACCTGATTTTTATATGAAGCGACTGCCGTCTGACCTTCGTAGCCCCCTTTTCGAGGAAAATCGGCAATCTGAGTTAAACCAGTTATCAGACTTTCTTAGTCTCTGAATCACCTGTAACGATTGCCAAAGATGTTAAATTGGCAACCAGGACCGACGACGGCTTAAAGTGCTCCCCGAGGCACGGCGGGAACGGCGGTCACCCATCCAATTACTGCATAAGGTTAGGATTGCTTAGCTTCGCTGATCGAATGATTTTCGTAATAACAACTGTGCCACGAGCTCCTCGAAGTACGTATTGTAAATAATTTGTCATAATCACTGTCCTATCTATACATCTATACATACAGATAAATAAAAGTGAAGTGTCTGTTTGTAATTCCAAAATAACAGCTTTTCACTTAATGCATATGAAAGTATACACGCTACAGACACTAAAAAACCAAGTTTTAAATTTTTTCTCTGTCCGTCTGTCTGTCTGTCTGTTTGTTCCGAGTAATCTCTGAAATGGCTCGACGGATTTTAACGGAACTTTCACTGACGGATAGCTAATGTTACAAGGAGTAACTTAGGCTACTTAGATTTTTAATAAGCATTTAGGGATCCGCGGGTGAAACCGCGGGGCACAGCTAGTTGTAAATAATTTGCCTATCGGACCATAGTGGTTGAGTGTTCCAAGTTATCGGCAGCACAGTCAATCCAATTCTAAGCAAATGAGTGCCATTTAAAAATAAAGTACAGACCTTTGTAAACTCACGACCTTTAAGTTGAAGGAAAACGTACATATTACGATTCAAAACTAAATACCTATCAAGCATTATATAGGTGCCAGACTGAGTATCTGTTATATTAACATCTAATTATCAAAGACTAGCCATGCCTCGCGGTTTTACCCGCATAGGATTTACAATAAAACATATTACTTTGGGATAGTGATTATAATATCAGTCAGAGTCCCAGAGATTTTTTATGTACGTTCCGTATATACTTTAATATGCATTAAGTAAATAGCCTTTAATTAGGAACTAGAAACACACATTTCAATTTTATTTAGGTGTAACTACACCACCTCACTCACCTTGGAGTCCCTTAGCTCCCTTAGGAAGGCATATTATGCTGAATGATTTGGACATAAAACATTAGCACAATGCTTTTTATCCAGACTTAACAAAGGCAGTACCTGTAACCCGTATAACGTCTACGGTGCATATTGCATCCGCCACTGCAATAAAATCGGGATCAACTGTTATGACTCTACAAATCTTGCAAAGTATAACAATGGCATTAAAATGGTCCACGCTTTATTTGAAATCAACGTCGGAATACGATGAACTTAGCAAGTGTATGTTCGCGTTTTTATTACTAGCCCCGTCGTACCAGGCGTTCCATTGTTCTTTGCACTTTACATAATCCGGAGCGCATGTAACTAATGTGAACTTATTACTACCACCATGTAAATAAACCTTCACTGCTTTATGCACTTTTGGCTAAGCTTTGTTAACTTAAGTCGAATAAAGCCGATATATTTTTTAAGCAAAAGTAGGTAAGCTACCTTATATTACAACTAGCTATGCCCCGCGGTTTCACCCGCGTAAATTTAGTTTCATACAAACTTACATCCCCTATTTTATCCCCTTGGGGGTAAAGTTAATCAAAATTCTTAGCGGATGCCTACCTGCATGCCAAATTTCAGTCCGATCCGTCCAGTGGTTTGGGCTGTTCGTTGATAGATCACTGTGTCAGTCAGTAATTTTTGAGTTATATATATTTAGACTTATGGCACTTAAAGAACACAAAATTTTAGCTCTACAGTTTTACACTCGGAATATGCAAATTTGTGAAGAGTTTTAAAATAATTATTTATTTCATCACTATATCTCAAACAACTAGGACCTTGTTAATTCGAAAATCGTGATTCGTCCTTTTGATACTACGAAACTCAAATCTCTTTGCGGAAACTTCGGCCTCGCTTAAATCTTTTGTGGGGATCTAAACTTAGTTAATACTGTTACTCAACTTACCCTCGTATTGAAACCGCATTAAAACCTTATTCGCTAAGCATAAAATTAGGGGACAACAAATTACCCACGCACCCGCGCTAAGAGAGTTTCAACTTTAATAAAGTTATATCAGAACATGTAGGTATAAGGTTTTAATGCAATGATTTCCCAAAACTGACAAGGTATAACCCCATTTCTGTCATCTAACAATGTTTCATCTAAGTTAAGTAAATTTGTAACTATTTGTTTGACGCATTGTATTGTATGACGCATTGTATCTTGATTTGATCGTTCGATTAATTTTATATGGTTTATAAAAATAAAATGACTTCTTTACCAAATTACAAGAGCTTCAGTTACAGAATACATGTCATAAATTTTCATAATCGTTATTGAATGAAATTCGCTTAAGTTGAACAAAATGCCACATTTATCAAAATGTATCTATACATATACAGATAAATAAATATACATATATATACATATACATATATACATACAGATACATAAAATTGAAGTGTCTGTTTGTAATTCCAAAATAACAGCTTTTCACTAAATGCATATGAAAGTATACACGCTACTGACACTAAAAAACCAAGTTTTAAAATTTTTCTCTGTCTGTCCGTCTGTCTGTCTGTCTGTCTGTCTTTTGTTGTTCCGGGTAATCTCCGAAACGGCTGGACGGATTTTAACGGGGCTTTCACTGACGGATAATGTTACAAGGAGTAACTTAGGCTACTTAGATTTTTTAAAAGCATTTAGGGATACTCGGGCAACCATGAAATTAAAATCTATGCGGGTGAAACCGCGGGGCACAGCTAGTATTATACTATGACTTTAAATCGTTTCAATATGAAGCACTTTAACTTTCTAAAACAAATGTAATATCTGAATATCCCTAAACCTAAAAAAATCTAAAGAATTCATAAAATTGAATGTTATAGTTATCTCATCATATGCAATTCTTGCGGACCCGTTTATGAATTACATGAGAATTTCATGTATCCTATCAAACGGTTTTCCTTGTTTTATTCAAATTAGACCAGAAAAGTCTTACTTACGGAATATAGACCATATTCCGTAAGTAAGACTTTTTGGTAGTTACAAATTACGAGTCCTCTGTCTTGGTACATTTAAAGTTTTCTTGAAAGTACATGTTTTCTTACGATGTCAATTTTATTCAACCCTAATTTCTCTTCCTGCTGCTTAAAAGAAATTACCTAATGACTCTTTCGGTTACAAAGCCGAGGCTTAATTGTTTCTTAGTTAATTTAACATTAGGTTTTATTACAGCTATTTATTTTTCAGACGAAAACGAAGCCACAACGCCCAATAAAAATAAGTTCCTTTTTCAGTCTTTCACCAATGACAGTAGGTTCTATAAATTACTTTTGACTGTTTTAAAGTATCTACATAATGTATGTATTTAATTCCAGATGCAAGGATGGTTATTCAGGGCTGCGATGCGAGGTGGAGGTGTGCCGTGGACACTGTCTGAACTTCGGCACTTGTTCACTGAACAAAGATAAGGAACCTGTCTGCTCGTGTCCTGAACACTTTGAGAGGTCCAGGTGCGAGACCAAGAAGGAACTACCGCAAATTATAATGGACGGAGTTAACATAACTGCTTGCAAGTAAGTTTCATGAAATTATTGAACTAATCAAAAGTCAAAGTCAAAAATATCTTGATTCGATTACAGTTTTTATAAAATACTTTCAAATCGTCAGAATGACATAATTAATTAATTACACAGTTTGGGTCAGTCAAGCATCTATTTAAATGAATTGAAATCAAATCAAAGCGTTTGGTTATTGCAGTAGACATCCACGTATTATTTTGCAATAGTTTCCCGATCCGTCAATAATGTACATAATGCTTATGCCTGTATTCCCTGAAGACTTAGACAGATGTGTTCAAAAAGTGCACCTGAATTTCACAAGTTATGTTTAATTCCCGATGAGTATGAACCGATCAATAATCCAGACTGGGCTACTGAGAAATTATAGATGAAATACCCAACCGAGCTGGGATCGAGCCCAGGGGCCTGACCATGAGCTCTTATTGCCATGATAGTTTCACTTATTTATGAGACAGATGTATGTGACGTGCATACATCTGTCACTTGCGCACAGCTGAAGTATCATTGCAATAAGAGCTCATGGTTTGGGCCCTGGAGGTCTACTCTCTTACTCCGAAAACGAAACTTCGTGAACGAACGAAAATTAAACGTAGTTTCATTATCGCTTTGTTTTTATCATACTCAAATTTTTCTTCCTCCAATAATTTAATTAAAGTTGATTTAGAAAATATAAACATCAATTAATTTTCTAGCGGACCACGTTCGGACGTAATTTTAGAACGAATAATAACCGTGGTAGGAACTTTTCGAACTTTCGGCCGAAGCTTCGTTTTTCGGAGAAAGCGAGTAGGTCCCCTGATCCTCGTCTTTCACAAAAACGGTCAGACAGTATCATCAATCGTATTCTTTTCTACGAGAAAATACCTATACATGTTAACAATTTTATTTAATACTAGCTGTGCCCCGCGGTTTCACCCGCTTAGATTTTAATTTCATGGTTGCCGCGGATCCCTAATATTTTAAAAAAATGTATGAACCCTAAGTAACTCCTTGTAACATTAGCTATCCGTCAATGAAAGTCCCGTTAAAATCCGTCCAGCCGTTTCGGAGATTACCCGGAACAAATAGACAGACAGACAGACAGACAGACAGACGGACAGACAGACAGAGAAAATTTAAAAAAATTGGTTTTTCTATGTAAATATTGTGTATACTTTCATTTGCAGTTAGTGAAAAACTGTTATTTTGCAGTTACAAACAGACACTTAAATTTTATTTATCTGTATAGATATAATTATATGCCTTACCTTATATCCCACGGGGGTAGGCAGAGACCACTGTTTGCCATTTGCTGCGATATTTATTTCGCTTTATTTATGTACTAGCAGTTCCCGCGGACTCCGTTAGAAATATTTTTGCGCCGTAATATTCCCGCGTAATATTTGGAAATTATATTATAGCCTTTGACACTCCACACTAACGTAGCTTTCTATTGGTGAAATAATTTTAAAAATCGGCTCAGTAAATCAAGAGATCACCCCTTATAACGCCACTAACTCACAAACGTTACCTCTTTATAATACTAGTATAGAAGAATAATATATTACACTAGCTGTGCCCCGCGGTTTCACCCGCGTAGATTTAGTTTCTTCCTTATTGTCGCGGAACCCTAATATTTTTAATAAATAAAAGTAGCCTAAGTTACTCCTTGAAACATCAGCTACCTACCAGTGAAAGTCCCGTTAAAATCCGTCCAGCCGATTCAGAGATTACCCGGAACAAACAGACAGACAGATAGACAGAGAAAAAATTTAAAATTGGTTTTTTGTGTCAGTATCGTATATACTTTCATATGCATTTAGTGAAAAGCTGTTATTTTGGAATTACAAACAGACACTTCAATTTTATTTATCTGTATAGATTGAAATACAATGCTAAGTGTATGTCAAATTTGAGCATTCCCTATTTTGTATGCGAAGTGTTACCTCGTTTATTAATGTCTTCAATAGTTAAGAAGACCTTAAAGTTTGAGTGACGTTGATGTAGTTAAGTATCGGTGAAAATATTATTATACTAGCTGAGCCGTCGAACTTCGTACCGCCTAACATATGAGTAATATTATAGACTAGCGAACGTCACGCGGTTTCAACCGCGTAGTTACCGTTCCCGTGGGAGTACGGAGATAAATTATAGCCTATGTTACTCACTGATAATGTAACTATCTATTGCTGAAAGACTCAAGATCGGTCAAGTAGTTTCGGAGCCATGTCAATGCAATGAAACAAACAAAAAACAATCGATTTTTCCCCTTTATATTATTAGTGTAGATGCACAGCAAAGAGACGTTGAACTTTCAAGTGAAATTTACATTATACCATAGACAATTTATTTTTGAGTAATGTGTCGTTATGTAACAAATAATATATATTTTAGTTTCATGCTGTTTTTTTTCAATAAAATTAGCCTAAAACACTCCTTGAAGCATCAGCTATCTTCCAGTGAAAGTCCCGTTAAAATCCATCCAGCCGTTCACGCGTGATGTCGTGGCCAAGGGAAATAGGGATTCATTTATATATATTTAGAGATTATTTCTAGGAATCGTACGTAACAATTACTGTACATATCGGATGATTAATTTTCTTCAAATTGATACACATTTTTGGAACTATGGAATCTGTGTTCATTGGTTGTACTCGACTGTACAATGGATTCGCTTTTTCATTAGACAGAAGGATAGATGTAGGTAGGTACATCGTGCCCGACAGAGCCGTCTGCTAAAGTAATGGGTTGGTCCGGTTCGTTAGCCCGATTCTGTCCCCTGTTCTGATTTAAGCTGTACAAAGTTGAACGCGAATATTCCGACCTGAGATCTCACTTGCATACTTTAATAAGCAAGTGAATTTCTTCAAAGCCCTGTCGTTGACTCCGGAAAATGTAAGTTATTCGCAATTACATTTATTTCATCAACATTTCTTTTTTCTATTTTATAAGAGACAATACAGAATATTTGCTTCATTTTTATTGTTATTGTATCTTACTTGTATTTAGAACATTTATACTTATAATTCTTAGTTTTTTATTTTACATACATACATACATATGCTCACGTCTGTATTCCTCGAAGGGGTAGGCCCCGGTAGTCAGAGGTGTTATAATGACTACACCCAAATTACACCGAAGACGATTAAGTACCAACGTGACAGATGGTGAGTGTACCGCCGTCTCAGGCACCATACATACGTAATTGAATTACTTGTCAGACATATACAGGATTCCTCACAATGTTTTCCTTCACCGTAAAGCATGTGGTGTGAAATCACTGTACATAAGTTTTTAGAAAAATTCATTGGTACAGGCTCCGCTGGGATTCGAACTCGCGTCTCTTGCGTAGGGGCCTGCTCTAACCGCAAGGCCACAGGGCATTTTTTTATTTTACTTAGCTTATAATCGATTTTTTCTTATAGTGAAAACAAATCTTTTTTGTTTTGTTACTCTAAATGCTTAATCTGCATTCCGTCCGAGTGAAATCTATCTACCAAATCCTAAATCTTGAATAGTAAGAGCCCCTCTATGCTACAATATTCCCGTCAACGAGCCAGTAAATCTAACGTCATTACGGCACGGGTCGATTATCCGTACTGTAAATATAGATTTTGTTATGCTAATTAAGTATTTATATTTTGATACATTTTTGGAAACGGGTTGTGGTTGAATTATAATAGATGGCAGATCAATGTTTTAAACATAACAAAACCTAAACTTAGAGTGCCAGAAAACCCCTAGTATGTGACGTTTGTGTGGACACAATTGCTAGCTGTTGTTTAATTCAACTTTGAAGCAGGCGGGAGCGGCGGGCCGCAGTGTGTGCAGAAAACCTCAAGCGGCTGAAATATGCAGATATATTATGTCAATATTGTATATTTCTCCGTTTAAGGTTGAGACATTGAGGTTATGTGGGCCAAATGCAAATGTCTTGCCTTTTTAAGAAGCTCTTTAAGCAGGCGACAACACATCTAGTGACCTGCGAGCTCGTTTTTAACTCGATAAGAGGATTCATTTACGCATCCAGCTAGCTGGTTACCATACTTACAGACACAACAAAATTCTACGTATAATTTGTAATTCATCTTTTATAAGTTAACGTCTACTTAAATCCGTTTGGGAAAGTGTATAATCTATTAACAAACGTTTTAATATTATCTTAGGGCCGGGACTAACTCGTTTCCAAAGTCATTTTCGTACGGGATATTTGCTTTTTATTGATAACGAGGTTAACTCGTACCAAGTCAACAGTATTAATAATATAAAGCATTTCATTCCATTTTATTGTCTGCGTCGGACCGGTATGGAAACGAAATTCTTGATGAGTGCTATATAGATATATAATAGAGAATTATTTTTTCCGGCGGCATGCCTTTCTAATTGAAATGTATTGAAACTTAATTGAAACTTAATTGAAACTGTACGCTCAGCAACATTAAGCTTTAAAAAAAACTGAATGCAGGAGGTCTGTGAACACAACATCAAGAGGAATATGTTATTTGTATAAATATATTTTTATGAATAGATCTATACATTTTTCGTATAATCCTTAGCAAGCACTTTCATTTGATACTATATTATGGTGGTACAGGAAAAATTACTTGTCCGCCATCTTGGATGATCCGCCATGTTGTAATTAAAATGATGCCATATATCTAAGCATCCATTGTCATCCAAAATAATGTATGCCAAATTTACGGTCAATCGGTAAAAGATAACATCTAAAATTCAGTTGCATGTTTACCTGGATGAAATTTTGCAAATGATTTTTATTGCAAGTTAATAAAAGCTTGTAAAAATACTTTCGCCTGAAGGAAATTTTAAAGCGTATATACTTAGGAGACCGCAACAACTTTTCAAAACCTTAGTCTACAATTCCGAGGCTTCTGGAAAGATGGTAAAGAATCTTAAATATATATAACTCAAAGGTGACCGACTGACTGACATTGTAATCTATCAACGCACAGCCCAAACCACGTTATGATGTAGGCATCCGCTAAGAAAGGATTTTAATTAATTCTACCCCCCAATGGGACAAAATAGGGGATGAACGTTTGTATGAAACTAAATTTACGCGGGTGAAACCGCGTCAACTATAATTATCTCTTAATTCAATTGTGATCATAAAACAGGTCAGCACTTAAAAATCAATAACAAATAAAGTATGCCATTAACTGTAATAGTTGATTAACAGAGGAAAATTAAGTATAAATTCGCTACACTTAACAAGTTTGTAACATAAAAATGCACCAAATAAACGAGAAAGACCTTAATAGCCCATAAAAGAGCTTAAGAGCCGATGTTTCAATGTACATCAACAATTATATTACAATTTTATTGCTAGCACGTAAAAAGCTATATAAAATTCGCATTAAATAAAGTGTGTGCGATTTAGTTCCAAATATTTACTTTGCTTTTAACCCTCACTTTTATAAAACACAAAAAACATATTTTGGATACCATTTGTGGATTCCAATTTTTTTATATAAGTATCGAATCATTTAAGATAGTATAATTTGTTAAAAAACTTCTAGATATTTAAATAAATAAAAAAATACATAGCACACATTTATCAACTGACTTACCTGATCAGCATCGCCTCAAGTCGAGGCCTTATATACATACACTTCTCAGCATCGTGACTGCATCGCCTTGCTGCGAGATGAGCTTGCAAACTAAAGCGAAACAGTGACGATCCGTTTCTGTGCTGTGTAGGCTAAAATTTATCATTACATACTCTAAGTAGTCAGTCCAGGGAGATTTTTAATATTTTGAACCTACTTTCACTGTCATCTTTATACTATCCATATTACCCTGAATCCATCGTTTTAGATTCCTATATAAACTATCATTCTCTGCATTTAAACCGAAGTTACCCTGTGGCATACTTTATAAGATGTATGACACCTTAAGAGCAGTAGATACAATAACCATACCTATTTACCAAAATTATGTAACCCCAAAGAATACTCAATCACAAGTCGTTTTATATTTAACTAATTCATCAAATAACAATAAATACTACTCCAAAACGGATAGATCTTCTAATATTACGTCACTCATAATATTATCAACATCGATAAAATAGGTCTCGCATAGATTTTCTTGTTCAAACGCCATTAATAATTCCGGGTCCAGGTGATCATTTATAATGGCAGTGGCTTGAAGATCCACAGGGATGTATGGCAAACGAGCGTTTAGTTGATATGTTTTGATGGGTTGCTGAGAATATTCAAGCAATTTGGGCACATTTGGTGATGGCGTAGAGTCCATAGCAGCACGAAGGAGGACAATGCGAGAGCTGAGTAGGGTTGGCTGGGTGGTATAGCTCCTCATCCTAGCGATACTAGTGTGAACATACTCTATTAGCGATCGAATATACTGCGCGGAATGTGGTACGAGGCCCAGTAACATCCGAACGCACGCATCCAACTTATATCTCCAGCAAGACAGCCCTTGTAAAACATCTTCCAGTTTTGAAGTATGTCCATCAGTCATAAGAGCGTACATGTGTCGCATCACTGCCTCTTGCAAGTTTGCCTCTGTTTTGTAATCCCGTAACTGCTCCTCAATTTCCCCTACTATTTCATCAGGGCCACCACCCAAACAAAACACAGTGCCGGTTAAACCTGAAATAAAATTCATTGTACTATAATATACCTACTCTACTTTATTGTAAGACAAATATTTCCGGCCTTTTCACGAATGCAAAGGAAAAAGTTGTCACAGAAATCTGATGAAAATTAGTTACCAACTTCAGGCTCGGTTGCTGTCTAGGTAAGCAGGCCTTAAGATGTTTGCCTTTAGGATTGTGTTGTGATACTTATTAAGTTATCCCTTTAAGTAGGTGTCTAGTTTAGTTTTTATTGTAACATTCGTAGACACACATTTCAGAATTCAGGAGTGGAGTCAAACCTGGCCACTGCGTCTCTCAACTCTCGACTGTCTTAAAATTTTCTATCTGTATACATCCAACAAAAGGCAACCATACAATAAACAAACCTTGTTTTTCGAATATTGACGCCATTTCCAAAGCGATCACGACTCCAGATTCATAGCCAAGTAAGTTGAAGTTATTTTTTAAACCACCTCTTTTCAAAAGAACCTACGAAAAACAATGAGCACATTATATAATCAAAAAAGGTGTAACTTTATGGATAAGTAAGTGTAACTGGAGCTTAAATCTTTAGATGGATAGCAGGATCAGTTTCGCTGTCTGGTTATTCAAAATTCTGAACTTCTTCTCTTTATTTTTTTTAATGAATAGGGATGTAGTGGCAAAGGGCATGAGGATCATTCATACCGTAGCAAATCGTTGAGCGGTTTCCTGTGGGGACTCACGCAGGTGGTCGAGTCCTGGTTGCATCACCAGCGCCGGGAGCTTCAGTCGCTCACACAGCACACGGAACCTCTCGTGATGGCCCTCCACTCCCGGGATTATGTACATGTAAGTTTGGGACACATCGAACTCGTAGTTATTCTGCAATAATACTGTCTTATAAAACAGGTTTCATCTATGTAAAAGATAAATATATACCTTTGATTAGAAAGTTAAATAAATGGTGTGATTCACTGAATGTGATCTGAAGAGGCAGAGAATCATTACCCTGTAGTTAAGACAGATAATATTATAATTCCATTTATTATATTGAGCCTTAGTGGCCTTGGGGTTAGAGCTGACACCTACTACGCAAACGACGGCAGTGCATCCCGGCGGAGCATGTACCAATGAGTTTTTCTAAAAGTCTTATGTGCAGTGATTGCACACTACATGCTTCACGGTGAAGGAAAATACCGTGAGGAAACCTGTCTAAGAAGTAATTCAAAGCGTATGTATAATGCCTGAGACGGCGATATACCCACCATCTGTCCCGTTGGCACTTTATCATCTTCGGTGAAAAGTGGGTGTTGTTATTACAACACCTCTGCCTACCCCTTCAGGGAATACAGGCGTGAATGTTTATGTATGTCATTTATTGTATTGAAGGACAGGTGAAAACTGTAATATAATAACAAACCATGGTTCCACTATCCAGAGTTGGTAACGCAACAAATTCAGTAGTAGCTAATAGCTCATCCTCGGCCACGTAGGAAAATAAAGTTTCTAATCCCTTTAACTGCCGTGTTGGATATGATGAAATTGCTTCTAATTGTTTGATTCTGAATAAAATATTAATATGTTGTTACCAATATTCCTAAATTAAGTAAAATGAGTTGATGGAATTTTAAAATATTAAGAAAAGTTAAGTATAATAATTATTTCCTTGCAATTTTTGAGCCTGTCTATCTGCACATGTATCATGCAAAACTAAGCACTCCTCCGCTTCCTAACTGCTAATATATCAAACGTGCAGTTAAGTTTAATATTATTCTCGAATAATTTAAGCATTTTGTATGCTTTGAACCACATAGTGTAACTTATATTTGTTTTTTTTTGTGTATAGCCCTTGAATAACTCATCGTGATGATATTATGTATGGTATTATAAATTATGTGTTAACTACTCACCGCGTAATATCTAGCGACATTATTTCATCTTCAGTTAAATTAACATTATGGATATCTCGCAAAAAGGTGGAGAGACATTGTACTTTTTCACACCGTAATCCCAAATCCTTAAGAGTAGCGCTACTTGGTACATCTTTGCGTAATACAATATCTAAAATTAAAGTTAATTATGCATATCGCACAAGTACAGACATTTATAAAGGAATTGATAGAGAAACGTGAATTGAAATTTATTTTCTTCTCAACGTGGTTTGCAACTTTGCAATCTATCTGATAGTGACCAGCATTGGTATCAGTCCTCGGTATACTGCTATCATTCCAAGCTTGGACGCTTCATATTTGCACCGTAATATTAAAAGTCAAAGATAAGAAGCTCGTAATACGCACTGCTTAAACGATCATTGTTGCCCCCCCAGAGTGGCAATGACTACTTATGACAGCAATATACAAATATCTATACAAATCTTAAAACCTAAACAAAAATACAGAGACCATTGCTTAATAGTAGTGTTGGTGACGACCTTCTGTAAAGCCACTCAATGCCCAGTCAGTGACTCCGATTTCAAATAAGAGATTCAGCTGTGCCCTACTCTTCTATCTTCAAGAAACTACAAAATAATTGTAGTTTTTTATACTCTGGTAATAATAAAATCCATATGTTACATACCGGCTACAGCAGCAAGTTGTTGTTGCAGGGACGTGTTTTGAATTGTACATTCTTTAGCCAACAGGATCGGGTCTGGACTGCGTAATGCTTGTTCGGTGGCCTCTATAGCAGTGCGGTACCAAGACATATTCAAGCCCTCACTTTTTCCAACCTGTTGCATAAATTCAACGGAAAGTATTTAAAAAAGTCTACTACCTTACACCATCTTTTCTACATTCACTATCATCAAATCGGTTCAATCCATATTAATACAATGGGAAAGCCAGTTGTTAGATGAGATGAGCATTTGCAAATTTAAGCAAACTGACGAATCTTGTGGTTATATAAATTGTATACATGTCTCTTACTTTTGGATAGATATGCCTATGATTTGGAAATTCAAAAAAAACAAGCTTTAACCCCGTGGACGGACATAGGTTAATAAAAATATAATTACGCAGAAAAAGTCGCTAAAATCTAAAGACGTCATATTCTAAATAATAATAATAAATAGCTACACTTTTTGTTTACTGTAATGTAAACTTACATTCTCAACTGGCAGACTCACAAGGGTAGCTGGTAGTTGACCTCGCACACGACTCAAGCATGTTTGTAGCCCGAGGTTGTCAGGGTTCAATACAATGAAATAGCTGAAAGAGTAAGAGTAGTATAGAACTTGGAAAAATATATCAATGTTTTCACATACCTATATATGGGTATATGTAGGCGTAGGAGCTCCCTTACACCGACACAAAAACTTTGCATCTATAAGAGTAGGAAGGGTGAATCGCTTCCTGTCCCGAATACCTTTATTATTTTATTTAATTTATATGTTTAATGATTTTTTGTAATAATTTTTTTTGTATTCTCGGCGATTTCTTAAAGGCAACCATGGGATGGAATGGCTGGCAAGAATATATTTTCATCATCTCTAACTATATGCTGAAATCAAATCTATAGTAAGCTTTTAGTATAGACATTTAAACATGCTGAGCTTTATAGTCACCGTATTGAGGGGCACATCTTTCTTGATGCGGTGTCCAAACTCCCCACCACATTATCAAGTTCTTGTAGTCTTGCCGTATCTGTAGTAGTTGTTGCAATGTAGATGCCCTCCACCGGACCCAGCTGCTGAGCGCTCTTCAGCAAATTGATAACGTTATTACTCCCGTTAAGTATTTTCGTCGATATTTGTACGTTGGCAATATTCTCCCACGTGCTAGACATATTCAAACATTTAAAATTATTGATAAACAGGGTCAAGACATTATTGGCACACAACATCGGCTGGTGGTACAATTGTCATATCAATTAAATATAAAATAAAACTATAAAAAATGTTTTTTCTTCGTTGTTTTTTTTATAAAAAATTCAATCATTTTACTTTTTTAGAATTTCATTCAACTAAAATAAGCATTATCTTATGTTCCACATATCATCAAATAAACATCGAATCTTTCGTAACCTCTACAACTATACTTTACCAAGGAAATTAATGGTAAGTATACAACGAGAAAATTTGAAAAATATAAGTGTTTTTTTTAATTGATTTGTACCACCAACGGATGCTGTATGCCAAAAATATGCACCTTAAAAGTCTCAACCCTATATCATTTCACCAATATGTAATTTTTGTTTTATTTATATGTTGACAGCTCACCGTTGTTTCATAGTCAGATTGGCCGGAGGTAATTGAAAATGAAGAAGCAAATTTCTTGCACCGCGCTTAACTAGCCTATCAGCCAGTTTCATACCAAGTAGTCCATCATCGCACACCACCAAATGGGACCCATTAGATGTGCACGCCAGTCTAAAAGCAGCACGTGGATTACGATGAATAACCATCCCTTTTATTCAGTTTCAATTGCATGATAATTATGTACCTACGGTAGCGGTCAAAAAGCATGTAACGTCATATTAAGTATGTGTGTAACATATGTAAATCATTCATAGGTACGTTATTACACGCTCTTTCATCATGTACTAATAAGAAACGCGGTACATAATTGCTCACCTTATCCAATTGACCTGCCACCATCCTTTAATAATTTATTAGCTGTGCCCCGCGTTCATGCTTAATTTCGCGAAACCCTAATATTTTTTATAAATAAAAGTATCTCTTATATACCTGCCAGTGAAAGCCCCGTTAAAATCGCTCATTACTCGTTAATTACCCGGAACAAACAGACAGACAGAGATTTTTTTAAAATTGGTGTAAAATTTTAATGTTGTACCGTGTAAACTTTCATATGCATTAAGTGATTTTTTTTTATTTTGGAATTACGAACAGACACTTTAATTTTATTTATCGGTATTGAATATACATTAACTAATTTATCTTGTGACCTGGGCAATACTGGCAGTGTGTTGTCGTGCATGCGCAGGAGCACACGCCCGCGATGTCGACTGAAGGCCAGCAGTCGGAAGGCGCGTGACACTTCTTGCGGCTCATAGGTGACGCGGCTCAAGGGCTTTACGTAACCACGGGCTATACCCTCACACAACATTGTTTGAATCCTCTGAAAATATAACACGTATTTAAAAACTTACGAGGACGACTAAATTATAATATAAAGATTAATAAGCCAATTAATCTTTTACTTACATCATTCATGTTTCTCTATAGAGCGAAGGCGGATATTTATCCGAGTGTAGGGACCGTCCTCTTTGTTTCGTGGTCCGTTAAAAAATAACCTAAGATAAGTTTCAATTACTCACTTTCATATCTTTTTGCCCGTCTCCAAAAATGGAACTAAAATCTACGGGGTAGTAAGCTTTCTCGACGAACAGATTGTTCATTCCGTAATAGAAGTTTTCTTGGAATGGAAGCTGAACAGTATCAATAACAACACCATAAATCGAGCAGCATTTAAGGGATATCTGAAAATTATTCAATATACGAATATATTTCTCAAACAAAATATAATTCATATCAAACTTTTAGATAGAATGAAAAAGTAGCGAAGTTCAATGAGTTGACAGAGTGAGGATGCTATAATGAAGTCTCAATACTGCCAAATGTGAAATGTTACTTACGTTTTTCAAATCTCCTTTTACGCAACTTATAACGACGTTACATCCGGTACCATTTGTTGCACTCAATACCATATCACCAAAACTATGGTCACGAGAGTTGCCAATATGATCCTCTAAAAAATCAGAATAAGGTTGAATTTCTGATGCATTCAAAGATACGTAACATTTACCTAATAACTAAAGGTTCGGTGAATTTGATGTCGATTTGAACAGCAAATACTCCCCACCGTTCATCACATTACAGTTATTGGAATTACCTTTTAGTTCAGGGAAGAGTTTGCGCAAGAAGTGCTTCTTGCGCATGTCACTCACAGTGGTGAAAACTGTGTACCTGAGGCCCAAAGCTATGGAGATGGAAGCTTGTCCTAAAGCACCCGTGCCTCCGTGCACTAGGACACTGATGTTGCCATGAGGATTGGGCAGAAACTTCGGTCCCTGTTGTGAAAAGAGTGCTTTAGTATCATTTTTACATGAAAATAAGGTAGATTAAAATGTGTTTCTAATTTGGATCTACTAATATATGTTACTCCGATCTATATCTTGAGAACTTGAGAATTGAGAACAGTGTATTCGAGCTACGCGCTCATAGCTCGTGACGGGACTTGTACTCTCCGTAATAATTTTTATAGTGATCACGCTATACCATATCACACTGAATACATTTAGGCCTATATAGCCTTCTTCATCTGTCAATTCAAATAATAGACAGTGTAATATTATAAATTACCTACCTAGTTTAATAATAAAAAATATCATATTTATTTGCTGACTGTCCCAAAACTCTGTTGATAGATGACCTGGCTATCACAGCATGGCAGGGTGGATTAGAACGGCATAGAAAATAATTATAAAATAAAATTGATCCACCGGTAGATCATAAATGTGGATGAGCACAGCAAATCTAAATATTTCGCCCTTTGCATTGCATTATGTTTGATGAATACTTAAATATCTTTCAAGTTCAACTATTAAACATAATTTGCTGACGGCAAAGTCATTGTATCAGTTGGCCTGAATACTTAAGGAGATAATACACACGAGACAGTAGAAGGCGTGCGCGTAGGCCAGCGGCACAGTGGCGGCGTCCTCAAGGCTCCAGTGCGCCGGCACGGGCCACAGCAGGTCTGGATGCGCGCGCACATGGCTGCTCGCTGCCCCTCCGCTCACTATACCCATCACACGCTCTCTTCTGGACAATCATAAACTCAATTCAATATTTTCCATTACCAACAACTTGCGATGGACTTTCGATTTTTTATTAATATAAAAAATTAAAGAAATAAATATTCCTAATTGCTTTTGTTTTGAAGATTTACTCTTTTTTACCATAAAAAAAATGTTTGTATTTTTGATGAGAGAAGTACAAAAATAGAGTAATTTTGAATATTCCCGCTAAAACACTAACAACTGTCACTTGACTGACTTGACGTCACTGACCAAAATTGTAGGGATGTAACATTGTAGGTACATAAAAAAATAAGTACATGGAATTGCTAATTATTTTCTTACCTTTCATTCAAACCGCTAAAATCCATTCCATAATTCTGGATATCATTAGTCTTGAATGTAATTACTCCAGTTGCTCTTTGGACGTCTATATTATTTATTCCGGCATAACTTACCTGGAACAGAAAATTTGGTAATAGCTATATTTTACTTGTATGAGAGTAATATATGCCAATGTAGGCTTATCCTAGCTAGGCTCAAGATTTTAATGAAGATACAATTTCAAATAACGGTGGGAGTATACACAAGTCATATTGCCCTTGATTCAATTGAGTGTGCAATACTATCACCGATGCTCTAAAATTATGTTAGGTATCAAATATCGTACGTACAGTTACCAAAATTCCTGGTTCGGTAGTCTCAGGTGTTTCCACCCAATTTAGAGAGTTTAAGTCTCCAATCCTTGAACTCTGTAACGTGAATCCTTTATGTAGTGTTGACTTTTCCCTCGACGACAAAGCCTTTAAGTTGTGAACTTTCACAGGCTGAAGTTTTATCTGTTTTTCAGGCAGTGGTAGGTTGCGAAATCTCAAATCGCTTATCAAAATCCCTCCACACCTGGAATAAAAAATACACCACTACAATAATAACGGAAATTATGAATTAAAAGCAACAAGTGCTGGAATATATTTACCTTGTAAAGTTCTGCTCATCGCAGACGTTTGCTTTGATAACAGCCGTCTCGTCTTTTTCAGTACACTTGGGAGATATAGACATTACATGTTTCTTGACATTGATACACAGACTCCTAATGTAACAAACCTGTGAAATGGTCTCGTGTGTTTGTCTGAGGGCATGCAACTGAAATATTCCGTCTAAGAGTGTTACCCAGTTATTAGACCATTCTATGTCAGCTTCTGTGAAAGACTTGTTGACCTTATGAATGCTACGGAAATCACCACTAAAACAAAAAATAAATATAAATACATTTGGAAATAGCAAGCCACATTTTTCTAAGATCTTTAATTCATGGTGTGGTGTAGGACATTTCTATTTAGTAAAGGATAAAGCTGTCTGGACAACAATATCATATACTTAATTATATTCCTTTTTCAATAGTTCTCACCTGTATGAATAATCTCTCTCAAGCATCGTTTGATAAACCTCATCAGCATTAAACATCTTCTCTTTACAATCCTCAAACCGTTTCGCGTAAGCTCTGCTTATGTCTGAGAAAGTACAGCCAACATATCCTGTAGCCACTTGAGAAATATTGTCCAAGATCTGAGCAAGGAAAGAAATAATAGTATAAGTATATAATGAAAAATAAATGCCCATGACACACAAAATATACTCTCAGTTTTGAATACTTGCTTCGAACCGGCCGGTTCCTCTGTGCAAGGTTATGTTGAGCTTCATTTGTTTTTGCTCGTGCAGCACAGGCTGGGCATACAGGTGCACATTGCGCAACTGTACGGAGAGTTGCTTCCTCTCTGCTCCCAGGGTCATGGCCAGCGTGTCCCAAACGGCGACGAGTGCGCCCGCGAATGGATACAACATCTTTCCTGCAAAAAGATACTAATTTTATCAGATTTTCCGAGAACGTGCAGAAAACTCAAAACTGGTTGGAAAGTAGCAATATACAGATATTATGTCAAGACTGAATTAAGTTCATCAAAGCTTATTGATCAGCTTAAATATCTTGTCTTAAAAATACAAAAGTTAAGTGTATGTACCTCTCACTACGTTTCCTCTTAGATAAGAGTGTTCTTTATCGTGAATTGAAATACCAAAGTTCGTCATAGCAGCCGTTAGTTTATGCGCTGGAACGTACAGGGGCAGAACCCTAAAAAAAATGAACTATAAGTAATTGAGTCGAAAACGCTTACTCTACATGATATGCCACACGAACCATCTTTCGAAATGCGCCCATTCGACCAAATGAGATAGGAATGGCGTCCCGGTGGAGACGGGGAACTGCACTTCTGGGTACAAAGCTTCGACTCTTGGATTGTATCCCTCCATATATAAGCTGAAACAAATACTCGAATAGGTATCTACACAGTACAGCCGAGGGTTAAATGACAAATTTACTGTATGCTGATCAAAGATCCACGTTCCAATTAATTTCCATAAATTGAATTACTACTGGCCGTCTGATAGTATTATACTGAAGAAAAATTTCGGAAAAGTGAATATGTATTGAGTGAGATATACATAAAAGTTGTATACAGATTTATGTTGGCAATCTACAATTCACAAATAGTTTCTGACTTTGAAAAGAGATAATATAATACTCGTAGTTTGGAAATTATTTTCGTATTCGAGTGGTCTATCTTTTTAATAAATATGTACATATACGATGTCAGCTGAGCTTCTGGCCGATTCTTATCAGAAGGCTAGTTTCGGAATTGGTGGTAATTCTTTGGATATACATGATTGCCTAGGGCCTAACTAAACTGGGTGCTAACTATGATCGTCTAAGCGGTGCGTATCAAAACACTTATTAGCTTAGACGTTTAATTTTACGGTACCAAAATGAAACATTAAAACTTAGAAGTTTATAATATGCTCTGCTTATACCGATGATGGTAGGCCCTCTGTTCATTCATTCATTTTCATTTTAGTACTTATTGATTACATACTCGCCCACAGCTTCCAGTACCAAATAGGCATTGTCTTGATGTCCTCGCCTGGTGAGCGCGATGTTGCGGCAGCTGGCGGGCAGCGAGCGCTTGAGGATGGCCTGCAGCAGCCCGTGTGGCGCGATCTCCACCAGCACCGCGTCTGCAGGGATCTGCCTCGACGTCTCTTCGAACAGCACTGGGCTCTACATAGAATAAAATAATATTGATAACATAGAACACTGCACATTACATAAAGAAGGAGAAGAGTAAAATTGAGATAGATGAGTGAGAGTGAGTGAGAGTAAGAGATTTTCACTATTTGTACATACCAGCAAATTGTTAGTGTGGTATTCAGCTGAGCAGTACTTTGCCTGTGGTTGATCCCACTTATCCTGCGGCACTGACGTGGACAACCAACGGGCACTTCTAGGCTTAGGGTTCGGTATCACTTCCTTTAAGTATCGCAATAACGTTGGACCTGAACGACAAACATTTTTAATGACATATTCAAACAAATACGATGTAATATGTATAAGTCTAAAATATCATACCAGCATTTGCGATGTAACGAGAATGATAAGCAATGTTAGAGCAAGGGACTTCTTTAGCAAAGATTTTCTTAGCAGTCAACTCAGCTACAAACGCGCGCATTTTATCAGCTGGTCCAGAAATAGTGCAGGATTCCGGACCGTTGTGACAGGCCACTTCAATTTCAGGAGGACATAAATTGCGAATCTGTAAAAGAATTTATTCGTAATGACTTTGATTATCTATATACATATTTTTGTTCACTTCTCTAATAGATCAAATGCAATTTTACTGCATACATACTGACTTCGTGTTTAAAAAAAACGGAGAATAAACTTAATGTAAGCTAGTATGGTGCCATGGTTTTTTGCACATTATGTAAGGAAACTGATTCTCTATTGTTGACATTCATATAAGTCCACGCTCACGCTTGGGATACAATTTTCCTACATTCATACATCTCTTCAAACACTTAATTATATACGTATTTATTTAAAAAAATTGCACAACTGGACTCAATACATAAAACACTTATTTGAAACTCTGAACCTGTTGATAGCCAATTCCCACAGCAGCCATGGAGCCGTGAATAAATGAAGTCTGAACCGAAACCAGCCCTCGACTATAAGCTGCCAGGATTGTCTCCTCTGCTGATAAGCATCCATCGGCATATGCGCAGCCGAGCTCACCCACACTGTGGCCTAAAAGAATATGAGATATCTATTGACCCTAGTTACTTAATGATGAATCTAATTTTGCTACGCTTTCAACATTATTTCATGATGGCAGCGTTCAACTGTTGTTTCATCAAAAACTGTTGCGTACTAATTATATTGTTATAAAAATAAAAATGATAGTTAAAATTATGGAACAACGTTATTTATGATAATGGAAGCTTAGCTCACCAATAATGTTGTCCGGCACGAGGCCTAGAGCGCGAAGAACATCAGTCAGACCAATTTGTACAGCAGCAATCCCCACGAAGGAGTGCAGAATGTTGTCGAAGATGGTTTTGTCGTCAGTGGTTATTATATGGACGATATCCACGCCTTTGGGTTCTAACACCTTGCGGCAACTGATGACGTTAGATTGGCGATGTTTATATTGTAACTTAACATTCTGTAAGTACTTATTTATGAATTGTAATAGTATATTTCCAAATGTAATAAACATGTTTAAGGGAATTAATAGTAAAACAAGTAGAGCAAGATACAGTACAAACTTAAATATAAATTATTAGATTTGAATGCATGACACACATGTTTAAATTATAAATTCTTAAAAATGGTTATGAAAAATACGAACACGAGGCGGCACTCGAACCCACCACCTTTGCAAACCGTGCAACTACTCTGCCATCGGAGCTACTCGTGATCACACCTCGAATTCTTCCTTCCCGACGTAACGAGTGGCTTAGTTGGCAGAGCAACTACATGATTGCAGAGTTCATTTTTTAAAACTTAAATATAGTCAAGACCAAGGCTGGTTGCTATTGTGGATTACGCATACGTCAAGTAAAGTCTATAAAGACTGCAGCTTACCGTTCGATGGAGGCAGCGAAGATTGGTATCCGCATGAGTTGTGAGCCCATGCCAGCCCACTGCGATCCCATGCCGCTGTACACGAACCATAGCGGACGCTTCATGTCGTCGAAGTAGTCCACCTTCTCGCAACGACTTACAGTCTTCTGATCCTCGTTCGTGTCTGCACGATATTTTATCGATATACAAAATGCTGCTAAGATGACACGTAATTATAGGTACACATATTTTGATTTCCTTCATATTTAAGTTTACCAAGACATGCATCAGAGTTGTTCAGAGTTTTATGATAACTCGATGTACAGTTAGTTCACCACGGTTTCGCGCGCGTATATTTTATCCGTTCCAGCCATTTCGGAGATCACCTGGTACAAATAGATAGACAGACAGAGAAAAAAATGTAAAGTTAGTTTTTTTATATACATTCCGTACTTATACACTTACTTTTATATGCATTCAGTAGAAAGCTGTTAATTTGGAATTACAAACAGACCCTTCAACTTAATTTATCTATATAGATGTAGAGTCGACATTAATTTTAGGTACACTTTACAAAACATATTTAACATACCAAGAATAGTAAATCCTCTCCCAAGGTGGCCTGATATTCTCACTTGATGAATGTGGTGCAGCAGAGCTAGCTCCTCGGGATCAATAGGTCTTGATTTGAGATCGTCAAAAATAAATTGAACTGCGGATTCTTGTCTGCCGGATAAAGTTACGAGGTGTGGAATGCTAGATGCGTAACGTTTAGGATCCTGTTAAAAGAAAAAGTTGTCATTTCTCCTCCGAAGTTTAACTCAAACCAATTTATTTGGCCTTTTAGTTTTTTCAACAATCTAAGCACAATATATAATGTATCAATATTAGCACTCTTCTTCCTACCTACATTAAACTTCATAATAAGGAGCTGTCTATTTTTTACCTTTGGCTTGTAATATCCTCGCAACAAAACATGTCCGCTGACTCCAGTAATGGACAAGGAGTTGACAGCGGCGTATGTGCGGCGGAATGGCTCGTGCTCTGTGACGATGCGCATGCTACCTGAATTGATAGCTGCGATATCTTGTCGCGGGGTCTCGCAGTGTAAATTAGCAGCCAGCTGACCCGTATGATATCCCAGCAAAACCTTTTAAAATAGTATTAAGCTTTGTAAAGTCACTTTTACCGATTAAATCATATAGGTTATACACCTACCTTAGTAATAGATACAATTCCAGAAGCTGCCTCGACGTAACCAATGTTGGACATAACGCTACCAACCAGGAGAGGGTCAGTTCTATCCTTACAATACACCTTCTCAATAGCCTCCAATTCGGCTTTATCTACCTCTGGTGTGCCTGCAGATGAATATAAAACTTTTTAGAACTAAATAAAAATGCACAGAAATATAGGTACGCCCAAACTGTTATGCAAAGACTATACATAATCTAGCCTCACGATTGTGATAACTAAGTAAAACTCCAATAAAGAACCATCGTTAAGTGACTTACCAGAACCAAACGCGTCAACATATTCCACAGCTTGTGGTGGAACTCTAGCCTTTTTATAAAAATTATTTATAAAACTAGCAATACTCTCAGCATCCTTAGAGAACCCGTGCTTGCTGTCAATGCTTTGAGGCGCGGTGCCATTAAACTCATTCTGTACATAAACTAATTCAGCGTAAATCCTGACAAAAAACAAGGGTAGAATTTCATTAATTTATTTTAGACTTGTAGCAAAAATAGTGCATAAGTATATGCAATTATGATGCTACTACAATGAGGCTAACGAGTTCAGAAATATTTTAAGAATCAAATACCAAATCTTACCGTCGAGCATTCTTTGCCTTCTGAAGGAATAAGACATTGATGGCTTCTGACTTAGCGCAACCATTTGCATTTTGGTCAAACGATCTCGTCTTGCCGTCCATTGAAAAGGTAATGTTTTTGCCATACGCAACAGTGGATTGGGGATGTAAGCTCAGAAAAGCTGCACCAACAATGGCCGCCTCGCAGTCCCCACGGCTAATGGCATTATATGCCTGCTCCAAAGCGGCCAGGGAACTGCAGCAAGCTTGGTCCACAGCCATGGAAGGACCTTTCAAGTTCAACCAATAGGAAATGCGATTCGCAAACATAGTCTTGCTGCACCTGCATCAAAATGAAACAATAGGTACTTTAGTAAGGTTCCTGAAGCAAATCTATAAACAAGTTCCAATAATCATAGTAGGTTATGAAAACTCATTTCCATATTCGAAAAATAACTCACCCCATTATACCGAACCCAGAATTGGAAGTAGTTGAATAAAAAGTAAATTTTTCAGCTTCACATAAGGAGTTTCCGATGTAAACGCCGACTTTCTTTCCCGCAAGTTGTGCAGTACAAACACCTGAACAGTATTTTTCGTATTAAAATAATTTTATACATGACATTACTTTAAAATTGCCTGACATCCGTTAATGTACTTTAACCCGAGTTTACCACATTATTGCATAAGAAACTAATCCCAAGATTAACTTCAACGTTCTTTTCATTCAACCGATTACACATACACTACATTAGTTGTAACTGAACGATTATCAGTATCAAATTCCTTAAGATTTAACTTCTTACCTGCATCATAAATAGCTTGATAAGTTTGTTCTAAAAGCTTTTTTGACCCGGCATCCATAGTAGTCGCCATTCGGTAATGGACTTTGAAAAACTGGGCATCGAACCGATCTAGCCCTGGTACTTTCCCGGTATAATCAGACACCTCTGGATGCGTGTACTTCCAACGAACATCCTTATTGGTAACTGGGTTTTTCTGAGAAAAAGAACAGACAATGTAACGTTTTCACAGTTGAACAATAGTATAATGCCCATTTTTATAAAACCTCACAACCTCATAATAATTGCAATCTCTGTCCTGACAATCAAGAACTTATCCTCCTAAAGCGCCTCCTCCCCCAGCCCCTCCTCCCCCAGCCCCTCCTCCCCCAGCCCCTCCTCCCCCAGCCCCCCCAAAACACTGACAAGTAACGCACCACAGGATCAAGGCACTACCGCATGGTTGCTAATTTATAATTTGCCTATTTAGTTTCGATCTTCTGTAAGGTAGAGTCCCCAGTCGTGCAGCTCTTTATTCCAAACTAGGGATTACATCATGCTCTACTTTTGTTTGATATTCAACAAAGATTCGGAGTATATTTCCACCTATAATGACGGTGGGTACTCACGCATTACGCTGCAGATGACCCACCTTTATAAATAGGCCTCACCTTGTTGTAAAGTATCTCGGAGAAATCCTTGACGTGATGCGACTGCGGGAACAACCCCGACATACCGGAGATTACTACCCGCTCTCCGTCTACTACCCCACCTACGTCTGTACCGGCACCCGCCATATGCGGATATTCTTGGGATATTGGAGCCATTTTCTATCTAAAACTGAGAAAGAGAATAAAATATTTTTTCCATATCAACAATAATTGACGCCTGCGCCCTTTTTATTCTAGCAAAAGATGCTCAAACTTTATCCTCCTTCCTAAGCCATTACATATTCTATATATGCCCACGCCATAGGTGTTGTAACAACAACACCCACATGTCACCGAATTTGATTAAGTGCCAACGTGTCAGAGGGTGAGTCCATCGCCGGCTCAGGCACAATACACATTATTTTGAATTAATTCTCAGACATATGCAGATTTCCTCATGGTGTTTTCCTTCACCGTAAAGCACGTGGGGTGACATTACTGCACTTGAGTTTTTAGAAAAACTCTTGGCGCCGGCCGCTCGATTTGAACTTGCGTCGCTTGCGTAGCAGGCGACTAGCATCCACCACTTCTTGTAATATTTAGTATAAGTCTGAAGTTAATATTCCGTTTGGTTAAAATAATTTAGCATTACTCAAAACTCACTCGTGGTTTGTACGACAAAGATTATTAATTTCTTGAGACATAGACTTAATCAATATTGTTTTAGATTCTACAGTTTAGAATATAAACGGAGAGATGATAAATCATAGGAGCGGGCATCTACATGATTTTATTACAGGAAAGTGATTTATCCCGCGGGTGGATTGCTAGTTTATTATATTTCCACGTCGAGTGGCAGGTCGAAGCGGCCAAGGTTGTTAACTACGTACAAGCAAGAGCTAGAATTCGTCGGTCCTAGTTAACTACGTTAGTATTTTTTTTTAACTAACACACGATTGTAGCAGAGACAACTATAGGATGACCATCTGTCATCGTCGGCTTGTATCACTGTCCGTGAAAACTGGGTGGTGTACAGGGTACCTAGTACGAGTTTTCTTAAATCGCCGTCACAAGTCAACGCGTCGATGTAAACGATTTGTCCCATATTCACAATAGTGTCATCTTTAGGCCGACAGAGGCGTTGTTCCGATCCTATACAAATCTGCGTTTACGTCGACGCGGTGACTTGTGATGGCGGCAATGAAAAACTCAACTAGGCCCTGAGGTGTTTCTGTAACACCCCTCCATGTATCTCTAGGGACCATCCTGGGAAGGCGTGATGATATACACATGCACCATTGTGAATATACCCAATGATATTGTATAGGTGCCGTCACGAGTTATGAGGGCTGACCTTGAATTTGCAGTATTTATTTTATGAGTCTGTCTCTCTCTGTCCGCATGGAGCGATGCGAATAGAAAAATACAGTCGAATTGATAACCTCCTTTTTTATGTAGTCGGTTAAAAATACTCACATGTGCAGTTGCACACCTCCTACCCTCTTACCCTCATTTTTTAACACTCTTTACCCTCACTATTTTCTGAGCGCTCGTAACTCGTGACAGCACCTGCGACACTAGTTATGTTCATACCTAATCGACATTTACGTAAAATTTGGTCCCGGAAATGATTAGTACAAAAGATGAAATAAGCACGTAATTAAAAAAAAATGCTTCACGTCAATACGTCACGTTACAGTATTTTTACTTTACATGTACTTATAACATATTATCTGCCTCTTTCGCTATATTATGAAATTATTGACACCGTTAAATTTTTTTTGGAAATGTGTCTTTGAAATTATTTTTGAAAATATATTATAGGGCAGAAAGATGATGATAACCAACAGCCTAAGAAGCTATGTTTACGCTAAAGTGGAAAGCTGAACTAGTTAACTATAGGTCAATTAATAATAAATTATAGTACTACAACGGACAAATTAATAATGTATAAATGCGTACATTAAACAATAGCAGACCAATAAAATAATAATGCTCCAGAAAACGGTAACTCACACAACACGTTATTGCAGCTCTGAGGCAAAATTCTACACAATACAAAGTATTTATATGTTCACTTTTAATTATTTTTTCCTACTTTTGCCTGTGACTTCGTTTATGTGAAATTCTTAATTAATCGTAGGTATGTTTTATTTTCGTATAAGGAAACAGTTTTACGAAATGCTGAAACCCATGTCCGTTTATTTCCGTAGAGCCTGAATACCAAATCCCACTGTTCCACCATACCTGCTTGTTTTCGGCGATATGACGGTCTTCTTTTGATTAAATAAACTCTCTCTCGTTTTTTTCCCTTTGAAAATATTTTTTTCCTATTAAGCTATTCCCACACAAAATTTCATTAAGGCCATCCAGTAGGTCATCGCACAGACAGACAGACAGACAGTTATATAAGTAAAGACTTACTGAATAATTTATAACGACCCAATGAACCCAGTTTGCTGATTAATTAATTGTAAAATTCATTGATGTATACGTACATGTTTTATTTAGGTCTACGAAGAGTAAAAATTTTTTACCCAACTACGGTAAAAAGGAGGGTAATGGTTTTGACCGGTATTTATGTATGTAATCTGTTCCCTCACAACTTAAAGACTACTTATTATGCGTTTTGTATTGTCCGCTGATTATAGGATTTATTATTATGGGGATTATATCGTCACCGGAAAAGCAAAACTACTAAAGCGCCATTTTGGCCAATATGAGTTATATATATCGTTGAACTGGATTTTTTTTTCTGCGTCGATTGGTGTAGGTTTCATAAAGATCGGAGCCAATTTTTGGCGCTTCAGCACCTGAATATTATGTGATTTTTCATATTTTCCACTCAACGAAAAATCCTTACATAATACAAATATTAGCCTTTTTTTAAAATTTGTCAGTTTAGTATTTTTCTTCACTGTCATTATCCACTTTTTCCTTGTTCAGCAAGTCAAAATACTGTAGTTTGTATCATTATAGTCACTTCAGTATTTTTTGCTGGTTGCAAACATACCTGGATTGGGTTGTTTAGTAAATTTGCTTTATGCAGGTATTGATGAACATGGCGCTTTAGTTTAATCTGTCTACGCACTTTTCTGACGGGAGACGTGATTAGTATTTTTACTTTACGGATCTATGTATTTAAGTGTCTTTTAAGAAGTGTTGCATTCAATGTAATCGACGCATAAGTATGGTAAGCATGGTAAATTTTACCCAAAATGTGACTAAGGTTCCTTTAGTATTAAAAAATGACAAAAAATATTACGTTTAGTCTTTTGGAATTAAGTTTTGTTATGATTGCTAGTAGATAAGTACCAAGAATTTTGTGCGAGAGTCATCCCTGGCAGACTAGGTTAGTAAAAAGATGTTCCAATCTACAAAATATTTCTTCAAATTGCCTATTAATATTGGGTGTCAATCTAGTTTCAATCAATTTCTACTGAAAATAATGAATGGAAATGATGTTCTTCTGTAAAATATTAAAAATATAATTATATTTCTTCGTCAAACTTATTGAAACAAGGTTCTAAACTCATTATCTTATTGAAAAAATAACTCTAACTTTGAAACACCCTACTTGGTAATTCTTATAATAATAATTTTACAGGCTTTGAAATAAAATAGACCATGATTTTTTTAAATGAAGAAATTTTTTTATCAATTAAGCTTGCGAGATAAAACTAAATTTTATTCATAATTATCTCGTACCCTTCTTCGATGTTATGTGTGGACGGCGAAATATTTTTCTCTTGCATTTCTCTATCGGTAATCATCTCTGTATTAACTCACTATCTACGCATATCGTATTTCTCACAATCCATCCATTATTTTAGGTCTTCCTCTACCATTAATTACTATACAAATTCATAGACGAAACTGTTCACCGGTTGCCAATTTAACATCTTTGGCAATCGTTACAGGTCAGTCAGAGGCCTAAAAAAAAAAAAAAAAAAAAAAATAATCTGACAACTGGTTTAACCCAGATCACAGATTTTCCTCCTAAATGGGGTTGCGAAGGTCAGATGGCAGTCGCTTCGTATAAAAATCATGTGATCAGCCACATCGGGTTGAATCAAGTGCCGACCCCAACAATGTATGGGATAAGGCCAGGGAGATGATGAGACGAAACTGTTCACATCATTATCCTCATCGGTTCGAATACCATGGCATAAGCTTGTTCTTCAACTTAATTACTGGTGCTACATAAAACATTCCCTTTTAAATTAATCCCGTCATTCTAGTTATGCCACACATCCATTATCTCAATTGATTGTTAGTTCCTTTCATCCCTCCCCTTCGTAGCTCTATATTCAGATCCATACATATACCAGTAGGGGTTATTGTTGTCTTGCATATTATTTCCTACAGTTTATAGAGGAAGAGGTAGTCCAATATTGTCCCCGTGACCTGCTGCTGTTTCGTCCATCCTGAGTAAATTCTGATTTATATAGCCTTGTCCAAGTCGCAAAGCAAATTTAACACTTAACATTTAACTGGTTATCGTACATCGCCCGAGTTTATCTTCGCAGGACTGGACATGCCACTGGTGGTATGCCACCAACTACATACATAAGCCCACGTACTCCGAATTTAACCTTTCTGAAAAATATTGTTAATCTGGTCAGGCTAGCTCTTCCTTGGACGCCTTCTACGGACACTTCCACTCACATTCGCTCTATAAATTTCTTTCGATAATCGCCTTTCACTCATCCATTCGATGTCCAAACCATCTCAAAATACTTCTTTCAATTCTGGTCACCACATCATTCTTCAACTTGCAACTGTCTCTTATCACACTATTTTTAATTACATCTACTATGGTAACTACCACCACACATACTACCCAAATGTTCATACTAATGGGACACGAGCTTTAGTATTTCATAATAATTGGCGTCTAGTACCTTATTGTGAAAAATGGGTACGAGCTTTGGCTTGCACTATTCATTGGAGATCACCTCTTCATACATAGCTAGCGCAGCTTATTATGAAATAGGGTCAACATCTTTCATCTCTACTGGTTTACCGTACCGGATAGTTCTATCACATTTTCATCCTTTATTCTACATTTCGGCAAATCATATCTGTATTCACTAGTTTCTAATTCGATATACCGTTCCACTCACTAGCATCATTCAAAGACGTTTTATAGTATACTATAACAGAAGATGGCTGCATCTTTCATACACATAACATGCTTAAGATATTTTGCATCTTCCTCGCGGAGTTTTTTAAAACGGTATTGTCTATTATACAGTCCAGATCCATCATGTGAATATGCTAGATTCTGGACCCTTTATTTATAGTAAATTTTTGTTTCTTCTGGCTAAGAAGTTTTCAATTTATGGAAAATCATGGTAACTTTTACAGCAGATAATAGTGACTATGAGGTTCCCCAATGTTCGAGTCTTCTTTAAATCATGGTATAGGTACAATTTTAACTACGAAAAAGCGAGAGCAAGAACAATCTTCAAGTACGAGAGAGTAATCTCTTCACAATTCCAATTTATTCTTTTAACTTCACCACTTAAATCTCTCTTCCTACATAAACTTCCTCAACATCTAAATGTTTTCGCTGAGTCATCAATTCCGGCTTTAAGTGGAAACATGCCTTCATACTTTCATTACATTCATGTCAACTTTCAAATATTATTTTAGCAAAAATTATCCTATCACTCATTATTTTCCCATACATCATACATTATTCAGTTTAATATCAAACATATGCAATTTGGTTTGCATTGCCTTCCAGTGTGATATGGCTTGTAGCCTTTATCATTAGTTTTAGCTTTTGAACCCTTGAATTTCATCTTCTATAGATACACCACGTTTGTAAGTCTTACTTTCAGTACATCAGCTAACCCTATTTTTCTTCTCGTCATGGCATATATGTTCCAACTTATACTCTTCTCCCTAGCGTCAGCTATCCATTGGAAAAAATATTTAAAAAAATTATTATTTAAACACTTAACTATTTTATTGAAAAAAATAACTTTGTACGAATGTTATTACAGGATTTTAACAACAGAGTAAGTAATAACGAGGAAAGCATAAATTGAAGTTCGAATCAAAAACGTTACTCAATAAGAGTTGGTATTCCTATGAATTTAGTGTGCAGCTAGTACAAATTGCTAGGTTTTACACGTTAGTATGTCAGTTAAGAAAAAAAAGATTAATTTTTGATCCTTTATCTGTTACTTAAGTCGTTTTGGCATTACAATGATACTATCTAATTGTGCTTTAAATCATTTTTCCATACGGTCTTGACACATTTTATGGTGTTTAAGTGCTATTTACTGAGTGTATAATCTATCCGAAATGCGTGTTAGTACTTTTTCTTAACAAACATTTCGAGAAATGTGGTTTGTTAGTACTTTTCGTTCACTGCACTTAAACATTATTACGGAGATAAGTAATTTCTGCTTACGAACTATACAGAGCATTAGTACTAAAGCGACAGCTATCTCCTGAATTACAGGAAATATGCTGAAAATCTTTATTTCAGTACATAGATAATGAATTCACGATATTGGTTTTCCTTTATTTTACGCTTTAGTATTATAGCCTTTCCGGTGACGATATAATATCGTCACCGGAAAGGCTATAATACTAAAGCGCCAAATGGCCATTTTACAGTAGAGCGATTTAAAGTTTTTTTTTTAACAAAAAAATTCATAACTCTTTTCCTATAATTCCAATCGAAAAACAGTAAAGGAAAACCAATATCGTGAATTCATTATCTATGTACTGAAATAAAGATTTTCAGCATATTTCCTGTAATTCAGGAGATAGCTGTCGCTTTAGTACTAATGCTCTGTATAGTTCGTAAGCAGAAATTACTTATCTCCGTAATAATGTTTAAGTGCAGTGAACGAAAAGTACTAACAAACCACATTTCTCGAAATGTTTGTTAAGAAAAAGTACTAACACGCATTTCGGATAGATTATACACTCAGTAAATAGCACTTAAACACCATAAAATGTGTCAAGACCGTATGGAAAAATGATTTAAAGCACAATTAGATAGTATCATTGTAATGCCAAAACGACTTAAGTAACAGATAAAGGATCAAAAATTAATCTTTTTTTTCTTAACTGACATACTAACGTGTAAAACCTAGCAATTTGTACTAGCTGCACACTAAATTCATAGGAATACCAACTCTTATTGAGTAACGTTTTTGATTCGAACTTCAATTTATGCTTTCCTCGTTATTACTTACTCTGTTGTTAAAATCCTGTAATAACATTCGTACAAAGTTATTTTTTTCAATAAAATAGTTAAGTGTTTAAATAATAATTTTTTTAAATATTTTTTCCAATGGATAGCTGACGCTAGGGAGAAGAGTATAAGTTGGAACATATATGCCATGACGAGAAGAAAAATAGGGTTAGCTGATGTACTGAAAGTAAGACTTACAAACGTGGTGTATCTATAGAAGATGAAATTCAAGGGTTCAAAAGCTAAAACTAATGATAAAGGCTACAAGCCATATCACACTGGAAGGCAATGCAAACCAAATTGCATATGTTTGATATTAAACTGAATAATGTATGATGTATGGGAAAATAATGAGTGATAGGATAATTTTTGCTAAAATAATATTTGAAAGTTGACATGAATGTAATGAAAGTATGAAGGCATGTTTCCACTTAAAGCCGGAATTGATGACTCAGCGAAAACATTTAGATGTTGAGGAAGTTTATGTAGGAAGAGAGATTTAAGTGGTGAAGTTAAAAGAATAAATTGGAATTGTGAAGAGATTACTCTCTCGTACTTGAAGATTGTTCTTGCTCTCGCTTTTTCGTAGTTAAAATTGTACCTATACCATGATTTAAAGAAGACTCGAACATTGGGGAACCTCATAGTCACTATTATCTGCTGTAAAAGTTACCATGATTTTCCATAAATTGAAAACTTCTTAGCCAGAAGAAACAAAAATTTACTATAAATAAAGGGTCCAGAATCTAGCATATTCACATGATGGATCTGGACTGTATAATAGACAATACCGTTTTAAAAAACTCCGCGAGGAAGATGCAAAATATCTTAAGCATGTTATGTGTATGAAAGATGCAGCCATCTTCTGTTATAGTATACTATAAAACGTCTTTGAATGATGCTAGTGAGTGGAACGGTATATCGAATTAGAAACTAGTGAATACAGATATGATTTGCCGAAATGTAGAATAAAGGATGAAAATGTGATAGAACTATCCGGTACGGTAAACCAGTAGAGATGAAAGATGTTGACCCTATTTCATAATAAGCTGCGCTAGCTATGTATGAAGAGGTGATCTCCAATGAATAGTGCAAGCCAAAGCTCGTACCCATTTTTCACAATAAGGTACTAGACGCCAATTATTATGAAATACTAAAGCTCGTGTCCCATTAGTATGAACATTTGGGTAGTATGTGTGGTGGTAGTTACCATAGTAGATGTAATTAAAAATAGTGTGATAAGAGACAGTTGCAAGTTGAAGAATGATGTGGTGACCAGAATTGAAAGAAGTATTTTGAGATGGTTTGGACATCGAATGGATGAGTGAAAGGCGATTATCGAAAGAAATTTATAGAGCGAATGTGAGTGGAAGTGTCCGTAGAAGGCGTCCAAGGAAGAGCTAGCCTGACCAGATTAACAATATTTTTCAGAAAGGTTAAATTCGGAGTACGTGGGCTTATGTATGTAGTTGGTGGCATACCACCAGTGGCATGTCCAGTCCTGCGAAGATAAACTCGGGCGATGTACGATAACCAGTTAAATGTTAAGTGTTAAATTTGCTTTGCGACTTGGACAAGGCTATATAAATCAGAATTTACTCAGGATGGACGAAACAGCAGCAGGTCACGGGGACAATATTGGACTACCTCTTCCTCTATAAACTGTAGGAAATAATATGCAAGACAACAATAACCCCTACTGGTATATGTATGGATCTGAATATAGAGCTACGAAGGGGAGGGATGAAAGGAACTAACAATCAATTGAGATAATGGATGTGTGGCATAACTAGAATGACGGGATTAATTTAAAAGGGAATGTTTTATGTAGCACCAGTAATTAAGTTGAAGAACAAGCTTATGCCATGGTATTCGAACCGATGAGGATAATGATGTGAACAGTTTCGTCTCATCATCTCCCTGGCCTTATCCCATACATTGTTGGGGTCGGCACTTGATTCAACCCGATGTGGCTGATCACATGATTTTTATACGAAGCGACTGCCATCTGACCTTCGCAACCCCATTTAGGAGGAAAATCTGTGATCTGGGTTAAACCAGTTGTCAGATTATTTTTTTTTTTTTTTTTTTTTTTTAGGCCTCTGACTGACCTGTAACGATTGCCAAAGATGTTAAATTGGCAACCGGTGAACAGTTTCGTCTATGAATTTGTATAGTAATTAATGGTAGAGGAAGACCTAAAATAATGGATGGATTGTGAGAAATACGATATGCGTAGATAGTGAGTTAATACAGAGATGATTACCGATAGAGAAATGCAAGAGAAAAATATTTCGCCGTCCACACATAACATCGAAGAAGGGTACGAGATAATTATGAATAAAATTTAGTTTTATCTCGCAAGCTTAATTGATAAAAAAATTTCTTCATTTAAAAAAATCATGGTATAATAGGTCTATTTTATTTCAAAGCCTGTAAAATTATTATTATAAGAATTACCAAGTAGGGTGTTTCAAAGTTAGAGTTATTTTTTCAATAAGATAATGAGTTTAGAACCTTGTTTCAATAAGTTTGACGAAGAAATATAATTATATTTTTAATATTTTACAGAAGAACATCATTTCCATTCATTATTTTCAGTAGAAATTGATTGAAACTAGATTGACACCCAATATTAATAGGCAATTTGAAGAAATATTTTGTAGATTGGAACATCTTTTTACTAACCTAGTCTGCCAGGGATGACTCTCGCACAAAATTCTTGGTACTTATCTACTAGCAATCATAACAAAACTTAATTCCAAAAGACTAAACGTAATATTTTTTGTCATTTTTTAATACTAAAGGAACCTTAGTCACATTTTGGGTAAAATTTACCATGCTTACCATACTTATGCGTCGATTACATTGAATGCAACACTTCTTAAAAGACACTTAAATACATAGATCCGTAAAGTAAAAATACTAATCACGTCTCCCGTCAGAAAAGTGCGTAGACAGATTAAACTAAAGCGCCATGTTCATCAATACCTGCATAAAGCAAATTTACTAAACAACCCAATCCAGGTATGTTTGCAACCAGCAAAAAATACTGAAGTGACTATAATGATACAAACTACAGTATTTTGACTTGCTGAACAAGGAAAAAGTGGATAATGACAGTGAAGAAAAATACTAAACTGACAAATTTTAAAAAAAGGCTAATATTTGTATTATGTAAGGATTTTTCGTTGAGTGGAAAATATGAAAAATCACATAATATTCAGGTGCTGAAGCGCCAAAAATTGGCTCCGATCTTTATGAAACCTACACCAATCGACGCAGAAAAAAAAATCCAGTTCAACGATATATATAACTCATATTGGCCAAAATGGCGCTTTAGTAGTTTTGCTTTTCCGGTGACGATATGAACAATTATCTTTTTATGCTTTGTTGAAGTATAGTGAAAAAAGTATGGTAAAAACATCTAACAGAGTACGTTATCCTAAGTACGTTTACGTTTTCAAGTGCCCATACTACGAACTAGCTGTGCCCCGCCGTTTCACCCACGTAAATTTAGTTTCATCCTTATTGTCGCGGAACCCTAATATTTTTAATAAATAAAAGTAGCCTAAGTTACTCCTTGATACATCAGCTACCTGCCAGTGAAAGTCCCGTTAAAATCGGTCCAGCCTTTTCAGAGATTACCCGGTACAAACAGACCGACAGGCAGACACACAGACACAAAAATTTTAAAACTTGTTTTTTTTTGTCAGTTGCGTGTATACTTTCATATTCATTTAGTGAAATGCTGTTATTTTGGAATTACAAACAGACAATTCAATTTTATTTATCTGTATAGAAGATATGTATAGATATAGATATTTTCAGCATGTTAAAAATAAAATAAAATTTTCTAGTCTTGATGAATAAAAAAATCAGAGCAAATGTAACAAAATCCTTGATAGTTTCATGAATTGTGTGTATAAATAGACCCAAAATCATTTTCATATGGCAACAAAACCACTGCATTTAGATTTAATCGTTTAGAATTAAACTAATAAAAGGTCTAATTTTGGTAATGTAAGTGACGTATAAATATACTGTTAGAAGTGAGACTACCCCCTCCCGACAACACTGCGCGACGAGCCTATATAAGCCGTGCGCGCCCGCTACGAGCTCTTTTTTCGCTATCAACCGCCGTGGAGGAAACACCAAGCCTGAAACTCTGCCCGATTTACCGTCGATTTCTAATTTAATTATTTTAAAAGTATTGTTCAGTTTGTAAGCCAATAAATTTCTTTTTTTAAAGTAAAATTGTCGTTATTTATAAGATCAGAAGTGGGATAGGAGGCTTTGACCGCCGGTGCCATATCTGGTGTTATAAATTATTTACTTTGATTTGATCGCGGTAAAGTTAGAATTTTTGCTAATTAAATCAGGCAGAGTTGTGATTCAAAATGCCGTCGGATAGTAGGCGTAGCAAACATAAGGGAAAACGCCGTGCAGCGTCTCCTTCTCCTACCCGCACCATGGACGTGATTTTGAAGAGGCTAGCGGCTTTAGAGGAGGGTACGCGTGTTGGTGCCGTTCGAGGACCCGTTGCTGCCGGGCACGAACAAGCAATTGTTCGATTGCCTAGTGGGACGCCTCAGGATCCTGCATCTTCGGTGACTTCGTTGGAGCCAACACACCATATGCTGCCAGCGGGAGCTGCCGCGAGCGAGCGCGGGCACGTCGCCATGCCTACGTCTACGCCGAACACGCCGCCGCGTGACGCGGGGGACGCGAGGAGTGCTGTAGACAGACTACTAGCAGCGTTAACGACCTTCCCGGTGAGATCTAACCAATATTTTGTCTCGGATTTTGACCCTAGTGTTCATGATGTCGATACGTGGTGTGACGAAGTAGACAAGGCAAGAGTTTCGAACCGCTGGGATGACGCGGAATGTTTAGCTCGCATTGGTCATTGTTTGAAGGGGGAATCTCGCACCTGGCTTAGCCAGTGGACAAGTACTACTCGTAATTGGTCTAATTTTAAATCGGAATTAAAAGCCTTGTGCCCACGTAATATCGACGTTGCGAACATTCTTTATGATGTTATGAGAACTGAGTCTGATAAATACTCCACATACGCGGAATATGCACGTAGATCATTGTTACGTTTACGTATTGTCAAAGGATTAAGCAGTGAATTGTTAACTGCGATTATAATACGCGGAATATCTGACCCACAAATACGGGCTACCGCCACAAATGCAAAATTATCACCCGAAACAATAGTGGAGTTCTTGTCAAACTTTGTTAAACCCAACATTTCTCAGTATGACTCGACTAAGAAAATCTACCCTCACATGCCCAATTGCAATAATAAATTTTCAAATCAACGTTCATCCGCAATAAAACGAGATTATCCAAATAGCAAACAAAATATTAGGTGTTACGAATGTCAGCAATTTGGTCATAAAAGTGTAAATTGTCCAAAGAAATCAAAAGTAGTTTCTAACAGTAGTACTGCTACACCACCTGCGACTTCATCGCCAATAGTTAAATGCACATGTTGTAAAAAAAAAACTGGTCATTCTGAGAGTAGATGTTTCACGAAGGAGCGGGTAGATTCTAGAAACAAAAATGGCGTTAATTAATGCACTTTTCTTACTAATGAAGTGGAGTACCTCGGTAGGGTGATAGGTCAAGGTCAGGTACGACCGAGCAAGTATAAAATAGAGGCCCTAGTTAAATCACCGCCACCCAACTCTGTCAAGCAAGTTCGCCAGTTCCTGGGCTTAGCGGGATATTTCCGCCGCTACATACCTGATTACGCGGTTAAAACAGCATGTATAGCTAACCTTACTAGGAAAGGAGCTATCTTCCATTGGGGAGAAGAACAAGAAAGCGCTCGTCAAAAAATTATAGCCTTGTTGACTGACGAGCCTGTATTGGCTATTTTTGACCCTGAGTTGCCAACCGAGCTACACACAGACGCTAGTTCGATTGGTTACGGCGGGATTTTAATGCAAACACAGAAGGACGGTCGTAGGAAGGTAGTTGCATATTTCAGTAAATTAACGGTCGGTGCGGAATCTAAATATCACAGCTATGAGTTGGAAACCTTGGCAGTGGTTAAGTCGTTGCAACATTTCCGTCAGTATTTAATTGGTAAAGATTTTAAAATAATAACTGACTGTAACGCTTTAAAAATGACACAGCGGAAAAAGGATCTCCAACCCAGAGTTGCGAGATGGTGGATTTACATGCAGGATTTTAGCTTTAGTTTAGAGTACCGTAAAGGAATTCTAATGTCCCATGTAGACTACTTGAGTCGAAATCCCGTAAACGTAGTTGACGTGGTGAGGAGACCTACAAATTGGGCACAAGTGGCGCAGGCAGGTGACGAGGAAACCCTGTCATTAATAGAAAAATTAAACAGTGGCGAGTTAGATAATTCACGTTACGTTAGGCGTAATGATCTTTTGTATTATAAGTACGAAAAGCTAGGCGAAGGTACCCGATATTTGTGTTATGTCCCGAAAGCGTTCCGCTTGAGCTTGCTGCGCGTCTTCCACGACGAACACGAGCACTTAGGGGTAGACAAAACTATTGAGTTGATACTCTGTCACTTTTGGTTCCCGGGTATGAGACAGTTCGTCGCTAAGTACGTGACGCATTGTGTGGTCTGCATCTCGCACAAACATGTCCCTCGCGCGCCATTACAACCTATAACTTCGTGGCAAAAGGCCCCGATACCGTTTGATACCATACATGCTGATGTTCTTGGTCCATTGCCTGAGTGCGAAGGTTATAAGCACGTACTTATTATAGTAGACGGCTACACAAAATATTGCCTCTTGTATGGTCTGTACACACAAGACCGTTTAGAGCTCAAGCGTGTCATGACTCAGATAATTTCCCTATTTGGTACCTTTAAGCGATTAGTATGCGATCGAAGTCGAATGTTCGATAATCGCGAATTCATCGATTGGATAACTGGATTTGGAGTCGAGGTACACTTTATCACTCCCGAAATGCATCAGGAAAATGGCCAGGTCGAGAGATATTGTCGTACGGTTCTCAACATGATTCGTATAGAAGTAAATTATAACAAGAATGACTGGCCTAAGGTTTTGTGGAAGTTACAACTAGTTTTGAATATAACAAAACACAAAACAACTTCATGTTCGGCTCTCAATTTGTTGATCGGTTCTGATACAACCACCCCCTCTATAAATGCGCTCATTAGGGATATCACGTGTGAAGGTACCAACCCTAATAGACAGGCCATGCGAGAGTTACGGCGACAGCGTGCAGAGACGCTCATAGATCAAAATAGGGAGAAACAGGATTCTCGTGTAAATAAGGATAGGAATCCCCCTAAGACTTTTGCAATTAACGATTTTGTTTATGTAATTAAGAACTCCCAGAGTACCGGCAAACTTGATTGTGGCATGCGAGGACCATATAAGGTTACTAAAGTTTTGCCGAATGATAGGTATGAACTAAAACTGCTGACTGGCTCTTATGGAAAGACTAGTCAGGCAGCAGCTGGGTACATGGTACTATGGCGAGGAGAATGGACTCCTGACACTTGTGCTGGATTTTTTGAAAGTTAGTGCTGTGTGTTACTTAACTTATTTCATATTGCAAATTTTATTTGTTTGAAAATAACATGTGGTGTTTTCTGGACAACATACCACGAACAGTTTTCGTTATTGTGGACTATGTTGTTGTGCGATAAGTATTGGAAGAGACCCATGTAAAGCCTTATGTGTGAGGTTTTGGGGTGACCATACATGTGTCATACCATACTGCTTGTGTTAAGAGTATGGCGTGAAGGTATTAGGTTGCGTTAGTGGGGGCCCACACTAACTAGAGACCTGCGTAATTCCTTCAGTGTTCATAGGTATCTGGCTGACTGGTTAGAGACTGGTGTAAAGCCTTCCATGTTATGGTTAAGGTATCTGGTTGCGCTGGAAGAGGCCTAAGTAAATCCTATGTGTTCTACGGTGACATGTTGTCTAGCCTATACCACAGTTATCTTAAATATTTTCCAAGCACTCGAGGTTAGGATGTTTCTAATATGATGTCCTAAGCTTTATGTGATTATTTCAGCTTGCAACGAGAACGAAGACTCTGCCAGCGATGCGGAAGCTGGCCCATCTTCAGCACCTTCGTGAGGCCGCGAGGTCGCTGCCCCGTCAGGAGAGGCCGTGTTAGAAGTGAGACTACCCCCTCCCGACAACACTGCGCGACGAGCCTATATAAGCCGTGCGCGCCCGCTACGAGCTCTTTTTTCGCTATCAACCGCCGTGGAGGAAACACCAAGCCTGAAACTGCCCGATTTACCGTCGATTTCTAATTTAATTATTTTAAAAGTATTGTTCAGTTTGTAAGCCAATAAATTTCTTTTTTTAAAGTAAAATTGTCGTTATTTATAAGAATACCTATATTAATTTAAATTATCATTTACTTGCATATTCGTGTACTAAGTAATAGCGTTTTTTATTATTTTTTTATTAAAGTGTTTAAAATTGTTTAATACATATATTTGTTAATTAGAATTATTTTAATTTATGGACTACAGTATATTTTTATTGACATAGGTACTCGTACCAAGAGGGCTGGTTGAGTGTAATGTTAATTGGGAATTGGGTGCTATTAATTTATTTTTGCGTATCGACGAATATTTTGTAGGAACGTCTTTACATTTAGTGAAGAATTTAGGGTGATTTCTTATAAATTTGCAAGACTCTAATATATAAATAAATGCATGGGAAAGATAACATTTGGAATAGTTGGAAGTAAGGTTTGCAGTGTTATGTATGTTTGCTAGTATCTATCCGTAATAGTATTTTTCCTGTTTTTCATGCGGGTTTGATTGCATGGATCCCATATTTTTTTCACACAAAAATTTCTAAAATCCCATAATATTTTCTCTTATCCTTTCGAAAATACTTAAAGTATACGTATAACCGCAAAATCTATATATTTAAAAATGAATCCCCATTTCCCTTGGTCACGACATCACGGGTGAACGGCTGCACCGATTTCGATAAAAATGTTTTTTGTTGTGTTCGTTATTGTTAGGAGATAGTTCTTATGAAAGAAAAAAAAAAACCTAGAATTGCGTGTAAAATTTAAAAATTTAAGAATACTTAACCACCATATTAAATTCTTTCTTTTTTCTTAAATCTAACCTTAGCGCTTTGGACAATAAAAACTTTTTGTTGTAATCTTATGACATTTGACATAGAATTGACAGAATACGTGCTGCATTCTCATAATTAAGACAGGGCAACGTCTGTCGGGTCAGCTAGTAAAGAAGAAAAAAAGAAATAAAAAGTAGTTTTTAAAATGTTAGACTATTTAGGCTATTCTCTGAACATCACTTGTTTAATACTTTTGAGAGTGTGATTTTTCAGTAACATTTAACAAGTAACATTTTTTATAAATTGTAATTAATCCTCGATAAACGTATATTTGTAACAAACAAAAACTAGGTGCACGGATATGTAAAGCATAAAGCTGGTGCCTATGTAAATGCACTCGAAATTCGAGATTCACTCGAGGGTACTTTTAGACAATTTCCTAAGAACTCTTACACTTCCTCCCTTCATCTTACAATCAATGTTGGAAACTATTTTGATACTTATTTATGGTTTATATTGTGTTCGTTTCTTATTATATTTTATAAAGGGAAGTTGTCAAATAAATACGTTGTATGTCAGCTGCTTTTTTTCACTGCTCTCTCATTTAATTTGCTATCGTCTACAATCAGAGAAGGCCAAAATGTGTTTGATTTAACAATATCTATTATAGGTACATATACGCCATTTAGTCCATATCCTCCCTAAGATCGAATAGTCTAAGCATCTCGCAGGATGCGGGGGCGCTCATATAGGTTAGCTGCACATGTATTTTATTAGCATCGCGCCGGTCACATAAAATGACTACTGCACGTTCAAGGTCAGCGCTCATAATTCATGACGGCATCTCTACCAATGTATAATTTCATTTTCACGATCAATGTGACAAATTGTTACTATGAAAAAAGTATCTACTTTGATTAAGAGGTCCAAGGAAAACCTCCACAAATATTGACTGTCATCAGTGGAGATACTACTCTGTGTTCTAATTATGTTATTTTCTATTGGCCCAGGTAAATCAATTATTAGAAGTCTAATTGTACTTGGGCGCTACTTCGTGCGCGACAAAGGTGGCAAACATGTGGCCCACCTGATGGTATGTGGTTACCGCAGCCTATGGTCGTTTTTCATTCAGCATTACCAACCCTGTAAATATACTCTTCACACCCTTCTTGAAGAACCCCGGAATGCGGGAGTCGTTTGGGAAAGCCATGTTGGGGAGTGCATTCCACAACTTGAGCGTCCTGGGTAGGAAGCTCTTTTGGAAAAATGCAGTGCGAGACCGTTTGGGTTCCGAAGTGTGGCGATGAACTCCTCGTCCATGGCGAGTCATTTTGATAGGTAATTCATATAATATGTATGACTTAGGATGGAGGAAACATTTTGAGCATCTTTTGCTAGAATAAAAAGGGCGCAGGCGTCAATTATTGTTGATATAGAAAAAATATTATTATTCTGATCATTTTCTCAGTTTTAGATAGAATCTATATAATTGCGATCTAGTTCCTATATCTAAGTATTTCATATTCTAATATGAATATGATTTTGTTCCATTCGGTGTCGGGACCCTTGGTCCGTGGGGTCCTAGCGCTATAAGGCTTTTTAATGAAATTACGAAAAGATTAGTAGACATCACCGGAGACCGAAGAGCTGGCAGCTACCTCGGACAAAGAATTAGTTTAGCTATTCAAAGGGGGAATGCTGCCAGTATCTTCGGAACCTTGCCTACAGGGACTCCTTTTAATAATATATTTTAGGTTATTTTAGTATATATATTTCTTTTTAAGGCTGTTAGTGTAGATTAATTATGTCACGGGCCTATTCTAATTGATGTCGGTAACTTCTAGTGATCTCAATATTTTTGTGTAATGTAAATTAATAAATATAAGTCTTAATTTTGCTGAGATGCTCCCAGTACTTGTAAATCAAACTCAAACTCAAATATATCTTTGACTTTATACAAAGTACTGGGTAAATCACTTCTGACCTTATGACACTAAGTCAATTTTTACATTGGTAAGGCCGCGTACGAATGTAATTTCATTGTTTTTATGCAATGGCACTTAACTGCTCGTTTGTTATTCACCTACTTAAATTGACCTTTGAGGACGCAAATTTGCAGAATGTTTAATAAACACGTTTTTATCCAACTTGCTATTATGCAATACGTTTATCAATAACAAAAAAAGAAAAGAAACTTGCACCAATGTGTTTTGCTACAAAAACTTATGTGCAGTGATTTCAAACCACGTGCTTTACGGTGAAGGAAAACATCGTGGGGAAACCTGCATATGTCTGAGAAGTAATTCGTATGTATAGTGCCTGAGACGGCGACAGACTCGCCATCTGTTACGTTGGCACATAATCATCTTCGGTAAAAAGTGGGTGTTGTTATAACAGCACCTCTGCCTATCCCTTCTGGGAATACAGGCGTGAGCATAATATGCTCAAGCCTATTATGTATGTATGTACCGAACCAGAAATAACTTACTAGAGCCTACTTAGAATCCACTTGTAGTTTCCGTGTGGGGCAAAGTACGGCAGCGGCTTTAGTGAAGGTCACAGACGATATCGGTAGTGCCGTGGAGGAATCACAACTTACAATATTCACGCTGTTACATTTTAGCAATACATTCAACGCCGTTGATTTTAACATATTGCTTGCCATATCGCTTCACGTATCTCCAACGGTAATTTGCTGGTTACGTAGTTACTTGTTTGGGCGCCGAAAACGTGTACACAAAGACTATAAGTAATAGTCATGGTGCTGTACTTCTGCTGCTGTCTCAGCATATTTTCCTATACTTCTATTTTTATTAAATCGATTACTATGATTAAATCGATGAAATCACTTCAGCCGTCCACCTATTCGCAGATGAACGCCAAATGTACAGACAAAGTTCTCTTTTTTCTCGTTCCTGTACCTTTGGTTCTACTAACAATGACTTCGACCTCATCTCTGATTGAGGCAGGAGACACGGGCTTCACGTGAACCCTGCCAAAAACCAAACTATCATATTTGCTAGTAAAAGACTGGTTGCGCAGGTGAATTGGGACATTATGCCGCCTGTTTTTTTGGGAATGTAATAATTTCACATAGTAGGCGTCGTCAGGGATCTTGGTGTACTAATTGTTCACACATATTATCTTGGACTCCCCGGATCCACTAGGAAACTGTGAAACTTAATGACATTTAATGACACCAAAAATTTACTTTTGTCAGTCCTTGCTCATCCCGATTGTTGACTATGCTGAGTAACAACTAAATAAACTTGAGCACCTCCAAACTTTCTGCATACAGTTCTTAACGCCTATATACCTACGCAAATAATATAACCATGTTTCAGAGTTCAGTCATAAGCTCAAGTTTTTCCAATTCTACTTCGCCGGAATACACATGTCTTGTCACTCTTGCTCCGTCCTAAAGTCCTGCCTATTTAAAGGAACGTATTACACTTCTTAACACTCTTATATATCTTAAACAATAATGGCTGCAATATGTAGTCTCCCTCAGGCTGATCCTCTTTTCGTAGTTTTTCCTACCAACAAATACATACATACGCAATCACTGTGTGATGAGCTTATTAGAGTTTCGGCATATAGGTTATGGGTTCTTGTTATTTTAACAACGCTCAATATGCAATATATTACTGTGATTTTGAATTGAGAAGTGAATACGCTAAAATAGCTTAAAGATGAAATAAAGTGTTAATATATTATAATTGTGTTTTATTTTCCAAATAATATTTTCAATTCAATTGGTTCATAATGTTCAATCACCATCACACACGCCATTGTGCAAGACGTATGTACCTGCAAACAAATAAAATTATTTTAGTCTGAGGCGTGTATGCTCAGTCAGAGACTGTGGTAAACTTACATGTACATTATTTTAGGAACAAATTATAGCCACAACGGCACCCACTCACCATTCACCGAATTCGATGGATGATGAGGCGGCGAACATAGGTCGTATATAAAATATAAGCGAATTTGCTATCTTGCTAAGTCAGGCACCCAAAAGTGAAACTATACCTGGTTTTTAATACAATCAACATATAAGTAAGTCCCCACACATTACTTTACGTCAAGATAAAATATCTCATATCTCACTTATTCCGCAGTTGCGCGCACAAATCAACTTTCCAGGGTTTATATAAGTTACTTTGTCTGTGCCACAGACAGGGTCGTACTCCGAGGTAGCGAGGCAGTCCTGAGCACATTGTTTCCGCGACGCACTCTCGGCACTGCAAATCAGAGATTCAATCTAACGACGGAACTAGAAGAGAAACACTTTGCTAAGAAATTATATTACCGTAGGATAGCGAGCGGTGGAAATAAACGTAGGAAACGTAACAAGTAAGGAAAACATATAAACTACAATAACGCTTGTTCTTTCCCGTTGAGTGCATCTCGCACGATTAATGTACAGTGTTGCCAAGACGATGGGGATGAGATAATTGGATCTGCCAATCGTAAAGTTGCAACGCAATAAACATCTCTCTACTCATTCCTGGTATAGGAATTTGAAGGAAGATATAATTTCGATTTTAGTTTGAAAATTACTGTGATATAGGGAATAAGTACGTACGAGTTTGGAAAAATAATTTTATCCAAAGACATCGTTGTTTCTGGCAGTACAACCGGTTGCCCCAAGATTGCCACAACATTGCCATCTCCAGGAGTACTGCTATCATTTTGAATGAAAGTGGGCACAGGCACCTTTGATGGGCCAAAGTTATTTATCAAATAGTCACTAGGATAACGCATCCGTTGTCCAATCGAAGACTCTTGACCATATTGTAAATTCCTACCATTCAATTGTCCGTTTTCATTGTTATACTGATCTTGGTTGTTATCTTGATTCAAAAGCCAATTTTGATTGGGTTCGGGTTGTTGCTGATCCCAAAGAAAATCATTTGGATACCTTTCAAGGCTGTCTTCATTTAAAATATTGTTTTGATTAGGTTGACCCAAATAATATTCACTTTGTTGTCCTCGGTTGAAATAGTTATTAGAAGCAGGTTGCCCTTGATCATACAAACCATTTTGACTTGGCTGTCCACCTCGAACGTCAGGTCTACCCATATTTGTAAAACCATATTGGTCTAGCCGTCCTATATTCGGAAATTCATTTCGGTCGAGTCGGTCTGAATTTAGAAACCCATTCTGCGGTCTTTTATGAGCAATAAAACCATTTAGATTGTAAAATCCTGTATTGTAATCGCCATTTGAGTTTGGTTCTTGACCTTGATTCGGATACTGACGATAAAAGATATCGTTTGAAAATCCTGTGCCTGGTTTCAATGGATCATACAGATTTGGTCCCCATAAGTAATTAGCTTGTTGAACATTTGGATAATGATATGCATCAACATTTTCTGCATTTAGGTAATTTACCCGATTTGGTGAATTAAACATATTATTAACCTGAAAAGATACATTATCACGTCGTGAATAAATCAGATTTTATATCAATCTATATTCTTAATAAATAAAAATTCAAGGTCTTTTTTGGCAATTCATTTCCTTTTTAACCTACTTCAAAAAAAAGGAGCAGGCTATCAATTAGACTGTATGTACAGAACTTATGAATAAGTGAACCGATTTCGATGATTCTTTTTGTATTTAAGGTGATGCTTCCCAAGTGGTCACCATTATAATTTGGTTCAGTTCTGATGGTAGCATCCATGAGAAAATGAGGGGAACCGTCGAAAATCTTACTGGCGCCTAGTGCGTTTGTTAATTATTTTCATTAAGTATTTGAAGCACTACTTTTTAATGAAGGTGTGGAGTCGAGCTGATGATAGACCCGTAAGACAGGCGAAGGACCTCCTCTTCAATTTCTATCAACAATATTTTTTTTTAATAAGTTAAAACAATTAGTTTAAAAATATCAACACGAAGTCGTGAACAGGAGCTGATGTAATTCTTACCCCGTTACTTCTACGACTATGAAACTGTGAATAATCCTGGAAATAATTTCCAAGGTTTCCTCGGTTATCGTAAAAGTCCATCTCAAACTTTTTGTTTATTCCAATATTTTCAGATTTCATCAAAGATGGCTTGGAAGTATCTTGAATAACTTTAATATTATTATCCGTAGTGCTCTCATTTTCAGCAAGTAGGACGCTTATCTGAATACACACTGTAAATAATATTGGATAAGAGGTATTTTGGTACCATTCTACACAAATTGATTTACTTGCTGCTGAAAGTAATCATAGCTTGAACTTTGGAAACTTAATACTGTGATCTAGGTAGAAGTAGATAAAGATAAAAACCTAAATACTTAATGATGAATGTCTTGGTTAAAAACATCATAACCTTCGTAAGGGTTATCACAACTTCGGAACGTTTGAGAAAACAAGAAAACAAGGTAGGTTTTGAGCTCACGATCACGACCGTTGTCCATCCTTTTTAAATTCCATATCATAAAGGAGAAAACTCCCTCTAATCCATGGAATATCTGACATACATGATATGCCACTTCCATAGAGGTATGGCATCACATGATCTCCCGGTCGAATTTCAGCTCATTTGGGTACCTATACACTACAAGGGCCCTGCCATGACCTCTTATTGCCATGATAGTTTAACTCTCATTAAGAGACACACGTATATGACATGTATAAGTCTGTCACTGTCACACTGTGGAACTATGATTGCAATAAGAGTTTATGGTAAGGCCCTTGGTGAAAACAGACATTAACTCTACCTTGGAGTAGTGTTGTTGTGTTCTTGCTACTCTTGCTAGCAGTATTCACCAATATGAATGTGAGGATGGAAAGAGATGGTAGCATAGATGTGCTGCTACGAATAGTTTAACTCTAACGACTTTTATTTCTGTACAGAACCCTGCATCATGCCTTGTAAGTTTTCTTTTTACAGAACGTTTATTCCTATAAGAATCATAATATTCACTTACATGAAAAGTTATGATAGCCACTTAATTAAAATATGTACATTTCAATGTACTCGTATATAGGAACCAACGCACCAAGCTAATTATAGTAACCATACCGAAGTGTCTAATGGAAAAGATGAAATACAAAATTTATAAGTGTTAATTAGTCAGTTTATCCGATATTAAATGCATTATAACGAGTTTACCAAACCGATACCTATACTATTCTGTATATTTTATAATCCAGATACACTTCTGTAACATTTTATAATCCAGCCCTGTAATTCACTAAGGTTTCTCAGCGTCGAGCTCGACGCCGAGCTTTGGTTTCAATCAGTGGCAATTGATACATAACACATAGAAGATAAGGTTCAATTTCATTTCCGACACTCAACGACGAGTGCGACGCTGAAAAACCTTAGTGAATAACGCAGCTGTACCTACCTATACCAAATCATGTCATCCTGACGATTTAAAAGAACTTTGTTAAAATTCAAATCAAATAAAGTTATTATGAATTTGAATTTACTCACCGAAATATAAGCACACAGAAAACACCGTATTCACCATTATTAATAACAATAAGTAGGTAAATCAATACCAGAACAACTAAGCGCTGCATACAATTTAAACATTCAGTTTATAACGGCAAAATAGTATCGAGAACTAATTAATTCTATGGCCCTCCTCTACCCGAACTTGTTATCTCGATACGAATATTTTGTATTATATACATTTGACCACTAATATTCTTTGTCATTATAATAGATAGTTTACATAAGTACCCACTCAATGAGTATGACAATAATATGTAGTTCATCATTAGCCGCTAATTGGGGAAACACCAGTCACTGAAAAGAGAGTGAAAACCCAATACCATAAAAAAAACAAATGCACATTAGTAACTACTATCATAAATCTATAAGTAGGTTTACACACCTGTCTTAATACAGGATGTGGCTTCGCATTGGGCCTATGTTTACGGTCGATAGTCGACATACGTATACAGAAATCAATCTTCAAAATATTTTTTTTTTTTATGTTTGGTACTTGCAAAACTAGCGTGTCGTGTGTAGCGTGGCCCGCCGGCTCTATTTACCTATTGAGTGCAAAGGGCGATGCATACATACAGGTTTATTTAAAAGGGAATGTTACATACGAACGAATTTTGGTCGTACCAAACTCAAAAAGATGGTCTATCATTTTACGGTTTATTTTAATTAAAATTCATTTATACATACACAGATAAATAAAATTGAAATGTCTGTTTGTAATTCCAAAATAACAGCTTTTCATTAAATGCATATGAACTTATACATATACGATACCGACATGAATAAATCAATTTTAAAAAAAATTCTCTTTTGTGTCTGTCCGTCTTGTCTTTCTTCCTGTCTGTCTGTCCGTTTGTTCCGGGTAATCTCGGTAACTGCTGGACCGATTTTGACGGGACTTTTACTGGCTATTAACTGGCTATTAATTCTACGCGGGTGAAACCGCAGGGCATAGCTAGTCGAACAATAAATAGCAACCGCCGTAAATATGTCATTAATGCAAAACCACATCCTGTATGGCAGTTTGTGAAAATACCCGCCCTCTTTTCACTGAAGATGATTAGGAGTTAAAGTGAAATACGGTTACAGCATGCTACAAATGTTTTCTGTGGGAAATCAAGCGTGTGTTTTAGGCAGGTACTTCAGTTTTTCTAGCAAAAGTAATTTGCTTGCGTAGTAGTTAACTACTCAAACAATTCGGCCAGCACGATTCTATATTATTTAAATATTGTAAACACTAACATTTTGCTCCGATGAGATATTTGATTTTCAAAAAGTTTGAATCGAATAACGTAAAATTATCACTTTAGATAATTTTACGTTATTAAAAATGGAAATGATTTATTCTGTTTAGGCCCTGGTAAGGCACTTATGAATGTCGAATAATTTACCACCGGTTCGGAAACTAACTTTCTGAGAAGATCCGTAGAATAGTAGTCTTGGTTTAGACGATGTTTTGTAAAAATAAACATTTTTCAAATTCATTCTTTCTTTTTATTTATTCACGTTAAGAATAAAATTAAAATAAATTAAGAGCGTGAATTAATTTAATACCTACGAACAGGGTTCGTGGAACAAGTAGAGTAAATAGACCATGTTCGACAGCCCTAATAAAGTTCTATCATAGCGGCGCGGCGTGTGGCGGCGGCACTTGCGAAATAGGGATGGGATTGGATGGGACGCTCTTAACGATAGACTTATCGAAACATAAATTAAATTACTGAATACTGATGATAAAAACAAATCACAGAACCGATTTAATAAAGTTACGTTATTATGTAGGTACAATCTTGGGTATTCTTGTTTAAAATTGTGTTGTCTTTAAGTGAGTGCTCTACTACAAGAGTAAATTGTTGAATCTGTACGTTTTCTCTAAAACTGTTTCAACTAACTATTTTCTTACAGACTAATTCATGTAGGTATTGAAGTGAAAATTAATCTCGGTTAATAATTAAGGTAATAGTTTATTTAATTTATTTATTTATTTATTTATTTATTAAAACAGTTACACCATCAGTTTATCATAAAACATTCAATAAGTGGTTACAGATAGGTATAGGACCGTATGATATACCATTACAGGTGTAAACAAACAATTCTTATGAAAAAATTAAATTATATTAAAAGGTAACATGTTATAATTATTTAATTATTAACTGTTTAGACTCTGCTTACTAATATACTAAAGACTAATACATAAAATACTTTGATGAGATCAACAATCACTTTTATGAGATCAGCTATCACTATGATACATTCTACATATTGTAGCTAGACCTACTTAAAATATATCTAATCTAATATTTCTTTGATAATTTTGTTTTTGAATTTTGCAAGAGAATCACTAAATATGTCTATTTCTATATTATTGATATTGTTATAGTTACGTATAATTCGGTTTAGTGGGGAAAATTTGCCTATATTGGTTCGAAAGGGAGTTAGAGAAAATATATTAGTAATAGGATGCCGAGGAATGTTTTTGGGTACGCCTATTCTCAATTGTGATAAGACTTCAGGAGCATCTAAAACACCATTAAAAATTTTGTGGAGTGTTGTCAAATCCAATATAATTCGTCTGTTTTTAAGAGTGATTAATTTAAAAAATTTAAGTCGTTCATCGTATGGGGCACGATACGGGCAATTCCTGTCTTGGAAGGCCAAGAAACGCGTGAAAATGCGTTGGAGTCTTTCTATTCTATCGATGTAAAGAGTGTAGTGAGGGTTCCAAACAACTGAAGAATATTCGAGGATACTTCGAACAAGTGCGTTGTATAATATTATAACTGTATTTATGTTTCGGAAATCTTTGCATGAACGTTTAAGAAAACCAGCCATTTTCGACGCTTTGGTGCAAATATTATTTACATGGTTTCTGAAGCTAAGTTTTTGGTCAATGGTAATACCTAAGTCTCTGATACTTGTAACTTCTTGTAAAATATCTTTGCCAATGAAATAATTTGATTGAATGATATTGCGGTTTTTGGTGATTTTCATATGGAAACATTTACTAGCATTAAGAATCATATCATTACATTGACACCATTGTGCAATAGAGTTTATATCGTTTTGGAGAAGCTGTGCGTCATGAAGATTTTTTACAGGTCTATACAACTTCAAATCATCAGCAAATATGGAGTAGCTGCTATGTCTGATTTTAAGAACAATGTCATTAATGAATAGTGTAAATAATATTGGGCCCAAGTGGGAACCCTGGGGAACACCAGCAGTAGCTATGTATATACCAGATTTGAACCCATGTGCTACGACGCGTAAAATTCTGTTTGTTAGGTACGATTCAAACCAACGCAACAGGGACCCGTGGATGCCATAGCATTTTAATTTTCTAATTAAAATATCGTGATTTACTTTGTCAAATGCTGAACTAAAATCTGTATAAACTGAATCTACCTGAACCCGGGCGTCTACATATGTAGAAAGATCATTTACATAACTAAGGAGATTACTTGAAGTGGATTTATTCTTACGAAAACCATGCTGTTGATTTGATACAATGTGTTTGCTGTAATCTGTTATGATGGGGCATACCAAGCTTTCAAAGCATTTAGAGAATATATTTAAAATGGATATGGGACGATAATTTTTTACATTATTTCTCTCCCCTTTTTTATAAATTGGAATCACATTTGCTTCTTTCCATATATCAGGAAATATTCCTCGTTGTAAGGATTTTTCAAAAATAAGTTTAAGTGGTAGTGTTAAATATTTACAGGATCTCTTAATAAAAATAGGTGGTATGCCATCAGGGCCAGGGCCTTTGCTACAATCTAATGACTTTAGTATTTTACATATAGAACGCTCTGAGACTGGAATAGTACCAAGGGAATGATGATGGTTGTTATTATTGTAATTTTCATTTGAATAAGAAGGAGGGGTTGACATGGTATAAATTGATGAAAATTGCTCTGCAAATAAATTGCATATTTCATCCCCTGTGTCTGCCTGTTTGGTGTCTAAGTTCATCTCGCTTGGTATACCCATATTACCCTTACGCTTGTTATTTATAAACGACCATAGCTTCTTCGGATTTTTTCTAACAGAACATTCAATATTCTCAATGTATTTATTATAACATGTATTTATCATTTGTTTTACTCTCTTGTTGGCTAGATTTAACTCATGTTTGTCCCGAGGGTTATGGTATTTATTAAAGCGCTTCCTGATTTTTTCTTTTTCATTAATAAGATTGATTAAGTTATGAGTATACCAAGCTGGATATTTTCGATTTCTTTGTTTAGTTTTAGGTACAGTTTCCTCAATAATCATAAACAGTATGTCATAAAACTTCGATACTAATTTGTTCACATCATCAATATTTGTAAATTCCGATATCCAATCGATTTCACTTAGCTTTGAAGTAACAAGAGAGTAATCTGCTTTCCTAAAGTTATGAGTAGCAAATTGTTTGCACTTTAATACATTTGGTTGGCTAGCTTGGACTGTTATTTCTAAGGCTGGATGATGAAGATCAAGCTTACTTAGAGGATTGGGACTCTCTATTACATTTGATTGCTCAAAATTACAAAAAACAAGATCTAAAATTCTATCATTAGAGTTTCTGATAATATTACATTGTTGTAATGCATTTAATGACATAAAATCTGATAGTGATGATTCTAATCTATTAGATGGACAGTTAGGTGATATATGACCATCTGATAGAGTCCATTCTATACTTCCCAAGTTGAAATCACCAATTATTATTGTTTCTGTATTATGACTGGACTGCATGATATTACTTATATTGTCCAAAACTGAGTCTAATACATTAGAGTTCACTGGTGGAGGAAGATAAAGGGCACATAGAAGAATATTTTTAAGTGAACCATTGATGTTTACTTTTGTTGAAACCCATAGATCCTCATAGTCACTTTGGAAGTGTTCGATTCGATTGGATTGAAGCTTTTTCGATACAGCAATCAGCACGCCGCCTCCAGTTTTTCCAGTTAAATTAGTAGTGCACCGGTCTCTTCTATATATAATGTAAGTGTCATCAAAAAGTTCGCTGTCATAAATGGCATCATCAAGCCATGTTTCAGTTGCAATAATTATGTCATATTTATTCAATCTCGACGCAAGATGTATATCTTTCAGTTTGGTTCTCATTCCTCGGAAGTTTTGGTAATAAATTGTGAGCGGGCTAGACAATACAGGAACCAGTGTTGCATTATATAGAAGGAGGACGGAGACCGTTCAGGGAGTTGAGAGACTTTATTTGCTTAGGTGGAGACTCATCATCTTTTCTTACAAAGATACGTCCATTGCGTACCCACACATACTTTATTCCACACTCACGGGCCACCTGTCTAGTGTGATAATGCAGGTCTTTGTTGAACGGGGATAGATGCTCAGATACAAACACTGCAGCTCGGGCTCCGCCATACCCCAAGTGAAAGGAGTTAAGTTTGTCCTTGGTGTTTGACTTATTAAACTTTGCTACAGCTGCCAGTATGTTGTCCCTGTGTTTGATGCTTGATAGTCTTACTATAATTGATCGGGGGCGATCTTTAGAATCATCCATTTTTCTCACTCTGGAACAGGATGTTATGTCTCCTTCCTGTATTGGGACTGATACACTTGAGCACAGTTGCTTCATTACATTTATCAGGTTTTCTGACTTACTCTCTGGAACTCCATTAATCTCGAGGTTGTTTTCACGGGTATGTTGTTCGAGAAGTTGCAACCTTACTGAGATTGATTCCACTGTGATTGCAAGAGAGGATTTTTCCTTTTCCAGGTCCTTAATTTTTTCTTCGCAGTTTTGTATGTTGACCTTTACAGTCTCAAAGTCAGCTCTTATGAATTCCATTATATTTTTCAGATCGTGTAGACTTCTCAAATCTTCTTTTAAAGGTGCTAGGGCTTCCGTTACAGTGGTCTTAATCGCAAGCTGAATTTCAGAACGGATTGCAGCAAGCAAATAGGGATCAATCATAGTGGAGCAGGCCGACGAATCCAGTTGCACTTCTACAGGCGAGTTGCTAAGCCGAGGAATGGGGGCCGATAGTGGTGTGCTGGTATTCGTGCCACGAGGTAGTTCAACACAACTACGGCATTTAAACTCCCGTTTACTTTCGGCTGACATCATTAGGAGCTGCTTTTTAGGTATTTCGGTGCATTCCGAATGGTAAGTTTGCTTGCAGAATGAACATGTCATGTTTTGACGATTGGTTAAGTTATTAGAGCATTTGATACAAACTTTGGGTTTCATTGTTGCACTGTACGAACCACGGATAACGGAACAAACGTAAATAAAGCAAATTGAAAGCGTATACGAAAAATGTTTGTTTCACTTTGAGGTTAGGTTATAATGGATGTCCGTATTATGTAAATATTACGTTGAGTTATCACTGAGTAATTGTACCACTGTGATTATTGCAATTAGTAATCACTATAGGATTGATAATATTGAACAAAACTGCAGTTTAAATATGTGTAATGTTAAAATATCTGGGACGAACATATGTACACTATGGTTCTTTTTTTTTTTTTTTTTTATCAGAATCCTAGAAAATCACAAATTGTATTGAGGATTAGAAATACACTAACTACACTATTTACCTACAAAACTATCCAATTACTACAATAACGTAAGTACCTAGGTTTTTCACTTAGTCTATGCGAACAATGAATTGGTATTTACTACTAATGGAAGCATTAGGTACTTTTTCTTTTAATCAATGATCGATTAAAAATAATCCCACCACTAATAAACACACACACACTAATAAACACGCACACTAATAAACACAAAGCGTGCCGCGCGCTGCCGAAAGTTGCCGCGATATCTGTTTATTTGCACGTGCCGCCCGAACTCAAAGGCACCGCGCTTTTTTAATGATGCCGCGCGGTGTCTTTGATATCGTACCGAAAAGCCGGCAGTAACTTTGATTCTTGGGGCGGCATTTCTTTGTAAATCATCGGTCTGTCTTTTACCTAATTCAATTGAACCCGTTCGAGGTTATCAGAGTTCACAGGAGTATGAACTGTAACCTTGACCTCAAAAATCATAACAATATAAAGAAGTAGAATTACAGTGTCGAAAACTGCTTTCATGGGGTTATTTCAGGAACTATTCGTGGGAGAAAAAAAATAAAAACGTAGTTCGATTTCACGTGCATAACTCTACGTTACAGCTGACTTTTATGCGAAAATAAGGTCTTGGTATGATGGAATTTGAACGTCAATTACTCGAAAACGGAAGAAGATATTTTTGTCGTAATTATTTTAATTGCTTGCTAAAATTATACCCTATCACACATTTTAAGAGCTGCCCGGAATTAACCGACACCCTGTATATCGGGATGTGCTATATAATAATTATATAGCACATTGTGTGGGCAAAGCATAGATAAAGAAAACATTTCGCCACTTTATCTTTGGGGCAAAGCCTATAATATTCTGCATATAGTTTGAATTTTTTTCACATGTTTTTTATTTATTGATAAGGTTTTCTTAGAGTTCCGCTGTTGTCTTTGGTTTCGATTAAAACCATAGATAAAGAAATTGAATAAAACCAAAGAGTGACAAAGAGCAAGAAGAGCATCAAAGTGTAGAAAAAAGTTAGGTAGCGATAAAGCGACTGTCATTCTGTCATTCTATTGTCTGTGACAGCGTCTAACGAACGAGTTTCCTTCCGACCAAGTGTAAAGAAAATTCTGGTCTGTTCCTTGTAATAAAGCCGGTAGTTTTACTAAATTCTGCTGTTGTTTTGTTAATTATCCACTTAAAACCATACTATTCGTGAAGCAGGTAAGCCTGTATGGAATCAATAAAAACTGAAATCGATTTTTAATTATGTTCTAAAAATTTCGTGTTGTTCATTGTTTGCCGGCAGGTGTATCGTAAATAGGGAAAATGAGTTGTCCATTCAACGAAGAACAATTGACGCAATTGAAGGCGTTTGTGGAGTTGTGCAAGACGCAGCCGCAGATCCTGCATCATCCTAAACTGTCTTTTTTCAAAGATTACCTTGTGTCTCTCGGGGTGACGATACCGACGGCTACGTTTGGTGCAAAGAACTTCACACCCGCCGGTGATACGTACGTCGTTTATTTACCTTAATCTATGAACTCATATGAAAGAATAACGCCTATATTCTAAATAGACACAATAAAATTGCCTCATAAAAGAAACTTATGCACTGACTGGAATGAATCGGCAATATTTTATTATTAATTAATTAATTAAAAAAATATATACTCACACTATCCCAGAAAGGTCCCCGAAGGGGTAGACAGAGGTGTTTTAACAACAACACCTACATTTCACCAAATTTTTTTAAGTGCCATTGGGATAGTTTATCACTGTCCCAGGCACTGTACATACATCCTTGAATTACTTGTCAGAAATATGCCGGTTTCCTTCACCATATATACTATACAATATTTTCCTTCACCATAAAGCATGTGGTGTCAAATCACTACACACAAGTCTTAATAACTCATTGGGACATGCCCCGCTGTGATTCGAAAACGACTGCTCAATCCCCTGACGCCACGGCGGCTCTATGATAATCTTGATCATGAAACCTATCTTCATTTCATCAAAATGGATGTATATCTTAGCTGTTTAACCAATGAAAGGTATTGTATAGGGGAACTTTTGCAGTTATTTATTATGGACTATAGCTATACTTTGAGCCTTCTTGCCTTTGTACCTTGAGTAGTAAGCAAATACTTAATTACATTTATGTGCAAACTAATTTTGCCGGTTCTTCTCAGGCTAGTTTCTGAACCGGTGGTAAATTCCTCGACATTCATAAGTGCCTTACCAGGGCCTAAACTGAATAAATCATTTTCATTTTCAATTCTTATATTTATTGTGAGACATATCTTACTCTATAATATAACTTGTCATAAACTATTCCTTAAGTAACCCTGCCTACTCTGGGCGTAGCCCCTGAGCTGATCATTATGTGTACATAAATTATGTTTACAGTAACACGGGCAATAACAATGCTGAAGAGCGGTCCCAGTCATCATCTGAGGAGGATACGGAACCAGAGTCTGATGTGGAGCTGGACATGGAAGGTTACACCATTTATTTTATCTATATTTTATAACATTATGTTTTTGTAGTAATTTCCTATATAATTGCAACATGTCCTAGGTATCTCAATCCAAAATCCGTTTTGTAGTGTGTGAACCTTGTGTGTCATCATGTAAATTTGAATATTATGAATATATTGTAGGTATCATAGAACCAGATGCTTTGGATGAGAGCCAAGTGATTGGTGATGAATTAAAGGAGGTGACAGATGAAGAGCGTGATCAGTCTGATGAGAAGAGGTCCGAGGCAATGAGAGCATTCTCAGAACAGCAGTTTGATTCAGCCATCAAACTGTACACTGAAGCTATACTTCTCAACCCTCAGAGTGCTCTGCTGTTTGCCAAGAGAGGACAGGTAAGATTTTCAAGTATTTGTCATATTCAGAAAAAACAGCGTAAATAAGTTTTTAGCATGACGTGAATTGTGAAGCATGTGCCAATTTCAGTGTAATGATGTCATGTTTTTAGCATATTTGCAGTACTTGAAATTTTTTGTGCTGCTAAAATAGCAAGACCTTCTATTTGTGTAGAGGAAATTTCAAATTAAGTTCCATAGAATACATTATGTACACTTAGTTACGAAACATTTATTTTCCTTCTTACTAGCATGCCCCACGGTTCCATAGAGCATAGACTTCATTTCTTGGGTGGCCCGCGGAACCCTTCTGTTTTTCTTCTAAACTAAAGTAATCAAAGTTACTCCTTGTACATTAGCATGTGTTACATTGTACTCCTTGTACATTAGAGTGTGTTACATTAGCTATCTGCCAGTGAAAGTCCCGATAAAATTGATCCAACCATTTCGAGAATAGCCCAAACAAACAGACAGGTAGAGAAAGAGATTTTTTTAAATTGTTTTTTTATGAGAGTACTGTATATACTTTCATATGCATTCAATGAAAAGATGTTAATTTCGCATTACAAACAGACACTTCAATTTTATTTATCTGTATAGATAAAAAATTGTTGGAAAATAGTGCCTGATCAAAATTTTAATGTGAATATTTCCTTATCAGGCTTACCTCAAACTCAACAAGCCCAATGCATGCATCAGGGATTGCACGCGCGCCCTAGAACTGAACTGTGACAGTGCTGCGGCATACAAATTCCGTGGGAGAGCTTACAGGTATCATCATTAAACTTACTATTGAGTACTTGTTTACAAGTGAACCAATGACATGGTTTAAAAATAAACCTTATCTGAGTGCTTATACATGCATGAAGATTTGATAATTAATTGTAGGTATAATTTATACATTATTTTGTATCATATTCCTTTAATGAAAATATTAAAATGTCAAACTCTGATCAGAAAAAAATATAAATATTAAAGAAATATTAAGAACAAATGAGTGATCGAAGAAATGAGACTAAATTTATATGTATGTATGTGTATCTGGAAGAATTAAAAAAAGGCAATATAATAAGCATAGACAACACCTACAACTGAGTTTCTTGTTGGTTCTTCTCAGAAGGCTATATTCTGAACCATTTTCTTCAACATTCTTAAGTCCTAATATGAATAAATCATTTTCTTTTCACAGTTGTATGCATATAATTTCTCTACATAATATTTATACATCTCTCTTGTAACATGAATCTAATATTTTTTTCTCATTCTTAGGCTATTGGGCAAGTTTGAAGAGGCATCCCACGATCTTTGTGAATCTCTGAAGATTGACTATGATGACCAAACCAATGAGTGGCTCAATGAAGTGAAGCCCAATGCTGAGAAACTGCGTCAGCACAAACTCAGCGCTCAGCGCAAGAAAGAAGAGAAAGAGGTATTATTATAATAGCAGCATCTTAAAGAACTTATACTTTAAAGAATCTGGGTACATTTTTATTTATAGCACAACTGGTTGATATTAATTACTACTAACTACCGCTGCACAATTTTCATGAATGGAAATAATTTCCACCATCATATAATATTAAAATGGAATTTGACTAATGGCTTCTATCAATATTGTGAAGATAGAATACAATTAAAATAAAGAAATTTGTGAGAAGCATGTATATCCCTATTTTAGATATATAATGGGCCTCTACATGTCCTTATGGATATAATTAAACACACGTAGTTTTAGGTGTTTATGTTAAAGAGGTTTTGAGTTATAGAAGGATCAAAAGTGGCACCGAGTGATTCGTGTAATATTAGGTCGTCGCTGGCTAACCGGTTCCTTTGCTGGAACTCGGCTTGACACGCTGCCCTGTGTCTAGATAGAGGGATCTAAATTATTACTGTGAGGGTTGCAAATAATGTAATATTTCAGCACCGCGAGAAGTTAAGACGTGTACGTAAGGCACAAGAGGCCCGCGCCCGAGCAGCGCGCGCTCAGCCAGCCTCCGGCGCGGCGCCGGGCGGCCCCGGCCTGGGCGGCATGGGAGGCCCCGGGGGCGCAGCCGGGTTCAACCCACAGGACTTTACCAACCTGCTCTTCGACCAAGATATCATGACTGCTTTCCAGGTAAAAAAACCCATTCCCGTGGGATAAAATATAGCCTATGTTACCCGCTGATGATGTAGCTATCCATTGCTGAAAGAATTTTTAAGATTGGTCAAGTATTTTGGGAGCCTATTCCATGCAAACAAACAAAAAAACAATCAAAAATTTTTCCTCTTTATACTATTAGCGTAGAAAAAGATTCTGGAGTATCTCTCCCACATAATCTGGCTTTTAGTTCGTTTATTTTAATAAGAGCTATAATAAGTATTGCACGTGACCACTTACCATCAGATATACGTTTTTTGCAGCTTAACCGAATAAAGTTTGTAATTAAAACTCAATAGAGATAGATATGAACTCTTGTTAACATAATCTTATAAATTCTATTTTGTGGCTCATACATGATACTGATATTTGAGTGCACTAAAATCACAACAACACTCTCGAAAAGTCAGAACTAAATAGATTAACAATATACAATAACAAAATGATATGTTGAATCATAAGATTCAACATATCATTTTGTTATTGTATATTTGTTTGTGCAGAACCACAATATCTATTTTTATTCACACATTTCCAGGACCCTGAAGTGGCAGCAGCGTTCCAAGATGTATCCTCTAATCCGGCTAACTTTGTCAAGTACCAGAACAATCCTAAGATAGCGTCTGTCATAGAGAAGTTGCAAACTAAATTGGGCAAAGGTGGATCCGGCGGGTTCCCAGGAGGTTTTGCAGGTAACCACTAGTAACATAACAATATTAAAATTTAATTTCTATTTCCAAAAATTTTCAGTAATTTTGAATCAACTAGTGCTTAAGAGATATTTATACAGTATATGAATAACTTACTGCATATTCATAGTACACATATCACGAGTTTTGCACAATTTTCGTAATCACTGACAATATTTGTATATAATATTTTAGTTCTTCGCGTCATCGCTAGAAGGCGCTTTACAATTTCTCATACAAATATTCGTCGGAGACACTAGCGAGCACAGATTAGGAAAACGGTAGCAAACTCGGTATGGGGCTTCTGGCCTCTCACATTTCTTGAGTCGTATTACGACATGTCAAATTAAATTTATCTATATTATTTACAGGTTTCGGCGGTGGCAATGCACCGGAGGGTCAAAAGCCCGACGACGATGACGTCGGTCTCGACTAAGCACTTAACTCTATTCCTACGTCACCCTTTAATAGCTTAGCAATATCACACTAATATCTTCAAACTGTATGTAGATTAAGGTCTTAATAATATTGCTAATGCTACTTGGAGCGACGTTATATTGTGCGAAGTATATGTATTGGAGTTATTACTTGATGATTGCCTTATATATATTATGGGTGGGTGCTTGTCAATATATTATACTTATATCATATATATAAATGTATGAACACTGGGAATAGACCAGTGAGTCAAATTCATGTTTCAAAGCTGTATATTTATAACAGCGTAAGCGCAAGACGTGAGGAGAATATTGTTTTAAATAGCGAAGGCATTTTCTGTAGAACATATATATAAGTAATCGATACTCGGGATCCTGAATAAGCTCTTGTCACGTTTTTCGTTTGTTCTACTCTATAAACATATTTTTGTTATTACAATTTAATCTGAATGTTTGTTTCCATCAAAACATTGGCATTGTGTTACTACAAATTATTTAACAAGCATCATATTAGAGAGATGCACAGCACTGATATATTTAGACTAGTCCAGAGAGTTAAATGAGTTTCCAAAAATATTTTTTTACTGGAAATATTGCTTATTATTTCCCTCATACCAGATAGTTATAAATTTAAAACACGACGGATAGAAAACTATTCTTGCACCGAAAAGTTTTGTCTGATAAAAATAGTTGTTTTATAATGTAATGGCAAATAAAATTATGGAAATTACATACGCATTCTTTATTCAATAAATTTATCGCTATGCTACACTTATTACCAATATTGATACTTAAACATCGTTCACACGTCCCCAGCCCAATCGAATCTTCTTTTCATGCAGCTTCAGCCATGAAGGCATACTACGTGGCAGTGGCTGTGCATTGGGGAACTTCAAAGGTGGTGGCGGCATCTTGAATGGATCTTCATTCTTTAGTTTACGTAACAAGTATTCTTTGTTAATCTGCTTGGGGTCACGATATTTGTCCATATAGATGTTAAACGGCCTTTTACGCGGAAACCATTCCTGAGGCCTGATGTAAGGTGCTGGGAAGTCGTACTCATAAACTGCAAAGATATTTTCCAATTAAAGATCTGCAGTACCATGCTCACATATATTTGTAATATTTTGTTTTTAGTTTTTATTTTTGACAATTGAGCATTGGAACTGTGTCCATGGGCTTATAGTTGCTTGAGTGATTTATTATGTATTTTTTAAAACTGTATAATATTCTTTAAAAGAGTAATTACTGAGTTTCTTGCCAGGTTCTTCTCAGTAAAAGCAACCTTCCGAACCTGGCGGTAGCATGTATAATCCTGTGTAATTGTGTCATTCTGACGATTTGAAAGTACTTTGTATAAAGTCTAATCGAATAAAGATATATTTGAGTTTGAGTAGTAGGTAAATTACATTTTCTAGACTTAGTGGGAGGTAACAAGCTTGCCACATAATTTTATTAAATAAACTGATTTATGCTCTTTTCTCTTCGATGATAAATACTGAAACAGGTCCCTCACGAGTAAAGAACGCGCAGCGAGAATTTGTGGGGATACTTTGCATGTTTTTTCGCCTCGCGTCATAATACATGCAGACTGCGACATTCTTAAAATCATTACTGCACATTCAAAGGTTTGTTCATTCTTAGCTTGGGACGGGACCGAATGGCCTAGTGCGAGTTTTTCACTGCCGCCGTCACAAGTCATCGCGTTACCGTAAACGCAGATTTGTATAGGATCAAAACAACGCCATCTTAAGAAAACTACGCACTCTGTACCCTGTTTAATAAATAAATAATTATTTCACTAAACTCATATTTTAAAACGCAAACATGTTTAGATTAAAAGATATGGCAACATTTACCTTAAAGGGGAAAATATACCACTGATATTGTGAAGTAATGTAGTAGAAACTGCAGATATACCTAGGTTGTTATAACAACTATACTTGGTTTCTTTAGAATTAACTATGATAGGTACTTGTTCAGAACAAGAGTCAATACTTTTAAAAATATTGTGTTTGAAATACGAACTGTCAGAGCTTATCTTCTGATAAACAGAACTTTAAATAACTTACTTGGCTCCTTCTTATTTAAAACATTGTGGAAGAAATCAGTCACAGACTCATCCCAGTCACTTTGATAGAATGCCAGCCCTGCTGGAGTGATGTTGTCTTGGAACTTCTTGTACCAATCCCTTGTGACAAAGGTCCTATCTTCAAGACTGGGTGATGTTACTGAAAAATAAAAGTATTCATTGAATTAATTATTCTACCAAAAAGTTAGCATAAAGGCTCGCTATATCCATATCAGAAAGATCAATCATAAAAATAATAAATGGCTTATACAATTTCACCCATGTTACATATATACAATATCAAGAGTTGAATATGATTGAGAAATGAAATCATGACTTATAGTCATTTAAACATACAAATTTTCTTTGGTATAAACATAATTTTCGGCATTTGAAATGATGATAGCTTATGTCCATCAAAAATTTGATTTAAATTTATATTATTTATAGTAGTAAAATATGCAAGACAGCATATAATGTTTTAAAAGACAGAACTAAAATAAAAATTCTTCTTTCAATTAATCTGTACAAACATATCCATGCAAGATGACTAGATCAGCAGTAGGCTGCATCACTCACGGTCCTTTATGCATTTCTAATAGTATCTTTGGGAAACTGCACAGGTGGGGAATAAACAAGTTTTCACCCCACCTGAGTCTATAAACAATTAACATATTACAGACTGTGTTTCACCCCCATAGTTAGCGATCCTGTGGGAGTATGGGGATAAAATATATCTTAATCGCTGATGATGTAGCTATCCATTACTGAAATAATTTTCAAGATTGGTCAAGTAGTTTCGAATCCTATTCAATGCAAACAAAAAACAATCAAATCTTTCCACTTTATAATATTTATGTAGATAACTTACCTTTGGGCAAATCATATGTGACTGTTCCATCCTGTTTGTATAAAACAAATACATATCTATGATACCCTGTTCCCTTCAAGGGGAAAGGATGTAAGTAGTCCACAATAGTGTCACCCCTCTCAACAAAATTGCCAGGTATGTTAGCAATCAGCCAGTGAACATATTCCTTATTGTTATCTGTCAAATGACCATCTGGACTTGTCAAAGCCAGTGTCCAGAGAGTATTGTCATCTGAGTCATATGTAACACTGGGAAGTGTACGCGCTTCTATAGGTTTAATGACATTTCCTGAATAAACTGGTAAATGTGACCCATTTTTCAGATCATATAACACTTCTAAATTCACATAAGGTATAAAGTAGCCTTCCCCAAACAAATGTTCAAATATACCATAGTGATCAGCAATTTGTTTTTTATGCCTAGGGCCGTATGTATCAAGCCAATCCTTTTTAGCTTCTTCTAAATTTATAATAAGCTTATGATTTCGAGCCGACTGCTCAAGGTCTCTGTCATTCTTTATCTTTTTTAAGTGCTCTAAGCGCATCATGCGTAGTTCAGAAGACGATTTCCTGAAATTTTTTATCATCAAACATTAATTTATAACTTCCATATCTATCTTCACACAATATGAACATAAAATGATATAGAGTATAAACAGTTTGTGAGTAAATTGCGGAAACAAAGATAAAAGTAACTCCTTACTTTGTACTGTATCTGCAATTATTATTTTAGTAAAAAGGCCATTACAGTAATCCTCACATTATTTCTACATAAGTTACTTACTTATTTAATCATAACTAGGAATCTTAGTCTAGGGTGAAGGAAATTTGGAGTTATCTTAAAAATGCATTAAATTAATATAAATATACAGTAGCACACTTTTATCAAAAACAGCTGAGGTTGGTTTGGGGCAAGATCATACATATTGTATTAAATATAAGATATTATATTTGTTACTTATACTTACTTAATATGCGGAAGGCCTATGTCTATCTTAGTAGTATATATTTCATCTTTGTAATTCAATTCATCAAGGCGTTCTTTGATTGTCTTACAGTTAATAGGAGCTTTCCCTCTTATTCTATGGCCAAGTCGAATTTGTTGAAACTGGACATTAGTTGTAACCCAAGCTCCTCGAAATGTATTAAGCATATTGCTTGTTCTTGTATCAAAAAAATTTTAAATCCAGTGAAACTAATTCGTATTTTTTTAACGTTATAATAAAGTATTAAATATTATTTATAATTTTATAGGTTATAAATTATTATCTTTGTGAGTTGAGCGTGAGTGAGTGAACTTCACTCAGTGAAGTGAAGTGACACTGATACTTTGCTCAGCTGACTGTCAGACAGACTTCCATTTCCATTGTCTGTCTTCAGACAGTAATAGCACTTAGCAGAGTTGTCAATTCCAACTCAAATTATGGTCTACTCAAAACCAAAAGTCGCTATAAACATTGGCTGAAACTAATTTTAATATTAACATCATTAACCGACTGAAAATTACAAGCTGATTTTCATTTTATTCGATTCAGTCATTTTTCGTTCTTCTCCCAAATAAAAAAAAAAACACATGCACGGGTAACTAAAACAGTAGGTTAACGAAATGTAAATGGATGGGGTCCACAATAGTGAATGTCAAGCAGGTCGTCACTTTAATACACTTCACTACAGTTAGGAATTTAAATATTTCAGCTCAATATCAGGTTACAAAACTGAAAAACAGGTCACTTCGAATGTTTTCAAGATGATAGCAGTTTGGGGACCTCTGCTGCAGGAAGTTCTTTTGATTGAAACATTTTTTTGTTGTAATCGGTACCCTTAGATTTTATAACGTTTTGTTAACGGAACACTTAGGTAAGAAACAGAACTGACCTCACACCTACATTAAAATGTAGGTACGCTGGACTGGTTATTCCATAATATACAGAATGTCTTAATTTCCTACCACCATTTAAACCGAAAGCTTATGGATAGTAAACTATCCGAACTTGGCCGTAAAAATCTAAGGTCTATAAAAGTTACCTCCACAAAGTTATGACCTATCATGATCAGCCATAACTACACAGCTTTTAACAATAATGCATAATTTAGGAAGTATACACGACACAGGATAGATAGGTACAAGATAAGGTCTAGTGATTACAAACGCTACTGCGGAACACGTGGTCCTGGAATCGATCCTCGGATCGGGTAAAATGTTACCTGTTGGGGTTTTCCTTTGTAATTTCCCAGTAGCAGCTCGGAATCTGGATAAATTGACCGGTAATGGCAATACGTTTTGCTCCTATTACATGGGGCTTATACATAGCTGGCAAAATATGGGTGTATGGATATAGAGTTTTCAGCGCTCAGCAAAAATAGTGAGGGGTAACTTATAACTATGCATGTATTTTATTCGTGACGCGCCATACAGACTGACAGACTTATGATATAACTACTGTGCATTCAAGGTCAGCGCTCATAGCTCGTGACGGCCCCTTATACTATAAATACACCTCTGCCTGCTTATCATTCCCGCAAGGAGTACATAACATCCATGAGCAATATGTATGAACTAATTATAGTTTTTGTTTTTGTACCGTATACTTTAATAAACAATTATTTTGGCATTTACATACAGACACTAAAATTTTATTTATTTGTAGGTATATTTCGTTCTGTGACTCATCTCTAGATTTGCATTTAGTCCTATTGAGCTGTGATTGAGTGAGTGAAATGATCAAAATAGTATTCTATTAATTCCAGTCTTTTATTATTAAGTAACATTCATTCATTCAGTCTGTCTGTGTGAGTGGTTGTTTTTTTAGTTTAGCTTCCGAGCGACGGCTAGCGAACAGTCCAATGCATCCTCTCCTCCACTCAATTTCATTGTGCCAAAAGTGGTCGGTCACAGTCAGTACGTACAGTGCGTGTGTGTGAGTTGTGAACGTAAAACTGAACTGAACGGACAGAACAATCAATAAAAAGTAGTCTGTAAATTTTGTAATTACGTTCTCAAGAATTTTTTTTAATGAAGGCGATGAGATGGATTCGTAAATTGTGTTTATTTGTGAAGGCACTCTTACGGACATGAGATAAATAATAAATGTGAATGTAAACAAAATTGCAATAATATCGTGTAATCTTAGGAGCCATTTACACATGGCGAGAAGTCACGTAGACTTTTACACTCGAAGTGAAACGTATATAGTAGTAGTGGCAGTACATATTTGAGTGTTAGTAAGGTGAGAAGGTGGGATTCGCCATCGATTGACTTGTAGAAGATATGGATAGCAAAAATATTCAGAAAAATGCCATGCAAAGGAGTGCGGAATTTACTTTCACGCCTCCTCCCGAAGCTCCCGTGTTTGAGCCAACACCCGAAGAATTTTTGGATCCTTTGGGATATATAGCAAAAATACGTCCGGTTGCTGAAAAAACTGGAATATGTAAAATAAAGCCTCCGGCACGATGGCAGCCACCATTTTCATTGGACGTCGACAAATTAAAATTTGTCCCACGAATTCAGAAAGTCAACGAGTTGGAAGCCATAACGCGATTGAAACTTTTGTTTCTTGAAAAAATTCTTAAATTCTGGGATTTACAAGGTTCTCCTTTAAAAATCCCTATGATTGAAAATAAAACTTTAGACTTGTATTGTTTAAAGTTTTGGGTTGATGAAGAGGGTGGCTTTGAAAGTTGTAATACGCCAAAAAAATGGCGTAAGATCGCCAACGCAATGGGCTATAGTCAGAATGCTAATACAATGAATTTCCTAAAGAGTAATTATGAAAAAATATTGCTCCCTTTCGATATATTTGAAAAAAGCAAAGCAGACATATTGAAAACTGTTAAAAAGTCTGAAATAAAAGATGAAGGAGGGGAACCTAGCAAGCAATTGTTTAAAGAAATATCAATTGAATCAATAATTGAAATAAAGGATGAAGAAGACGAGAAACCTCACTCAAGTATTAAGAAAGCTAAGACAGGTTCTGATATAAAATCAGATGAGAAGAAACCAGTTGATTCAGATGAAGTCAAGCGTAGTAGGGAGTTAAGGAGGCTTGCATGTTATGGTCCAGGTCCAAAAATGCCTGGTTTGAATGATGAAGAATTTGATATAACAAAATGTAGGAAGAGGCCAAGGTATGACTTGGATCCATTAGCTATTTATGTATGTGCTATTTGCCAAAAAGATAACAGAGATGATTTACTTTTAATCTGTAATGGTTGTTCAGATACTTACCACACATTTTGCTTAAAACCACCACTCCAGTCAGTACCTGATGGTGACTGGCGGTGTCCCTGCTGTATTTCAGAAGTAGTTCATAAGCCAGCTGAGGCTTTTGGATTTGCTCAAGCTGAACGAGAATACACCCTCCAACAGTTTGGAGAAATGGCTGATAAATTCAAGTCTGATTATTTTGGGATGTCAGGTCATTTGGTACCTACAACTATTGCTGAAAAAGAATTTTGGAGAATCATTTCGTCGGTGGAAGAAGATGTAACTGTTGAGTATGGAGCCGATTTACATTCCATGGACCATGGTTCAGGATTTCCAACAAAGTCCTCCCTAAATCTTTATCCAGGAGATCAGGAGTATGTTGATTCTGGCTGGAATTTGAATAATTTGCCAGTTTTAGAAGGATCCGTTTTGAGATTTATAAATGCAGATATATCAGGGATGACTGTACCTTGGATGTATGTTGGAATGTGTTTTTCAGCATTCTGTTGGCATAATGAAGATCATTGGAGTTATTCCATTAACTATTTGCACTGGGGTGAGGCTAAGACTTGGTATGGAGTGCCAGGCAGTGGAGCAGAGTTGTTAGAAAATGCTATGAAAGCAGCAGCACCTGATCTATTTAAGAGTCAACCCGACTTATTGCATCAATTGGTGACTATAATGAATCCAAATATTTTGATGGCTGCAGGAGTGCCCATATACAGAACTGATCAAAATGCTGGAGAGTTTGTGGTCACTTTCCCCAGAGCATATCATGCGGGTTTCAATCAAGGATACAACTTTGCTGAAGCTGTAAACTTTGCTCCTCCAGACTGGCTCCATATTGGCAGAGAATGCATAATGCATTACAAGAATTTAAAGAGGTTTTGTGTATTTTCTCATGATGAGCTTATATGTAAAATGGCTCTAGAAGGAGACCGGCTAGATTTAGAAACTGCTTTAGAAACACAGAAAGAGTTAGTTCGTGCTACAAAAGAAGAGGGTTCTTTGAGAACAGCCATAAGAGAGAAAGGCCTTCATAATGTTAGCAGAACTGCATTTGAGCTACTCGGAGATGATGAGCGCCTATGTGAAGTGTGCAAAACTACATGTTTCCTCTCGTCTGTGGCATGCAGGGAATGTAAAAACATGGCATGTCTACAGCATGCAGCTGAATTTTGTCCATGTCCTTTAAAAAAGAAGACACTCAATTATAGATATGACATGAATGAGTTGCATATTATGTTGCAAACTATTGATTTCAGAGTCAACAGCTTTGATAAATGGATGACTGAGTCAAAAAATATACTTCTCCCCACTGCACCTGACATTGGAAGACTGCAGAAATTAAAAGTACTCATAGATGAAGCTGATGAATTGAAAATACCAAAATGTGTATTACTCACTCAGTTAAAAGATGAATACACAAAAGCAATAGAAAATGTTGAACCAATTGTCATAGAATTAGATGATGATTGAGATAAATATATGAAAACTGCTTAGTACAAACTTATTATAGTTGAAATTTCAATGTAGTACTAAGATTCTATTAGACATTTGCCAGTGTAATGTTTTTAATAGTAGACTGTAGTCCATTTATTTATGTGTCCTTCATCATTGAGGCAGCTTGCTTTTAAGTGATTAAGAATTTAACTAATTTAGTAACCTGCTGAAGAGAATTTCTTCCAGTTCATAATTTACCCGTGGAAATCTAATTTAAATGTGTTCATTTGATAAAAATACTTTTGATTTCATTTGACTTCAGAATGTTCTTAATTTTATAATCACCATTTTATGTGTGATCTTATTTTGCCTTAGTATTGTTTGTATATTTCAGAATTATGAATAAGGTAATAATTAATGTGTGTGAGTAAATCAACATTAGTCTTAATATTCTATTACTTTGCAAGAATTATATTATTAATGGTAATCCCACCGTATTATAATAATTAAGAGTATAGACCTAAAAAATATTGTATTTAATATCTTTCAGTAACTGCCCAAAAATATTGTGTAGCAGGCTTTTCATTTAACTTTATCAGATTCTTTTGTAACATGAATCATATGATACAATGTATCAAAATGATGTTCGGATATCATAATGATATATTTACATACCTATTTGAGCTAAGAAATCTTTTGCATGCAGATTATTGGAGCTCTAAGTTTTTAGTGTAACAAAGAGGGCGCACCCTGACACGTCACACTCGACACCGAAGAGGTGTGTCCCTCTGACTGGTCAATAGTGAACAAATATTTTATGTTTTGCTATCAGCTGGTTCTCAATGCATGAAAGAATTATTGGTTGCCCTATTAAACAAATTGTAACATAGCAAATTTTAATGTAGTGCATTTGTAGATTGATGTGCTAGTAGACGCCCTATTTAGGGACATTATATTATGTTCCAAGTTACTGTATTGTAGTAGTAAGTTAAAACTTATGTGGCAGTCCTAAATTATGAAACTAAGATTTTCTAAGTACTAGTTTATTTTGTGCAACATAGAAATTATTATATATTGTGTTATTAACAGTTTAAGTTCATGTGAACACTACTACACGCGAGGCCTCCATTTATTACTTATAAATAAATAAGCACCATCCTGCCTTTTTGAAATTTAGTTTTCATTCATACTTAGATCAAAATGAACTTGTGTTTTCAAATTAGAATTGCTATTGATCTCAATACTCAGGACTGAAAGAAATGGAAGATAGTGAAGTAAACATTTATTAAGAGAAGTTATAATAATTTCATGAGTCTTCTATAGTCGTAGTTATTTATTTAATTCATTCGCTAAGTGTGTAATTTGCTAAAATATTAATTAAAATTAAATAATAATTTTCGTGTGTTGTGTAGGCGCGTAATGTTGTCTCCTTTTAGAATTTGAATGATGCACATATTTAGAATTAGGTAGCGAGATTTGTTAAAATAACATTCCCCAATAGAATTACACCAAGTTCCCAACTGCTTGTAAGAAAAGCTTATATCTGAAACTTTAATTGTACCTAAATGTGCGAATGTCATTAGTAACAGGGGTCCTACTATGAGCTCTTATTGCCATGATAGTTAGGCTTTGAATAAGAGACGTGTATGAGTATGATGATGATCAGTAACAGCGACTTTAAAAAAACGATAATTATGTCATTACCGAAATTGAGGCGTTCAAGTTTCAGAACTCTAGTCACTGTCCTCAGTCAAGTGACGAAAACTGCGAACGGAATGTTTTTCGTTCGTTTTGTGAGCGCATAACGTATCTATACTTTTAATATCATTGCAGCCCCACAGCTAAACTATTATGGTAGTAAGACCCCATGGTAAAGCTCCCAGATCATATGTTTGTATACTCGCACTGTATACGCCTGGTTTTATATTCCTGCCATCGAATATAGGTATTATTTATGCACTGAAATCATTCAAATCTTGAAAATAGTACACAATATGATAATTTTTAATTTTCTTAATTAAGTAATTACATCACGGATGATAAGTAACATACGTGTCACATTAATTAGCTTAATGTTAAGTAGCTATAAGTACTTTGTCTTGACAAAACAAACATCTCTGTATTAATGGCTATGAGATATATGTATAAAAGGATAAAATGCTTGAAAAATACAGAGATAATTTCTCCAGTTATTATTATGTAGTTATTTAGAGTAATTCAATGAAAACACAAATTTTGTATTATTGACTCAAGTAGCGTAAAAGTTTGGTATCAATATTGAAAGGCACGTTTATTTATTTCATTTGACGAGATTTAACTAGGTACAGGTCCCATCACGAGTAAAGAACGCGCAGCGGAAAATAGTACTCGTGACGGGACCGGCTGCGTTATTCACTAAGGTTTCTCAGCGATACGAAATTGAACCTTATTCTTTATGCATAAAGTATCAATTTCCTATGATTCAAACCAACGTTCGTCGTTGAGTTCGACGCTGAGAAACCTTAGTGAATAACGCGGCAGTATTTGATTTAGGCGACTTAGAATAATTTCTCATTGAAATCAAATCTTACTTGAATTTAGTTGCAAATAATACTTATCGATTTTGTGTAGGAAATGTCTGTAAAAGATGATGGTATTTTTTTACAATAAGAGTTTTATTTTAATAAGAGTGATTAATACTGTGATTCCAAATTCTTTTCGTGACTGACGACCATTCATACATTGTTTATGCAAGTATTATCAGAGTAGAGTTACACATAGATGAGTAATTAAATTCTTAATCTTTAAACATCTTATTTCATTGTCCCCATCCCCTCTACCTTCAGTTATTTCTTGCGAAATGTTACTTAATAAAACTACACCAAGTATCAGTGTGCATTTATTAAAATGGTGTAAAACTTAAACAGTAAATTACGTTATAGTAATTATATTTGGTGTTAAAGGAGTGATCTGATCACATTTAAACTTATACATACATCTTTATTATTATGCTAAAGAATATAATGATAACTTGATGTATATCACAATAATTATACAAATTACTTATATTCAAGTATAGATATTCACGTATTTATATAGACAATTTTGCCCAGTAGTTGAGAGGTAGCATAGTACCCACATATCGTCGTTGCGCGTGCAAAAGTCGCTATGTGTTTTTACACACTTTAAGAGACGCAGAAAATGATTTTCTCGAAATATGGCCCGAGTAATCAAAAAAATATTCTTACTATTGATACATATAACAAATTTACATAGTTTTTTTAGATTAATGTTGGATAGGTATTATTATTAATAATGACAAAATTAAACATTACTGCAAAGTTCACGAAATACATATAGCGACTTTTGCACGCGCAACGACGAAATGTCAAATATTACTAAAATCTGCCTAAATCTGGAAGATCAGACATTAAGTTAAGCGCATTTCGTTAGCACCTGTCTGTAATAAGTACACTTACATCACAACCACATAGAATATATATGGGAAATTAAAAATATCAATGCGTTGGCAGTGTCATTCAAATATATTTTAACAGTTAAATACTTACATAAAGGATACGATAAATAATATTTAAGTGAGAACTTATAATTTATTGGAGTATAGAGATTTTGGCCTAAAGGGAGCATCAAAACTTTTCAAAACACAAGGCACTTATAGGAAGCCATTTGCCGTGCGTCTGTCTTTATAAAATGTATACAAACTATAGAAGGTGACAAAATGCAACATTAATTGAATAAGAATACTTTTTTTAACAGGTATATAATTTTAATAAGTCGTCCAACATTATAACAACACAATCATAATACTGAATCACTTGGAAGACATAATATTAAAACTGGACGGATAACATTGTATAATAATAATTAGTATGCTGAGTATTGGCATAACTTATTCGATGTGCATTTATAAAACACTTATTAGATATCAAAAGCAATCTTATATCTATTAAATATAATTAAAAAAAAATGTTATCAAAACAAAAAACAGCTGTTAAATATCACTAGAACGTTTCGTCTTAAGTCACTAATTTGATACGTTACTACGTACAGGGAGCCTACCATTATCGGCTTACGCAACTATTAATAACTTCTGAGCTTTGACGTTTCATTTTTGTACCAAACGTCAAATCTAAGAAGTTCTTAATACGCTCTGCTTAAACCCCCAGGTCCCGTCACGAGTAAAGAACGCGCAGCGAAAACTAATGGTGTAAATACTGTGCATGTTTTTATTCACCTCGCGCTATACAACATATAAATTAAAAATATCTTTATTTGATTAGACTTATTGCAAAGTACTTTCAAATCGTCAGGTATATGTAGACAGAGACAGGCTCATAAAATGACTACCACGCAATCAAAAGTACTCGTTTTTAACTCGTGACGGACCACATATACTTACATACACTTTGCTTTGTAAAAATAAAGGCAGTCGAAAATAAGCAAGGCAGTCTTGTTAAGGTTATACACGAGTACAATACAATATGAAACACAGAAGTGCCTGAGTACTTAGATTTGTTTTATAAATAAATCCGTCTAAGTGAATAAAATGAAACAATTAAATAATAAATTGAGATTCTTCACTCTTATACAGGTTGTCGGGGAAACCGGGACAGCTCTTAAAATATGTGATAGGGTAATATGTGATAGGATAATTTTAGGAAGCAATTAAAATTATAATGACAAAAATATCTACTTCCGTTTTCGAGTAATTGACGTTCAAACTTCACCATATCAAGACCTTATTTTCGCATAAAAATCAGCTGTAACGTAGAGTTATTCACGTGAAATCTAACTACGTTTTTATTTTTTTCTCCTACTAATAAATCCTGAAAGAATCCCATGAAACCATTTTTCGAAAACATTAACCTTCCCCTTATTTTAAAAAGTTTAATGACCGCGTACGGAATGTAGGTAAACGCGACCGCGCGTTCATTCAATCGCTTAAGGCCGCGAGCTCTTCGGCTATAGCTTATAACTACGTTATCGTTGGAGGTAGATATTTTACGATTTCAATACAGTGATATATTCATAAAACCCTACAACTTCTAGAAGACAACTGTTCCTTTTTCTCCGACACCCTGTATATTATTTGTTATAAATAAAGTTATAAGTACATATTTTGAGTTACATAAATACTATTTAGAATATATTAAAAATGAATTGAAGCGTATATTGTTGTATATATTAAGTTCTTAACAGATCGATCAGCGTACATTCATTTTAATAAATAAAATTATTATATAATTGTATAAAATATAAACTAGCTTTAATCCGCGACTTTGGTTATGTTCACCTTGTAAAAACTTCGCGGGATAGAATATAAACTATCGGTGTTCGCAATTTTAATGTTATACACAATAAACATACATAAATATGATCCTTTTGTATATGGTGGCGTCTCACTCTAGTAACATGTTGTGTCTATTCAAAGGAATATAGTATATTTATTACGTGAATAATAATGTTAACAGTAATTGGACTGTGCTCGTACGGGCGTGTATATATTTACCTACAACGTAATCCCTACTAATATTATAAATGCGAAAGTAACTCTGTCTGTCTGTTACGCTTTCCCGCTTAAACCTCTCAACCGATTTTGATGAAATTTGGCACAGACAATCTTTAGACCCTGAGAAAGGACATAGGCTACCTTTTATTTATTAAAAATATTAGGTTTCCGCGACCATAAGGATGAAACTAAATCTACGTGGGTGAAACCGCGCGCACAGCTAGTTTGATATAATTTTATTAATAGAAAGTAATTGTTTTATCAGTTGGTTAATAATTATAAAAAATCTTCTTCGATAGGTAGGCGAAGATAAGTGGCTTCGCGAAATGAGTAGGTATCTGATACAATCAAGTTCACTTAAAACTGATAATAAACAAAACAGATTAATAAAATACTTTAGATAGGTACTAGGTAGGTATATCATGTGAGTTTTTTATAACTTAGCTATTTATCGTGACTGTCTCTCTCATTTCTCTCCCTTTAGTCTCGATGGGTAGAGCGAGACAGGCAATCGCAGCCAGCACCGCTGCTACAGCATACACTCCGGTCGCTAATATTATGGAATTCCTTAGAAGGACCTGGAAAAATACATCCATACATACATTTTCTAACGCCTGTATTAAAATTTAAAATATCTTTATTTGATTGGAATTTTAACAAAGTGCTTTCAAATCGTCAGAACGGCACGATTACACAGGATTATACGTGCTACCACCAGGTTGAGAAGAAACTCAGTAATTACACTTTGCGGAAATAAATATTTTACAATTTTCAGTAATACAAAATTATAACATAATATATATGAGCCCATGGACAGAGTTCCAGTGCACAAGTCGATAAAAAATATGAAAGCTAAAAGTAGCGTAGTATGTTTAATTGTGTAGCTCTAGATGACCAGCCCCCACAAGCATTCCCTGAATGAGTAGGCAGGGGTGTATATATAGAACACCCACATTTCACTATTCATGTGTATATAGCCCATATTAATTAGTGATAACGTAGCTTTCAAATTATTAAAGATTTTTTTTATCGGTACAGTACTCTTTGAGCCAATTCGTTACAATCAAACATACAACAAACCTTTCTGAATAAATGTCCAATTAACCTTATAAGTGAAGTAGCAATTAATATTTTGTAGTGAACACTGTAATATAAATTCTTAATAGTATAACTAATTAAAACTAGTCCATAAATTCGCCATAAGTCATCATATCTTCGGTAGTATAGTGGTAAGTATCCCCGCCTGTCACGCGGGAGACCGGGGTTCGATTCCCCGCCGGAGAGAATTTTTTTTTGTTGAAGTATGACTTTTTATTGTATGATATATAGCTGTTCGTTTTTTTAGGACAGGCATAATGCTATTTAAAATGAAGTCGTCATTCATTCAAATTATTTTGCCTGTTTAAACGCTTCGTTCTTTTATACCACATTACCGATCTTGATACGGTTTTTACTAACGTGTAGGATTTAAACTTCGATGGGATTTATTAACTATAAAAGCTAAAAAATACATATTAAATTTAAAGATGGTAGATAAAACTCAACGATTTCTAACGGTCTTAAAAATCGTAACCCGAAGTGAAGTGAGAGCGAGTCGTCCGCTAGTGTATTTAAAGAATCGAGACTTTTTAAGTGCACATTTGTGGCATAGAGCATCGGCTGGTGGTACGTATAAATTTAAGAATAACATAAAAATCCTCTAATTTTTTTTTTTTTTTCGTTATGTATTGTATAGAAATTTGAGGCATTATAGTTTTTAGGACATCGTTTTACAGCAAAGAAAAAGAAAAAAATTAAATGTATATGTACTCGTCAAAGCTCTATGCCAAAAATGTGTACCTAGAGACCCTATATAGTGTACCTGCGCTACATAAGGAGTGACCATAGCTCCGAGACGAGCCACTCCGCTGCATGCGCCCACCGCCGTCGAACGTAGCGCCGTCGGGTACACCTGTCGACAGACACATGACATAACTACCCCTAACATGAGTTTGCCACCGTTTTCGTGATCTATCACTAGCGCCTCCGCCGAATATTTGTGTGAGAAATTTTACAACGCCTCCAAGCGGTGACGTGAAGAACTAAAATATGTTATACAAATATTTTCGGAGACGCTAGCGAGTACAGATTACGAAAACGGTGGCAAACTCGTGATAGGGGTACTAACTATAGTAGGTCTAGACAAAGTAGCATTCTCTCGCGCTTGCGCTAATAGAAACGATAAAAAAAATATGGAAATGATCAGTCACATGACATATGTCATTCCAGGTTTATAACTGAAAAAACCATTTACGATTGTTACGAATTAAAAAAATAAGTTACTCTACAACGGAGTAACTTATTTTTTTAATTGAAACTGTAATATAAATAATAAATATATAATAAGTTACTCTATAATAGAGTAACTTATTTTTTTAATTGAAACTGTAATATAAATAATAAATATATAATAAGTTACTCTATAATAGAGTAACTTATTTTTTTAATTGAAACTGTAATATAAATAATAAATATATAATAAGTTACTCTATAATAGAGTAACTTATTTTTTTAATTCGTAACAATTGTTTTAACAAAAGTTAACTATATTTCCTATGATCCTCAATCAAATTATTTTCAGCTTATTGTATAACAGTGTAGATAAATACAAAACTAAGGTTAAACTTCTCTCACCTCTGGAGTATAGACGTAAGCAGCTTGGAACAATCCCGCAATGATGCCTCTCGCTACGAACAGGACGCATGTCAGAAAGGTCCGGCTGAAAATGTTGTTTTAATTTGTTACATTTCATAGTCTTCTAATAATGAGAATGGCCAAGTTTAAATCAATTGTAATGACCGTTCGGTATAGTTAGTTAGCCAATTTTTCGAATTTAAAAAGATACATTAATATAATTTATGTTCCGGTATGTGCAAGAGTCGTCTCCTGAGTAAAATGTATATTTTTAAGCTTGTGGAATAATTTTCTTTCTCCATTTATATACTATCGAGAATAAACACTATAGTAATTTAATTGATCAGCATTTTGCAAACTTACTTCCCGTTGTATATGAGCACGCACACACAGACAGCGAATATGACGAATTGAGTTGCCATCGTCCTCTTGCGTCCAAATCTCTCTATCACGAATATTGTCGCAAATATACCTGAGGAGGGGAATATTTCCATTAAATACAATCTAACATGCAAGATTAATTCAATGAAATTGATGAGACTAGGTTTACTAATCCAAATATTTACTAATATGTCCACTTGGATTTTTTTAGGTTCATGATGACACCCAGCGTTCGGCCTCGGACAAGGCAGTGTAGTGGAGAGTGTAGAGAGTGAGGTACCCGGGAACTCGGCGAGCGTGGTCCACAGGAGGTCCATGTAGTCGGTGGTGTGCAGCGCGCGGCAGTTGGTCTCGAACAAGGCAATGTAGTCGGTGGTGTGCAGCGCGCGGCAGTTGGTCTCGAACAAGGCAATGTAGACAGTGGTGTGCAGCGAGCGGCAGTTGGTCTCGAACAAGGCAGTGTAGTGGAGAGTGTAGAGAGTGAGGTACCCGGGAACTCGGCGAGCATGGTCCACAGGAGGTCCATGTAGTCGGTGGTGTGCAGCGTGCGGCAGTTGATCTCGAACAAGGCAATGTAGTCGGTGGTGTGCAGCGCGCGGCAGTTGGTCTCGAACAAGGCAATGTAGTCGGTGGTGTGCAGCGCGCGGCAGTTGGTCTCGAACAAGGTAATGTAGTGGAGAGTGTAGAGAGTGAGGTACCCGGGAACTCGGCGAGCGTGGTCCACAGGAGGTCCATGTAGTCGGTGGTGTGCAGCGCGCGGCAGTTGGTCTCGAACAAGGCAATGTAGTCGGTGGTGTGCAGCGCGCGGCAGTTGGTCTCGAACAAGGCAATGTAGTGGAGAGTGTAGAGAGTGAGGTACCCGGGAACTCGGCGAGCGTGGTCCACAGGAGGTCCATGTAGTCGGTGGTGTGCAGCGCGCGGCAGTTGGTCTCGAACAAGGCAATGTAGTGGAGAGTGTAGAGAGTGAGGTACCCGGGAACTCGGCGAGCGTGGTCCACAGGAGGTCCATGTAGTCGGTGGTGTGCAGCGCGCGGCAGTTGGTCTCGAACAAGGCAATGTAGTCGGTGGTGTGCAGCGCGCGGCAGTTGGTCTCGAACAAGGCAATGTAGTGGAGAGTGTAGAGAGTGAGGTACCCGGGAACTCGGCGAGCGTGGTCCACAGGAGGTCCATGTAGTCGGTGGTGTGCAGCGTGCGGCAGTCTGCGGCGCACGGCTCACCGCCGCTCGGCTCGGTCTCAAACAACTCCGTCGTCATCAGCACTAGTCCGTAGTAGCAGAACGCACACGACATCCTGTGAGTAATTCAGTGAATTAGGTTGAGGAAAATCTTATTCGTGATCGCCCTGGCGTTATCCCATATATTGTTGGGGTCGGTACGAAGCGACTGCCACGTGAGTTAAGCAGCCTCAAGGAAATAATCCCTAATATGGACCTTTAGGATTTTGACTGAACTGGAACGAAAGATGTTCAATTGTTGATTGGGATCGACGGCTTACCGTGCTCTCAGGGCATGGATGGAACTGGGGTCAGTCATACAGTTACTGGCTTGGGTTTGGATTGCTTTACTATCTCTTATTTTATAGACTGAAATGCTACAAAATAACTATGATACAAGCCTTCCATGTAGTTTTGTCCAAATATTGTATGATATGATCATTCAGATAATTAGTTCTGGAAGATATACTAGGATCTTATTGGTTTTGAGATATAAGAAGAAGGACCAATATGTACCATATAAACCACAGCAACAGACTAGTGTTCCTCAATTGCGGTATAAGCAGGTGCTTCAGCCGGCCTCGTTGCATCATTCCCACGGAGTCGTCGCACACGAGCCTTCCCAGCAGCATCGGACGACCGTTATCTTGAGCTATCTGGAAATTATAATTCCAGAAATACTTTCAATTGAGGCTAGAACTCTTCCATTGAGTACAGTGTAATACTAGTTCAGACTAACCAGGTATCTAAGCAGCTAAAAGCAGACAAAAAGTGACCATTATCTTTGGTGGAAAGTAGCAACTGCAGCCGTGAATGCTTGCAATAGCACGGGTTTTACCAGTGCTTTGTTTGAATTGCTGTGTACATTTGACAATGACTATTATACCTTGTTAAAACGAATAGGTTGCCCTGAGATAGAGCCAAGAAGTGATGCCCTATGCCGTAGCAGTTTGATAATACAATAGTATCGATATATATAATGCCTGATATATATAAATACTTCGGGGAATACAGGCGTGAGCATATGTATGTATCGATTTAGCTCTAGTACAAATCGGTATACGATTTTGTTTCTTGATTTTTTGGTGTTTTTAAAATTACCTCAAGGCAATTCGTTGGACAAGGTATGGTCAATGTTTCCCCATTCTCATCTATAGAGCAAGGACACAATACTGCCTTGTAGTAACATTATTTGGCTGCGACTGTTTAAGCTCTGCAATTTAAAAGGTATAACGGAATAGGTTCATACTTGTTCAAGTGTAGCTAACGCTTTGTCTGGTTGCCCGCTGGCTACGTGGAATCTAGCTGACTCAGGGAGCCACTGCAACAATAAAAACATACATATTCGACAATACAGATAGACAGAGGTATACTATCCCTATACATGGTGCCGGGGAAACCGGGACAGCTCTTAAAATATGTGATAGGGTATAATTTTAGGAAGCAATTAAAATTATTATGCAAAAATATTTTCTTCCGTTTTCGAGTAATTGATGTTCAAAGTTGACCATATCAAGACCTTATTTTCGCATTAAAATCAGCTGTAACGTAGAGTTATTCACGTGAAATCTAACTACGTTTTTATATTTTTCTAACACTAATAAATCCTGAAATAATCCCATAAAACCATTTTTCGAAACCATTAACCTTCCCCTTAATTTAAAAAGTTGAATGACCGCGTACGGAATGTAGGTAAACGCGGCCGCGCGTTCATTCAATTGCTTAAGGCCACGAGCTCTTCAAAGTCAAAGTCAAAGTCAAAAATATCTTTATTCGATTAGACTTTATACAAAGCACTTTCAAATCGTCAGAATGACACAATTTACAGGATTATACATGCTACCGCCAGGTTCGGAAGGTTGCTTCTTCGGCCATAGCTTATAACTACGTTATCGTTGGAGCTAGATATTTTACGATTTCAATACAGTGATATATTCATAAAACCCTACAACTTCTAGAAGACATTATAATGATTACTATAGTATAATTATTTCTCAGTGGTATGTAGGTTTCCCCCCGGGATTTTTCTTAACACATTACTAACGTCGCAACTTCTTCGTAAATTCGCTCACTGCTGACGCGCATATGCGTCTTGTAGCAGTAAACGTGTTAAAGCTAGTAGTAGTGTAAGTATTTTTAAGTGACGCATAAGCAAACGAGGAGAATCTCTAGTCAATTCATACATTTGTTTTATTTTGTGTATTGAAGCTTAGAAACATTCTAAGACACATATCGTCGTTGCGCGTGCAAAAGTCGCTATGTGTATTTCGTGAACTCAAAATTTCCAGTAATGTTTAATTTTGTCATCATTAATAATAATACCTATCCAACATTAATCTAAAAAAAAACTATGTAAATTTGTTATTATGTATCAATAGTAAGAACTTTTTTTTTTAATACTCTGGCCATATTTCGATAAAATCATTTTCTGCGTCACCTAAAGTGTCTACTTTTGAACGCGCAACGACGATATGTTAGCCCAAATATCCGCATATAAACTTAATTTACTTATTTGAATATGTGCTATGTACTATTATTATATTATATTAATGTACTATTTTAAATAATAATATACTTACAGGACATATGAGCGCGAATATTAGTAAGGGAATGGTTGATAGGGCTAACAGCCAATGGACGCCCAAAGTGGGCATCACTACCAGCGCGAGAGCTACTTCTAAACAAGCACCCAGAGCCCAGAAACACTGAAAATGAAAAAAAAAATTGGTTATCAATTCTTGTATACACTTTGGCTGTTACAAATGTCATCACGATATATTTGCGCTTTGCTAAATTGGTGGGGGTTACTACGCATGTTTTTATTCGCGTCGCACCATACGGACAGACAGAGGCAAACTTATAAAATTACTAATGTGCATTCAAGGTCAGCTCTTAAAACTCGTGACGGCACTGTACTACTATATTTAATTAAATTTCATTGTAACTTACATCGAGTAACACCACACATTTAGCTCTCTGTTTGGTTGGTAAGAACTCAGCGTATAATGTAACACTGAAACAATGTAATATACAAATTAATGAATACACAGGCCCTCCCATAAAAAGTTTGGGTTGGCATTGATTTTGTCCTGAAAGGCTGACGTTATTGGGACTTTCACAGGCAGATAGCTGATATTGCAAGAAGTAACTAATCTACAATTATTTAAAAAAAAATAGATTCCAGAAAGCACATCTTACATTTAATATTATATAATTTTTAATCCAATAATAGTATTTCACTCACGATTGGGGCACACAGCCAATAGCAAATCCAACTAATCCTCTCAAGAAAAGTAGCCAAAGAAAATTGGGTGCGATCGAGCTCAGCAGGCCATAGTAAAACAGCAACACTCCACACATACTCAGAGCCTGTAACAAAATGCATCATAATTGACCAAATTAAAACCATGTGCAAGGTCCTACATGGAAAATCTGATGCTCCGGAGCTGCATGAAGACTTGTCTAGAATATTTGTTCCTAACAACTACATACGCGGCCGGAGACACAATTTATTGGCAGTGGGTACAAGTCGCACAGTGGCGTGCGCTCACTCCCCAGTCTCCCACACTCTCTCCGCCCTCAACACTCTTTTGGACTGCAACCCTGATTGTGACGTGCTCATGGATGAATGGCACACGATAATGTCAGCATGCCTGGAGTATTGTGAGGGGAGCCAATGAATGTGTTTTTGTATATATTAATACTACTCCAATTAATACATTTATAAATATAAATAAATAATATTATAATCTCATGCAATGACTATTCCTCATCATCTCTTATTGTGATGATAGTGTGGCTGTGTGACAGTGACATATAAATGGCATATACATCTGTCTCGTGGTCATATAACCACCATTAAGAGATGTTAATCAGGAGTGCACTCAATTGGGGCTATTACTTCACTTTACTCTGTAAAGTACGTAAGTAAGATTGTTGGCAGTGCCCATGGAGGGGAGTAGGAGTGGAGTTCCTGTGCCAGCTATTTTAGAACTTTTGTTGGCACTGGATTCCATTTTTTGTAAGCATGGCAATGCACAAGTCACACCTTACACTAGTGATTTTAAGCTGCAGAAGCCGCTTACTATCTAGAAAGCTGTTTAAAAATGTAAAGTGTGTTTTTAAACTAGTATAAATGTTCTGGTGCTTACTGTTTTCCTGCCGTAGCGGTCACTGAGGTTTCCCCAAAATGTAGAGCTTAACATCATTCCCATAAAGACCACTGTAGTTGTAAGAGCCTGTTGGTATCTGTAATAAACCATAATTACATTTTTAATACTTAAATATGAAAACATGTTGCACTATATTTGATACAATATAAGTAGTCTTAAGACCCAGAGAAGAAGTAACTTTTCTAAGCAATTAAGTAATGCATATAGATACAGGTTAAGTTTTTTAATTTATATGAATAATATGGTTTAAAAACTGTATAATAATAAAGTGGCAATGCTGCCATTCTTCTTAGCATGTGCGTGAGAGACACAGGTTCAGGCTAAGTTTTCTACTTGAAATTACTTTAAAGTACTTGTTTTTGTGCAACACCTCTGTCTACCGCTTTGGGGAATACAGACACGAGCATATGTATGTATTGTTCCTTGTGTAAATAATTAAGTTTTTATTCAATAAATATATAATAATACATGCATACTTAGTAATATTCCATTCACAGTGCAAAGCTGGTGAGAGGATACTGAGAATGGTCATCTCCATAGAGTCTGCCATCCAGCACAGGCCGGTGCACAGGGACAGTTTCACTTGGAACCACCCAAAACCCAGAGCATTCACTGCTTGTGTCACTGTAAATGTATCTATAAGAAAAACATACATTGTATCACTTTTATGACTGTATTTATTCATCAATGGCAGATCCAGCTTTTCAGTCAAGGGGGAGTCATATAATCTAGGTCTGGACCGGCTCTAGTATGTAATGGGTGTTCCAAGTGTTCCTTAAATTGAATAATATTATATAAATTGTATTATTTAATTTGATAACCATATTCTGTTATTCTCATACAGATACCGTCACGAATTAAGAGCACTTAGCGAAAAAGCGCAGTTAGGTAACTGCAAATGTATTCTTTTCGCGTCGCGCCATACATACAGAGGCAGACATTATAATGACCATTGCGTATTCAAGGTTAGCGCTCATAGCTCGTGACGGCACCTGTACTTGAAAGGTATTTGCCAGAGTAGGTATACATACATACCATCAGGTACAACGGATACAGAAGCCATTTCAATTTCTTGAGGTGGTGGCATTGGCGGTGCAGGAGCCCGAGGGCCCACCGCACTGTCATCCAAATCCTGATATCCCTTAGCCCGTCGCATCATGAAGCCTTCTAAGGTGAAAACTATTGACGTGGAATTCTGCGTAACGGTATTTGTAGCTGCGGCCGGTCACTTTCTTTTTCTTATATACATTGGATTTTAAGGAATTCAGCTATACTATACTACTATCTGTAATTCCTTCTATGTTCACTATAGTTACTTAGCAATTCACTATTATTATTTTAATCAAAAGTAAAAAGTTTGTTTCTTGTTGTTTAGTTTGTTTTGTTTGACAGTTCAACTTCTTAGCATTTTTTGTAGTAAATTGACTGACATTGTCATTTTTTTGACAGACGTAGTTTTAAGAACTACAGAATAAATATTTCTAATATAATGTTACATTCGGTGCAATCAAAACCTCAGGGCATCCGATTTTAATATTTAAGGCGAGTTAAACAAGGACATAGTGTGCTTTTGTTGTTGAGTTTAAGTTGATGAGTTTTAATATACATAATACTCTTGGCGGCACCCAACGATGCAAAGCAGGCTGTGTGAAAAGCTTAATGATTAAATTATAATCCGATGTATTATGCTTCCTACTGTCACATATACGTCGCGTCTCGTCATGTAAGTTTATTTATGCATAAAATGTAATTTAACCGGAAATCATGTCTATGGATTAAATACGTAGCCGAAATGTTTCATTATCAGGGGTCACCATAAACTACCTTATTATTGTTTTTATTGTTTTTCTACTAAGGAATGACAAAAAGAGCGTTATTCGTGAACACAAATCAAAGTACCAACTATTTATAATTTTATGAGTAGGTGTTGATGTATTCTTACACAATTCTTTTGATACGAGCTTTTCTATGGATGAAGTAGGTACTGTAACGCACCACCCCAACTGGGCTGGGAGGTTATACCGGGATCACGATAACTAATAATAATACTTCATAAATTATTTAATTTTAGTATTTATTTTACTTTATCACTTTTACGTGCGCTATGATTCAGTCAAATCTCTCTCTGAAATAAATTGCCTATACTGTTCTCCTTCTAGGCTTTTAAAATTGGAAATCTGAATATATTTTTAATCCCCTGAGCAGCGTAGCCAATGAGATTTTAAGGCTGAGGATTAGAAGTATAAGTCGTTACTGACGCAATTGTTCACTTACAGTAGGTATCTACTACTACACCCAATAGCCAGGGTCTAAGAATTTGGCTATGGTATCCCCTGCCTGTCGTAAGAGGCGACTAAAAGGGGGCCGGAGGGCCTGCTGGCGGTGGTCGGGGTGGGAGCTTTGACCACCGAGCCGCGGGCCCGGGAAGGTGGCAGCGCGATGTGGCTCGCGCTGCCTTGCACAGCGAGGTCTTCAGGGGCGGCGATACAGCTGCCCCGGGGATGTGCCCCGGCAAAGTGTGGGGGGACACCGGTGCGATCTATCAGAGTACCCGGAGTCCCCCCTGAGCACTGAGGATGGCCACCGGGGGGGTTTTAGTGCGGTAAAAATCCCACATACCCTGATCTGCCTCTCCCAGGGCGGTCGGGGACCTTTTGAAGGTTTCCCCCTCGTCAATAAAAAAAAAAAAAAAAGGTATCTACTACTAATTTTGGTACTGCACAACTCTTACCTATTACCTACATTACTTTTTACGCATGTCAGTGTTGTGGAGGCTGTTTAAAATGAGAGAAGGTGGGCGGCTTACTGGGCAAAGGTCAGAGGTTAAATGTCACTTTTTTTTGATTTGCTTCGAATGTTCTCTAAACAGTCGTTTGAAAACATTGAGAAAAACTACTTTGTTCATTTAGTTCAACTTGTAAGTAGAGGTACATAGGTAATCAAGTCATCAATATCTTGAAATGAATTATCCAGACTTCTTACAGAGTACTTTCAAATTTTCAGAACGTCAACAAATATTACCAACATTATACAGAGTTATAAAACATTAGCGCTAGATTTGGAAGGTTGCTTTTGCTTTCAAAAATATGTTTACTTACTTATATTAACAATAATAATAAATATTATACTAAATTGAAGAATATTTAGACATGGGTTTTGTTAAAATATTAGCTTTGGCCCACACACGACTACCTACCCTTAAGGAAGAATAATTTAACGTATAGACTGACCTCACATTGTAAAGGCTCTTGGAATAATAAGGGGTTTACTTATACCCATTGAATTTTAATGATTCCATACAATAGCATTGAAAAGTTACGTACCTTTTCTTTCTGACATGGTGTCTTTCGAAATGAATCAAAATTTTATATTATTCAGTTACATAATTCTGACCATAAACAATAATATGTTTAAAAAAATAGTGACCTACTATCGTATTTAGGTATTACTAACATTGTCATATCATCATCATTACTAAAATTATAAAAAGGTAGTGATTTTGCTATGATAATACAACATTGTTGTGCGACGCGCTTTGGCTGGACTTTATAATAGCAGCGGCTCTGACCCAAGGTACCTTTGTTTTAATAAATTAATTGAACGCCCTTTACATTGGCGCTCGGGACTGGCATCCCGGATTGCCTCACTAGGACAAACCTACATCTAGCTACATCTTACAGAAATGTTCCTAGGCTAACTTGCAAGAGTCCACGGGTTTTGTCTAAAAAATAATTCAAATTTGGGTCCAAAATATGATTTTGTATTTGATGTTATATTTAAGTAGGTAATAATATTATAAAGAGGACATATTATTTTTTTGTTTAAAACGAATAGGCTCCGAAACAATTGAACTGATTTGAAAAATACTTTCACAAGTAGAATGCAATATTATTATCGCTGAGTAACATAGGTCATATTGTTGATCGAAGTTAAAAAGGAATCTGTTACAACAAGCGGACAAAGCCGCGGATAGAAGCTAGTTTATTGTATTAAGAAGGTGTCAAATATTAAGACCTCTGGATGTCCCTACATGTACCATCTTACCCGAGTTCTAGAACTTTGAGACTCTGCGGCTTGTAAGTAGTAAGTTCTGTAGTTGGTGTTCACGTGGGGAAGGGTAGGTGCGTGGGTTTACATAAATAGTAATATGCTAGTTGTGCCCCACGGTTTCACCCGCGTATTTAGTTTCATCTTTATTGTCGCGGAACCCTAATATTTTTAATAAATAAAAGTAGCCTAAATTACTCCTTGAAACATCAGCTACCTACCAGTGAAAGTCCCGTTAAAATCTGTCCAGCCGTTTCAGAGATTACCCGGAACAAACAGACAGACAGACAGAGAAAAATGTTAAAACTTGTTTTTTTTGTGATAATAGCGTGTATACTTTCATATGTATTTAGTAAAAAAACTGTTATTTAGGAATAACAAACAGACTTCAATTTCATTTATCTGTATAGATTTATCAGCGAAACTTATGTTTGTCGGATTATCTAACATACTCGTAGTTTGTACACGTGGGCTTCTAATAAAGTGAACATGATTTTAAAACAGATTAACATATAAGGGAAAATTGTTATCACATAGTTTATCTTGGAATGGGTAAGTAAGTACCTAGTTATTTTTGCAAATCGATCGAGTTTACATTATTACAGACACGTGTAACAATACAATATCCTCTTTTCACCAAAGATAACAAGAGGCCAATTTGATAGCCGGTGAGTCAGTCTTCGTGTCACAGGGATACTTCTTTGAATTACATTTTAGGCACCTACATTTCCTGTCATTGAAAGCTCGTGGCCACTTAAAAATAGTAATAACAATTTTTTTGATCGAAGGTCTGGGGCCCTACCATTACCTCTTATTGCCGTGATAGTTTAATTCTTATCATGAGACAGACGTATATGACGTGGATAAGTCTGTCACTGTCACACAGTGGAACCATGGTGGCAATAAGAGCTTGTGGTAAGGCCACAGGTTTAAACATCTATGCATTTCTTTGTGAGTTTCAAGCATCATGAGTCTTGGTGGCTTGCAAGTGTTTCCAATGGGTGTAACAACAGATGTAGTTCTAAAGAGACGCGGCGAGTACTTATGTGCTTATCGTGCCCTAAGGGATAGCAATTCTCTTCTTCAGTAAAAACTCCATAAGTCTTTGGCACGCTTGGTTTACAGAACAAGGGACATGCGTCATCTATTAAGATGAATGTATCTGTGGTTATTTCAATTCAAGCCTTAATATTTTTGGTATATGCTGGGTGTAAAATAAAATATGACTAGCTGATTTTCAGGCAATGATTTTAATTTCATCTTAAGGTATATTGATACAATTTCGTAATAGCTCGTTAGATTCGGATACACATCCGTAAGTACAATTTTTAGTTACAAGTAGGCAATAATTAAAAAAATACCTATCTATTAAAATACATCGACATTTTCTTTACAAACTACATAGATCATAATGGTATGTATCGGTATAGTTACGTATGAAACCATTTAATCCGAGAAAACCTGTACACCTGTGAAAAACAGCACTCAATCAGCAGACTCGATGCGATAAAATGTTACAATGTTATATCGGGACTAACAAAATGTTGAAACTAAAAAAGGTATTACTAACATCATATGCAGATCATACTATTATAAATATTCTAATTTAAATCGATATATAACTGTTAACATCAACTAGTAATACTTCATAGGTCACATTAATTTGTAATTCTATCCACTAATTGAAACGGGTCAACTTTGGAAAGTAATTTGACATTAATGTAAACAGATATGTACTTTTGCAATTATCTTTACATTTTAATGATACTAAGTGAAAATAAGAAAATTTAATGTGATATCGAGTACATGTATGCAATGATTTTAAGTCGACAAAAAAATACTTAAGCTCTTGGTTGGTAGCGAAAGTTGAAAATAGATAGGACACAAATTACATATGCATTTTCTAAATTTGATTGCGGTCTCATAGACCTGACCTTTATTAAGAATTAGGTAAGATAAGAAGCTGTAAAGCTAAAATATCACTCAATCCTCCGTTTTTAAAGAGAATCTCATTTATTTCTTACAGATAAATAGGTACATCTTGTGTTTTTGCTTTGCAAAAAATATTTTCTGTTGTATTGTCAGCTTAGACCGTAGTAGGTATGTAAAATACAAAAGTTTTAATTAGCACCTGACTAAATGTAGAAATTATTTGCGAAATAGGAATGTATAAATTTTAACAGTCCTTATAATATAATCCGAGTAAGATCCAATGCAATAACAATGTAATGAACAAAAGATCTTTGCACAGATTCTAGAAATAGTAAAAAGATAGGCGTCACAGGATCTGTTCAGAAATTGTTGTGTGTTAATCGAGTACGCGCAAGTCACTTGCCGAGAACAAAGCTTCTTGATGACGTCGGTTAAGTCACGTAATATCGACGGATACACACAGTAGTCTACGTTAGGCAACTAAGATCTTTAATATTAGACACACAAGAGATATATAAGTCTAAATGAGTTTAGGCTATGAAGAAATTATATTGTTTTCAGTGAATAATTAAAATATTTTGATTTCTATCTAATAATTAAGTCTTACAAATATCAGTACCTATATAATATTTACAGATCTGTTGCACTCGATGGTGCGATATAATAGCTGCCAATCGAAGGGAGCAACACTTTATTTTGTATACCTATATGCATTTCAGCACTCTAAGATGGAGATTATAGTCACATTTTGTACACTCATTTCCGCTAGTTTCTGCACCACCTCTTTAAGTTAAATCTCTAAAGATCATAGTATTCTCTTGGCACAGATCTATAGAGCCTGGGAAACATTTACTTAATTTTTTTATATTGAGACCTTGATTGACGGTTTCTTTCTGAATAACCTAATCGCATAGTTGATGCAGTTATATTATACAGTTTATAATGCATGACGGATAAGTATCTACTTAAGTATGAAATGTTTTTTTTGTTTTGATTGCCTGTAGCGCGACCTTAATAATCAGCGTCGCCCTTGCATATTTATTAAATCTACATAATACTCAGTCTCATGTGTTGTTGGCGTTAGTCAGACGTCTGCTTAAGTTGCAATGCGATGTTTTAGTCCTCGGAGTTCAACCACTAAATCAGAATCACCGGCAATGAATCGCTTTTCAATCCTCCGTCCTTGAGCTGGTTCCTGCTGACAAATAAGACGTTGATTTTAACACTTGGTTACATTAAAAGGATACGTTTACAAATAAGAAATAGAGCGGAAAGTAATTGTCGAGTTAGCACAAAGCAACCTCCTAGGTGGCATTAGTAGTTGAGCTACCCCCGCGTCGATTGACCCGGCCTCCGGGCCGTGTCACCCACCACCCCCTGCAGAGCTATTTTTAGATTTCGGGGTTTCCACGCTTTTAGTGAATTGCACAACAACGGAAAATATGTTTATTGTAACGAATAATCTAAACCTGTAATGTTTAATTGATTGAAAATTATGAGCCTCACCTGGTTATTTTTATCGGATGATTTGGCTGCCAGCTGCCGCAGTATTGGAGCAATCTTGTCATAGAAGTTATTTCGTTTTATTTGATTCTTGTTGTAGAGCGAATGTGAAGCTGGTCGGGGCATCACAACTTCCTTATCACCCGCTTTGGGCGTCTCCGTGCTGGCCTCGGGGGCTGCGGTAGAAACGCTTCTCTTGTTACCGTTCCAGTTGATGAAGCCATCGTCCGAAGCATAGTCATCATCATCGAATCGGGGTGCTGTCTTGGGTTCATGGTAAAGAGGTTTTCCGGCCAATGCCTTCAGTTCCCTCACGTCCTCGTCCTCGGCGTCTCTCTCTTCGTAATCAACAGGCGGGAATGCTGCGCGGGTATTCTCACGGCGTCTCTGCGCGTCTTGTGCCATTTGCGTCAGGATCAAATTGTCAAGGAATGCTGCGCTGACGTCATCAACATCGTTTGAACGCCAGCGGGGTGTAGTATCGCTCTCGAACCAAGTCTCCTGTCCGATGGGAAGTGCAGATAGTCTTTCTTCTTGCCTGTTCGGTGCTTCGTTGGCTACGAAGTGTCCATATGGATCGTAAAAGTAGGGGTACTGTGCTTCACCGTGTACTTCTGGTACCGTGAGAGAAGGGTCATCGTAGTAATATTGCACCTTGGGCGTGTAGTAATATTCCTCATCTGGGTATTCTCTGATTGCTTGGGGGTACATAGGCCATGTTTGCATTGGGTAAGCTTTTGCTCGTGCCACTAAGTAGCCAAGTAAGACTGTCGTTAAAAACCTACAACAATACATTTTATGTAAATACTTAAATGTGAATTATCAATGGTATTGAATAAATGGTATCATTTAACTCTGTAGACTTTAATTTGCTCCTAATTTATGAATATAATTTGAACCGAAATATAAATAAAAAGAACTTGTTCGGTGAATATTTATATTTCAGGTTGTTTGTTGATTGTGAAGGCACACCTACCTTAAGCTTGACATCTGCATGTTGCACATTTTACACATATGAGATGTAGATTAGAGCGCGGTCTAGGCACGACTACGTAGGAGTGTGGGCCGGCTGGGCTTTATAAGGCTCTCGCCCACGCGCGCCGCCTACACGTTCTCAATGAAACATCTCCCCCTGAAACCCCCCTATTCCTCCCCGAGACCCCATCCCGCGCTGCAGCCCCGCGCCACACCGCTCCGTTATCGATCTGTCCGCAGATTATTAATCTTACCCAACTGTGACACTGTATTTTATTCAAACCCGCCTATAAATTTATGAATACGGATATGTTTTTCTCGTCTTCGTCATCCCGTCACATAATGATGCTAGCTCACAATTATATTTATTTACTACTTCATATTAGTTGATAATATATATATTTCAGTATTAAGGATTGCGTAGGTGTTAGTTACATGGCAGAAGTGAGGAGGAGTAATATTCCAGGCAGCCGGCCGTGGGCCGAGCAACCACTTTTTAACGTTGAGTGGTCTAGAAAACCATTATGATCAGTAATATCTTGATTTTATAAACAAATTAACCTCTTTTATAGTACGTTTATGGCCTGAAGCAAACAGTCTGAACTTGAATGTTTCGTTTGTTCGGATAAATTAATATATTTTTTAATTTTCTAACGCCTACGCAATAAATTTGTTATTATTCCAGCTTATAATTTGACAGGCAACGTAAGAAGTCATAAGCCGTATATATAGTAATATTTCATTAAGTCATTACCATTTACTATAAAATGAACTGCACGTGGAATGTGATAGGATACATAATCCGAAAAATCCAACTTTAAACTTTGAAGACAGTCTGATGTGAGTCTTTGCTGAAATGGCGAAACAATTGATGACATAAGTTTTTATGCTGCCTTCGTCTCGTTACCAGTAGGTACCGGGCCTGGGTTTATTTATAGACGACATATTTCAATTGCTATTTCCAGAGGGCATTAAAAGTTTTGTGATCATTGGAGTATTCATTGTGTTCTATTTGGGGAATGTTTACGCCCATCGTACCTTCTACAAAAAGATTTTACAAGGAATAAGATTTCGATGGAATAGTGCTGTTATAGATACCTGACAATTTTTGTAATGGAGGGCTATTTCTTAGAAGACCAGCAGTAAAATATTGCTGTAAGCTAGCTCTATTTTGGTGTAAATGCATTTAAGATTTGAGTTATTCTGCTAGAATAAAATTATCGATAACTTTTTGTGCAAATTGTTAATATGATGACATCTCTTCTGTTTTGACTTCCAGTATGTCAGTAGTCGTCTGCGATGTGATCGGTAACCTGTAGCAAAGAGTTGTATTGTCACTGTAAGTGCGGTTTACGGTTTACGGTTACACCGTAAAGTAACAAACATGTATTTAATTAAGCTTTTAAAACAGAGATGAAATTCTTCAGTGTCAAGTCACTTGTGTAACGAAAATCGTGATTCGGTGACGTTGTGGGATAAAATCTACAAGTCACCAAGAATACAGGGTGTATTCAAATTTCCTGTATTTAGAACCCGCGGCTTAGACTGTGCGATGATAGGTATCTAAGTCAGTCAAACAGGACTTTTTTTAATGTATTTTTTTAGCAATCAGAAAATGTGGACTGAATAAGACTTTGAAAAGTATGTCAGTATTGAGTTGGGATTGTAGGGGAAGGGGAGCGAGGGTGCTTGCGGTGCAGTCAAAGTGCATCGTCAGGTTCGGGAGCGGAAGTCACAAACACGGGGTCGTCGACCGACTGGCGCCTCGGCGACGTGGCACTCAATATTTCACCAATATACCTTTGGCTGACAGTTGCGAATTGCAACAATTGCTAGTACTAACTGAGGGAAGTTGCCAACTTACGATATTAGATATATAAACAGTTGCAGCCACATTAAAGGCTTATCGATCGATTGTCTGCGTAGTGAGTTTATATTCCAGGGGGTCAACTATGATCGTTGAAGCAGCGCGTATTAAAAACTTCTTAGCTGTTGTTTAATTTTACGGTACAAAAATGAAACGTCAAAGCTCAGAAGTTCTTAACACGCTCTGCTTAAACTAATGATGGTAGGTCTCCTGTTCATGGATTTGGTTTCCATAGAAATCTTTAAGTTAACAGCTACGAGCTACAGAGAGTTTCAGAAATATAGATAATACCGTTAGAGTTCCAACTCATCATAACAACACATAAATACAATAATAATTGAATTGCTGTTCATATGTACATTGTAATTTGATTGCCTAGTCAGTGGTCGGTCGCCCTAGCTATATAGCTGGACGTTGTGGGTTCCTATACCGCTATGAGACTGAGTAAGCGGAGGGTATCATTAATATATGTCTTACTAATACCTAACCTTAAATATGTAGACTTATTTTGTATATTATAGGTGATACACGATGGTGACTAGGATGCTCATACTAGGTGTAATCTTATCAAATTTGAACAATGATATGGTATCATTGTTCATATGAGTGGACATATAATAACCCTATAATATAAGTGCTACCTACGTCAAATAACGAGGAAATTTGTTTTTACATCAGATACCCATAAATTATGTGTCAACCTATATATTAAACATGTTTGTATTCTCTGCAACGTTCACAAAATGCTTGACGACTGCATTGAGTTATTTGAGTTGCATACCATCTAATTAACGATTTGTGGCTTGCAAATGACTCGGCCATTATTAGTGCAACTGCAGGTGAGCTTAGAGGCTACTTGATTTGTTTTGATAATATGTATAAGTTCGTGTATTTAGTTAGAGGCGTGTATACGAAACGATAGCGATAGTGAGTGCTATGAAGTGCAAGTCTGAAAACGATATGCATCTAGTGACAAATGGCGGAATAGTAGATATTTACCGCAAGCTAAAACACCTTAAAAAACGATATACTCGTGAGCTAAGAAGTGGGTTGAAAGAAATGGAGTATTTCTTCCTTGAGATCCTAGGATTGCAAACTTCAATCCACAACGCACCAGATCCTGAATACACAAGCATGGAGAACACTTATCAGCGGAGCTAAGCAAACGACTCTGTGACACAAAGATACGAATACTATTGTGAATGAAGTTTTTAATCAAAAACATAAAAGCAGATATATTCGGAATACTACGATCTCCATTCTCATAACAATTCCCTATATGGTTTTATTATAATGAAGATGATCATACCGATATGAAATCCCATGACCTGGAAACTGAATAGTAGGCACAAGCGAGGAGTCCAGGTATCCTACAGGTTGCAAATCTGTGTCAGGTCGTTAAACTAGGTCGTGGACTGTGACCCACTGCACAGGCATCCCTGAAAAGTCTATAGCTTCCGCACTCCCGGAAATAAACAAATAAGCTTTTTTAAACGTTATCAAAAGGGAAGAGGTTCTCAATTTCAGTACATTATTTGAGTGATTACTTTTTGATGTTTGAAATCGGTTCAGCTTTGTGACGAAAAGTGTTCTTGTTGCTATCCGTTCCAATTACTTTTCCTAACAGTTTTGTTTTCAAGTGTTGTTCGCATTTTGCCATCCTTGACATTTACTCAGAAAGCGACACCTATTAGTAGGTAAGTAAGTAATATGATAGTCATCGATTTAGAACATGAAGAATGTATAATTTATTTCTGAAAAGGTTGATTCAATCCACTACAACAAACTGAATATGAAGGGTTATTTTACATTATTGTGCTTTTCGCTTTACTTATTAATGAGTAGAGATGTGAATAGTGAGAACTTATAATTTATAATTGGCTATTCGGTATTAATTAAACCTTTCAAATCACTTAAATTGCATAATTATTTTGTTGTATATTTAAAAGGGGTGTTAAAAGGTACCTTTCCTAACCCGGTCAAATTATATCCAAGACTCGACAGTACGATTCTGTACAATCGGTTTACAAAAGAAGTATTATGAAAAACAATATGATATTGATATATACATTCTTAAAATATAGTACCAATACATACCGTCCTTCTGTTTTCTACAGTATAGTACTTCTTAGACTAAAAAAATATTATCGTTATATTCACCTGAGTAGAATAAAATTGAGGCGGAATACTGACACAAAGCCACTTACTCTAGAAAATATTTCATAAGGCTCTGTAAGGTATTTTTATATTGTTCCAATTTCGGTTTCGTTTCGCAACATCTTCCCTAATTTGAATTTTTATAAAATTGTTCGTCTTGCTATGTTTTATTTGCTTTTGCCCGAGATTCGGCCTGCATGGAATTGAAATCAAGAGTATGAATGGATCCGTAAATTCAGCTATTTATTTAATTCCCCTTTTCGTTTCTTTTAATTAGCAACGTTTTGTAAAATAAATTTTCATTAACCCCGAGTCTTGTAGATGACCCTAGTTGGGCGCCCACGCACCGTCTTAACACATTATGTTACTTAATGCATATGAATGTTAAAACTGTCATATATCATCATATTTTATTTTATGGTATCAAATTCAGTATGTAATTAGAATGGAATGTGATGAAAAACGTGCTGATGCTTCTTTATTTTGACATTCTGTGATGACTTTGTGAAAGCGTTTGTAAAAACTTTGGATTCTCATCGGGCATATAATAAATAAATATTAAATTAATAATTTTAAGGTTCGTTTTCAATTTATTTGATTATAATATCATAAACGAAGCCTCTGTAGGGAGAGATAAAAACAGCCTATTTCAATATTTAAGAAATTCATGCCAGCATTTTCTTTTGCTGTCTGATGGACGTAGCGACAAACAAACATACATATGTTGAATAGCTACATTTTCATATGATTTATATGCACACAAAATCCATTAGTAGTACTTTACCAAGGTAACGTGAGCGTACTGCTATAGAAGAGATGTAATGTACTTATTTATTCATGTTGAAATACCCTCCCACGCCTTAAATGTATACCTAGCTATTCGCTGTTTTTGCTATACCAAAAAGAAAATTACTTGAAGGCTTTCTAACCTAAGGGTTTTGGATTGAAGAACTTAATAGGTTTACATAAATTTTAATATCCTTCAAGGCATTTTTGTATTATAGATATAGTGTAAGCGCGGTATCATCAGGAGAAAAATAAGTAGAACGTGGCTACTTATTTTTCTCCCGTGAAGGGTCATGATGAATTAATAAAGATATGTTAAAATTACTAACTTATACTACCGCAGTTACAAACATTTGCAATAAATATATAACCATATCCCTTTAATTTATTTTAAACTGACCGCACCCCTCACTTTCACTCGAGCTGACTTATAACAGCTAACAACAAATCTCCATTGGGTGTGAAAGAAAGACCAACCAACACTTTAAAATTCAGTATCATGACATACATTCGATCAATCCGTTATAGACGTGTGGTTTGATTAGTCGCCTGATACGCAAGCGACGCAGTTTGAATCTCAGCATCCTTGTGTGCAGTGATTTGACACTACGAGCGACCAACGGTCAGGGAAAACATCGTGAGGAAACCTGCTGATGTCAAGTGCAAAAGTAATTCAAAGACGTATGTATAGTACCTGAAACGGCGATGAACTCTCCAACTATTACGTTACCACTTTTCATCCATGATGAAAAGTGATTATTACAATACCTCTGCTTACTCCTACGGGAACCCGTCTGCGAAGGCGTCGGTATATATGACATACATTCCTTTATATGAAACAGTAATAAGAAATGGAGTTGCGCAAGGCGGCTGCCACTGTCTCCTTCACTCGCTAAACTCCACCCATATAATTGTCTCTTTCATGGCGTAGGGGGTAGCTGGGTTTATTTTTAGACTGGCTGGAACAACTTCGATAGAAGGTATTATATTTTGTTCATTGATTTCAGAATTGGAATCTAAATATAGCCTTTGTATAATTTGAGTTGTTAAATTGGACGCAGATTATTTTGACACAAACAAGATAGGAAGATATTTGTGAGTAAATACTATGGATGCTCACCTACTCCAGCAAGCGTGTTGAATTAATTATTGATTTTAAGAGGCTATGGAATAGGCTTGAAGAGATGATAGGTACTATCACCATATATACGGTTATCAATGAAATATTTAATCGTCAGATATATAGCTTACTTAGTATACTTTTGCGGTGTTCGTTGTTGGCAATAAATGTTAGAACCTTTTTCGGATTTTCTTTATTACCTAGCTCATAGCTGTGCCCCGCGATTTCACCAGCACCACGTAATTTTATGGGTGGCGTTATTTTACGGAACCCTTTTTTAAAAATAATTAAAGTTAGCCTAAGTTATTCTTTTTAACATCAGCTATCTGCTAGTGAAACCCCGTTCAAATCGATCCAACTAACCAATTAAATTCTTCGACGAATGTTGAAGTGCAATAATTTTCAATTACTATCATGTCTGTATTAATAGGTCAATATTTATGTAGAGATATGGAATAGGAAAGAACTTTGGTGACCTTTCACATTAAAACAATGTTCTTCACTACCACGCTCATTGGCAACGTATCCTTGGTTGTAAAGGGGCGGTTATTGTGTGGGTAGTTTGATAACTGTTTAATTAGCTTATTCTTCGAACGGCTGTAATTACGTGGAAATATAGCGGTAAAGTACGTGAGCGGTATTAAATTACTTGGAACGAAATTTTACTTAATTATTAAACTGCTTTATATTTGGTATTCATATTATATTCCTTTTATATTTAAATTGGTTATTTATTTATGACAGTCTATGAAATACGTATTTATATAAATATACTAGCGGACGTCACGCGGTTTCACCCGTTCCCGTGGGAGTACGGGGATAAAATATAGCATATGTTACTCGCAGATGATGTAGCTATCCAATTAAATATAATTTAAAATTTTAAGATCGGTCAAGTAGTTTCGGAGCCTATTCAATGCAAACAAACAAACAAACAATCAAATCTTTCCTCTTTATAATATTAGCGTAGACTAGCTGTGCCCCGCGGTTTCACCTCCGTAGATTTAGTTTCATCCTTATTGGCGCGGAACCCTAATAATTTTAATAAATAAAAGTAGCCTAAGTTACTCCTTGAAACATCAGCCTGTGAAATTCCCGCTAAAATCGGTCCAGCCGTTTCAGAGATTACGTGGAACAAACAGACAGATAGACCGACAGACAGACAGAGAAAAATTTAAAAAAATTGTGTTTTCATGTCTGTTATTTCTACCATCATAGGTTCAAGCAGAACGTGCTAAGAACTTTTCAGCTTTGACGTTTCTTATTGGTACCGTACAATTAAACGTCAAAGTCAAGTCTAAGAAGTTCTTAATTTGCGCTGCATACACGATCATAGTTGGCCACCTGTATAAACACGCAACCTACTTTTTTTAACGAATAAGACAGAAGGCAACAAAAAGGTATCGTGTATATGTTGAAGCTGGGATAAGTTAGTTCCCACCGTGTTTGTTTTGAATCTTGTGAGATGTTACTGAGATGTAGTAACGTCATTATTCTGTTTGCGTCTCGAAGCAGTAGTGATTTTCTATTTTAGGTTTCCTTTATTACGTAAGCAGCTTGGTTCCTGAAAAATTTTCTAGTTCAATGAATATATTTTATTGACGTGTTTGTGCTCCAGTAACTTGGATGATTATTCTTTTCTGGAATCGATATAGTTGGTATGTATTATTACACTTATAACTTCAGTAGATTGTTTTTAAAATCAAATTATAATATCCTTATAGCTTATAACAAAAACATTTTATCTTTACTAATCCAATGGGTATCCCTAAAATATTATAAAAGCGAAAGTTTGTAAGAATGGATGTTTGTTACTCTTTCACGCTTAAACTACTGAATGGATTTTAATGAAACTACAATGATATAGCCAACTCAGATAAGTCAGAATAACATATAGGCTACTATTTATAAAGATATTGTCTGAATTTTCCAAAATATTAAGGTAATTCAAATACAGCGCAGACGGACTTGCGGGTACCAACTAACTAATACATTATTTAGTTGAAAAAAGCGCCGTGGTGGTTTCGGGGTTTAAGTAGACACCTGCTACGCAAACGATACTATATTGCATGTGTAGCATTTTATTCAGCTCTGTTTTCCACTTTCATAAAACATGTTATTTCATGCGAAAAAAGTAAAAAAATATATTTCCATCCAACGATTCTGTTAATAAATTTGCTTCGCGGAAGTTATGTAACGAAATTGAAATAGTCATTAGCACGTGCCATAGGTTATTTGGTACTATTGCTCTCAATCGTATAGAAAAATCGATATATTGCCTTTGGTGGGCCAAATCCCACCGATAGATATCGAAAAATGCATTATAATATATCTAATCAGATATACGTGTAAATAGTTCACGATTAATTCAGTTTATTCTGAGTAAGTAGAGAACTTGAACCCTGACAAATACAAGTATTTCTTATTCTTATTTCGTAGTAATTTACTCAAGGAAAATGTCGTGTCTCGTCTTAGACACGTTATTAGGTTAAGTCAAGTCAAGTGGTTTAAGCCACCCTTAGACCCTCGACATCACTTAACTCGAAGCTTAGTAACTAGGGAGTGGCGTTGACATCGTATTCATCCGTGTCTTTTATGATACGGCACTATTCCTAATCCAATTAATTTTATTGTCATGTTATTGAACTACTGCGGTGACCGAGTGTTTTGAATTGTCATCTGCTGCTCATACGAAGCAATTTTTAACCACACTGGTCGGGGGGCCTACCATCATCGGTTTAAGTGGGGCGTCATAAGATCATATAAGTTTGACGTTTCATTTTGGTACCATAAATTAAACTTCAAAGCTAAGATTTTCTTAATACAATTATAGTTGCCCCCTATAGTAATAAGATTTTATAAAAACTTTAATAACTTGATACCACGCTACACTAGCTTTAAGATAAAGGAAGACAACGTGAGAAAATCTGCATAATTCAGTATGTAGGTAGAGTGCTTGAGACGCGGATAGAGGCACTTAAATTATTACGTAGGCATTTAATCATCACACACTCACTCTCTACCGAAGATATTTGCCTCTGCGTACCACCTCGGGAAGCCTTCTAAGAAGGTGTCACTTTACGTACATTAATAAAGTTTTCTTATATTCTTTTCTGGTAATATCTTTATAGCCTATGGCTACTAACCTTCAAACAACAATCCATCCCGATAGTAAACGGTTACAACCAAGTCGGGATATCAGAATGTTCACAATGTTAGCAAGATATGAAGTATTTACGAGTAGTAGGGCACTTTGATTGTAGAAAAAACTAATGTACTCGTGTAGAAAAACGACATGGGTACTGTTCGTCTGTTCAGCTGTATATACGTATGTATAGTGTGAGAGCTAAAAGCTCCCACGAACAACTCCAACTCACTTCGAGAGATTGTATCAAAAAGTATCATAATAAGTTAGTCTACCTAATAAACTGGTGCCAAAGAGTTGTTATTAGCCTAACAAACTGCAACGTTTCTTTATTCAACCAATTACTTAGATACGGATTGAGCCAGACACTAGTACGCCCACAACAATACGATGAATGAACGAGTAATTTTTGTCGAGTGCCTAGTCATCCTAAATAAATGGCTACAGTGTACCATGACGGCGTAGTTAGTCGGTCCCACACAGTATAAATTTCCATGGAAAATTTTGCCTATAAAGCATTCGATTGCTTTATACATAAAGTGCGTAATAAACACAAGGAGACGGCGGACATACGTACTTGGCTCGTATAGGTACGTGAGCATGAGTACAGCCATGACAGTTTGGGGTTTCTATCCATTCATGAATGTAAGGACTTACGTCAGCAGCTTCCCCCTAGGAGGCGCGGCCCCCTCGCAGCCAGCTCACGGCTGGAAGGGGGCTGACGTCAAACCTTCGTGCAACAAGTGCTCGAATAGAACATATAATAGGTACCCAGGTATAGTAACAGGGCTATTTTTAACCAGCCGAAAAGACTTAGGTGCGTTTATATGAGTGTTAAACAAAACCCAACCGAATACCCCTTGATGCGATATTTGTCGTGCTTAGGAAGTTTGGCTGGTGATCGAAAGGAGTTTGATTCTTATAAGAATGTCTTCATTTACTGCTTACTCATCAAGTACCTGATAAAATCGAAACACTTTGAAGAAGAACCTTAAGATTGATAAGAGGATCCTAACTTAAATGTATATAATGCTGACACATAAATCTTGACTTAAACTGTAAAAAAGTTGTGATACATTTCAATTCCACCTCGCTGCATTTATCGTAACTCAAGAAGATAAGAGGATCACCTTTGTCGCAGAGCAGAGCGCATTAAGAACTTCTGAGCTTTGCAGTTTCATTTTTGTACCGTAAACAAATTTAGTGTCTCCAAGATCTACCGATTTAGATTGTGTGCAGTCAGTGTTGTTTTCGAAGACCTACCAACCTACTTACACTGAATCCTCCTTTTCATATGAATTCTCCTAAAATTGGAACTCAGCAATTTGGACAATCAATAGTAATTGTTTTATAGTTATAACCTCAGCTACAGGCATAGTAAGGAGATAAAAGAAAACAGATTTTAAGGTTTGATTAAAGTTGGTCTTGTAAATTCCCGTTTTGTAAAGAAATTTTTGTAGCAGTTTTATAATATGTAGAATAGATTAGTAGATAACAATTAGAATCAATATATGATTCAAAATATGAAGAAGTATGCATGTACTTAAGTCTTATTTTATACCCCCTTTCCCCATAACCTAATAAAATCCTTGTTTTAGAAGTATCCTTACCTAATCTCTTTTTGTGTACGGATTTAAAAAGAGATAGATATAGATTTAGTCCGTATTTGGTATAGTCTTGGTTTAAACTATGTTTTGTAATAAAAGGGTTTATATTGTAGAAACTTGGTACTATAGAATGTAAAACAATTTCAAATAACGAAATGTATGTCAGGTATTTTTAGCTCCACGCAATAATATTCCAATCAGTCACGCGCGAGTTCTAAAGCCAAAGTAGTTTGTTGCCCCTTTCCGCTCATATTATTCACAGTGTTTCCGTTCTACGTACGTAAGGGTGAGTGTACGTTGGGACAGAATATATACTTATGCTCACGATTGTACTCCCCGAATGGGCAGGTACTGGGGGCTAACGATGATATTTTAAATTGCGTGTATTAAGAACTAGCTTTGGCGTTTAACGGTACGGTTTTACGGTACAGAAATGAAACGTCAAAGCTCAGAAGTTCTTAATACGCTCTGATTAATGCGATGATGATAGGCCCTGATGTTCTGTATAGTACACGCACATTTCTAGGGCTATTTTTAGTCCCATATAATAGGGGGCGAGCATATTGCCATTTAACCGGGCACTAATCCTGACTCCTAGAGGAAAATTACAGATGAATGAATGGACGTTGGGATAGAAAGGTCAAATAAATTAAATCCAAAGGTCACATCTGGACTTTTCTATGTAATTGTACGCATGGAAGTGGCACTCGGTTTGATACTCCCACGCCGTTTATTTTGTACTAGCTGTGCCCAGCGGTTTCACCCGCGTAGATTTTAATTTCATGATTGTTCACGGATCCCTAATTTAAAAAAAAATAATCTAAGTAGCCTAAGTTACTCCTTGTAACATAAGCTATCCGTCAGTGAAAGTCTTGTCAAAATCCGTCCAGCCGTTTTCGAGATTACCCGGAACAAACAGACAGACAGAAAAAAAATTTTAAAATTGGTTTTTCTGTGTCATTACCGTGTATACTTTCATATGCATTGAGTGAAAAGCTGTTATTTTGGAATGACAAACAGACACTTCAATTTTATTTATCTGTATAGATAAAAAAATATATACTTAATTGTATTCATGTCGTAACTTACATACATACATCAATGCTCACCTTCTGCCTTCTCAGATGGATCCCCGAAGGGGTAGGCAAAGGTGTTACATTACTCTGAAGATGATTAAGTGCCAACGTGACAGGTGTAGAGTCCATCGCCGTCTTAGACACTGTATATACGTCTCTGAATTTCTCATTAGACATAAAGTAGGTCTCACGACGGCGACGTTTGCCTGCACCGTAAAGCTACTGATAAATCACTGCACTTAATGTTTGGAATAAATTATCTGTATAGACCACTGGGTTTTGCACATTTTGAACTTGTGTCTCTTGCGTAGCAAACGATTACTAAAACTCTTTCAGTATCTTCCATACCTATATATATCTCTACATCTATACATACATACAGAATTGAAGTGTCTGTTTGTAATTCCATAATAACAGTTTTTCACTAAATACATATGAAACTATACACGGTACTGACATAAAAACCAATTTTTTTTTTTTTCTCTGTCTTTCTGTCTGTTTGTTCCGAGTAATCTCCGAAACGGCTGGACGGATTTTAACAGGTAACTTAGGCTACTTAGATTTTTAAAAACATTAGGGATCCGCGGGCTACCATGAAATTAAAAGCTACGCGGGTGATACCGCGGGGCACAGCTAGTTTATATCTAAATAAAAGATCTCTGTGGACAAAGGACAAACCAACAATAACGATTTCACATATTTAGTAATTCGAGTGCGACTGCAAATAGCGTCTAGGTCACAATACAGGTTTAAATATAGAAATCCATATCTGGGCACGGAGAGAATATAGAGTCACAAGCACCCGTAGGGTGGCTAATATCACCCCGTCCTACCTTCTACAACCTCCATGGTTAACTAAACCATGTAGATTACTAGGATAGATATGTTATGTAAAAGTATTATTTACATTTTTCTTTACATTACTTACGTCAAAGATATATATATATATATATATATATATATATATATATATATATATTACTAATTGTGCCCTGCGACTTCACTCGCGTAGATTTAATTTAATATATATAACTCCAATGTTTTTTTTAATTAAAGTATAGTAAGACCTATGTTACATTGAAAAACCAAGTTATAATTTTTTCTCTGTCTGTCTGTTTGTCTGTTTAATCGGGTTTACCTGGTAATCTCTGAAACGGCTGGACCGATTTGAACGGGACTTTCACTGGCAGGTAGCTGATGTTGCAAGGAGTAACTTAGGCTACTTTTATTAAATAGAAATATTAGGGTTCCGCGACATGAAACATGAAACTAAATCTTCGCGGGTGAAACCGCGGGGCACAGCAATTTTATCATATATCTGCATTTTGAATCATTCAAGTAGCGCCATCTTTTATGTAGATGGAAAAGTAATCACAACTTGAAACTTCTGTATAAAGTTCACTCAGAGATCCGAAAGCTCGCTTAGTACTGCCATCTATTGTAAAAAAGTAACATGTCTGTGAATGCTTCGTGGCCTCGTAGCCTCGTATACAATAGTTTACTGCAATTCCCACTAGAGTAAAATTTAAACCTTTGGGATATACGAACATACATCGAACATTCTTCTTACTAGACAGATGTCGCCACTCTTGAGGCGAATGGCCATACAGTACCCAAACAAATATATACGTTGAGGATTCCTTAGCTAAAATACTGGTCTGTCTGTTATTATAAATAACTAGCTGACCCGGCAAACGTTGTTTTGCCATACAAATAAAAAAAAAATTTAGGGGTGGACTACCCTTAACATTTAGGGGGATGGAAAATAGATGTTGGCCGATTCTCATAGATACCGGATAAGCACAAAAAATTTCATCAAAATCGGTCAAGCCGTTTCGGAGGAGTATGGCAACGAAAACTGTGACACGAGAATTTTATATATTAGATGTCATGGTGACAGCATTTGAACGTTCGTGCGCGATTTTTGTTCAAACTTTCAAACGCATGACGGGGATAACTTAAATTTACTATCTATGTGTTTTAGAAGTTATATGAAAATGACAGTGTTTGCTGTGTTTGCTTGTCGCCTGTTTCGTATTGGATGACAGTGTTTGAAAATATGATGGATGTGCGGGAGCAGTGGTGGCCATCATATTATACATACAGTGGTTGTTAGTTAAGGAAAATTAAGCTTTTTTTCACTTAAGTAATAATTAAACTTCCTATAAGACCGTATACAGGCTTGCTTGAAATTCAGCGAGGTATGCAAAGTCAACCCCAATTAAATTCTACAGAATTAGTTTGTTTTAGCCAGGTACTTAAAAATAACGCCCGTTAATTTTATTTCATACATAGTTAGTTGATATTGAACAATTTTGGGCCCATTATTTCCGTAATGTTCACATTTCACCTAACCTTCTAATTTTTAACTTACATTTAGGGGAATCAATACGCAATACCTTACTACAAGCAATACCTTACCTGAATTCGATACATTAACCCTATGCAACCAGGCGTACCAGGGGCTCTTTAGGACGTCCTTAAACGTTAATCAATAACAACATTACATAGTTGAGCAGTGTAATCTGCTTAATAAAACTTTTTCCTATTTTAAAGGATTTTTATCAACATAACTCACTCGAAAATAGCCAAAGGATTCGACCAGGATCGATCTACGGGATCAAGAGAGCGAGGAGAACGGGAGAGCGACGATAAAATAATTAACAGAAGTGAAAAACCGCCGACTCCATGAGGATATAGTATTCACACACTACTCTTATTATCATCATCACGCTCGTGCCCCTCTTATTGCATTATTTAGGTTCTATAAATATTCTTTTGCTATTCATTTAGGAAATAATAGTTTGAATCAAAAGTAAACTTTACGGTCAAGTCTCACTAACTGTCGATTCTGTAAATGTTCGATGGCTAATGATCTACGGGTGCGCACGCGCACTGCGCATAGAAAAGACTTCAACGCGTGCACGTCTACGAAGGTAGGGCCTCTATTAAACATCATGTTTGCTTATTAATAATTTTATTACACTATGATAATAGCATTTCGATAGTGTATATAATAGCATTTCACAATATTTCATACCATATTTCCAGATTTCTATATTACGACATGGAATACAACTATAATAACAAATTATTTATTTTATTATTTAGTTAATATTGTAATTACTAAAAAAAAATTAACTATTTATTGCTTTCGGGTAACGGAAATAATTTGAAGCGATTAGGGAAAAAAATCAACAGCTACAAAGGTGTATCTTTTATACTTTTCAAATCTACCTGTGGCCTGTGGGTCCCGTGAGCTTTTCTTGGAATGGCGAGTGACTCGATCGAACAATAAATAGTAGAATCCTTCGGCGGCCATTATCTTGGCATCATCATCACGCAGCCACAGTGGGAGCTTTCAAAGCTGCGGGGAGGGGTCGGCGGGCGGGAGGAGGAGCGCTGAGCCTCGCGAGCCTTCGCCTGGCAGTGCCGCGCCGGCTGCGACGCAGTCCGCATGCTGCTTGTCCAACGTCTTTAATTGTCAAACACACATAAACATAGCTGAGAAGTGCTTTTGAATTGTGATAAAACCGATTGAGTGACCATTATTTACAAAGTTTAATTCAGTGTTTGGGTGGACGTACAGAGGAAACAATAGTAGATAGTGCGGTGTCACGTGTGTTTACGAATGAATGTGACGGCGTAGGCGCAGCAATCCCCGTGAGATATTCATGCGCGCGCAGGTCGTCGCGGCCATGCTGCATACCTGACGAGAGCGAGTGCGCGAGTCTGCGCGAACGGGACACAGCGAGTGTTCCCGACGCGCTTCAACATTCGCTGAAGAGGAACAATCCCTGCAATGTTTTTGTCGGTGTCATGAGGAGGATGTGGCGATGGCACGTGGCGCTGGTTGCGCTGGTGCTGCTGACGGGCACGCGCGCCGCCACCGAGCAGATGCAGTCCCGCGCCGTCGACACCGGCGTAGACCTTCGAGTGCCTGAAGACCAGCCCATCGGTACTGTTGTGGGTCGGATCCCCACCAAGCCTGGTTTTACATACCGCTTTAACGAACCTCCCAAGGAGTTCATCCTCGATCCTGTATCCGGTGAGATAAGGACTAATGCAGTACTCGATAGGGAGGCCATGGACCGCTATGCATTTGTGGCACTATCCAGTCAACCAACTTATCCAATTGAAGTGCGATTAAGAGTGACAGATGTAAATGATAATTACCCCGAATTCCCCGAACCAAGCATAGCGGTAGCCTTTTCTGAGAGTGCAGCGGCGGGAACAAAGTTGTTGCTCGACGCCGCTACTGATAAGGATTTAGGGGAGAATGGTATCGCTAACGACTATAGAATTGTGGACGGAGACAACGAAGGGAAATTTCGGTTGAATCTAACAGTTAACCCAAGTGGTCAAACATCTTACTTACACTTGGAAACTACAGGGAAACTAGACAGAGAGACAACGGACTTTTATGTATTGAACATATCTGCAAGAGATGGTGGTAGTCCACCAAAATACGGGTATCTACAAGTAAATGTATCAATTTTAGACGTTAATGACAATCCACCGATTTTTGATCAAAGTGACTTTTCAGTATCGTTAAACGAAAGTGTTCCACCGGGTACGACCGTCTTAAAAGTAACAGCAACGGATAGTGACTTGGGTGATAATTGTAAGATTTCTTACGAAGTAACGGATACAGAAAAACAATTTGCAGTTGATCCGGAGTCTGGAGTCATAACAACTACAAAAAAGTTAAATTGTCCTAAATATTGTACAAATACAACTTGCAATATGACCTGCGTACTGACTGTCATTGCAAAGGATCACGGTGTACCTAGACAGGATGCGCGAACTTACGTTACTGTTAATCTTATCGATGCCAATGATCATGATCCAGTGATAACTTTCACGTATGTACCACCGACAGCAAACTTTGCTACAGTTGATGAAAATGCAAAAAACAGTTCTTTAGTAGCAGCTATCACAGTTACAGATTTAGATGCTGGCCTCAATGGAATCACAACAGTGCGCATAGTAGCAGGAAACGAATTGAACCATTTTCGTTTAGAAAATTCTTCAAGCGTGTACATAGTGTATGTAAATGGTATTTTAGATAGAGAGGAAATAAGCAAATACAATTTAACAGTAGTAGCAACTGACAAAGGTGCACCTCCTCGTACAGCTACCTCATTTTTAGTCATTCATGTGAATGATGTCAATGACCATGAACCTGTATTTGAAAAATCGGAATATTCTGCAGTTATGAGCGAACTTGCGCCAGCAGGAACATATGTAGCTAGTATTACAGCTACCGATGAGGACACAGGAGTAAATGCAGAAATGTTTTACGATTTCTATGATGGGAATCAACACCAGTGGTTCTTTATCGATCATTTAACAGGGCTCGTAACAACAAAAGCAATGCTGGATCGTGAAATTCAAGGAACCGTAGAATTAAACGTTTCAGCTAGAGACGGAGGTCCGAATCCAAAATGGGCATACACTAGGTTAAAGATAACAATTTTAGATGAAAATGATGAAGCTCCTTGTTTTCCTCAAACTCTGATTAATGCAAGTATGCATGAAAATATAAAACCTGTAAAAGAAATACTAATACTCACAGCATCTGACTATGATCAAGGGACAAATGGTTCAATTTCTTATTATCTACCATCACACATAGAAAGAAAGTATCCTAATACATTCGTACTGGATCCCATCACAGGACAGTTAAGTACAATAATTGAACTAGACAGAGAAAAAATACCTGTATACGAATTGCAGGTACTTGCTAAAGATCAAGGGTTTCCTCCACAGTCCTCAACAGCTACAATTTTTCTTAAAGTTTTGGACGTGAATGATAATGATCCAGTTTTTTATCCCCAACGTTACATAGAAAGTATAAATGAAGAAGTTACTGCAGGAAGCACTATTTTACAAGTCAAAGCTTATGACTTGGATGAGGGAGAGAACGCTCGAATTATGTATAGATTAGAAAGTGGTGGAGATGGATACTTTGACGTTGAACCTTGGACTGGTAATGTGATATTACAGAAAGAGTTTCGTAAAGCTACTGAAACGATGTATACATTAAAAATATCGTGTAAAGATAAAGGTAATCGTCGAGCCTTTGAAGATGCTATTGTGGAATTAGTAAAAAAATCGCAACGAAAAAATTTAGATTTTGATGGTTACAATGGGTACACATTTAAAATACTTGAAGATGAAGGAACATCAAAGCCTGAAATAGGTCGATATGTTGGCAAAGTAAGTGCAAGAATATCTAGTGATTCCATTTCATATTACATTTTGGCAGGAGACTCAAAACATGTTTTTAAAATTGACGAAAAGAGTGGCATTATTTCTACAGATTCAAATGTTGATAGGGAGGATAAAATGACGTATCATTTGAAAATTATGGCTAAAACTGGTGTTACATTTGGATTTACAACAGTTAACATTTCTGTGCTTGATGTCAATGATAATTATCCGGTATTTATAGAAGATAAGGATGAAATACACATACCAGAAAATATGGCTGTTGGACAAGAAGTGTACTTTGCTAGAGCCACAGATCGAGATTCTGGCTCTAATCGAACCATATTTTATTCACTGAGTTATAATCCAGATGACAACTTTAGAATATCAGAGACAACTGGCGTGATTTATCTCAATAAACCTGTTTCGAATGATCCTGGTTCAGTCATGCCTATCGAAGTTACGGCTACAGATAATGGGAATCCTGCTCTAGCAACAAGACATGCAATATCTGCAATTGTCGACGATGTTAATGATCACACACCTGTTTTCGACCATACCTCATATGAAACTTCCTTACTGGAGTCCACCTTTGTTAACACTAGATTCTTTGCAATATCTGCCTCTGATGCTGATTTAGGTACAAGTGGAAGTATATCGTATTACATAGCAGAAGGAAATACGGATGGAAAATTTGGTGTTTTTCCGGATGGCTATCTTTATGTGAAAAATCCATTGGATCGGGAAGAACGGGATTATTATTCCTTAACCATAATTGCCATAGACCACGGAAAACCACCAAGATCATCTCAAGTACCTGTAGTGATACATGTTTTGGATGAAAATGATAATAGTCCACAATTTACAAATACTACATTCATATTTAAAATAAAAGAGAATGAGCCACCTGATACGTTTGTTGGTAAATTGACAGCGACTGATAAAGATATTGGTCGTAATGCCGAACTGACGTTTACTTTACCAATAGCGCAAAATGATTTTCGAATTGACTCTAGAAATGGTTTTATAAAAACTCTGAAATCATTCGATAGAGAAAGTTTGGCTCTCAGCACGGGACAAAATTATATTACTCTTACAGTAACAGTGAGTGATAATGGAAATGTGCAGCTAACTGATTCCGTAAGGGTGACGATTTACATAACAGATGTCAACGATAATGCTCCTTTATTTATACGAACTCCTTACAAGGTTGAAGTTTCTGAAGGTGCTGCAGTTGGGGCGTCCATAATGAGAGTGTATTCATCAGATGCTGATGAAGGTCTAAATGGCGATATTTACTATAAGCTAACAGGAGGTGATGATATGGGAAAATTTACATTAGATGAAGCGACGGGTCAACTATTTATTCAAAAACCTTTGGATCGTGAAACGAGCGATCACTATCAACTTACAATATTAGCACACGATTCGGGACAAACTGTGCGACTTTCTGCCACAACTACAATAACAATTGACGTAATGGATGAAAATGACAATGCTCCTATATTTACTCACTCACAAATGAATGTATCTGTCTTAGAAACAGAACCAGTCAACAAGAAAATAATACAATTCCATGCTACTGATGCTGATTTAGGGATCAATAGAGAATTACAGTATTCCATATCGTCTGGAAACAGAAAAGACGCATTTTTTATTGATAGCTATTCAGGCGAATTGTTTCTACACAAACAACTTGATTACGAAGACTTGGTGTCATACGTTTTGAACATCACTGCAACAGATAACGGAACCCCAAGCTTATCATCAAGTATATCGTTTACAGTAAACGTGATAGATGCAAACGACAATGCGCCTATCTTTACTAACACAGCCATCGTACGTCAAATAAGAGAGAGTATTCCAAAACACACTCCAATAGTAACAGTTACTGCTGAAGATCCAGACTCGGGCTTAAATGGAAAAGTGTTTTATTCTATTACGCATCAAGATCCAAACAATAACAAGCGACATTTTGCAATAAATAACATAACTGGCGTAATACATACCCTTTTGCCCATTGACAGAGAAAGTATCGATACGTTTCGAATAACTGTAGTTGCCTATGATCGAGCAGAGCCTCCTTCCACGAGGCTATCTGCTGAAAAATTAGTAACCGTCATCGTGGAAGATATTAATGACAATGCTCCCATATTCGTGTCAATGAATGCGGCCGTGATAAATGTAGAGAGAATAGGAAGAAGCGTCGGCCGCGGTATATTTATTATGAATCTTTTGGCACGAGATTTAGATTCTGGAACAAATGGATTAGTTACGTACAAGCTCATACATGGCGGGAACGACTTGTTTGATTTGCATAGAAGCAACGGTGCATTGACTTTGCGCTACCCTCCGGCAATGCCCGAAGCTCGTTGGAATCTTGTCGTAAAAGCCACTGATGAGGCAGTTCTTAGTGAACAGAAAAGTACAGAAACTTATCTGAGCGTGATCATGGGTGGCGCAGAACTTGAAGGGGTTACGTGGACTAATGTAGGGTCGATTACTGTCGCTGAAAATGAACCAGCGGGGACAGCCGTCTTAAATTTAACAAACAATTATAAATCCGGGCTAGAATATTACATAGTGAATGTGACTGGTGATAATAGGCAAGTGGACAGGTTATTTGACATAGATTCTTCACTGGGAATATTATCGACTGCTGTTTCACTGGATCGTGAGGCCGGTGTGGCTCGATATGAAGTGGAGATTTGCGCTGTTTCTGCTGGACCGCAGCTGAAAACAACTTCAACCAAGGTAAGTCAAGTAAAATTTATTTTGCACCTTATCTAAGGTCACGTTTCATTCGTTCATTTACACAATGAAATGTAATTTAAATCATAAATAATAAATATTGTATCAACTAAAGGTATTACGTGTTGTTGTGAAATAAATCAATACAAAATAAATCAATATTAATTTACGTTAAGATCGATTTGACGATTACGGAAAATAATTTTGTTTTACATTGTACTACATATAGTTAACAATTCAGAGTGGACAATCCAATTAACTTCGCATTGTCGGTAGAAGACAAAACATCGCTGCATCGGCACCATACTGTTGTTAAAATAAAAATAAAATTTAAGCGAATGCTCGTTAGCGTATGTCCGCTGGTGGACTCTAATCGGGGGCTCTAAATTACGATAAGTCGTGTCTCGCAAATGATATCAGTACACTCATTCTGAAACCTTTCAAAGATTACATTTACGTAAAACATAACGTTGTATGTAATATATTAGGTATAATTTAAAATTAACAATGTATAATATGTTACATTTTGTGTATGGTATCCATATTTTCAATTATATTCAATCCTTTTTCAGGCAATACAGCTTAACCTTCAAATTGCTAAGCCATTTCGTAATAGTGCCACAAACTTTAAGAGCAATTTAGTTATTTGTCCGGAGACAGAAATAAAAAGCACCTAAAACTGGTCGTGTGCTCGTAAAAGACCTCATCTTATGACGATACTCTGTCCCTCACCTCTGTATGTACAAAATGTTGAACGCAAGACATGCGGGTGAGACCACAAACTCAGTGGTCTCATATTTGCTACGTTATTGTCCACCGGTAATGGTAACTATGTTAATGCTGTTTGCGATTACACATTCTTTAAGTAGAGTGCCCCCATATTATTATGAATATCGAATTATCTAATAAAATACGTAAAGATAAACAAATTATATTATGGTTGTCATCATGCATATAAGAAGAAAATTCTTACTTTTAAATAGCGACAAGTAACATTCATGTGATGGGTGGTAGAGTTTTATAGTATGCGAATGTATGGTGACTATGGTGTAGCATGCTTTATAGTTTATAAGAGTACCCATGACAGATTCGATCATTTATATAACGACTTACAACATTTATATTCGATCATTTAAATAGCACACTAGTCTAGTCGGCAGATTGTCAAACGATAACACGAATAGGATTGTCATAAAATTGTTTAGGTTACAACCTCCTGAAGTAACGATGCGAGTTAATTAAAAAACTGCCTAGTGATTTCGTAGAATTTGAGATGGAGTCAAATTCTATTGTTTCTGACAAATAGTTTCAACGACAATCTAACTCACTAACAACACTTTTATAGTTCCAGTATAAATAAATAGTATTGGATTTATTAAAATTACTCGGAATCTTTCAATAAAATAACCAATGAAAACTTTAAGCTAACGTATTATTGCGATGCAAGTAACAAGTGTCACTTTTACTACTCGTATATTGTAATAAAACAGTACTTTTAACAACATTTTATTTTTAATGCAGACTTTTGGTATTTCGATATGTTCATTTACATTTATAAAGGCTTAACAACATGGAGACGTTTCGTTTCGTTCCGTACAACATTTATATCGTTATAGCAAATGATCTTTTTCGTAATTTAGTTCAAAGTGTTTTAAACCTCATGATGTCAAATTTGAATTTTATTTTTCACCCGTATTTTAAATAAGTAAAAATAATTGTATTAGCTGTAACTTTCAATGGCTTAGATTCGAATCAAATATTAATATTAAAATTGTTACTGTTAAGTGATAAGGAGATAAAATAATGCAACAAAATATACAATATGCATTTTTTTTTACAAATTTTCAGTATTTGTTTCACTAAAATAATATTTTTTTTATTATCTGTCAGGTTAAACTTATTACTTTATTTTACATTTGAAAATTACTCATGGCACTGCAAATGCATTGAGTAAAATGTATCTTTGATCACATCGTCTATGATATCGCAGTAGAAATGTAACAATGACCTTAACCGTGAAGGAAATACGCGCAATCCACTTACATACATCATCGAGTGGTATGATTGTGTGAAAGCGATGATTTGAGGCAAGGGTGAGAGGGGGGTTAGCTATCAACCGACACCGAAAGCGCATTAGGGCGCCGAGCTGCATTCCCCGGACTGATTTATGCAACTTGCACCCGCCGGCGCGGGCATCGACACTCGCCTTAATGAACCTACAAGTTACGTTATACTGTGAAATGGCTTTCATTATTTCACGCCAAAACTAATAGCGGTGTGTCTACGCTACATTTAGAACTCACTGCCAACGCTCTTTTGTCCCATTTGGTCTCTACTGCTTTAACACTATACATTTATAGCAAAACTCTTAGCTGCGCCCTGCGGTTTCTCGCGTAGGATGAACATTAAAATGTATTTTTGTAAAAATATAATTAATAACTTAAACTTTCATTGCATTTAGAGAACAGTTGTTAATATGGAATTATAAACAGACACTTCATTTATATTTATATTATATTCACACGCCTCTACTAAGAGCATAACTGATCACAATAAGTACTCTAAGTACAACATTATAAAGTTGAAGAGAGTTTTGTATTATAAGAATAACATAAATAAGGCTAATTTAATTTGACGAATAACAATAATCGTAACAGCCGATTTACCGTCGGTAGTTTTTAACATATTAGGGTTTCGGATTTTATCAATGGATTTATTGGAGGTTGGGGCGAATGTACCGATTGAGAAGGTACCTCAAAATGTTGAATTGACGTTTATTTTAACTTGTTACGTCGCCTAAATGCGTTTCGAGGCGCAATTGATAACAAGTTTGGGTGGCACGTCCTCTTAAAGCGTTATCGGTGAAAAATAAAACACTTAAATTACTTTGCTTTTCAGAGTTAGATAAACAAAAAAAATGGTGTATCTCTAAAATGCATTAAGTGATTTCCGTTCTCTTGTTTCAACGTACATACCAACATACCAGTGAGGTGGTACCTCGATGGGTTTTGGTTTCGCAATATCTTCATAGATAGTGGCTGTTCAAATCTGGTAGTAATTTTTTTCGCATACATTTTGGTTAATATCCGAACAATATTTTATTACCGTGTAGAACTTCTTGAACAATGGAACTAATTAATCATCAATGCATATAAATCGGAAATTCGAGTGAGAGTTCTAAGTGTTGCGGAGTTGCTGTTTGAAATATAAGTAACATTAAAAACTAGTTGATGTTTTAAGTAAGTACATTTAAGAAATATACTACGAATATTATTGAGGAGCTCGTGGCACAGTTGCTATTGCGCATATCATTCGATCAGCGAATTAAGCAACCATACGCCTAGCCAGTAGTTGGATGGGTGACCGCCCGAGTTCCCTCCGTGCCTCGGAGAGCACGTTAAGCTGTCGGTCCCGATTGCCAATTTAACATCTTTGGCAATCGTTACAGGTCAGTCAGAGGCCTAAGAGAGTCTAACAACTGGTTTAACCCAGATTGCCGATTTTCCTCGAAAAAGGGGTTGCGAAGGTCAGATGGCAGTCGCTTCGTATAAAAATCAAGTGATCAGCCACATCGGGCTGAACCAAGTGCCGACACCAAATACATGGGATTAAGGCCAGGGAGATGATGACTACGAATATTATTTGACTATTGCTTCTCGGTGAACCTGTATATATAATCTAATGAAAGTTAAATAGAATTTGAAATATGTTGTTTCGTATATTCAAATATACATACGTACATACATATGCTCACACCTATACTCCCTGAAGAGGTAGACAGAGGTGTACTTAAAACACACCCACATTTCATTAGTTTTGATTATGTCCTATATAAAAGAGGACGAGTCTATTTACCTTCATCTTTACTTGATAATTTCAAATGTAAAAAATCAATAATAAAATATTTCCCGAACCCAATATCTTGAGTTCCGTGAGTTCCGAGTAGTAACTAGCTTACGATCACTAGACCAACAAGGCAGTCTCAAAGTATGTGAACGCCAAAATTAGTAGATACCTATCACTCTTATTTTAAAGCGTTCAAAGCCACTTTTCCCATCTTTATCCTTACAACTAGCAATCAAATTGAACTTAATTAGCTACACAGTAAAGTTCACGTAGAGTCACCTGCAATTGGCGCATTAGTAGATAAACCCGACTGACAAGTTGCCGAAACCGATCGTGACTTGGGAACAAAGTGGAATAAATAAGGCACAGCGAAATGCTACCACACCACTTCTAGTTAATTGTATTATTGCGCAGATATTGTATGCAATTAGAATATAAAGTGATATCACATGAATATTAAATGAACTCACAATATGTATCCACTCTTTTATCTTTCGAACAACGTTGAGATATTTATTGATTATTACATGATAATCGACTAAAAATATAGTACTAACACTAAAAACCATAAAATTAAAATATATTATTATTCTTTCGAACTATGTTGTAAATGACTGAAACTTGAATGATATTTAAGTCTTTATGTTTCAAAGGTCTGCTTGGCTTGAGGTTTCGAGATTTGTGTTCAAATCACGAGTTGAAGGTGTATTTTTTAGGTTTTCCTGTCATTAATGACTTTCGCACTTGAGTATCTTCCCAAAAAAGTTTTTTTATACCTTATTTTTTCATATCTTACCTTTGGGACTATTTTAAGGAGGCAAGACTAGAAGTAGACTACAGTCAAAGATTTCTTTCTTCTGTTACGATATTATTATGAGTGAACTATTTTAAATTCCTGATTAAGAGGTCTAGTAATTAAACAAAACCACATTCTTTGCCTGTTACGGATATTTCTCATATTTGCAATTAATACGAATCTATCTATTCTTATCTGAACATTGATCCGCTACATTATAATCAGTTAAATTACTTTATTAAAAAACTCAATAACAACTCTAGAGCTCGACAGGTTTCTATCAAAATAATAAAATTGCTAAATTATTGGCGAATAGCGACATATACGATAAGTTTATTGTAACTGTTTCCTGTTAACATCGACACCTCGCTCCGCGCTAATTTCATGTTTATGTTAATGGTGTAAATTATTTTTGTTATTCGAAGTGTATATTCTCTTTTCCCCCATAAAAGGCCTATAATATTAGCATATATGGCCCTGGTATAACGTTACTAAGATAAACATACAAGACGTGAACATAGAATATTTAAAATATTGACAAAGATTTTTCCAACCATCATTTGAATGATTTATCTGTATATAATGTTATTAGAACTAGTGTTAGGGATTTTGCTGTCCCATTTAGATAAGTAAGGACTAGACATTATTATTGTATGTAGTACTATTTAATTGTTGTAGATACGCGTATTTATTCACTTGTCCTGACTAGTCAGTCATTTCGACTGTCAATTTAATTAAGTCAGTCGACTGAATGATCCATCAACTTATAGCTTAAATCCCTCTAAATTTCACATCAAAGATCAAGACGTTTTACAGAAAGACTTTTCTCTAGGTGTAGCTTACAATTTGAATTCACATTGCTAGAGTATGTGTGTGTTTGTGGGTGCGTAGCTTGGTCTGTTTTAGCATCTGGAAATATTTTCGATATCTGCAGGTAATCATAATAATAGATTGTTTCTTGACAGTCTTTCGACTGGGACCGCTTTCTTATCGTTGTTGACTGTAGTGGCCAGTGAAGCGTGACCTTCCTCGCCCTCCCGGACATTCCTACGCGGAGGCTCAGGCGGGGACATTGATCAGACTGTCATGGGCCTTGCTTAATTGGACAGTTTATGTGTGTGCATTCATGTGAAGTGTAACCGGTTCCTAGGGGCCTGTTGCTTTCTACGTCATACATCGGTGTGTATGGATAGTTACGAGCGCCGTGTGTATGTAGTCCATAAGTTTGAACTTGTATGAAGTTTATTATGATTTGTGTATCATTGGCGGAGGCGTGATGGTAGTTCGGTTGGAATGGACCTGTACCTGTCGTTTTTATTGCGTTACGTGCCTGCCTTCTATCTACTGTGTCAAGTATAGAGTAATACTAAAGTTGGTATTACTACTAAAGGCCCGCCTGTCTATCTGTAAGCCAATGTTGAGGAGACATAAATGTGTAACTTGCATAATTTCATGGAAGTAGTTCTCGTTTTAATCATGACTTGTGTGATGGTGGAGTCATTCACCTGCCCCGTCAGGGTCGTGGTGGATTCCATTCCCGCAGAACAAAATATGTGTATGGGTTGCTTTTTTTTATGTGCCTAGGTGCATTGTTTGTGAACTTTTATTACATGCGCGGCACCCACGATGCAGGGGATCCTAGTGGGGGACTTTGATTGATAAGTGCTATTAGATAGGTAGGTAGGCTTGATTATTAATCTTGTACACTAAATACACGTGTTTATAAGAAATGGTGACATTATCAATTGTATTAATATTGATAGATTTATTGTCCTCATATTAAACGCTTACCCATAATGATCTTCCAAAGGAAAGGGAGTGGAAAAGTAAGTTCAACTAATGACTATAAGTATATGTTTATATATTATATCATTAAAACGTTTGCATAAGAATCAATTTGAAATGGCTGTACTCCCTTGGAAGCAAGCATGTGGAGCTCCCAATGGCTTTTAATTCTACGTGAAAATAACCGCCTTGTAACATAAAGACTGCAAACCTCACGCCTCCACGACGTTTCGATGCAAAATTGATTTCCTGATGCTATCTAACCTCCCGAGGGAAGGCTGGATAAATAAATACTTAACGATAATCTTCGGAGATCTGAGACAGGCCAGAGTTACAGCACGCCGAAGATATTATTGCATTTTAATTCTGTACTCGACACACCTCCGTCGCATTACGGTTTGATATGATTTAGTGCGTTATTGTGTGTGCCAGTGCTCAACCCTCGCATCGCGTTAAGTCAAATAAATTTCGGAAAGGCCCGTTGAATGTGTGGCCCTGGATCTTGATATCTCGCAAGTAGAACCTACTAAATTACAATTAGGGGTTACGCACAAGGCTGTCCACTTTTTGTTTATTCTTAAAAAGTGATTCCTACTATAATTATTATATTTTTATTTTCGTAAATCACAATAATAACACCATGAAGCAAGAATACGTTGAAACAATAAATATCTCAATTGGACCGAAAGTACAGGCTAGCAAAGTACAAAAAATAATTGAATATAATAATTTTGACTAGCACAACACACATATTGAGAATATTTTAATTCTTTACTTTTGAGCAATTTAAATAGTAAAGTAAACTTTAGTATATGATTGCCAACCCTAGCTTATGCATTTTGACACATTGCTTTCGACCACGGTTCCTTTTCCTTTGCACGGTTTTCATTTTATTAGCAAATATTTTGACGTATTTGTGAATATTTATGCAGATTGTGTAAGTATATTTTGCTGTTTGAGTTAAAAGTGTAGTTTGTTAAGGTTTACCATACAGGCAGTTTGTGCTGCAAGTGTAAGCATTTTGTGATGATAAAGGCATATTAACGTTTTGAAATATCTAGAATACTCTTAATCTAACCAATCTCTAAAATTAGACGTAGCCATTAGTATTCTCTCGCCTCGTTCGTCAACCAATACGTTTTTCCAAGTATACTGATTTATCACACTGCGAGCTTTACGGTGAAAGGAACCATCATAAAGAATCCTGCATACGGTTACAGATAACCAGCACGTTTTTATCTTTAGTGAGAAGTTATGACCACCCTACAGGAACCCTTGTAGGAGTGACCAACCATTTTGCGTAAGATTCTTAACATTTCATGGTTAAATTTATCCGGTTAAGATTTGTATCAATAGGCAAATTGCAATGGTACTTAAATAACACTATCTAACGGCTGCCAAGTGAAGGTATGACCCTGTAGGCTCTGTAGGCCCTATTGTAATATCAGATCAATAAATCGGATTGGATTACATCGGTCCCTTTGTAACTGAATTAGTCTTAATTATGTGTTGTCATTTATGGAATATTTATGAACAAGTTAGCTGTACTATATTCCATACTTACTATAAACTTCTTGTAACTTAATCTACGTTTACTTTAAAATCCTTAGAGAAATCTCTCTTTGGATTATTTTTTGTGATTTTCTGTTCTAAATAAACTATCTATCAGCCAAATCGGTTCCATGTTTTCGTGATTAAGTAATAATCATAGCAATACCTAAGCTACTTATTTACCTTAATAACCAGAAAGTTATTTAAGCAACGTTAATTATTAAACTGTTCAACCTCAACACTTGCCTTGCTTCTGAATATAATTTGAAGATAAATCTTCGAATTTTAAATGTTCGATTTAGTGCCTCATGGGGCTCCGAATGGATTTCAACATAAACCGCAGCCAAATACATAAGTATAAATGGCACAATAAAGATGCATATGTACGCAGGTATTAATCCCTTAGCGCCTCAGGTCTCAGGTGAATATGTAAGCAATATGGAGAACGCACTGATTCTCGCCTTCCGCGGTAGAATCTCGTTTAGTACAACGATAAAAGTTGTAAAATGCAAATGGCGTTAGTGAAATGTTAAGAATCTTACGCCCACGCCCAGCTTTGGCACCGTTACTTTATTCAACCTTATATTTTCACATTTGTATTTCATATGTATTTTAGATTATATTATGCGTGCCTAGTTAACTCAATTGCTTGTCAAAACTCTTATACGGACTTAATAACTGGTTACGAAGATGGAATGATTACTATGCATTAACGGTTCTAAATGGCACTATTGAGTAATTGCTTATTTTATATCTTGTAGATGTCACGAATGAAATAATTGCATAATATGTTTCAGTTTATTTTAAAAAGTTATTTTGTTAATAATAGAGGCAATACTTTGTTCTATGTTAGTGGTGATAAGTATTGATGTATGTCGTCGCATGTGTTGGTGAAACAATAGATCGTGCCATAGAAGCCTACATTTCATTCAATAATTGCAGAGGGCGCGAGTGCCGACCGACCATGATCAAGCTCCGCACGGCAGCTAAACGCCATTTTGTAACTAGGGACGTACCACACCAATAAAATTAAGTCGATGATTTCTCTTCTAATCAATTAACTAGTACGGTTATTAATAGTATATGAATTATTACCCAGGCTTCCATTTCGTCCTAAATATTTAACTGGAATTGCATTAAGTTTTATGATTATTTCAAATGCAAGGCATGGAAATTTATAGGAAAATTACATAGATACTAGTTAATACCTGACTATTATATCGAAAATATAATTGAGAGGAAAAGAGAAGTCTTGATGGTATAGAATAGTATAAGTAGGATAATCAAGCACGAAAATGTTCTAAGATTATTGATTTATTTGGATAAATTGATTATAATTGCGCATGTATTTGTTCGCACTCGCTCCATACAATACCTAAAAATTACTCCTTGCACTTTCAAGGCTAGCTCTCAAAACGTGACGGCACCTGACTACTTCCTAGGTCTAGTGCGATACTGCGGACTACGAGGTGCTGGGTTCTATTCCACGGGTCGTGCTAAGTATTATTGGGTTGTTTCATATGCAATAATATCTCAATAACAGCGCGGAGTGTGGATTAGTGTCCGGTTGGTGACAATAGGCTTATTCACTGTTGCATGGGACTTAATCATAACTGGTGAAATATGGGTGAACTATAAGTAGATCTCTGGCTTCCCTTTTGGGGAATACAGGCGTGAGTATACGTATGTATGGAATTTATACAGATAAATAAAATTGAAGTGTCTGTTTGTAATTCCAAAATTACAGCTTTTCACTAAATTCATATGAAAGTAAACACGCTACTGACACTAAAAAACCAAGTTTTAAAATTTTTCTCTGTCTGTCTGTTTGTTCCGGGTAATCTCTGAAACGGCTGGACGGATTTTAACGGGACTTTCACTGGTAGGTAGCTGATGTTTCAAGGAGTAACTTAGGCTACTTTTATTTATTAAAATTATTAGGGTTCTGCGACAATAGCGATGAAACTAAATCTACGCGGGTGAAACCGCGGGGCACAGCTAGTTATAAATATTTATGTATGGAAGTAAGTAAGAAAACAAATACATCGAGTCGAAAAACGTGTAACATAGTTAAAAGAAATATTTGTTATAGTAGCTCGAGTATTTTATGAATCCTCCGTGGTCCACCACTATCCTGAGGAAGCGAGCCGTTAAAAATATTTAATTTGGATGGCGCGTAAACCATAATTATATGTTACATAGTTGTTACGATCCACAGTTTGTGAGTAAATTCAGTCCAATAGGTTGGGTATTTTCCTTCTGATTTGTTTGTAGATGCATATTGGAACTTGAAATATACTTAATCTATTACTGCTAAAGTGTGTTTTCTAATAAGGATTATGATTACTAATAAATCGAAAAAGTTACCATTCAGAATAGCGATCTTTTTGGCACCACTGACGGGAAACAATTATTATGTTATATTTGATAAGTGTTGTACGTTTATCTTTATTGAAATTGTATTAATTAATATAATATAATATGAATAATTGTGCTATAATTTGTATTCATTGTTAAGTGAGTTTCACATAATCGTGAACAATAGGTATCTTGGATAATCTTATCGTTGTGATGAGAATGTGTGTCTTTGAAAACTATAATCTTGTTATAAATTTTACAATGTAATATTCTCAGCTCCGACTGGTAAAAACACTATTCATTTAAATATCATTAATAAACATGAAATAAAATTAAAAGCTATGTTTCACCCACGTAGTTATAATTTCTCGGGTGGCTTTATTTCGCGACTTATTCAAGAACTGTGTTTTTTTTATGTACCGTCTTCTTTCATACAAATTTAGGGAAAAGCTGTTATTTTTTAATTACAAATAGACACTTTAATGTTATCTGTATATAGATATTGAAACGAAAAATAATACGTACGATCCGAATCAAAAATTATACGCAAAAGAAATTGTCAATAGTTGTGTAGTTATTAAGTTAACTCCATAGACACGAGTAGCTGTCAACATGTTCTCGCATTATGTTAATCTATTCTAGCTTTTCTCGGAGTGCCATATTCTGCCTAGTAGCCAAGCTCTCACATCGATTTCTAAAACTAAACGTCCTGCATTCTCACGACATGCATATTTTGTAATGTATGTAATAAACATTTCTTTGTCAATTTGACAAATACGTTTCATAAATTTATAAGTCAAAAAGATATAAAAACAAACAATAATTATTTTTATTTCTTAGTTAAACAAATAATGACACAATACAAACTTGCACCCTTACTTAAACTTTGTTCGAACGCTCAGCAGTTGAGATAGCTTTTGCCTCATTTCCACGCGTACATTTCCTGTGATCGAAAACGAGACAAAACATATACCAACTGATCAACCGGTATAAGTAAGGGGTTGGTGTTTAGGCAAGGTTTCATTGATTTAGGGCTACTGGAAGTCCGTCATTAAATGAAGCCTCACACTAGCAATTTAGACTATTTCTTGTTTTATTTTTTAATTCTATTTTTAAAACTTTTTTTGTCAATAGTGTTTATAATTTTGAAACAATATTCGTAATTGCCACTTTTACCTAACATATCGGATGTTAGTTGTTTAAATAAAAAATAAGCGTAAATATTAAATTAAAAAAGGCGAATAACCGACTACATTCAAATGATCACGTGAAGTCTGTGCCCAGTCCTTGAAAATGTTAAGCGGCAAATTTAAATAGATGTCTCTAAAACTAGACACCTATTTGCAAACACAGGTTCTACAACAAGTGTGAGAACGTGTCCGCTAGCACAAAACAACTCGGTGCTCCTTACCTTTAGTAATAAGCCTATTCAATAAAATAATTCAGTAAGTGAAGGGTTGAGAGGCTCCTTTGTTCATTCCCCCTTTTTAAATGGCCAAGAATTTGCAGATATTTATAAAGATCTTAATTATTGAAGCGTGGTCTGTGAATAATATGGGATTATGACATTACTATTCCCACAGATAAATTGGGACACTCATTTGGGAATACTAATTGTGTAATGTATTTTTTTAACAAAACCGATTGAACCTTTTTTTTAGAACGGGGGTCTACCATCATTGGATTTAGCAGATCGTTTTAAGATCTTCTGATCTTTGACGTTTCATTTTTGTACCGTAAAATTAAATATCGAAGCTAAGAAGTACTTAATACGCGCTGCTTAAATGATTATAGTTGGCCCCCTTGTAAGCTATGACTTGAAACTGAAACATCAAGTCTAAGAAGTTCTTTTTACGTTTCGTTGAGCCTTCCGAGGTATTAAGGTGAACCTAGCATGTATGTTTTAAGGTTACAAAACTATGGAACCTATATATTGGTATTGTAGACGATAGCAAATTAAATGAGAGAGAAGTGAAAAAAGCAGCTGACATACAACGTATTTATTGACAACTTCACTTCACTTTTTAAATATAATAAGAAAAACAACACAATAAAAACCATAAATAAGTATATCAAAATAGTTTCCAACAGGTATAACGGACCACATATTTTAATCAACATAATTTTAAATTTACCATATATTAAAACGTAGTACTATAAATCATATCTATTAAGAATTAAGATGTGAGAATATTAATTATCTTTTATAATTTTAAACACCTTGTAATAAACGCTATTTGATGAGTAACGTTACGTTATTGCTCATAGTACAAATATTCAATTTGTTAACGGCTTTTTTTATCATATACTTACCAAAACTCGAATAGGTGCGTTACCTGTCCCGAGAGCAGGTAGAAGAATTCTATTTGTAATCCCTTGATATGAACCTCAAAAATTTAGCTATTCGTAAAAAATAAATGATCAATATAAATGAAATAAAATTCATTTGGAACGCGAATATCAATATTTTTGGGTTTCTCTAAGAATATAAGGTTTATTCTTTTATATTACTAATTTAACCGGCGTAATGATGATGAAAATGGTTTATTCGCGCCCTAAATGCTGGTCACTAGGAATCTCAGGCAAATTGTTAATTTTTGGATTGTTTTAAATATTCGATATACAACTAAGTAGTAAATAGTTATACAAACAATTATTACAAGCGCCGATACGGAGAAGTTCTCAACTTTTCCGTATCGGCACTATTTATTATCAAATACCTTTAAGTCTTTGCAAGTAGTAAATTTATCAGAAAAGGGTTCAAAGTACTCTATAAATGAAAATGAAAATGAAAATGAAAATGATTTATTCAGTTTAGGCCCTGGTAAGGCACTTATGAACGTCGAGGAATCTACCACCGGTTCGGAAACTAGCCTTCTGAGAAGAACCGGCAAGAAACTCAGCTGGCATCATGTACATTTCATTACACAGTAAAATAATAATAATTACAAAAAAAAACATCATAAATTATTCACAATAGTGAAAATTGTATCAGCATGCATGTGTAAAAAATAATAATTAAAAACGTAATAACAATACCAAATGATTTACATATCATGTTTGCATACCATGTCATTGCCAGGAGCTACTTGTGCAGAGTTTTAATTCCATATGTCTTTATCATTTATGTAATCCGAAATTGTATAATAAGCTTTCTTCATCAGTACAGTTTTAATGTGTGTCTTAAATTTATCATAATTTAACGCGTTTATTGACTGTGGGATTTTATTGTAGAAACGAACACAATTCCCCATGAATGATTTATTTACCTTTGCTAACCTGAATCTAGGAGCTACCATTTTGTGTTTATTTCGTGTTGAAATTGAATGAATGTCCGAGTTTAAATTGAATAGATGAATATTTTTTTTCATGTATAGCAAATTCTCATAAATGTACAGTGAGAATATTTATTTCTTTAAATTTATCTCTAAGAGAATCTCGGGGGTCCAGCGAGTATATTGCCTTGATGGCTCTCTTTTGAAGTATAAAAATTGAATCTAAGTCTGTTGCGGAACCCCATAACAATACGCCATATGACATGACACTATGAAAGTAAGCGTAGTAGACTAATCTAGCAGTATCAATATCCGTCATTTGTTTAATTTTTCTAACCGCAAACGCAGCTGAACTAAGCTTTTTTGACAATGCTTCAATATGGGCGCCCCATTGTAATTTTGAATCTAAGGTGAGACCTAAGAATACTGTGCTTTCGACCAACTCCAATTGACTCCCAACTAATGATATATTTGTATCTATTTGCGATGTATTAGGTGGTGAAAATCGGATACATTTTGTTTTTTTAGAATTTAAAACGAGATTATTGGCATCAAACCATTTTGAAACAGATGTTAGAGTTTCATTTAGTGCCTTAAGATCTTTGTCTTTTCTACTCACTTTGAAAACTAAAGATGTATCATCTGCAAATAGAACAATATCACAGATATTTTCTACAACAAGTGGTAGGTCATTGATATACGCTAGAAACAGGAATGGGCCTAGTATGGAGCCTTGCGGCACGCCTGTTTTGATTATTGACCCCTTGGACGTTACACCACCGACGCCAACTTTCTGATGACGATTTGATAGGTACGAGGATAAAAGGTCGAGAGCATTTCCGCGAATTCCATAATAGTTTAGCTTAAGAAGTAGCGTACGATGATCCACACAGTCAAAAGCTTTAGAAAGGTCACAGAAGACTCCTACTGCGTCATAGGCGCCCTCCCAAGCCTCAAAAATGTGTTTTATTAATTTTGCTGCCGCGTCCGTTGTTGATCTACCTTCAGTGAAGCCAAATTGGTGATCGTGCAAGATGTTATGTACGTTAAAGTGAGCTAACATCTGATTAAGCAGAATTTTTTCAAATATTTTGCTAAGCGCGGGAAGAATCGATATAGGTCTATAATCAGAAGGATCTTCTTTAGAGCCTGCTTTAAATATCGGTATTACTTTGCTATATTTCATAATATCAGGAAATATACCTTGATCTATACATAAATTGAAAATAGAAGCTAATGCAGGAGCAATCGTTATTATAATAGATTGGATACTTTTAATTGAGAGTCCCCATAAGTCCTCCGTATTTTTAATATTAAGCGATTTAAATGCCTTCATGATATCAATAGGACGTACATGTTTAAAACTAAAATCTGGGAAGCTTTTTCGTAACGATTGTTTCAATAAGCTTTCAGCTGTATTCGGACTAGAGTTAAGAAGTTTGGTAGTCTCTGTGGGAATGTTAGCGAAAAAATTCTCAAAAGCAGTTGCGACCTCTAACTTATCCGATATAATACTATCATTGATTTTAAGCTTACTTACTTGCTCTTTAGTTTTATTTCTACCAGTCTCCCTGTTTATAACTTTCCAAACAGTTTTTATTTTATCATCAGAGCGGCTAATTTCACTACTTATATGTTTTGATTTGGCAATCTGGCAAACTCTTTTAAATCTATAACGAAGACAACAGCATTTTGCTCGTTTTTTGAATCAGAATAAGGATCCAGATGAAAAAATTGTGCATTGTGCAAACGTTGCAATTAGATTAATTGAGAGAATGCTCATATTTAACACAAATGTTTGCGTATACTAGCGAACTGGAGGCCTGCCATCATCATCTATTTAAGTAGAGCGTATTAAGAGCTTCTGAGCTATGACATTTCGTTTTGGTACCGCAAAAATAAACGTCAAAGCAGTTCTTAGTACGATCTGCTTAAACGATCATAGTTCACTTCCTGCATGATAAACTGGCGGGCATGCGCATGTATTAAAGAATGTGTCTGAGTAATTAAGTGTGGATATATCATGTACGTTTGTACATTTCTCACCATGTTTGCAATAATAACAATAACACAACATAACGCGAAGTAAGTAATAATGTAATTAATTTTATCTCTATGCGTGTTGTCAAAATTAAATTGTCTATTAATTTAATTTCACATAAGAATTCACACGACCGAAAAATGAGTATATATTTTTTTGGTGTAATTATCATCATGATAATTATTAAAAGTATAGAAGTAGCGTTGCTCATAAAATATCTGCCTTGTTTCTTGATACATAGTATAGTACATACGCGCTATTAATAATAAAAACGTGTTTATTATAAGTATACGTATGTTACCGAAGTGTTTTGATGGATGAAGTCAACTGATATAATTTTAAACAAATTAATAACATCATATTTATTATAGACCATACAAATCATAGCATTTTCATTGGTCCTTGATAAGTGTGCAAAAAAACAAATTAATCCGTCAACTTAAAAGGGGTGAAAATCACGTTCAAAGATACATGGATATATGCCAAGCTAAGTGTGTTAAAAGTATAATATTCAGTTTATTTATTTTCGTGGAATTTATTCCAGTTGTGAGTATCAACTTTACATGTTGGCTATTATATGTTTTAACTGCCAGAGTTATGTTATTCTCGGAACTAAATTGTTTCGAGTACTTACTATGTTATAAAACAACATCGTTCTCTCACTCCAGTTCATCGGAGTCCGTTCAAGAAACTGTTCTCACATACTTTTAGAAGCTAACTGTAAAATAAAGGAATTTGAAAATGTGTTCAAACTTATTATCGTCCAAATTTTTTTGTCCAAAGTACATTTATAGAAGATGAACTTAATATATATAAAAGATATATATATTAAGTAAATAAAATAAATGTCCATTACAATAATTACAAGTAGAAAACTTTACCCAAATCGGTGTCTCGTGCCAAGAAGGCTGGCAGCATTTCCATGTTGAATAGCAATGCTGATTCTCAGAGCAAGAAAAGTCCCAGCCCGCTTTAGTCTAAATTGTTAGATCACGGATGAATAACTTGCAAAAAAATGTACAATAATAAAGTTCCTCAATATTTTCTACAATCGTGATAACTTGAACTTGAGTGCGTTAAATATCAAAGTGCGATGATACGGAATACTTTTTGTGCTAAGACTGACTGACTCACTCTCAACTACTTTTTTTTACATACAATAAGAGAACATGCTATCTTGGGCATTGCGCATAATTGAGTAAAACTTAGGCGGAGTCGCAGGCAGATGTTAGTAACATATAATTACTAGTTCTATACAAATCTGTGATTGAGTCCGTTTTGCTAGTTCTGTATTTTTTATGTTTCTTGCTTCGTTGGTCGTCCCTCTCAGCATTGTGACGCCTACTAAATTCCCCATCGACTATCAAACATAATAATTTTCTTAATAAACTTGCACTTGCACAATTTCGCCAATAACGTACTATCTTGAGTAGGTAATTGATTTTATGAAACCTTATGGTGGAGGGAATACCTTACAAAAATATTGTCGCTATTCGTTTTGTGCTGTTTCCTTATGGAGATTTCATACATTTCTGGCATTGGTTATTTTTATAAGACAGTGACTTGGCTGGCTACATCAAAATATAAACTATTAAGATCGTTATAAGCATAACTAAATATTGTTATGGAGCTATACATATTAGTTACGTGTTCGTAAATTAAACATAGGACATTAATGATATGACTTAATTCAATACCATAAATAATAGAATTCAAATAGACATCAAATTAAAATAATGACACTGAATTATTACTCTGAAAATTAGAGCTTAAAATTGCGCTTGTCTACTGATAGTCTGAGTGGAACACTAAAGGAATAATATAATCAGTACTGCCAATTAATATCGGATTTTAGCTGTTTGTTTGTTTGATAAACAATGATACAACTATATAAAACATTTATGCATTATGGAATTATTATTAACTAGCTGTGCCCTGCGGTTCCACCCACGTAGAGATCATTTCATGGGTGACCCGCGGAACCCTAATGTTTTTAATAAAAATAGCCTCAGTTACACCTTGTAACATTAGCTATCTGCCAGTGAAACTCGCGCTAAAATCAGCCTAGCTGTTTCGGAGATTAGCCGCAACAAACAGACAGACGAACAGACAGTCAGAGAAAAAAAAAACGATTTTATTATGTCGGTACCGTGTGCATGTAGCATATGCATTTATTGAAAAGCTGTTAATTTGGAATTACAAACATTCTTTATTTATTTGTTTTATTATGAATTACGTTTTAATAGCTTTCATGAATATTTTGCAACGAACAAACCAACAAGTTGGTCCCAACGTTGGCATCCGCTGCGCATCCTTACGCAGCCCGCGGCTATAAAGGTGCGCCATAAAACGGGTCTCATTTTATGACCATTTGACGAAGTAATATACGTTTTTGAAGCCATTTCTCAGTTGGACCGACCATTGTGGCTGCGTGACCGCTGCGCCGCGTTCTCAAGCTATTCTTATTACATTGGAAGTAGGTATTACATTATTGCATTGTATTTCTAAAAGACAAAAAAGTATAACTCATCTAGGTATACTCTTTTATATGTAATACATGTTGTTATCGATTTTAGGGAACGATTTTGGAAAAGCCCCTAAAAAGGTTTCTTTAATTTAAAATTAATAAAAAAAGGCCCAGAATCAGGTCATGCAATGACACCGTTATAATAAACTTAAATATTAGAAATATAATAATGTCAAACATATTAATGCAATATTCAAAGTTGTGCTTACTTTTTATTGTACGATGATCAGTTTAGGATAATTCGTTAAGAATCGTGCCCGTAGAGAGTAGAGGCTAGGCTATCGCCGGTGAAATCTGCAATCTCGACAATGCTGTATCAATATTCATGCTTACGGTCGCGACCCCTACTATTTGCATAACTGCGCATTGCATTCTCTCGGTTGCAACTGTTCTATTGTTTTATGATCTAAATGACCGCGCGATATAGGGCCAGTCACGATAAGCTTGTAAATATGTTTAGACGCGTGGAATGTAATAACGATATGTGTTCTACGCTTACCTAACTAATAGTATAAATTATTCATTCATTCATGAATTTAAGAGTTGTGACTCTTGTCGGTGTAACTGATGCAACTTCTTCCATTTGTCTCTATCCAGTGCCATCTCCTTGACCTCCCTATACGTCATGGCAGACACATTTTCCTTGACTTGTCTCATGTATGTTAGCCTGGGTCTTCCTCTTCCTCTCTTTCCTTCTACTTTTCCTTCTAGTATGTTTTTAAAGAAACTGTCATGTCGTACAAGGTGGCCAATCATCTTTCCTCTTCGATACTGGATTGTATTCCATAGTACTCTTTTTTCATTTACTCTTTTGAGTATATCTTCATTTGTGACTCTTTCCGTCCATTTGATTTTCTCCATCCTTCTCCAACACCACATCTCAAACGCTTCCAGTATCTCTTTATCCTTCTTTGTCATAGTCCATGACTCACTTCCATAAAGCGCTATACTCCAGATGTACGTTTTAATGAACTGTTTCTTGACTCTACTTGAAATGTGAGATGTAAATATATGACGCTTGTTATTGGATGCTTGCTTAGCTATTGCGATTCTTGATTTTATATCTGGAGTACATCTAGAACTACTTGTTATGAGGCTTCCTAAGTATTTGAAGCTATTGACATTTTCTAACATATTATTATCTAAATGGATTAAGTGTGGTGTTAATTATTACTTGAACAAAAATGTATCTATAAATGAAACAGTTTTTGTTCCGATGTCGATTTAAGCAGAGCTTATTATGAACTTCTGAGCTTTGAAGTTTTATTTTGGTACCGTGCAATTAAACGCCAAAGATAAAACGTTCTTAATACGCGATGATTACACGATCATAGTTGACCCCCAGTATAAGCACTGGGTGTCAACTATGTTACTCATTAAACATGATAAGCATGAATCAAATCGGTGCCTCTCATCGGTCTACTAATTTATGAATATGCAATTTATGATAGTAATTTCACAAACTATCTGCTCAATAACACAACCTATATCCTGGTAGGTGTTAATATGACACATGGTAAGTGAGTAGTCTCTGAGGCACACAATGATATACGTTATTTTTTACCGTAGATATAGAAAATGTCTATCAGCTGTTTACAGAAACCTCGCTAAAGTGAACTTTGCGAGGAACTGCAAAGCTTTGATGTGACAAATAAATAATTATAGACATATAAATGACCGTAAATTTAGAAAGCTTATTGGCGCGGATCTGTTGTTTGCAGATGAATACTATACCACTAACGCAAGATAGAACGAAACATATTTGCAAATTTGTGTAAAGAAATCATATCACATAGGTCTATACAAAAAAATATAATTTAAATGTCTGTTTATAATTCTAGATTGACAGCTTTTCACTTCAAATGCATAACATATGATGTTTACATGCTACTTATACTTAAAAACAACTTATAATTATTTCTCTATCTGTCTGTCTTTTTGTTCCGGCTAATTTTTGAAACGGTTGGACCAATGTTAATGAGACTTTCACTGACAGAAAAATTAAAAGTAAAATGTAAGCTCGCCGGCAAATATAAACCAGCCATGAAATTAAATCTACGCGGGTGAAACCGTGGGGCACAGCTATTTCATAAGAAAGAAAGCAATTACTTCAAATAAAAAACACATACGAATAAATATATTTGGATAACGGTCAGCGACCGCTTCTTGAAAAGCAGCGTTCAGTAAACTCAATCGGTAACGGTCGATTAATAATATTTAATTGTTATTGTCTTCACATTTACGATTAAGCCAACAGTTTAGTCGGATGTTTGGTGCACGGGCCATTTACTCGATTAGCGCAAGGCCAAGGGCTAAAAACTACGGATGGCGCGTGAGCTTCAAAAGACATCAACGCGCGACACTAACTCCATTTAAATTATTAGTTTTTGGAGCATTTTTCTTTTATTTATAATCTTATGTCATTTGATATCGTTTCTGTTTCTCACTATCAATAATAATGTTGTTAATCTGATTTTTTATTTTTACCTTATTTAGTAATATTATATCTTATGTAATAAATCTTATCAACATTTGAATCTCGGTTTTTTAGCTTTATCTTGTAATTTTACGTTGAATCTCATTACATTTTGTGTTTTATTCCAGGTAAGTTCCAGAAATAGCCAGTAACGCATTCAAAGTACGGTAAATGATTTATGTAAGTAAACTGTAAACATTCTATCTATCTATTATCTAACTATCGTAACTTTTTTCACATAGTGTGTGTGTTTTTATGCCTATGGCGAACTGTGATTTAAAATGTCCTAGTTGCCTTTTCAGCTTTCTTAATTCCAGCGTCATTCATTTTCATAATTTCCTTCTACTTACTATAGCGCACCTCCGGACCCTGAGTGTGTTTTGATCAATAAAAATGACAACTGGAAGCGAAACTACAGATAAGTCCACTAAGCAGACCCTGCCGGTCATAAATTTACTTTAATGACCACTAAAATTGGAATATATTGAAAAAAACGGACGCTATTCTGTATAAATAAATTTCTATCCCTTTTGGCTGTATGTGATAGAGATATTAAAGTCATAAACAAATTGTACTAGTAGGTGCGTACGCGCCTATTTCTCGTTTTTATCTCTGTGACTTAAGTGTCCGTTTTGCGTGTTTCGATAACTTAGTACCGAAGATAAGAGTCAATCAGTGTATATTTTTAATGTGATAATAAACTGTGGTACATTGAAACACATTACATAATTGACAATAAAATCTCAGTTATTCATGTAAATGGGTGAAATAAAAAGGTAAATAACCATGAAAGGGAACTCGAAAAGATGTGAAAGAAACATATTATTTTATACGTAACTTGTTCTATTTATGACTAGATCTCCGTCCGCCGCATTATCTGCGTGAGTTTATGTTATAAAGAGTCATCTACGGCTATCTCGAAGGCTCTTTAAAATATTTTAGCTAAATCAATTATACGGTTTGATAGAGGTATATGCATACAATACTGTCTTGGACAGAGTATTAGATGCTAATTGTTTCAAAATATCTTACACACTTTTATTCAGTATAAGGGACAGTTTTAACATCAATGGAACGTCATATATAAGACTAACTTAAGTTAATGTACCACCGTATAAATGACTCTCAAGGATCATAAGATAGGTAGAGGCTATGCTTGAGTGTTAGGCCTCCTAAATGCTTCAATCCCATCACCTCAAACCATTTGCGGTACGGGGTAACCTAATCGTTCTTCACCAAGTCTGGCAACTCAGGGTCGTTTCAGATACTTCGATGTTTTGTTGAAGTGCTCCGCAACTCTTAGGCGATGGTTCTTACTGTGGGTTTTAATATTAACCTACTGTTTTATAATGACTAGTAATGTGAGCTAATAGCACGGTCGACTGCAGCTCTGTATACTTTCCGTTCTACCCACCTTATTTAAAAAACATGAATTACACCAAGACTAGTCCAAACTATTGCCCTTTGAAATCCGTGTTACAAAAAGAGATGGAACATTTAAACCAAGGATTATTTTAGGCGAATTGTAAGAAGAGAGTATATATATTGGGATTCGTCGTATTTCAAGTTCCAATATCTTAAGTAAATATTGAATCATGAACTTATGCCATTTACAGTTTAAGGCTAGTAGAAACAATGAAAACAATTTCAAGTAGCCAACTAATTAAACGTTATCTCAAACGCTAAGATGGAGATAGACTGCAGTAGCACATTTGGTTTATCGGCAATCTTTCCAAACAGGCGAAACTTTTAAAGGAGTTTCAAAATGAACTATCTTATTTACCTAATACATCCTTTCAGAATTTCAGATGGTATCTTAGGTTTCTAAGTAGCTCTTTATATAGAGATGTTAAAGTCGAGGTTTTTATTATACCTATCCATTTGCGGATCCTTGTAGAATGCAAGAAGTAGGTGCTAGAGATGTTTACACCTACAAATAAACAGACATCATTCGGCAATAGTTAGATAGTGCTCTAAATATTTTTTTAACTTATTCCGAATTAATAATTATATACGATATGATACGATACGATACGATAACGAATTAGCAAATTACATTCCTCCTGCATCAATAAGTTTGCTAATAACTTCTTTAGCCGTATAATTCCTGAAGCTTCTTTCGAGCTTGTATTCCCCCTACTTTAAACCTAGGGTCCTAAGAGTTTTAAAGCGAAGAGTGAAAAGGCATGTCAATGAGCCCACACAATGGTGTAGAGTGGTACATTTACCACCGCTCGTGTGTTAAATATAGCTTTCTATCAAACAAAATTTAGTGGCAGTAAATCAAAAGTAGGTAACAAGAGTGCAAAAGACCAACGCAATCTCGCGTTCCCCTTAAATGCATTAAAACTTATGTCTACCAGTAACAAGCGCAGGCCAAATTTCTCCTGGGTGGCGTAACAACCGCCATGGACAGGTGTTTACCATCAAGTAATTGACTTGCTCGTTTTATTGCCTACATCATTTAAAATACACTTCAACAATTAAAGAAATAAAATTAGTTTGCACAAAACTTTAACATAACTTTAAAAACACGTAGTTAAATAAATTCCTTACCGTAGCAACTTTAAGGCAGGCCTCAATAATAACCAGGGTAACATACGATAGGTATTAGCTCTATGTACATGATGCCTGGCTGAGTTTCTTGCCGGTTTTTCTCAGAAGGCTAGTTTCCGAACCGGTGGTAAATTCTCGACTTTCATAAGTGCCTTACCAGGGCCTAAACTGAATAAATATTTTTCATTTTCATTTTTCATTTTATGGGTAACACACAGCTTGTCTCAGTTTCAATAATGTCTAGTGATTAATTTCTTTCAATGCCGTCTTGTGCTTCATTCCTCTACTCGTTCATTCCTATGTAAGTTATATAGGAAAAGTGCTATCTTGACTTTTTTTTCTAATGATTAGAATTCAAGTTTTATTGAAAAGCTATGTCTTGCATTTCTAAAGGAATTCTTTTAATTTCCTGATGCTGAGCTCACTAGGCGCAGTGGTATGCTACCGTGAAGGAGCTGTACAAAAACTTGTCTATCTGACTACTACGAAAGACTTTAAATTACTGTTTATATCGTACTGCGACAACGTACAAGTTTTGCTTTTTGAAATTTGACTACAGTAACTTAAGATATTTTATGTTTTTCTTTAAGCAAAAATAAAACCAGCTAGACGTGCGAGTCGGACTCGCGCACGAATAGCAGTCAAAATCACGTTTGTTGTATGCCAACCCCCTTAAATATTTATTTTATTCCGTTTTTAGTATTTGTTGTCATAGCGCAACAGATATATATAATCTGTGAACATTTCGACTATCTTACTATCACGGTTCATGAGATATAGCCCGGTGGCAGACGGACAGCGGAGTCTTAGTAATAGGGTCCCGTTTTACTCTTTGCGTAAGGAACCCTAAAAACAAACGAGATTTAAGGAGCTTGTAAAACACAAACTGTAGAGGTCTGAGTACCACCAATTAGATGTCAAGCTGCCAATTTTGAGCTTTTAAGTCGATAATTGTTAATGTTTGATAAGCTTAATTAAGGTTTAATACCTTTGGTTGTGTTGTGGCAAAAAATACCTTAACTTTATTGATAATAATTTAAATTCAGTTAACATTAATTAATTATTATACATACAAACAATAAGCTTATTATTGTTTGTATGTATAACATAGGGTATAACTTTTCAAACTCGTGACGAATAGGAAGGTGATGATGATTCCAAAGCAATTAGATACAAGCAAAGAATATACTTGAGATGAACTGATAAAATATTCTTAACGATATGCCCGGAGAGACCGGTTATCACAGCGTTCTATCTAAATCCAAATACTATTTCCATGAAAAAAATATCAAGGTTTGTAACATTAGATATAAAATATATCATTTTACGGCTTTTAACGAATACTTGCTGTTTTTATATGCGTGTTTCTCCGCTTCAAGCCATTCAACTATAAAAGCATATAATAAATTTATACATGACATACCAATCAAGTTTCCAACATAAACGGGGATTATATTGTGAGTTGCCAATATTACTGGTACCTGTTTTGCAAAAGGCGTACTATCATTTTACATGTGTGATCTTTAGTTATGTCCGAAGCAAATAATCTATATCTATACAGATAAATAAAATTGAAGTGTCTGTTTGTAATTCCAAAATTACAGCTTTTCAATAAATACATAATATGAAAGTAAGTATATACGGTACTGACATTATAAAACCAATTTATTAAAAAACTAGCTGTGCCCCGCGGTTTCACCCGCGTAAATTTTGTTTCATGCAAACTTTCATCCCCTATTTTATCCCCTTGAGGGTAGAATTAATCAAAATCCTTTCTTAGCGGATGCCTACGTCATAACATCTATCTGCATGCCAAATTTCAGCCAGATCTGTCCAGTGGTTTGGGCTGTGCGTTGATAGATCACTATGTCAGTCAGTCAGCCAGTCCCTTTTGAGTTATATATATTTAGATTCTCCGTCTGTCAGTCTGTATGTCTGTGTTCCGGCCAATCTCCAAAATGGCTGGACTAATTGACAAGGAGTAACAGACTACGTTTAATTTAAAAACATTAGGTTTCTGCGGGTCACCCATGAAATTAACTCTACGCGGGTAAAACCGACGGGCACAGCTAGTTGATAAATAAACTTCGCCTTATTTTCGTGATCATACTCATTCGTAGCTTACTTCCTTAATCATCATCTCCCTGGCCTTAATCCCATGTATTTGGGGTCGGCACTTGGTTCAACCCGATGTGGCTGATCACCTGAATTTTATACGAAGCGACTGCCATCTGACCTTCGCAACCCCTTTTTCGAGGAAAATCGGCAACCTGGGTTAAACCAGTTGTCAGACTCTCTTAGGCCTCTGACTGACCTGTAACGATTGCCAAAGATCTTAAATTGGCAACCGGGACCGACGGCTTAACGTGCTCTCCGAGGCACGGAGGAAACTCGGGCGGTCACCCATCCAACTACTGGCTAGGCGTATGGTTGCTTAACTTCGCTGATCTAATGATATGCGCAATAGCAACTGTGCCACGAGCTCCTCCTTGCTTACTTCCTTAATCATTTTCAATATTAAACTTGTGCATTTGATTATTTAACAGAAACAAGGGGCCAACCATGAACGCTTAGTTCTTAATACGCTCTCCTCAAACCAATGATGGTAGGCCTTCATTAGTTTTTTTAAATAAATCTTAATATATGCGCTTTGTATAAGGTCTTAATAAGTTTAATACGACACATTAAAGAAGTAGTTATTGTAAATGACATCTCTTTAAAATATCAGATACCATAATTGGTGGTTAATTGTGAGCGGTTTGGTCACCAGAAACGGTATATAAGCGGCTTTTATTGCAAAATATCTTAAAGCGTTCTCAACGTAACAGTATTATGAATACTTTTGTCACCTTTTATTTAAGTAACGTTGAATATTTTCATCCACAACACATTTTTATTTTATGTTAAGCTGTTAAGAATGCTAACGAGTTAAACTATACTACCTGAATAAAACATTAAAAAAAATATTAAAATCAACAATCGTAATATTTTCCTTGAATTTACACGTGACATGAAACGGTTTTACGAGACTGTGAAATTATCATTTTATTATATTTACCCTCGCCCACATGATATAGGTATATTGCGCATAATAAAATAAATGTTATAATTAGTCTTAATCTCTTAATCTTAATATTATTATTACATGTAATTAAATGCAACCACGACATGCCATACAAATGAGATAATAACCAGCTAGTGCTAGAAGAACTTGTTCCAAGTGATCTATACCATTGTACTATTTAATCTGATACCCTCACAACTACTTACCACTAACACATGCGTAAAACTATGACTGTATTATAATATAAAAACTATTTCGACAACAACTATTAAGAACATTATTCATTATGGTCACTAAACTAAGCAGGCACTGCTGGACAAAGGACTTTCTTTGCAAAAGGGATGAATAGCTCTAAGAAGTTATTTTCAAAGGTAAAAGCATGTTACGTCGACTTATATACCACCTCTACTTCATAATTTAAAAAACCTTTTGATTGTAGATCGAAGTCAAATACGTTGGAAATGTTTTGACACAAATCACCTGAAATAACATCCGTATATTATTTTTTAGGTAAATAAAATAAATTATTATTATTAATAAATTGAAAGCAGTCTTTAAACAACAAATTCCATTTTATCTTTTATCCATTCTATTTAAATATAATATATCCTGTAATATATATGGTGTGTATACTAAAAACATTGGACAAAAGATAGTCACGCATAGGATGTGAATGTCGTTATAACATTGCCGACATAAATCCGCGTAAGATATTGATCGTAAATAAAGTAAGGATTTATGACAAAATAGAGATATCTACATCGTCACTGCAATGTAGTATCTACTCATGGGAGATAGCCTTTGCCTCCGTCTGATGGAAATGTCAGCTCTCAACTGAATAATCGCACAATAATGTGCTTTATGCACTATCGAAATGACGTAGCGTAGTAAATTGTGTGTTAACTTCAGCAGAGTAGGCTGGAATAGTATTTGTTCTCTTATCACCGTATTTGTTATTCATGTATTATAAATAAGCACATAAACAGCTGAACGTTTACATTATGGATCTCGACACCTTTCAGTTATACTACGCGATTTTCTCAGTGCCTGTATATATGTTATGCTAATCTCCACTATAAAACTCTTTCAATACGTGAAGTCGTTATAACTCTATATATCCCTTAAATGTATGACAAGTCATGTAGATATTATATCATCGCCTTTAAATTTAAATTAAATAAGATACAGATTGCACCAGCAAATCATAAAATGATTGAATTGTCACTGCAAGCAACGAGTCAATAAATAAACACTCTGTATATTCGCGCTTAAATCACACCCTGTGTATGGAGATGAGGATGTTTAATGCACCCTTTAATTGATATGTTGCGTGCTGAGTTATGGTGTCTGATCTCCGGCCGGGCGTGTTCCTCGGGCTATTCTATTGAGCAATTTATTTACATTGATTCCCATACTACTTCCTATCTATACATAGATAATTCCTGACTACTTTATGTGCTCCTACTATAATGTATATCGTAAATTAAAGTATTAAATTGTAATGTGTGTCTCACGTATTACCATTTAATAAATCATACTTAAATTAATACCGAAGCTGTGGTGGCCGTGGGGTTCGAACACTCGTCTGCTGCGCAAGTGACGAATCCTATTGGACTGTACCAATGAGTTTTTCTAAAAACTTTTAAGTACTATAGTACTTATATTAGTACTCTATTTTCACCCAACGCGACCTACGGTGACGGAAGACATCGTGAGGGAATCCGCATATGTCTGAGAAGTAATTCAAAGACATAAGTATAGTGTCTAGGACGGTGATGGACTCACCCTCTGTCACATTTGTAGTATCAATGCCAATGCATTTAATCATCTTCGGTGACAAGTGGGTGCTGTTATTGCAACACCTCTGATTACCCCTTTGGGATCCTTTCTGGGATGGCGCGTCTATAGTAAATCTTATATATGTGTATGTCATATACGATGAGTTGAAATATCATGACAATAAGAACTCATAAGGTCTCAGCTTCTGTTAATTTTCTACACGATGACGTCACCAAACTGTGAATCGCTTCACATTCATCGCGAGTCTATACCCAGAAATACAGTACATTGTAACGAGGATAAATTGTAACGAGAAAGTTTGATCATTGTGTAGTCACAACAAAAAAGGACAAGTTTTTTTTTAACCAAAGAGCGCTTGTAGCTAATATATTCGGCGCTGCGTGTTGCTTAAGCGACCAATTTGTCATGGATAAATTCTCTGTTAGCTTTAACCAGCCGAACATCTCTCGGTGTTTGAGCGCGTTAAGTAATTGTAGCACGTACGATGTCCGTCTAAAATAAAGTTTAAGTAAAGCGTTGCTTTATATCTTTCCTTCGCTTATATGCGTAGGTACACGTTAGTCGGAAAGAAACTAATCCTTAGTATTACCTAAAAAGCTAAGCAAAGTGTTTCTCTGTAAATAATTTCGCCTTTTTATATGTTATAAAACGGCTGATGTCAGATGCAAATGTCAGCGGCTAGAGTTTTATGACTCCACTTGTTTTTATTATAATTGGACAAGTGTGAGCTGGAGACGCATAGTTGCCTAAGATTCCGTAGAAAAGTCAAGTTAGTACGTAATTTACATCTTAAAAATGTATACTTTTCTCACAACAAACAACAAGTTTAAATGACTTGTTGTTAGAGTCATAAAACCTATACAAACATAACCCATTAATTGTCTACTCTTGAAATGTAAAAAAAACTAAATTACTCCTTAAAATTGGTAAAAAATACGTAAAATCATATGAGCGCACGTTTCGAATCCATCTTTTGTAGCGAACAAAAATACCAATAGCGTGAGAACATTGCATGTCCACTTCCAAATTATGCTGGAGACGTTCCATCCACGTCCTTGATGCGTGACCAGCGCCCCAAGCACCGGCTGATGGCTGCACCATCACATTATGTTACTTCGCACGTATCACTACTGGTCACTACCTATCATCTATTAAAGTACAATAGCATTAATACTACATATTCTACACAAATTCAAGCCTTACTTTATTTATTCCAAACTTTTCCTACTATAATTTTTGCATAAAACTATTGTCTAGCCTTCTAATAGACATTTAATTAAAGATGGACTTATTATGGATTTTTTAAAGTATTTTTTTGCATTGACAGCTATAGGTACTAACTGTTTTGTCATTATCAAGCAATATTGAATGCGCTGTCATCGTGGGATACGATCAATTGATTTATTGAATGAGTCGTCAATGTCTCAAAATAATCGATGTAATCAAGGAAGATGTTTAATTAACAATAAAAAATAAAAAAGCCAAACAGTGGCAAGAGTTATAAGAAACATGGGTGTAGATAGGTACGTGAACGTGAATCTAAGCTATACGATTTAAGACGAATAAGCCGTAGCGAATTCGATTATGCGGTGCGGCTTCGCCGATTCGAGCTTCCGATGACAGAATCGAGAATGCGATTTAAGATTTTGAAAGGGCGATGTGTACGTATAATTAGCGGGACGGAAGCTGGGTAGTTAGTGCGAGGGGCGGGTTGTCCTTATAACGATAAATCATAAGTGCGCAACACTCGCTGGGCGGATCATGGGCGGAGCGAGTGATTTTTAAACGGTTTTTTGAGTTCCAAGACGACCAATGCACAAGTAATTCGGGCATCCTTTTCTGGCGCCTTGCCCTTGATATGGTGACACTTTTTCATTAATTAGGAGAACCATGATTATAGCAAATTTTCCGGAACCTTGCATCTATCAAAGGCAATAATAAGGTAAAATATAATGAAAGAAAAACACTTTTTTTATATTTTTTTTCTTAATTAATTAATCAATGATTATTAACTTTAATTGTATTAAGCAAAGGAACTAATTAATTTTAATAATACATTTCTTAATGAATTTGTTCTGTAATTGTATGTACAGTGTGCTGCATTGTCACCCTACGGGACTAATTAATATCCCCGTCGCGGGTGTGCGCGGGCGCAGGTACATTTCGGAGCGTATGCTTGAGCGCTGGTTTTTGTGTCGCACCGACTCTATTGTTCTCTGTCGAATCACAAGATGTCTCCCTTAATTCCACCTCACGGCCACATGAGCCCTGAATACTGATTGATTTAAGAGTTAATGATACTGGTATGTGTACAAACTAACCGCTGCGATAGTTATCTTCGTTCACTAGGGCAGTTGGATATCAACACAAAAAGGAATAATATAACGTTGACGATGGTTAGTTAGGGTATGTGAAAGACGACATGGTTAAAAAGCGAATACAGGTAGGACGGCTCATAGAGAGAAATGGAAGAGAAAAACACATTGATTTGATCATAAATAACATGGGATAAGGACAGGATGATGATGATGTTACGATGGTGGTATAACCCAGGGACGGGGGCGTCGGGGTTTGGGGTACTCACTTACAATCAAAGTTGAAATAAAACTTGAAATAGGTTAAGGTAACTTTAAAGTGATATATTCAAAAAGGGTAAGGTATATTACATTTTTAAAGTACAACAAGTGATGATGTTTAATTTCCTTTCATATTAACAATATTTTCCATAAAATAATTCGGAGCAATTATATATTTAAGAATTATACGACGAGATTCATGAATCCATGAAGTCAACATTGTAGGCGAAGCGAAGAAAGTAAGTAAGAATTGTAATATGTGGCAAACAGAAGTATCTGCCTACATCTATAGAATACAGGCGTGATCATAAATATGTTTGTATGTAATCACGCCAAGTCGGAAACGCTGTAAGCATAGAGCGTCTTAAGATTAGTATTCTATTTTAGATTTTACCTTCTTTCGTTTCATCATACATAAATGATTTAATGTACTGATGCTTTTCACCAATCTCGTGGGCGTGTAGGAACCACAATTTGACGCAGTAATCTGCCACATCAATCTCTTGAACATGAGATGCAATAAATTCAAAGGAAAGAAATAAACATTATTTACACTGATAGAGATACAAAATATGATATTATTCGGAACGAGAGATAATATTTAAAATGCTTCATAACACTAGTGATCACCTTGGGGGCGTCACTGTCTACATATTATACCAGATACAATTCAAAACCTGTTCCCTCTCGCCACTCGATTCTAACAAGAATTTGGACTCACACAAAAATAAACACTGTCCACGTAACATGAGAAAGGTAATATAGTAATATTTGAACATTTGCTAACACAATTTTGGACTAAAATAAAAGTAAGTAAGACTTATTTTTGGATAGACGACGAGCCGGTAGTTAATTCAAAATAAGTTGGAAATGAAAAGCTATATAGGAGTATTTATTATGACATCCGACAGTAAAGTACAAAATTGATTTTATCGAGGCTCACAGGCGTACTTGAATTTCTCCTTAAGTCCGTTAAACCACGGTGTAGTCGGCTAATTATTTACATTATATTAATTAAAATTTAATTTAGGTACGTAACTGTATTTAAATAATAATATTGTTAAGTACAAAGAGTAAGTGGCAAAACGTAGGTACTAGGATAACACAGATATCGGAGTTACTATTATTGTCTGTCTCTGCGCAAATTACAGTTCTGTTATGTTCAGAAATAATTTAGTATATTTTTATAGTATTAACTCAATTCAGTTTTTCAAATAGAGAAATTATAGAGAAAACCGCTGAAGGAAGTGTATTATGAGATAGTCATCCTGACGCATTCTTGGTTCGCCCGCATATTGTTGATAGCGGTTTCATTTTGGAAATATTGTTCATGTGTTAAGCTGATATACATCAGCTTTTCTTTCAAAGCTTTTAAACAATTTAAAATCAAATAAACAATGGAGTTTGTATATAATATAAGTAGATTTGTGTGAATGAGCAATTCAATTAAATGCTTTGCGCTTGAAATGTACCTGAGATATTATTATGATAACAGATCCCCGTCTATCATCTACCCCCTTGAATCTTTAATCAATCTACCTTAGAGGACCACATGGTTTACCTAAGTTGTTCTTATTGACAGTCGCCTTTAGTACACAAGATTAATGTAAAGTACATAATATAAAATATATGGTTCCCAATCTGTCACTTATTAGAGGATGTTTAAAATATTGAAAATCAATTAGTTAAAGTATCGAATTCGCTATTCGATTCAACAAAATAATCAAAGGAAATAAAATAAGGAAAAGTACAGATAAGATCTCCTAAAGCATTCCATCCATTGACGTGGAATCTTGATTAACCTAACGAATGTGTTAATTTTGTAGTAATTATGCGTATAAATTGATTTAATTTTAAAATATGACTTTTTACCATTACTTTATTTAAATAATCCTAAGAAAATAAATATAAATTTAATAAATTAATGAACTCTGCCATAAAGACGATGCAATTAAAAATTGTAGAACTAAGGTTACTACCCATGTAATAAGAAATCGTCCTTAAGAACGTCCGTACACAAAACCTATTAACGAATTTTATGTGAACAATTCTAATTCTGGCGACTTTATTGTGATTAGAATTTTCAAGTTCGTTAAACTAATGTTAACTCGTTTAGTGTGTACTCAGATAGAGCTTATATTATTAAATGGTAAATTTTCCTTCTAGAGTGTGGCGTAAAGTACTCTATGGGAGGTTTACGACAACAGTTAAGGATGAGATAAGGGTGCGCTTTATTCGCCCAGTGTCACCCGTCTTTATTGGAACCTGCAATTTTCACACACACACGTTTACAGTCTCACCATGTCATATTGTTTATAGCTCACACTTTTATCGGTTGGAAAATAACCACTGGTATGCAGTTTAAAAAAAATAGTGGATTATCTTGTTCGACTGTATTTACTCAATTTGGCTAAATTATTGACATAAAAGTAATCAAGTAAGTAACAGCAGATAATTATTTGCAGCATATGGTTAGATCTAGAATTCGTAACGTAAGATTGTTGATACTTTTGCAATGGTAATTTCAAAAGCAATTAACATAAATGCTGGAACCAATTAACTTACACCTTCGTATTGGCAAAGTCAATCACAGCTAAGTACAAAATATATGTTTCAATAAATCATTTAGTTCCTACGAGTACAAATGCCATAACTCAAATGTCATTTTATTTCTACATTTTGCTGGAGTACTAAAATGCGGGCTATTTTAGTGGATGGTGGACAATGGCTGCGGCGCGGGTTGTGCGCAGGCGCGGTGCCTCCATGACCGCGTACGCAGAAAAAAAGAAAATTCTCAATAGTCCTCCACGGCCCACACGCCAACCTATGGGCACTCAATCGCTCGTATTCTAGAGCTGCACAAAAACTCCACGAGACCATCCTATGCCATACAAAAGCATTTATTCAATTGGACCCTCAATATTTATTTAACGCACTGAGCATAGAGTAGATAGCACACATCAACACAATTATATATTTTTTATGTTTAAATTAATTAAATTTAATTAGGTTTCCCGATGGGGCTATTGTGAAAGGCACCACTTATCAATTGGTGGGCTAAATAAGTAACAATACTGTTTTGTAAATATGAGCAGTAACTGTACATTGGAGCACAATCGATCCACGGTTTACTATATAAAATATTTAATTAACGAAGTCTACTCGGCGCACCTCTGTTCCACTTACGGCGAGCAATGACACAGCGCTTACTCTCAAGAGATACCTACTTCGATTCTTTAGAGTTAACTTTGAGCCAAGGCCCAGCTAACGAGTAACGATTGACTCGAGTATTTCCAAGTACATAAATGTTATTTGAGATGCGTGCCTTAATGATAGATAAATTGTTGTACAGGAACAATGTTCAGTCGTTATTATATGCAATGAATTTAACTTTTTGTATTTAATATAAAAGTCACGTATTTACAATTCAATATTTAATATGCCTAATGTTTGAAGTTGTGAATACTTGACAATGCAATATTTACTTTTTAGACACGTTCCAATTTGTAAATTACGCTTTTAATTAGTCTGTAAATTAAGCTTTTAATTACTTATATATAGCCTATGACACTCACAAGTAAAATACCTGCCAGTGAAAGTCCCGTTAAAATCGGTCCAGCCATTTCAGAGATTATTCGGAACAAACAGACAGACAGACAAACAGAGTTTTGGAACAAAGTTCCTTATCGCGCGTTGTGAAAGGGGGCTAGACGGAAAAAGTTCTTACGAAAAGTTGTAACGACACTTTTTGCTATAGTAAGCTATTGTAAGCTGTGCGGCGTGCGCATGTTTCTCTGTCTGTCTCTCTGTAATTTATTATATATTTATATATATATAAGAAGCTCTAAAACTTCTTTCCATCCGGGTGTCCCTTGACACCACTCAAGTTTTTTTTTTAAAACTTGGCTTTTGAATGTCAGTAGCGTGTATACTTTCATATGCATTTAGTGAAAAGCTGTTATTTTGGAATTACAAACAGACACTTAAATTTTATTTATCTGTATAGATAGAACGGTATACGTGAGTATTGTGTTTCTTTTTTATGTCTCTATATTCAATAGGTACGTAAAGTAGAAGTCACTCTAGACTAATATCAGTTTTGTAGTTAATTATTCGAAGCAGGCAGCGGTCATGAATAAAATAAGATCGTTTAAATTTTGTCCATCGTTCGGGCCACGCCCACGCTAGTTTTCCACATTCAATTCAAATAAGGCAAGGGGGTTGGCTACGGCTCTGTATGTTTACTTCCAAATACACGAAGCCACAATTAGTAGCTAATAGAATATTGTAATAAACGTGTGTATTATGAATTTAATTAGAATAATTAAACGGGTTCTCTCCGTGTCGGCCGACGAAAGTGATAAAACACCTAGCGTAATATTTCCACGTAGCAAATTATGATGCATAAAACTATAAATAGAAGAATACATATACGTATGAGCCGAGCTGAGTAAAATGTTTTTATATAAGCTAGTTGCAACATACAACTCTAAGGAGTATCAAGTTTAAAGATAAAAAGATCTATTCCATAATTTTCGCCGTATCTGCAATAACTACAGAACTAACTATCGTCACATTTTTGCATGTCTTTTTCAACTTTTTTGTGAGTTTATTCTTTACAGTTTTTAAACATTAGCTAGACTGCTTGTATATATGTTTGTATAATATTTGAAACTTGAGTGCTAGACTTGCTCAGCGCTAATATTATTATAGTTAGATCTTCTTCGATAATCAAACTGTCTAGGTTATAGGCAATATATTTAACACAGCTTTATGATAATGGGGTCCATCGGGAAATTCTGATTCCGATAAGAATTTAATGACAATGTGATTACGACATCCTCAGCTATTTCACTGCCAAGGTAAATACAAGTTTAGTTATTTTAGTCCTAGCTATTATTCCAAGAGGTCAAATTTATGTATATTTAACGTCACTAAAATATAAATTTGAAGCTTAAAATACTTGGGTTTGAGCGTCGGGATGAAGTATAAGAGGACAGCTTAATGTAAGTATTAACAGTATCTTCTAAGGTACTCAGTTGGTTGTGGGAACAATACATTGGCTACACGACGCACGACTCAATGCCTCTCAAGTCAGATTAAGTTAGGAAAGGTGCGTTATTAATAACAGCCAATAACTTAACCGACGATTGAAATATCCAAGTAACTTTTGCCTAAGCGACACTCGTTTATTATCTGACCTAAGAATGTGTTTCCGGATCGAGAAGGTTTTGTCATTGGTTCCATTGGCTCTCTAGCGGGATTAATATTTTTATTTTGTGCCCGTCAATATTAATGGGGCCTCCTATTTAGTTTTGCTTTAACATTTACCTACATTGAAGACAGTCTTATTATATTGGATTATATATTAAGGTATTTAAATAGACAAAACAGCAAGAGAAATATAATATAGCCGCTATTAGCGCATTTTACGCAGCCTGTGTACACAGGTAAGTTTACAAATAGCATACAAGTTAATAGCGTAATATCACATCGGTGGATGCAAATATGAAATTTATTCATCAAAAACAGTATTCATCTAAGAAGTCAGTATCTCTGAATGAATTCAGTGACTTTTATTATGGATGCAAATATGCAACAAGCTTGGTGAATACGGCGATCCATCAAAACCAAGACATATTGGAAGTTAAACATGCAAAATAACAACTTTACGAATAAAAAAATAAGTTTATTCCCAATGTGGAATATTAAACAAATGTTTCCTGAGACAATTTGTGACAAGGGGCTTGATTGTTTTGTGCAACAACGAATTACAAGTACCCAATTTATGTTTTTATTCGGTTTTTATCGTCAAAATCGTTTAATGTATTTCAACTTTTTATTCGTCAGTGGCATAAATATAATGTTGGGAGCTCGCAAAATGGGTTTAGATATTTTATTTTTTGTAATATTATTTTTTGATGATAATTTTCGAATGGATTTTATTGTTTAGCAAAATTGTGAGTAATATTAAGATGAAATTAGGTTTATTGTATGAACATTTGTGAAAATAGTTTAATTCAACAGTAATGTTATGTTGAAGTAACAGATGTAGTTCAACGTAGACAAAGTGAGAACGAAGCAGACTCTTTGTATATTTCAATCTGAAAACGAGTCTAGTCAAACGACCCGATTTATCTTAGCAACAAAAGCAAAGTAGATACATGTATTTATGGCGCGGGCAGCATATCGTTCGGAGGTTATTACCAGCTTTATCTTCTCTTTAGCTTAATGCCCAACTCGGCCTCGGGGAAGCTTTTAAAAGGTTCCCTCATCACTTGGACAATCAAACTTCATATTGTGATAGGCTTTATTTGTGACATTTTGTTTAAAATGCGGCGTTTGCTTTTGGATTTGGTTTAATTCTACAAACATAATCTGTAAGGACCGAATTTTGAGGTAAACCTTCAAAAACTATTAATATGGATGGCGTATACGCCCTAACTAAACACTATAGTATAAAAATAATAAGCACACGTTAGTGCCTTTAATTTTGGAAAAACAAAGGTGTATAACTATGCATTATGTAAGATATATTTGTAATCGAAATGCAAAACTTATAGACTTGTCGCACGCAAATAAAACCAATTACGTACTGGGATATCTTATTGGGTCTTTATTGTAATCAATTTCTTTATTATATAGGCAATGTGAAAGCCATTAGCTATAACGATCATTGTTCTCTTATAACGAAAGTTTCACGTTCGAGCGACTATCTCACGTGTACCAAGGTTCCTCAGATCGTTTTTGTAACGCAATAAAGCCAAGAAAAAGAGTTGTTTTTACAGTGCAAGACTTTCTTGACTTGTTCGGTTAATCCCGAGGATAACATACCACTTACTAACATTAATTAACTCGTACACACTCGTAATAGTATCTCGTATGTGCGAGCGCATTCTTAGACTTTAATCTCTCGAGAGTCTGTTTTGTTGCACGTGGTTTAATCTGTCCGGACTTAATCCAACTTGTCAACTATTTGTATAATCCGATGTGTACAAAAGATGTGATGTAATGACTGCATGTTTAATATCGCTGTTTAAACTTAGAGTACACACTTTAAGTTTACGATATCGTTACTTTGAATCACTGCATTAATGTTATACCTACCCAGAATTATGACTTAATTTTTAACAAGCGAGATTTTTGGATTCGAATAAACGATTATAGTAACGATTATGACTGTGAGAGTCAGTTTATCGCGCTCTTTATACGTGACCGCTAGTACCAAAAGCTAGTTAATTTTTAGTTTTGGTAAAAATGTACCCGATGAAACATCAAGCTATACATCTACAGTGTAAGTTGATCTCAAGATTGATCTGTACATTTTTCTATAGTAAAATTACGCTATAAGTATTTTCAACATTACACGTCTATCCAGATTTGAAACACCTAACCTAATTAATTAATCATGACTATGGTCTCATACAAATTACTCTTTTTCTTTTTAATAGCTACCACTATTCCAAACAGGAAATATAGCATTATTTACAATAATATTATGTTTTGTTATTTCCTTGAAGCCACAAAATGTTAACCCTGTGAATATAGTATAGAGATCTTTACGAGTATCGTGAAGTGATTTTTGCACGGCCGCCAACGAATACCTCATTCCCTTTGTATTTCTAGCGTCCAGAGGTAGTGTGATCACTTATCTTCAGTAAAACTTTATGCTTCGTTTCCACCTTCGTGGTATAAAAAATAGAATCTATAAGGCGTGAGTGACACCCCTCGTATGCTTTTAAACGCTGCGTTTACCTTTAAGAAGAAGTAGGTAAAAGATAAAAGGGATGTTTGCTTAAGACGCGAACTACTTAAAAAAGAAAGAGATTTGGTTAAATTATAAGCAAAAGAAGCTAAACATTTGAACATTTCACGCGTAAGCGACAGATAATGTGCATGTAAGTAACTGACTCACATGCACATTATCTGTCAGCTTTTCACCGCAGCCATTATAACCCTTTTAACTGAAAGCATGCTCATGCTCAAGGAATCTATTATGGTTAGTGGTACCAACATTTTTTACCAAGATAATCTTAAGTTGCACAATTTCTTGCTCGATTTAAAGTAAACTAAGCAGAACGAATCGTGTATTCATATTCAATTTGTGTGTTTTTTTGTTCGGTGTAGTATTGTCGAAATCAGCGATGTTTTGTAATTCATATTTGATTTTGGTATTTAGGCTCTTATAAAATATATGATAATATTATATGTAATACAATTATAGAGGTTGGTGGAGTAGAAAATAGCAGAAGACTTTCCGCTAGACCCGTAAATCAATCAAAGATAATTTTTAAACCACGTTCGCTTCTTGCATATTTTACGATGTTGTTAACGTGGCATCGGGTAAGATGCTATGTTTAACAATTCGTTTAGAAAGCTTTGTCGGCTGTGCAATAAAAACCGTTCCCGTGTTCCTAACGCTTAGCTTGGCTTGGTAGGATTTCAAACATTTTTTTAGCAGTCGTTCAGATTTATCGAGACAATTTTTTTACCGGAAACCTTGTTTTGCTGACGTGACATTGCGGTTTGTATTTTTTACACACATTTCGAACTACGTCCTTCTTACACATGACATGTGTCCTCGTTCTTGAAGTGACACCAAGAATTTAACCCACGATATTATAAACTTTACATGTCAGAGATATCATCTACCGCAAAAAAAAAATATGTGTATGTATATTTTTTGTTAATGGGTTCGAGTAGACTCGCCATGAAGAAATATACCCATTAATTTTGTTAAATGCTAGAGATGATTCAGACGGAGAGATAAGATACAGCACCTAGAGTTTAAATTCAAAATGATAATCTTGTTTTCGTCGTGAATTGAAACATTAAAACCAATAATGCGTGAAAATAAATCATGCGAATGATTCGCAATGATTTAACGTTAATAATATTGTACCTACCTACTGTACCTTCATAAAAAAATTCAATTTTATTTAATTATTGTGATATGAGTTTTAATTTCAAGGCTCTCCGCTCATTATTTTATTGGAATAACTTATTGAACCGGTTGTTTAGTTGAATGGTAAGCACGGATGGTGCTCAGTACTACAATGATACTGTTTGGTACATGATATTGGCGGGTATTGTAAATATAGACCCAAGCGTTATTCAAGGTTACTGGACACTTATATTATTAATATTTATTATATTTTTTTATACGTATTGCATATGGTGGTAAGCGGCTCTTGTATCTTATTAAATGTTTCGATGAGGCTAGGATGTCTTCATCCGGGATGTCGGACTTAATGAGGCGCCTCGTAGTCTTTTGCTGAATTCAGCTATTTGATCGCCCTTTACCTCCTCTGATTGCATTTTCCGATTTAGTACCGTACAACTATTATGTTCCTCCTCAATTCTGTAAATGGTGGGTTTATAGAATTGCCAAAGTAACTATATTTACGCGAGTAATGGACATTCCTACAGAATATCGAATAAGGTATTAGGAGTCGAAAGGTATAATTCAAAGGGCATTTGGCAACATAATTTAATAGTCAGTTTAAGCATAATTCGTATTATGTATCTAGAAATTATAGTTGGTTGGTTCGGCGCCGGCTATGATTTGAACGGCGGCCTGTGATTGGCGGTTGCCGGGTGCGCAGGCGCTCTGATATCTAGGTCGCAGCGTGGGTCTAGTCTAGCAACAACTTTACTGCCTTGACTCGCAAATGAAAATAATAATTTATCTATTGTTCTTTGAATGATTGTTTCAGATAATGAGATGTCGAAGCGCTTTTTTTTTGTTCATCGATTGTCTCGTAGGTGCCTAGGTGTTGTATCAAAAAAATTTTCTAGCGCTCTACAACAGCGCAGAAAGTTGTTGAGTTGTGGTCCTAATTACTTGATATTTAATACACAAGAGGCTTAATCAACGGTGAAACAATGCTCTCAAAATTAAACAAATCTGAAATATGAGCACGATTTTGCATCTCAAAATAACTAGGTATATAAGTTTTACAATACTTAAAATAGTTCAAATATTTTGTTCTATGGAATTAGGTATCTTGTCCATTATTATGTATTTATCTTCGGGAACCGCTATAATTTGATCAAATTGCCTTAAATCTTCTAATACTATATTTTTTTATATTAAACGGAATACTGGGTTTTCTGTTTCTAAGTTTGTAGCTAAACCACACCATAAGACTAAAAATGGTGATTCAGTTCTTCTGTTGGAGATGGCGAATACAAATTTATCCCTACGCAGATAAAAACTAGTTGTTAATCTATACTAATATTATAAAGCTGAAGAGTTTGTTTGTTTGTTTGAACGCTGTAATCTCAGGAACTACTGGTCCGATTTCAAAAATTCTTTCAGTGTTGGATAGTCCATTTATCGAGGAAGGCTATAGGCTATATTTTATTCTCATAAAAATTAGGGGTCCGTAAGAAAATTGCAAATTTGTAACCCAAGGTGTAAAATCGAAAACCTATTAATGCGTGCGCTGCCAAAACTATTGACAATAGAACAAAATTATGTACTACGGAATTGTAGGTCTTATTAATATCTACAAAAAAGTCCGCGAGAGCATATATCTAACTATCATAGCTTAGTCACAATAACCGCTTTTATGTTCATAAAAAATATTAAATCGTCTGAAGAAAGAAACTACGTTAAATGTGTATCTTAATATTAATCCTTATGCAAATTAAGCATTATGCTATCAAGGGTATTCATGTAGAAGTAAAATACCGTTTGTTTCATTCCAATCGGACATTTCGTTGAGAAATTATCACGAGTACTTTCACTGGCAGATAGCTAATATTACAAGGAATAACTAACTTTTATTTAAAAAGAACATTTGGGGTTCCGCTGGAATTAAATTAACTCTGCGCGGGTGAAACCGCAGGGCACAGCCAGTAATACATATGTATGAGATGATAATAAAGACCTCACCGGCTAGTGATATTTTCGTACGAATATAATAGCCACCAGATAAGCCACGGCCAGTGCAACATAGACAAGCTTTAAGCCGCATAACCACCTATTTGTATTCGCTTAGAAAAGTCACAGCTCTAAAAATGACTTACGACCGCTTAAAGCTTAAAATTCCAACGCAATGAATGTTTCGGTAAATCGTAAATTAGATTTACGCAGCGAATGGTTGATTCATTTCATCTGAAGGCCATAAAATCTAACCTTAAAAAGGGGATTTCTGGAAAAGCACGCGGGACTGAAATAATCATAGGAGGTCTGGGCACAATAGGGCTTGCTCGTCTCAGCTCGGAGGGCACGTATGCTCGTAAATACGACGTCCCTTATTATTAGCAGCCATTGTTCGGGACTGCTCGGGTACACTCCGGCCCAGTGGATACCCCAAGCTCTGCCTAGCCACTTCTTTGTTACTTTGTCGCATATGAGTAAATGCTTGATTTATTAAAACTTATTGTTAGTTTCAAAGTTTATTTCAAGTTCGATTAAATCTAATATTACTTATGGCAGAGTACCTTCGTATCAAACGTTATTTTAGGTTGAAATTTCGTCTCTAATCAGTTTATTTTAAACTTCAGGTACATTTATCAAGTATTTCTTGATAGCTTGATATGCGTTACCGCAATAATGGAATATGATCACAAGATTTCAAATTGTGGATCGTAATTAAATTGAGCAATTGACGTGGTCGACTGTACTTCTAGCTCGCCTTCGGATATCCGACACTCGTAGCTTTAATATGCAACCCAGGTTCGACCAAGCATTGCACAAATTCAATCCTAAATAATCGCAATCCCGTCATAATTAGCTATGGCTCTGATGAATTCACGATCAGCCATTAAAATTTCTGAACACGGCTTAATTAAAAACTGTATTTAATAAAGCACATTCCACAATCGGGAGAATCCAACGTCTGATATTGAGTCTGGAGCGTTTTATCTCAGGTAGAGCCGGTGGGACGCCAAAATTCGAATCATTCATCTTTTAATCTGACATGTTCTATTGTAGACCTGCCGCTTGTGGGAGGCGAGTCTTTGGAACCCCGGCTATTTATTATGTTCAACATTTTGTAAATGTATGGATTGTGTTCAATGTATCGATGATTTTATAAGACTACTTTTTATGTGGTCATTTTATAAGGCAATAATAATATAGAATTTGGTATTTTTAACGAGGCGCTTTTCACAAAAATGATTTTGATTGGATGTTGATTTCGTGTTTATTTGTACATATGCAGTCGTAACAGAAGGGTAATTCTGAGAAGACTCGCCGGATGGATCAAGAGAGATTTTTCCCATTATCTTAAGAGCTTACTAAGTGTACTTATATAAAATACTTCGTTTTAAAGAAACTAGCATGAACGGTCAAGGTCAATCTTGCATTTGTTTTTGTTGGGATGGTACCTTAATTACACATATAATTTAAACGTTAGCAATTTTAAATTTCTTAACAACTTGGATAGATTTTCTTTGTTAGTGTAATGAGGATTAACATAGGTACTTAGTTCTGAAGTATTGTGTACACAATAAATACAGATCCTAAAAAGAACTCCGCGGCACCCATGAAAGGGCAGGCGATTAGAGAACGGGCTGCGCGAGAGCAACAAGAGTCGCCTTTTAACATCGATCCATCAGCCGCTGCCGCAGATAAGGGCATATACCTGTCACAGTAATAAGTATTAAAGCTCCAATGGTAAAAAAAGGTTTTGTAATGCATTGGGTTCCGCAGTCCGAAATCATCTGAATCATTGAACACACTTCATTTGTGAACGTGAGAACAATAATAACTTTACTTGATGTTGCTTCAGACTCGAAACAATGTTTTACCTAGACTTCTCGGTTATTGGCTAGAAGATTTAGTACTCTAAAGTACTTGAAGAGTATATTAATGTCCAAGCAAATATGCAACCGTATGATATTTGTGAAGGGTAGATTAATGAGTAGGTAGTCTTATTATTAAAAAGTGTTGTTCAACAGCAATAAATATTTTATGAATTCCGTTCATAAATATTTGTGCATTGAGTGCCTGATAGCCGCTTGCGAAGCTGAGGTCCGTTATTTGTGATGAACACGAGTATTTGTACTTTAGTCTTGGGTGTTCTATGAATGTAGGTACTTTTATTAATATCTTTTTAGAGTTGAGTAGAGATTTTTGTGGAGTTTCATAATATCATTGGTCTTTAAAAATGTTTGATTGTTTGTATGTTTTATTAAACTTAACGCGACGGTAAATTTTAATAAGACAGGATATTAAGCCATTTTGGAATTTAATCATTGAGGGGTTGAATTAAAGTGGATACAGTTTATTTCAGATGTTATTGTAGAAGTATATAGTTAATAAAAGCCGAAAAGTTCACGGTAAACTTTTGAGTAGCTTGGTTTATTTTCATTTTGGCTCTTTACGTACGGTAGGTACGTTCTTTTGTTTGGTATAAAGAAATTTCCTTACAATCTGTAATATACTATTTATTCTATATTTTGTTTAAAGAGCGCTCCTTCTAACTCTCAGCTTACTTTAATTCTAATGTTTAAGTGCGACCGAACACAAGCATAGACATAAATGTGTACTTACAGTGTTATATTAATTTCTATAATGTCAATGTACCGAAATCCGTTCAGAGATATGAATCTTAAGTAAACTGGTGTAGCGTCGACTAATGGATGTTGCTGATATATGCAGTCAGATAAATGTTGTAACTGACAACCGGGAGCCGCTGCCTAAATGAACCGTTCCAATTATTCTCGTTAACATATTGCTGTGACAAGTCCACTTAAGTTACATATTAATAGAGTATATGTGCTTAGAGATAGCTAAGTAGTTATGTTCTTACGGTACAGCTGACATATGACTTAGCATTCACCATTTAAGACTTCGATGTACAACTGTGATTGGGTATAATCCGACATAATGGATTCAAGGATATATTTAGATTAACTAGATTTGTGTTCGGTCAGGTTCTTGGAAAACATACTGAATAAAGAGGAATCGAATTATCATCGCAATAAGAGATGATGATGAAGCCTCTGTCAAAGCTTCAGCGTGACGATATTAATATGAATGAATAAGGAAAAAAACGAAAACTTTTACCAATAATAGTTTCCATACTTTCACGTTTGTGATGAAGATTATTTTTAATGCCTATGTTAAGTAATTAAAAACGCCCATTCATTTGAAAGTACGAGTATTTAAAAAATATTATATTACTAATAAAACATTATGTATTTAACCGCAAGGCACAGCTAGGGCTATACATCTAAATATTATTAGTAATATACTTTCAAGGTGCCAGTAAACGTACACTCAAGTACCTACTTCTTAACTACTTCGCCTATCAACAACCATAAACTTGAAATTGCCTAATGAATAATATGGGATTAGGTTTAATGGACCCTGGATAAGCAGTATTGTTGTGTTTTAATTATAATTAAACTGTTTATTAATAAAATTGGGGAGGTATCATATTAGGTCCACATAACATTGATGTTTTTAGGGTCCCGTACCCAAAGGGTAAAACGGCACTCTATTACTAAGACTCCGCTGTCTGTCTGTCTGGCAGTCTATCTGCATGTTATGATAGATGGACAATTGAAATTTCCACAGATGATGTATTTCTGTTCCCGCCCCTACAAGATATAAAATAACTGAATGAAACTAAAAAACAGAATACAATTAATAGTTAAGGGGGTCCAATACAATAAATGTTTATGGTTTCATCTGTTATGTTTTGCCGTTTTTAAAGTGAATGGTACGGAACCCTTCGTGCGCGAGTCCGACTTGTACTTGACCAGTTTTTTTACAGTTGTGTTTGGTAACTTAGTCAACATGTATATATAAATTTATTTACTCCAAGTACACTTATTGCATTTGATTCATTAGTAGTAGTATAATTAACTAGATAACAACTATTTTATTGAATTTTTACACTGAATTCACATAATTACAATGTACGGATATAATGCGTTTTTACTGATAGTTAAGAAGGGTGAACATTAATGTTTTGCTCTACAGCGAATTTAAATCGGCTGTTTCATGAAATATCGAATCGCAGCCGTGGGCTACGCGGCACGAACGCGACGCCCGCCCTTATCTCTACCGATACGATTTTATACGATATTCGATTTTTCTTTTTCGACATTTATGGATCGGTTGTTCGCGATGTATCGATAATTCGAGATCGGTCTTATATGTTATAATTTATATACAGGTAGCAGGCTACGGTTATGTATCGCTCCGGGTGGTTTCCAAATCACTTGGCGAGTTAGTTAATAATATATTTATATTTTTAGCTTTCATTAAACATGGTTAGGTAAATTGTAATTCACTCCAGCTGAGTTTCTTGCCGGTTCTTCTCAGAAGGCTAGTTTCCGAACCGGTGGTAAATTCCTCGACATTCATAAGTGCCTTACCAGGGCCTAAACTGAATAAATCATTTTCATTTTCATTTTCACGCTTGAAATTTCGTGCACTTATGTAAGCTCAATGCAATCATATAGTCACATGAAACTGGTCTGATGATGGAGCCAGAAGGTGGACGAACTAAAAAGACTCGTAACAGCGAAGTTATACGTTATTGCTATTAGAATACACTTTCCGGTAAATTTTATAGTAAAAACTTGTTCTTTGTACCAAATAATGCTTGTAGTATGAGCCCAGTATAATATAAATACTCTATTATATTAATACTGTTGCATAAGTATACAATAATAAATAACTATCCCGTTTCTACTTATTATGAATAATTGAATGAAAACATATTTCTGTAATTCTTGATTTGTCCTCTTAGTTTTATCGAGTTTTATTATTATGACCGAGAACCCGCCAAGTTGTTATTTTTTGTGGCTACACCTCAGTTTTGTTATTTATAATTGCACTGATTTTCCATCAGATATATAAAACATGGCCTTAACTAACTTAAAAACAAGCAACAGATATAAAGATGTTGTTGGCACCATTTCAAGTTGAGATGTATTTTAGAAATTGCTCGAGTTACGATAGAACCTTTTGCTTAAAAAAAAGCGGTTAGTCATGTAAACCAGTTATAGAGCGCAGAGTCACAGCGTACGTCCACTTCATAACAGGCAGCTTTATGCTATTGTAATGATCTAGGAGTTGCTTCTGCTCACAAAAACTTGCATTGTTTCTCCGGACCTGTTGCCGTATACAGACAAGTAGACAAGTATTTTATCACTTCGCGCGTCGATCCCGACACTTCCGAGAAAAGTAAAAAAAGTCAATGCGTTTTTCATTCTCCTTTTATTTGTAGAGTTCCGTACCAAGGTCGAGATGAGACTTTAATTTATGCGAGCTTTCCTCTCTCGAGGTGAGACTAGGGCAAAACGTTGAAAAGATCATGTATAGAATAAGTCCTCTACTCAAATCCGAGTATACTGTGGACTAACTTTTTAACTGACTTCAAAAAAAGAAGAAGGTTATATACAGTCGATTTACTGTATGTTTTTTTATAATCTAGGAATATCAACATTTTCAAAAGTAGTTATAAGTAAAAACTAATATATTTAATATTTATTTTGTTGTGGTCATGCAAATTCCTAGATCACCTATGAAAAACAAGCAATAAATAATGATACAGAACACTGATTGTGCAAGCCCGACGTGTCTTTTATCACAAATACCTACCATATCTCACGCTGGTGCTAAACAAATAAAACAGGACTGTGACAATTCTTGTATCTGTGCTATATATTTGTACAGGACTTTTGGTGGCGGAGGTATGTACTCATTTCCTCGAACGCCACATAACTTCTTTTTCTTTACATAATTTCTCAGCATAATGTGGAGCTTATTTATTCGAAAAAGACTCAAATTATATTTATTGGAACATAATATTGTTAAGGAGAAACGATGAACCGAGATTTGGGCTAATTATTTAATTATGAGAATCACTGTTGTGAATAAATATATTTGATGTAAATAACATATTATTATATATATTTTAATAACATTATGTATAATTTAATACCTTCAATCATTTGCCCGTGTCGGGTATAGTTACTATAATAGGTTGTGTCCGAGTGGACATTACCTATTTTGACGGTAGGCCAAGCTAATTAAGGGTTAAACATTAGGTACTTCAAATAATCAGTGACACTACAATATTTCTGAAATTTGTTTAGTATAATTATGCAAATAATAATAAGATATCTTGAGTAACCCTAGTTACTAATTACCTATAATTAAAAAAATAACGCTTAGCCTTCTCCTTCACGGCGAAGCTGGTTAATGAGGGTCAAAAACGGAGATGCTATTTAAGAATTCTTGATGTGTACACAGTTTTCGAAAGTTTCGCAGACGAATTATTCATAATGACTCTCAGCGGGTAAAATTATTTCACAGAATTTTATGACTTATTGCCATGTTATTACGACACTTTTCTCCGTGGGTATTGTCGCACCCATGTTCACAATTTATATGACGTATCGCCTTAAAATTTTACAAAATACCTCGAGGGTTGAGGGTACGATCGATTGAGTTTATGATGGGTATTTTTATTATTTTATGTTAATGCACTAAATACGTAGTTACACGGTTATGATTGCATGTATCGGATGCCGTGAAGAAGGAACAGGTATGTAGTGAATCAGATATCTGCCTACTTTATTTTTAACATATTTTTATATGAAAAAACTAAGCCTGATTGGTCCGTGATAGAAATATAAGTAAAACTGTGGAATCGTCCTCAGAAATACTTTTACCTGATAAAAATGTTACTGGGCTTCCTTTACATACCTATTATTATTATTTTTTCCAGAAGGTTAATTTTGTCAGTAGTTTGTTATTTATTAAGTCTGAAAGTTACTGACAACTGTAAGTCTTTACTTGCACACTAAATCCAACTTTATAATTTATTTACTTTCAACAAATAACTATAGACATATTTTGGGGAGGTAGCCTACAGATTAATTAATTTATGTGATGTATTATAACCAACCCCTTGACCCATCGCGCGATGTGCTTAGTCACCAAACCAACAACCCTGTCTGTAGTGTGCTAAAAACAAATGAACTGTAAATTAGCCAAAAAGTTCGCCAAAAACAAGGCTCGCAGGAGTCCGTGTCAAAAATAAATGAAAACTTTTCTGACGGGTAGTGTCGGCGTATGTTGTCGTGTCATAAGTAGTCGTGGCGGGGCTCGTTACACACCGGTAACGTCACGACGAGCAACCGGACACCTCGGTGCGTTGCGTGCGTGCGGTGGGCGGCCGGCTAGTGCGCCCGCGCCGCCCCCGTGCGTCCCGACACCCAAATACTATTATTGTATTGGCTGCATCGACAATTATGATCCTTGTTCGCTTCTGTCACTCCTATATTTCGTCCACATTCATATTATAGACTTGCTGTGGATCGCGGTTTCACCAGTGTAGTCTTTATTTTATTGGGTGGCTTTATTTCTCAGATACCAATTTTTGACATAAAGTAGCCTAAGTTATTCCTTGTAACATCAGCTATTCTGTGAAAGTCTAGTTAAAATCGGTCCAGCCATTTCAGAGACTAGCCGGAACAAACGTTATTAAACGTGACAGTCTTGCGGGAAAATAAGTTTCATGTCCGTCCGTTACCTTTTTACGGTCGTCACTGGACAATTTTTACTGAAATTTTAAATAGGGATGGATATATTTATCTTCTAGGGCGGAAATAAGGACATACTTAAAACACACTAGGAGAGCTTATTCACGAGAGGTCGCGAGTAAAAAATGTTAAAAAAATATCATTGCATGATTGACGAGACCTAACAATGGGATTCTACCATCTATACAAGCTGTGCCCCGCGGTTTCACCCGCGTAGATTTAGTTTCATCCTTATTGTGGCGGACCCCTAATATTTTTAATAAATAAAAGTATTTTTTTTAAAATCGGTCCAGCCGTTTCAGAGATTACCCGGAACAAACAGACAGAGAAAAAATTTAAAACTTGTTTTTTTTGTGTCAGTAGCGTGTATACTTTCATATGCATTTAGTGAAAACCTGTTATTTTGGAATTACATACAGACACATCAATTTTATTTATCTATATAGATGTAGATAGATAAATAAAATTTAAGTGTCTGTTCGTAATCGAAACCCCCTGCATACCACATTTCTTTAAAATCGTTTGAGCCGTTTGCGATATTCAGATTACATACACATATTTACAAGAATTGCTCTTCTAAAACGTATTACATGTATTCAAAAGCTACTATGAAGTGATATGAGTATGAATTGTTAATAACTATGTATTTTGGAAGAGCACATGTTGAACAATAATTTAAGACTGTTAAGCGGAAGTTGTTAAATTCTTATCTAAAGTGTACTAAAGTTGCGTTCCATTGTATCATAATTAACTACTCTATTTTGTTTGAAGTGTAGCCATATCAAGTCATTGTTTTGTTTCTTTGAGATACTATAATATGTATTATTTGATTCACCTCAAGTCTAATAAGAGAATCTAAATATATATAAATATATAATATAATAATCTATATTCTTCACCGCTACACTATTGAAAACGCGTTGTAGTCCAAATTTTCGCTTTTGCATTAAATTACCATAATTATTTTGAAGGGTTAATCGGAGTGTACAAAAAAATTACAACCGAAGTCCCGTTATGATCTTGGCTCTAGGATTATTTCTTTTATATTGCTTTTCTTTAAATATTCGATAATCTGTGAAAATAGATAGGTTCACTTAGCTCCAAAAGTGTTTTCAGCAGAAATTCCTCAGTGAATTGAATTCACAAGTGATTTACATGTGTTGTTACAAAGGCCTATATAAAGTAACTAATTTTAGGGCCTCGTTTTTCTCTGTAATTTAAGATTATTGTAATTGGTGCTGTTTGTGCAGCGCCGAGGATGCCATATTTCATTAATTTATTGATATCTTATTACTGCAGCCAGCCTTAAAAATAACACAATATAACCTAATCGTATCGTTCTGCCCCCGTTCCTAAATCCACCATGCGGTGGAATGCCGAAGAACGAGTTTTCTATCCATCCTTGTCTTCTCTACGGTGCAAATATAGCTGTCCCTTTCGGTTGCTTGTCATTTTCTATAAGTTTTTCTAACATTCCCCGCTCGCACCGCCTCTTCTATTTCGGCCAAACGACTGTCTTTTAGGCGATAACTTTTGTTTGTTCAACAGTTATATTACCATTGTTTGATACGCCATAGCTTGTTACGCTGCTCAGGGGTGTTTACTCTATTAATGAACCACTGTTACTTTGCTCCATCCGTCTAATTGATATTTACTTAAAACCTATGGCATTTTGTAATAACTATGACATATTGGTGCTTTGTTACAACGCATGAATCAAAAGAAAGTTAACAACTTGCTAAAGTAACTCTCAAAGGATTTCACTAAACTATCCTATCTTTTTCTACACGTTTCAATTAGTATATCATTATGCAAGTACCGATCAGGAAAATAAACATAAAATTACAAAATTAAGTAAGAACCAGATAATAGTGAAATGAATACAGCAGTGCTGAAAATATTTATCGGTCGAAGGTAAAATGTTAATCTAAGGTTGTGTGGTGCTCGCACACTGGCTGCTTCATGCTAACGAGTTACAAATTAAAAGAGACCGCGACGTGTGCCAAAGGTAACTTTATGGACTTCGCATGTCTCAAATCAATAAATTATTAACAACGCTCCTTGTTTGATTTAACATTCATACCTACTACTTTCCACCTCAAAATGAACTTTAAGCCTCTTGTTTACAGTTTAAAATTCGATACAAAACTTTCGGCCGGTTGTATTGAAAATTAAGCTTTAAGCTTCCGAGTTAATGCTTAATTTATACTAGCATGCGATGACGTGGGTATGTATAAAATAGAAACAAACAAGTAGGTATTTGAGCGTAAGCGAGGAGAAGCGAGAATCTTAGTTTTAATTAATACGCTGAATCTAGGCACTAGGCATTCGCTATTTTCAATTAGTCTTCGCCGCCGCCGGTAGCGTGTTTTGAGCTGTGTGATTTAATGGGGTCCTATATTTCCCATACAATTGATAATTAAAATATACGTTTGGGTGAACCGAGGTCAGTTTCATGACTCATTAAATTTCACTTTATCTAAAGCGAGACACTAATTTCATAAACATAGTCTAGATACATCTATACATCTATACAGATAAATAAAATTGAAGTGTTTGTTTGTAAACCTAAAATAACAGCTTTTCACTAAATGCATATGAAAGGTAATCTCCAAGTTTGTTCAGGGTAATCTCCAAAACAGCTGGACAGATTTTAACGGGACTTTCTCTGAAAGGTAGCTAATGTTACAAGGAGTAACATAGACTACTTTTAATTTAAATAACATAACGTTTCCGCGGGACACCTATGAAATTAACTCTACGCGGGTGAAACCGCGGGGCACAGCTAGTAGATAATAAATGTAAAAGCACGTGACGTCGCATTGATTCTTTTATTCGAATAACTACTCAGAATAGCTATGAGTGCTCTAGTTAGAGATATGCTAGTGAAATGTTATCTTTAAAACAAGGTATATCTTATCGTGAATGTTGGACAGAAGAAAGTGATGGTGTGCGATAGCGTCGTCAATTTATACATTGAGGCTTGCCCGATTTATTTATTAAAGACGTATGTTATTGCTTTTTTATTAGTTACTTTTGTAATATCGACACTAATCTTGCATTCGTTAGAAATATTACTATTTAAACACTTATGTAACATTAGAGTTTTCATATGCCTCAAGGAAATAAATAAATACGTAATAGTTATAATACATTACAAATACGTAGAAGTCAAGAAAAATCTGATTCGGTAAAAATGATGCCTTTATTATTTCAGAGATCCGTGAAGGCGTGAGATAATGTTATAATTGCTAGGTAATCCGATATAAAATAGAGCAGGAAAGCATTTCTAATGCTTTCCTGCTCTATTCGCTGCATGTTGATCTGAGAGTAACAGCTACGCGGGATATGAGGTAGCTTAGAGCCGACTCTACTGTTAAATCCGACTCGGCCTGCCCCAGTATCGGCCAGCGCAGGAGTCACGAGCAAACATTCCCTGATTCTCACGATTATACCCCTTATTGGCACCAAGCAACTGCTGTTACGTATCTGCTCAAATATAATCATAAACTGGTACACTCACCATCTGAATTGTATGCCATTATAGCACTAGACTAGTTTTATTAAGCAATTGCTTAGTACTTTCCTTTATAGTTAAGTTAAAGTATAGCAGAGAAAATTATATAGGATTTGAAATAGGCATTTAATGGCGAATCGTTCATTTGATTGGTGTTTTACTGCTGCAATTATAATATGCTACCAAGTGACTTGCCACTTTACATGCTATCCCTTGGGATAGCACGTGCATACAATTGTGTTTGTTTATATACTGTAGTACATATAAATTGTGTTTTAGAAAATTTATTTATGTAGAAATAAGTACCTGCATTTCTTCAGGCACGTAGAACTCAAACTCTAAAATATGTTAGTGTAGTAGATTTTTTCTGAAATTTCACGAAGGTGTTGATTGCTTTTATATGTTTTGATATCCATCTTTGTTATAAGATGACAGAAAGACAGATAGATTTACGTTAGTGTTGCTCGTATCTCGTATCGTATTGATTAATTGATGATAATGATATGTACATATTTAGTTGTATTGTAAATCCAAACTAAAATATATGAGGTCATCGAACTCACGGACAAGTGGGAAGAAAAGCAATAAACCTTTTTATGGTCCAACCAGCCTATTTCTTCGGCCTCTGATCATATTTTTTCTATTATTACGTAATTGACTAATATCATGGCATTAGCACTTGTTTTAACTATCTACTTATACCCGTGTGGGTTCCGAATACACTTCTTTATTAGAGTAATCTTCTAAACGTATCGCAAAGACCTTATAAACATATTTAACTGATATTTACTTCAACTTCATGATATAATGCAATCGAGTCAAGCAATCTTGAGGATTTAACATGAACATTAGAACACAAGGATAGATGGTGTGGCAATTGCGTATCAAAGAGAATGTAGAGTCGACTAGTATTAGAGTAATGGTGAAAACGGATTTTCAGCATGATGATTTAATTATATGTAAAATTAAATAATTAAATATGCTCATGTCATCCCAATGGGGCCCTGATGGGGTAAACAGAGGTGTTGTTATACAACACCAAGTTTCAAAGAAGATAATTAAGTACCAACGTAACAGATGGTGAGTCCATCCGCCGTCTCAAGCACTTTTCCTTCATCGTAAAACTCGTGGTGTGATATTGCTGCACCTAAGTTTATAGAAAAGCTCATTTATAGAGGCCACTTCGAATTTTGCGTTGTTTGCGTAGCAGGCGACTGTTCAAACCCCTCGGCCACACACTTACGAGGTGCAGAGAAATTTCATTCCATTTTCGATATTAAGACCTAGAGATCTAGACCATTTGCGCCTTCCCCTGATTCATTAGTCTTCTTATTCATGCCGGCTATTTTCGATGTAAGATATACAATTATTCATACTAACAATCGACCATTAATAGAAACTTTTGCGTCCCAATACACGAGGGAAGGTATTTAGCCTCGATCTAGTAACTGACACCTTTACCTACCAATCAGCACCATAATCACAGGTTAATCAGAGCAAGGGGATTATTTAAGTCAAGTAAACTGGTAGTTATAGTGGAGTAAACGTGGCAAGTCGCGGATTCACAGCGGGGACGTAGCGCAGACGGGCTTCCGGCGTGCGCGCGCTTTCACAAGACCTCCTAGCGAATTATCTTTTATGCGTGCACATAAATATAGCATTGCATTATTGTATTGATAAAATCGTTATTGTTAACTTTACTTGTCGTACAAAAGACAATATTAATGGATTGTGGCGGGATCGCCTTGGCATTGCTTCGCCGATTTTCTGTAAATTGTCAACCTCGCACGTCATTGCTACGAATTGTAATGGAGAATAATTATTTGACCTTTACTTATATTTCTGACGTAGTATTGAGCTCCTCATATTCGCAGGGGACCAGCAAAATTTATGGAAAAAATAACTGATGATATTTCTACCGTACTACGTACCACGTCATTTATTCGTATATAACATGGTTATTTAATTTTCTATTCAACACGTTAAATTCACACGCTCCTAAATCAATTTTCTTCGTATGTATTTATTTTTACGCTCTCTGAATGTACACAAAAAGCATTTTATTTTAGCTTTTAAGTATGCAACCTAAACAATTTAAAAGCCGCAGGATGATTCCCGCCATAAATAAAACTGAGATGTAAAAGATAACCCCCCCTAGTCCAAATATAAAAATTAGGTTTTTAATAAGAATGCAGGATCATTTGAGATATTTATGGTGATCGTCAATAGTTCGGTGTTTGTTTCCTCGGGTCGACGGGTAACATATATCTCGGCGCAGTCGGGGGCGCCCGTGTTGGTACACTCGAGGTAACAGGAATCTAACCGCTTTACGATTCATTTCTCCTGACAGTATTAACTAAATATTTTCTAGATATGACTAGAAAACTGGATATGTGAGGTGGTTCAACTTTTTCAAATAATAGAGCATGATCAATTAAAATCGAATATGGCTCAATATTCGTTGACAAATTTTCAATTTGATGAAAGTTCAAGGGAAGATTCAAAAGGTGAAATATAAATAAAACAATTAATTTGCAGTAGTTTTGCTAGTTATTCTGACGGAACTGGAGCAGGATTTTAATCAAGTCAATATACCGTCCGAGATTTCAAAACCATAATTATGGTTTTGAATTTTGAGCACCAATAATTAAGTATCAATTTCAGATCAAAAATAAAGTCTGATGGGGCAACAATGTTAAGCACATTTACAAACGCGAAGTTATTTATACAAATACTTTAAATTTTAATTTTTTTTAAGACCTTATTACCCAAGTCATTATTACATAATAATTAAATTGCATTCGAACCTTTATTATATGGAATGTAACTCCGGATGGAAATATGTGGACATTCCTTAAAATTGTATACTGTACTATTAATACTCTACTAAAACTATTTCCATTTTTCATTTTCATTTAATGCCAATATCTATCGTTGCGTTTATGGTTTTGATTATTAAATAAATGAAATCGGTGAAGGCAGTTCATGGGCTTCTAGCCAATTATAATACGGTAGAATAGCGTATATCTCTCTGCGTATTTCTATCTGATGCTGGAGTTTACGGCGTACCGGGCAGCATTCTTAGCCCCTTGCTCATTCTCATATATGTTAACTAATATAGAGTAACTCCCCAAATTCCTATCGCTAATTATATTTTATAAATAAATAATATTCGGTCATTATCGCACAGCGCCTTCTAGTCCCAAACTAAGGAATATTGTAATCGAACTTGCATATTACAACCATTTACGTTTTAGTAAGTAATAAGTAATTCAAACGAATTCGCAACTCAAGCTAAATGATACCCTCAAGCTAAACATCAAAATTCTAATAATAATAAATCAAGGTTAGCCAGAATAAGGCACGGTTTACGACTTGGGTCAAGATAAGTTAGCAATCATTCTTTGACAGGAATGCCATATAAATACAATTGACAGAACGAACTTAAGGCTGAGGCCCTTAAGCTAGTCAGTGGTAATGCTAGGTAAAAGTAGGTAAGACGCAACTTCACTAGCGAAATATTTACCTTATATTACGATTACATATTACAAAGAAAATCCCGTTCGATTTTTACAATTGCGAGCATTAAGAACCCCTTATCTTGGACGTTTAGTTTTATGGTATCAAAATGAAACGTCAAAGCTCAGAAGTTCTTAGATGATGGTATACCCCCAGTTCTTCAATCAATTACTACTTGAAATATTCCCTCCCGTTTTATCATATCATACTATAATAATAATAATAAAGAGTATAATCCCGCGAAAAGTTTAAAAAATTTCAATATAGAGACGCGGTTAAAGTCTTTTGTAAGTAGTATGTAGATCATGGCAAATCAAATATCTTACAAATCATAAAAGATGGACTATGTAAAGTCCATTACAGAATAAATACTCGATGTTGATGTACATAATTATGTACCTATTTCAACTAAAAGCTACGGGGCAAATTGTAGAGCGACACTGCATACGCATATTACTTTGTAGGCACATAATTTGCGACCGAGAATATTAAAATAAATTATAATGGGACAAGCAGGTTGTATAATATCATGGTTACCTGACTGCGGGAATTTCATTCAAGGACTGTTAAAAGCCGAAATATTGTCAAAATTTTAATAAGCCAATTTAAATGTTGTTTTTATTTTGCCTTCTCTTATTTAATCCGCAGGATTTCTTTCTAGACTATGAAGAAATTTGGCAAATACAATTGCGAATCCCGTCCATTGGCCATTAAATTGATTGCGACTAACTTTGGCGAACTGTTAAAACCACATCCGAGGAAGTTCTAAACTATTCACATTGGATGGCGCCATGTGTGCCTGTACCATTCGAGCGAAGCCGCGGGGCGCAGCTTGTTGTTAATAAAATTATACCGAGCTCCTGGTGGATCGTGTTTTTATAGGGCACTCCGGTAAATTACGTAAGGGATTTACCTGTGCCTTTGCTGTGGAATCGATTAGCTGCGTCTCAAATATATTATCTCGGCTGCCACCACCGGAGACTATTCGATGACTCGCCCCAACTTTTGTCGCTTGATTACTTTTTGATGTGGCGATAAATGTGACTTATGTGGTTTTGACTTAACGGAAGATACATTTGTATAATGATGCCTTTTGTGCAGTTTAGGCGGTGACCGTTTAATGTGTGAACGTTATTATTATGTTTATAGTTTTTCGCCGTGCGCCGGCGTGCCGCGTAATTGTATGACTTGTGTAGCTAAATCACGACTCCTCCTTACTATAGCTGCAAAAAAATAAATAAGATGTGTGCTAATTAATTTCTCATATTATTCAAACCATTATATGACTATTATTATATTTATAAATCAATGTATCACGGTCTGCGATATCGGAATACCATCGGTTATTTACATGTAACCAGTTAGTTTTTGTATAGTTGTTAAGTATTCACATTTTGATAAAGGCTTTTTGTTTTTACAGGTACGATTACAACAACATAGTAACAATCGAACCGTGAGTACATAGCTAGTAATTCACGTATTAATGACGCGACCAGTGCGGGCGCATCGCGACCAACGTACGAGATAATCACAGGACACTTATCAAACAAAAAGTATTTTAATTTACCGAAGGGCAAAAGCTCCATTCCTACATGCCAGCATGCCTTCAGTTAGATCGACTCAGCCTAGATCGCCGTTGGCTAAGAACTATTCAGCTACTAGTCAATCTTGGGAAGGCATGCGCCGGCCATCTTGAATCCCGACAGACAGACGGACGAGAAGATGCTCCGACTGTAATTGCACTGCTATTCGCCTAAAGCTGTTTTTCTAAAACAGTAAAATACTGCAAACTGCCTTTGATACAGTCATGGTAATTGTCGTTAGAAGTTTTTGCTCTTTGCTTGATTACCCAATGATTTATGCGGTTTTTGAATGAACATTTAAATCATGAAAATAGAAAAGAAATAGAACTGTGTTTATCAGATAACTTGAAACACAGCGAAGCGGCCAAATAAATTATTGACCCCACGACTATTTATCGATGAACACTTATGCTCAGAAATATAATACATGAATTTATATATTGATCGTTTTTACTAGTGAACAAAGCCCCATCATAAGTTTTTTGCTTGAACTTTATTCAGCAAATCAACTCGCGATGATTTGAAAGCAACAGTTAGGTAATTCAAAGCCAGTAAAATAAAATAAATACACCTTAATTACAGTCTCTACTTTTTTGAGTCGCCACAAAACTTATAAATTAATGGCTCATAGAGACCTTAGAGAGAATGTAAGTAAAAAGTCATTGATTTTGCGCCATTATGTATGGTGCGTAGTAAGCCATAAATGGTTTGTAATTGGAGGTGCATGTGAGGAGGTTTTTGCAGCCGTGATTACTGTCGCAACGATCTGACACTAGTTTTTGCTACTTCCGAGTGATATATTGTGTATCATAGCCCTGGACTGCGAAATCTACGACCTACGTGGAGTACACTGCAATAAACTTGCGCTACGTTACATCTCGAGAATGCAGTTTCTGATTTCCTGCCATATCTATTTTAGAATAAGATCAAAGTACAGAATATTTTCTTGAAATAAACCAGAAGACTTGTAGGAGAGATACCTACTTTGTGGCTATTCTTCTGGAGTTAGTATGCTAATTTAAAAGTAAATAAGCGGAGTTGAAAGCCTGGATTTATAAAAATATGCTAGCATGTTACTGTGACTGCTCTGCGAGTACATCATGATTTAGAGACCTTCCTCGTTGGTCTAGTGATCGCAAGCATACTATGAGTTCTTGGGTTTGATGTCAGGTAAAGTGTTATTGGGAGACCTTTTCTAAATCCATAATAATCTAGCAGCATAGTTCCAATCTCGAAATAGGGTTTCGTTAGATAACACAAATAATAATAGCACTAGATTGCAAAACCACAATAAACTACCGTTAGTATTGCAGCCTTTGCAGCGCAAATGAAATCGACTTTTGTATAATAATCGCAGATCAATTAACGTACTTACCCAATTCTAATCGGAGCTACCGCCAAACTCGGCAACAACTTTCGAGATTTCCCTAAGCGGTCCGGCCCGGCGCAATCTACTTTTACCAATAGCTGACTCTAAATTAAGAACACAAATACATTTATCATGTACCTTTCGGAACAATGAGAGTCATAATTTATGTGTTGTGCTTTTCTAGCCCACACGAGGTCCGTGTACGAGTGTTCGTTACGTGTGCGACATAGATTTTGAATCTTTGACATTAGTTGATATACTTCCATACCTATTGATGGCTGCGTGGCCATTTCTCATCGTGGCCCCGATCTTATATCTTTCAATGTGCTTTATTGGACCAGCTCGGGAAACAACAAAGGGACAAAAATCTCATGATGGATGATAGTGACTGTCACAGAAACTTATTGTCCAAAATGTTTATTCGTTGTCACTTTGTTAGTACAAAGTAAATGGTAAAGCTTAATATATTATGATTGGTACTGAAGCGTCTTAAAAAGTCTTCTATATGTTTTTGCTTTCGCAGCAAGGTTATGATGTTTGAATGTTGCTTATTTTAAGAACTAAAGAAAATGATTGAATGCTTTTTGCTTGGTTGGTACCCCGAGACACAAAGCATTTTCAAAAATTAGTTTATGTCTGAATTATCTTCAAATTAATCATACAATATGTCTTATTAAATATCATAGTAATTGTTATCTGTAACTTAAGCATGATTTCAAAATGAAGTACTTGGAAAGTTACATGTAGTACAAGAAGCTTTATACAAAATACAAAGAAAGTTTTCACATATTCTCACATCGAATGGAGGATTAGAAGTTGTTTGTCACATTATCTAATTGAACGTTTTTATTTGTTTTAATGATGTTTAATACCAACTCGCCGCCGTAGATCATGGCAGTTCCGTTCTAGTTTCGAATGTTGTATGAGGAAGTGATTGGCGTGTGAGCAGAAACTGTTACACTTTGCATGGGAGGTCTGATTTTGATTGATTGTCTATGACGTCTCATTTAATATCTTATAACATTAATGAATCAATCAATGATTTAAAAAGCGCCAAGAGTTCACTCAATCCAATTAATTGATAAGGTTAAATCTATTAATGTTTTGTATTCGCGTATTTTATTGGGCAATATTTATATGTAGTAAAAGTCTTATTTTATTTTGGTGATCTACAAACATATTTCGGTACATACATCATTTAAACTGACCGACATGGATATACAAAATCATCTGGTAATGAGTCAGCGCTTTTATTTTAACTCTTCGTACGAAAATATTTGTGGCAGTAACTTGAAACTGTTTTGTATATTTAACGCGGGCTCTCGGGCGATAATTTCGATACGAGCCGGCCGGCTGGCAAGGCTAACGTGGCATTTATGATTTATAATCCGGCCCCCGACGGGTCCCCTCTTCAGAGAGACAGCGGACTTAAAAATAATTTTGATTTTAAATTGGAAGCAACTTATTAAACTCAGGTTTTATGTGATGGGACATTGTAAATGACTGGCAGTTCGAATGCGTCGGCGTTAACGAAAATATTACGATAAACTAGAATATGTTACATTCCTACGTAGAAGAATGATTGCGGAATCAGTATAAGATCTAGTTTTAATTAGAGGATGTTAGAAGAAATTTCATAAATTGAGACAGTTAACTGCACCTGCAGGTATGTCGGCAATCTCAAATGCTGTACTTTGTATTAGATTTGAGGGCGCCAGTCTTGCCTACAAATGCTAGTGATTTCTGTGTTATGTATCGAATGGAACGTTAACACGAGTGCCCTCTCGCCACCTAATTACGGCAGTCACGCTTCAACTAAGAAAATCTTTTGTGCTCTTTTCCTGAGCGCTTGAGAAATGTAACAAAATGGCCCGAACATTTTTTTTATTCGAAATGACTTTTAGTGTCACGGTTCAACCGGTGACGGTTTAATGAGAAAGCTTTGTGATCGCTGAGCCAGTCGGCTCTGTGTCGAATCGTCGTGATCTTCTTTTTGCTTCACAAGGATTGCGCTGGATTGTTACCGAGTCCCGATACTCAATATTCCTTACATTATTGTGGTTCTGGTGGAAACATTTACTTCCATAGTTTACTTGGTCTTTGACTTCATTACTAGACACACAGAGCCATTTAAATAAGAGTTAAGAGAAAATAATAGACTTTACTCTTTCAAGAAAGAGTTATTTAACAATGAAAGAGAGAATTGACAATGAAAACGTCTAACATGAATGCTTTTATAATACATGAGTGTCGCGTATAAATTTATTCCTGCACCTTTTTCTTACACTCAGTTATTTACACATGTTTCATGCCGTCCATGTAAATAAACATGTCATATGATAATTGAAACAAATGATCTGGAAACTGGAAACAGTAAGTAATTATGTGTCTACGATGTGTGCTTACGAATAAAGTAAACGAATGAGATTAATAAAATAGGGTTTATATTGCAGAGTTTTGAATGAGAGTACACATTACTTATCGATACAATTGGTAGATAATTTATAGCTAAGTATTTGTGTACTGGTAAATAAATAGCCGTAGTAAGCTACCACCATTCCTTCGCGTCGTCCGTGACAAATCCCCTTACGGATAGACGTTCAACTCTATTCCATGTTACGATACTTAAAACTACACAAGTAGTAATAAATAAATGTGAATATTTATTGTGAGACTGGAATTCGTATGATCAATATCACTAGATTAAAACGAGCTAATGCTATTGAGTATTGGCCAGATAATGGAATTACCGACTAAGCAGTTTACAGTATAATTCAACAACAAGTTAAACTAATAACTGCCGAGTAAAGTACCTAAGGATTAAACTTAGATGGATACATTGTTTAAAATATGTTAAATTAGCGGTTAGTTGGTTAAAAACTATTGTAAGAAGACCGTTAACTATTCCAAGTTAACCTGTATCCATCAAAGAAAATTCTCTGAAATTGGCCATTGTGTTGGTTGAGCTTATAACTCGAACTAGCTTAGAAGGATCGCTCTTTAACCCCTGGCATGGTTCGTGATGTCGCCTTGACCTCGAGCCAATCTATTTGCCCATCATAATCGCTGCTTTCAATTTACGGTGGCTATTCTTCCGGATGTAAGAAGATAGATCCTTCGCAGACGTTGTTCATCATGCATTTGTTTAATCAATTGATTGAATTGAATTGAAATTTGATTGAAAATATTAAATAGCAGCTTCAAAACAAAATTTGTATGTACCCCTAATTCTAGAAAGAAAAACAAAATATAATTTTGTTTTTCGCGTCAAGCGAGATAAAGTATATTTAGAGATAGTAGAAGCTACTAAAGACACGAATACGATACTCAGATAGAAATTACATTAAATAAACTCAGAAGCATTCCGATACACACGGGAAGTATGGAAACCTTATCAATAAGGCGACGGGGAGTCCGATCATATCGATCGCCGAGCACAGGAATATTTCCACGGAGCTACGAATGTACGTGCACGTATATTATTTCAAAACCATGCCTTAAAATTATATTGCCCATTTGTAATAACATTATTCAAAATTATAATAAACTTTATATATTATAAGTGTACAATGTACATTATAAGGTTATGGTTTTGTGTGTGTCATTTATTTGTGACAAGATTTTTTTACAATGTATCCTGGTTTTATAAACGAATTAGTTATTTGCTTTTTGAGTATTTAATTGCTCGATTTTATAAAATTAAGTACATGTCATACTTACTGAAACATTAATGTAGGTTCTTAAAAGAGAATGTTGCAAAATGGCCGCGGCTTTATAAAATAACAAGAACCATGTGTATGTAAGGTATAGTCCCGTTACTTGGAGGCTTTTTTATCGTTTTAAAAGTACAGTCACTTAAAAAAACACTGATAGAAACTTTTTAAGCGATGAAGTTCGGTGTCCACGTAGGAGCGACACCGAACTTCATGGCTACGGATTACTGAATCGTGAACTATAAGATGGCGTCCGGAAAATTGTTATTGGTAATGGTTGGAGCGAGTGCCGGCCCTGCCCAGCTGGATGTGATTCATCAATTTTTGTTAGTTCGCCACCTCCTGGTACTCGGCGGAGATACGATAATGTGCCTACGCTTCCCGCGCACACAACTCATGTTTGCATTGTCTATTTATGTGTCCGTTTCATCAGATTAATTCTCCAACTTTACGAATTGATGGCGGCCATCTAACCAAAGGAATCCATTCATTTGTTACTTCTCAATTTAATACAATTAGAGTGATTAGACTTGAATGACCGCGACTACCCATGGGAACACTGCTTCTATCGTTGATGTTAAGAATGTATCTGTTTTCCCACTCAGTATCACGTTAACCCATTAATTTTTTTTTCTAGCAGTATTTTCAATATGCCAGTTTGACGCTTAACAATACTAAAAAGTGTCGCTCTAACAGTTATCGTTTGACAGATACAAAAAAATTATTGTACACACCTACGTATTTTGAGCATCGCTCAAAGCTACACGACCTAGTTTACATTAAACGGTACATAATCATTTTACACTTTAATATGGTGTCTATCAATTAACACGCTGAAGAATACACTAAATGGGTACATTTCTTTCGTGTTTGGTTGTGAAACAATGGTTCACATCAACTGTCACCCCAGCACAGGTGTAGTAACATCACTAATTGAATTGACACTTACAGCATCTTCCACAATGCCTTTTGTTTACTCTGGTATTCATAATATCACTATTATATAAATGTATTTAATAATTTTTAGATCGAACATCACCAGAAGTGTTTGTAAAAGGCGTCTAATTAAGAAAGGTCAAATTCGGAGTTCTCGTAAGGGAAGAACTTACATTGAGAGATGTATGCATGTGGACAAAGCAATACAAGTATGTAAGGATCGTAGCATACGACTTACAGTGGTCTGTGCCTACCACCATGGGATACATTATGTATGTATGTATGCACCATATGGTATGCTAGTTCTCAGTCCTTATATCTACTAAACAGTCTTCAAATTTGCTGGTTACTGTTTTGCCTTCACATGCAATTATCTCAAGTTTTTTATGAACACAAAATAAGTGAGTTTCTTTAGATGACACCGGTACGTAATGCAGTGTATATCTATAGTATGATTAAATGGGCTGTATCTGGCATGAAGTGTTTCGATTGCACGCAATCAGGCCACAGGTTTCGTTATTCAAAGTTGGACAGCACTTGTCATGCTCAGTTCACATGCCCGTGACTGGTTCATTATGAAAAGCCATTTTCTATAACCGACTACTGCGAACCGACACACTTCTGTCCATCACTGGCGATGATAAACAATGCAATCATTAAACGCGTTTGTATTGTTTAAATTGTTCTCCATGATATACACCGCAACAAAGTAATAGTTGATTCAGTAACGAGAGCGCTTACTATTCTATTTTCCTTGTGTTAAAATATTCACGCCAGTAGCCGGATTAAACTGAATCTACAGTATTTGTTTCACTTTTAGAATAAAGAAAGGATAGAATTCAGATACTAGCACCCCTATCACGAGTTTGCCACCGTTTTCGTAATCTACACTCAGAAATTGTACAGCGCCTCCGAGCGGTGACGTGAAGAACTAAAATATGTCATACAAATATCGTCGGAGACGTTAGCGAGTGTAGATTAGGGAAACAGTGGTAAAATCGTGACAGGGGTACAGAAACAAAAAATACGTATCATCATCACATTTTGAGGCTATACGAACACTTGTTCTGAAAGACCTATAAGGACTATATAAATGAAGTTATATTTTTTTAACGATGTCTAGCTTGACTTCAAATATATAGTATAATATTTCAGCTTAAGTTCCTTATTGTTGTATAAAGAAATAAATAAATCCTTCTAACCGATTTCGGCCACGGCGGCTATCCCAACGAAATAAATGTGCATAAAGTGTCCTTATGGTTTCGATAGATCAGGCATTCACAATAAAATTTCATGATGGAATTATTCAAACGATTGAAATTGGAATAGTCCATTGCATTTATAAAACTGTTATCTACGGGTTGGTTAACTCCCTCGTAATGCGATGCCCCCCGGCGCCAGGCGGCCTAATGCGGACTGTCTGAGCGCAGCCTAGAGCTACACTTGAAAATTAATCACGCTTTATTAGTAAAGCTTCCTTATATGAAAATTATACGCAACTCATATTTTCGATACAGCATTATATCGCTTAGATTGGAGCCAGTTATATTCGGATTGAACGCGAGTGTGTTATGGCAAATTTGTAGGTTTGTGACAAACGACATTGCTTAACGTTGTAACTATTAATCAGTGACTCAGGTAGGTGTTTTAATGTAATTTACGATTAGTTAGCTTTATTTAAGAAAAAAAAATTATGTTATTGAATTATTATGTTTGATTAGACTCGATTCGAGTATACGAATGTGCTTTGAAGGGATGAGGTCGTATTAAAAAACATGGTTAGGTAGTGTTTTAAATACTCGGACTATCTCATTGCAGCAGTATTACTTTGGTTCTGAAAGAGACGCCTCATAAAATGATCATCAAATGTAGTAATACTGTAATTATACGTCGGGTTTGTTCAACAGAGTGTACAATTAACCAACAGAAGTAGATTGCGATCCGATAAAGTATTGCTTAGAGCATTGTGTTGGTCCGACGCGAACGGATTCTGGAAAGTATGTAGGTAAGTTAAGTTTTTACTAATACAACGAAGATTGTAATATTAAATAGCCGACCGCAGCTCACCGCGGGCGCTGTAAGGTTTTTGTTCTTGTTTCACCGAGCAGCCATCGCGTGTGCCACTGGGAACATTGAAATACTCCATAAATTCTGCTTCGTCGTATAAAAACACGATATAATATAATAATTCAGACCAAATTTTGTAGTCATCATAATGTTATTAATATAATTATATTGTTTGCAAATTAGTACCTGTCCATGGATTTGAAAGGCGTTAGTGTATTATTAACTTATTTTCTGTAATTAGTGGCACTTAATATTTAAATTAGATCGTGGCTATTACGACTTAATAAGTTAGAATAATTATTTAATGGCATAAAGAATGCTCTCCCAATCACATTGTATGAGTGATACATTTCTCATGACTATAATTAACTTATAAATTAGACAATTGTACAATATTTGTCACTCTAATAAACGAGAAACATCCGTTGCCTAACTAGTTTGTAAACATAAACGTTAGCTGACCCGATTAGAAAGTCGCCTATCTGCAATCAAGGCGAAGATATCTTGCGACTTTAAACTTTTTCTATATTCAATTAACAACTTGAGAATGAATCTCTGGAAATGATTTTATTCAACGTTTTTGTTGTATTTCTACCGCTGAAATATTATTCAAAAATATTATTCATTGAGAAGTTCGGAGATGAGATTAGTGAATAAATAATTATGCCAGCAAGCCTTCCAACTAATTAACTTAATTGGTATTCCCATAAAGTTAATCGACAGACATGTTTGCAAATGAGTTTTTAAATTGAAAACGTAAAAACTATCATTCGGAACTTACGCTTTAATGTAGGTATGCGATTGAAGCTTTAAATAAATATATTACATACCAAAAGCCTCATCCAATGACAAAATATAAACCGTTAGACGATTTTGAGTTCTTTACAAATGTATCGATATTTGTAGGAATTTCGTGTCGGATTTTAAAATGCAAAGTGGCGTTATTATTTTTATGACCAAACAGAGAAACATCGAGTATGGAGCAAAGGCCTGGAACCTGTTTGATTAGTGCAAACTCGAATCCGCATACAAACGTTCACTTCGCATCCCTATCTATTCAACGTGGCAAGTTAAGTGTCCTAGGTCAGTAATTAAAGTTTTATCTTTTATTTGTGTCGTTATCACTGTGTCTCTACTGGACACCAATTTATAGTGGACTTTGAAATTGTTCTTCGCGAAATGTCAAGCGTATGCCAGCTATATACTCATTAAGACGCTGCTTGGTCGTATTGTATACATCGTAGCATTTAAAACTAGCAATGACGTAAGCGTGACCATGGGGTCTACCATCATCGATTTAAACCGATATAGAGCTTAAGCTCTATATACACTCTGTATTAAGAACTTCTGAGCTTTGACGTTTTATTTTGGTACCGTAAAATGAAACGCCAAAGCTTAGAAGTTCTAAAAACGCTTTGCTTAAGCGATCATAGTTGGCCCCCAGGTATAAGACAACCGTCACATCGTGCTTTTTTAAGTTTACAACCTACTTTTTTTAATGATACACATGTATCCATCAAACCATAAAAATGTCATGTTTGGCAATAAATAGTCATAAAATAAAGTGTTCTTATCGATATTCATTTCTTAAAAAAATATGTTTCTAGATTACACGTTGCTATTGTTTTCAATGTTTAACTGTATCTAATAAAATATTGTAAATTATTTATTATATTTTATCGCCGTGATTCTAGGAACTCGTCTTCAAACTTTTTATGGGGGATCATAACCTGGCAATTGTTATATTATGTGATATAAAATAACTTCTTGGCAATGTTGTATTAAATCAAAAATTGCACGGTCTAAGTTCCATGTGGTAATTTTGTACTGGAAAAAGTTTTGTGTGAGGTGAATTTTAAAGGGCGATAGTTTGTTCCGTGTATTCTCAAGTAAACAGTGGGCAGATTATATCTTCCCAGATTCCGGGTTGGCCAAGTCTGAATGCCTAACGGACGCGTCTCGGCTGGACTCAGGCTAGTAACACGGTGACGACTGGCCACTGGTCTGTTCTGTCACTCAATCTTCTCGCGATTATAACCGACCTCAACAAATAACTGTATAGATACAACGACACAACAAATTTTCACTATTACGGTATGCTACGACAACGGAACCTTTACAGTCTGCTATCAGATTAGATGCTTGTCATCAGGATAGAACATAGCTCTTGGTGACTGATGGACTCACTCAATTGTTTTCAAAATGTAAGTTATGCAAAAATATATGATTTTTTCGTAAGCAAAATTTTAAATTCCTTACACAAATTATTGGCTGCCTAATATAAGTAAGCTTCTTAATACATTTTTATTCTATCTCATTTACAAAATGTGGTTCATTCTGGAAATCACATCTCGAGGATTATAACCGTTTTAAATATGCTCATCACAAAATCCATTCCTACCAACGGCACGATAAAATTTCTACTAATAGTAAACTATAAACAATACTTAACCGGAATGATATTATTAACCTGTCGTGGGAAATTGTAAAATTATTCGGAGATTTATAAGTATTATCCGAAGAAGGAGACCATAAATCATGGTATTGTTGTAGGTGAAGTAATAAAAATAACAAAAATAAATTGCCTCTTGCATTAAAAATTGTACCCGGGGATGTACTCAGTGGATTTATGTGAATCGCTTTACCCAATAAAGTAGAAGATGTCTCGTAAATCGTGGAAGCACAGGGACGGACGGCGTGCCAGGCGACACCTAGACAATACGGAGTGGGCGCCTCACCGTTAGGCGTTAGGCCCCGGGCTATAAGGACCCACGGGATCTAGTAGTTTAGCTAATCCCTGATTTCATACTAACTACCTTACTTTACAGGATGAAGCCTTTGTTATTAGTCAATATATTTTCGTTCTTTTCATTCTCTACTTTTTCAACACATTTCGACAGTTATCCTACATAATATATTACACCATCAATAAAATGTATGGCACTTCCTTATATTTGCCGCAGTTGGCGTTAATATCAGTAATGGGATTATGGCTGGATATAATGCAATTGAAGACGTTCGAACAATGCAACTGAATATGAGCTCACATCTCAGGATTAGCAAAGATCACGAAAAATATTTAAAACAGATTAAGCACGCAACAAGCTCCGTGTAGGATTGCAACATTTCTTAATCTTCAAGGCTGTAAGACAAGAACATAGCGACGGATATTATTTATCTGGTATTGGATTAGCACGCGTGTAACCTTAACTGTGGGTTTGAACGGTACAAATAGTTCGCACCGCGAACAAGCATCTATGTCGACCTAGTAACGGCCGGGTGTCGGGTGGCGAACCATAGTTCAGTAAGGTCGGGGAAATAAGTCTATTGAGCATTGATTTTATTGCGCATTCGATACAAATAATGACCGTCTGTGTTTGCTTTGTGGCTGATGTACCTCTGTAATAATAACTTATGTAGGGTTATTTTATTTGTTTCAATAGGTACAAATTGGAGATCAAGGAAATTGTATTCATGTATTTTTCTATCAAAGTTCATAATAAGTACTTGAAGTATCTCTTATTGCGGGCGTGCCTGTATAATTTCTACAACTTTTCTATTTCGAAACTGATTCGAATGGATTCATTTTATGGCAATAGAATGTTGATGTTATCAACTATATATTTTCCTGAACAACACTAGACGTTAACTACTTACATTTACGGTGCTGACCGTACGGTTAGTGACACTCGACTTCGATCGTCATGACCCGATAGTGTTGTACATTGTTGCATGCTCGATACTGCAATCGACAAAATACATTAATTATTTTGTTATTTCTGTGATCATTGTATTACTTTAGATCGTAATAATTATATGTCTTACATAAGAGGTGTCACGAAATAATCTAATTGCAACGATTAAAAATGACTACTTAGTTGGCTTGGATAATCAAACGCGTTTGACAAAAGTAAAAAATATTCCATTCGTGTTAAGTTAAATTTTAAGGAGCCTCCATAGATATGCGGCTCGACATATTACTATATTTTATATTATAATATAAGGATTAATATACAAAACTATTCTCACAATAAACTGCACAAAGCAAACAATAACCTGTAACTTCACAGGAGATATCTAAAATATTACCCAATAATGTGGTAGAGCTAAACAGTAGAGCGGCGTTAGATGGTGCGTGTAACTCGAAGCAAATCCATCCCACACAAAATCTATCCAATAAATATCCAAAAAGCTTGTTCTGCGAACATTCCTCGTCTATTGTGCTCGCTGCAGATATATCTTGCGTAAGGGGCTTGCGATTCGTGGGCCATGCAGTCGCCGCTACCCACGCTGGGTGATCGGCGTCAGTATTGATTGATTCAGTATCCATTACTGCATCGAGAGGGACTGCGTTACAAATCGACGTGTGTAACGAGAATTGGAGGAGCAAGATGGACGAGGTTCAGGGAATGGGTTGTCGGGTTGCCGGCGCGGTGGTGACCGGTTACCTAATGCAATGGTTGACAAATCGCTCAATTGTCCCAGCTTGGTCCCAACTAGTTGGGTGGCGGGTTGCGCAACTTGTGGCGACTTCGCTCCGTTTGACGTATGCCGGAAGACGTCCAACTTTATTGTGCTTTATTGCTATTGGATGGTGGTAAACATAGTGGACGGTTCCACTTTGTAAAAATATTTGACTGTGCTGTGAATTGAATAGTTTCCCACTTTGATTTTATTGGATGGGCACTGTGCATTCGAATAAATATTTCATGTCGTCGGTAATATAATTTTGAGAGCATTGCTATTCAACGTGGCAATGCTGCCAGCCTTCTTGGCACGATCCCGAGAGACACCGACTTGGGATAAGTTTTCTACCTTTAATTAGTTTTAAGTACTGTTCCTTGTATATATAATTAAGTTAATTTAATAAAGAATAAAAAAAATTTTGATAATTTGTCGTGTAGCTGGGTACAATATTTTGACTTTTTCACGAAAAAGTCAAATCTTCATTATATTCATCAAGTAGATGAGACTTCATTGTTAAGCTACTGAATATTATTTTCTTTTGACCCATAACACCAGTAAGAAAATATTTTTCAGACTTACAGATACAGTACTTGGGTTATAAACGAATTTTACCCCAACGTTTCATAAAAAAACAACAAAGTAAGGCTCTAATTAAATACACACTAACAAAATCCGTAAAACTTGTCAAAATAAAGGTAAAAATCCTCTTTATGTGCCAAAGAGAAAAAATATTTGTATTGCTTCAGATATTTATGTTCTTATCCTTTTAAAATATCTCGTGCGGTCACAGCAGGGCGTTTATTCATAATTTTCAATGCTTCTAAGACATTAGCATAAAAAATAATATCAATGTTTGATTTTGTGCATATTTTTTTTTCCTAAGGACATTTTTGTTATGAGTAATACGTATATGGTTGAGATTGGTATATAATATACCTATTAAGTAATAAAAATATCTTTGTATTCTATTTTCAAAGATGTTTTAACGGAAATCTATGGTTATTATGGATATGAAAATGACATCACTATACATAAACTAGATAAGACTTTTGCACCTCTGAGTTGGACGGAAGATAGCTCGAGTATCATTGTAAAAATGTTTATATTGGGTGTGTATTTGCATATTTTACTTATATCATCCCAGACGCTAACTAAGCAGAGAAGGTATGGTAATGAAGTGCGGTTATCGGGGTCCGAACATTTTTATTTCTTGGATAAACCTGTAATGTATTTCGAAGATACGTCGTTTTCATGTTTTCATGTTGTATCTTGTTTTTTACTGTACATACTTGCTTGTTTTGTTACGACAGATTATTAGGTAGGACTTATTAGTTTTTACAATTTAGTCTATTTATTATCAATACGTTATTGTCTTACGAATCTCACTTTTAGAATTACTTTTTGTTTAGTACCTTAAATTTTACCTATGATGAAAATAGCATTGACTATAGTAGCTACATTTATACTCAGTATCATATCATATCCTTCATTATTTGTTTTGTAACATATGAGTAACCACCTCCTTATCACTGTACGTATATCTACTCATGCTAATCAATAAAATTTATGTGATTTATTTTATTTACATATTTTATATTTTACTGTTTATTCTGGGTTCGTATTTTATGCATGCCAAGCACCAATTTTTAGACCAATTGTTCACCAAAATCTTGAACACCTAATGTATAAGTATTGTGCTGTGACGCTAGCGAGTATTAACTAATGAATTAGTAATAGGGGTACATTGTTACCAGTGATACCACTATCTAGTATACCTTTCTAACATTTTGTAACAGCATCCATTTTTTTAACAATTCACTTTTCACTGCTTGGACAGCAACACAAAATGCGACCAGTATTTCCACATATTAGAGTAAGTAATATTAATTGTAATATCTTAGCTAATTGAAATAAGCTCCATGCTCCAAGCTGAAAGCTCTACGCTTGTACATTTATAACGATATGCTGGCTCTTAATTAATTACCTGAATTGAATCTCGATAGATATAATCTGCAACAAATAAGATCTTAGAACGAAACATGACATGAAATTGCCAGTTAATCGAATTTGCAATCCAGTAGGTATTGTGGGCTCTCGTTCAAATAGATTATAGTCTATGGTACAAGGTAAAAAACTAACGAGGTAAATCGAGATATTGATTTCTATTAACGAACCGAAATGAATCGTGTGAAACGCAAAGAAATCTAGGAATCTTTGTCCGAATGGGCCACAGGAGGCTGAACACCGCGAAATATTTCCCAAGATGTATCGGCACGAGTACGATGTGCCGATATCTTAAGAGCGCGCCAGTTCGGATCGTCTATCGAGTCTATGATCGGCTCCGACGAGGGGTCACGCGCGTTAAACGTAAATCAACATATCTCGCGACGGGAGATCTAGCTGAGCATGCGCCCAACCAACAAAAACTAAATTTTATAGCCGTAACACTACACCCAGGAAAAAAGTAAATAAATTGAACGATATCGAGTGGGCAACCGGATTCCTCCAAAGGTCTGCTGCATCGTCCGCCCAGCAGACTGTATAAGGAACAATCCTCAAAATTAACACTCAGTCATTATTGTCTGGATCAACAGAAATTCCACTCGGTAACATTATTATGTGCAATAGATTGAAACTCCCATAGAACGGATGAGTTTAGATGTACCGCCTTAAAACGCTAAAGCAATCGCACCAATTTATTTTAAACTAAATTGCATATTATTGAAGCAGCAATTTGAAATAAGTTCCTAACTCAACACGTGCATATATATATATATATATATATATAGTTTATACAAAAATAATAAATGTTAGGCACATAAATCCTTGGAAACATAGTTATGTTACGACGAGACGTAGTTACGTCATAAAGGGAAATTAGCAGCGATAGCTTTTGACGTAACGTTCTATTAATCCTAATACTCAGCATCAACTATCTAGTCTATCTAGAAATAGGTACATGATGGAATTTGACCTTAGGACGTAAATTCGAAAAAAAGACCTTGTCTCACGAATAACTAGCTCTTTTTTGGATCTTTATTTCTTAACAATTAAAATCAAGTAGAGAGGCTTTCTTCCCCGGACCCTCAAGTTTTGGAATGAACTCTCCAACATGGTTTTCCCAAACGACTACAGCATGGCGCTCTTCAAGAGGGGTGTGAGTGAAGAGATATTTATAGGGTCAGCAACGCGCGCGTGATACCCAAAACCTCACTCGCGCTCCGACCTCCGCCCCGTACGGACGTCTCGAAGCGCTCTCCTGCCGCGCTCCGCCGCTGCCCATTGTCCAGTCGCCGCCCGCTGCTACCTGCGTGCTGCTACCTGCGCACCGAACCCTTCGCCGAACTTGCCTTTTTCAAGGCGGGTTTCGGCCATCTCTGTTTCAGTGTGAGACAAGTCTCGCTAGTTGTGACCCTTAAGGTAAAAACCACTGTTTGGTGGTCCTCGGTGGATACCTAGCGGTGCCAACGAAGCCGAGTGGGGTGTGGACCCGATACACCCGTTTTTGCCCCCTCAGGGCAAAAACACAAATCGGACGGGGCTAGAACCACCGGCCTTGGGGGCTTCCCTCGCCGACGCTAGCCATCTCCTCCCTCCCACCCTACCCTTTCCCTACCATCCCATTCCTTAGTGTTGTTTGGTTGCTTTAAGCTTCGGCTAAAAGTACTCCTCTGCACTAAGGCTGTTAGGAACCCGTCTGCACATTAAGATTGGCAGCGGGATTACAAGCTTAGGGCACACCCTACTCAACCCTAACTGCCTACCCCCGGTAGTGAAGGGACCAACACACACGCACACAACCCCAGGCCAGTCCAACCTGGGGATTAGGCGCGAAAATAAATAAATTAAATACCGCGTGGTATTTTTGCTCCCCCAATTGTTGTTTTGCCATTCCTAAAATGGCCGACTCCACTCTCCGCGCCCTCCTTCGGGCCCTGCTCAAAGTCCCGGCCAACCAGGCCGTAGCCAGTTCTGTCCTCTCTCCGGAGGATTTCGCCAACCTCTGCGGCGAACCAAGCCCCTCCCCGGCCATCGAGCCCTCCACATACGCCCCTGCGGCGCCCTCTGTCCCTCTCAAACCGAACCCAATGAGGTTCGAAGAGTCCCCCGCAAGTCCCGATTGCCCTCCCAGCCGTCCCGTCATTATCGACGCGGATATGCCCTCTGAGTCCAACTCGGACTCCAACTCCTCCGCCGACGAAAACTTTAATGTCGTCTTAGGACGCAAGAAGAAGCGGTCTCTCAAGACCAAAGCTTCTTCTGACCAGACCCCGGCAAAGTCTCTCAAGACTTCCGCCAAACCCGTAGCCTCCCAATCTGCGCAGGCGGCCTCTCCCTCGGAGGAAAACCGCTCCGACGCAACCACACCCTCTCAGTCCGTAGCCTCATCTTCGAGGAAAGAACCCCTCCCACCGCCTATCTTCATCCAAGATAAGGCAAAATGGACCGACGTCTCGGCATGGTGCAATGCTAATCGCATTGCTTACACAAATGCCCGAACAACCGCAAATGGTATTAAAGTCACGGTGCCTACTTCCACCGACTTCAGGTCTCTTACCAAAATGCTACAGGCTAGGAAAGTAGCCTTTCACTCATATGACCTCCCCGAGGACCGTCTCCTCCGAGTAGTAATCCGCGGCATCCCTAAAGAGATAGACGAAAAATCTATCTTATGCGATCTTCAATCGCAAGACATCCCCGCCCTCGAGGTGCACCGCATGCACGGCGCCCGCAACAGTACCATATACGACATGGTCTTTGTCGTATGTAAGCACTCCCCCGCCGGAAAGAGCATATACAATATTAAGACCGTATGCCATTTATCTGGCTTAAAGGTCGAAGCCCCCAACAAACGCGGCCAAATCGGCCAATGTCACAAGTGCCAGCTATATGGCCACTCTTCCCGAAATTGCTTTGCGGTACCCAGGTGCGTTAAGTGCCTAGGTGACCATGGCACAAGCGATTGCCCCCGTCCTAAAGACACCTCACTCTGCACAGAGCCGCCTAGTTGCGTTCTGTGCGGCCAATCGGGCCACCCTGCAAATTATCGCGGCTGCCCAAAAGCCCCTCGTCCTCACCCCAAAATGGTAAAGCGAGTTCAAGCTCGCAACACCAGGGAAAACCTCCCTTCCTCCGCTCTCCCCGAGCGCCTAAGCCCCCAAAGACCTTCCCCCTGGAACGCACTGAACCATCAGCGCGCATTCCCCAAACTCACTCCTCCGAGAGCTCCCCAGTCCACGGTTATCCCCCCATTAATGGCCATCCCCACCATACAACCCCCTAAGCCAAAAGGCCCTCCTCCCGCGGCAACTTCACGCTCGCCAACAGCCCCTCTGGCACCCACCCCTATGCGTCCCTCTCCCCAAGCCCCGGAAGCCACCGCGACCGGCGATAATATGGCTTATCTGAGCCAATTATTCCATGCGGTTGACATCCATAGCTTGAACCAGATGGCCGAGCAACTCCGCGCCTCACGCGGAAACATTGCCTCCGTCATGGCTACGATGAGCAAGTTCGCTCACGTAACCACAGCCCTCACTTCTTTCTTTGATACGGTCCAATAATGGAGAACCACAACCTAGGAGGAAAAATCAAACCCAGGTCCCTCAAAGTAGGGTTCTTTAATGCCAATGGCATTAACACCCAACGCGACGAGATCGCTACTTTCCTCCGTCAACACCAACTAGACATCTTTCTCCTCCAAGAGACCTTCCTCAAACCCTCCAACCGCGATCCCAAAATTGCGAACTATCAAATAGTACGCAACGATAGAACCCACTCCGCCAAAGGAGGCACCCTCATCTATTATAAAAGATCTCTTTACTGCATTCCTATGGATCCCCCCAACCTCTCTCAAATCGAGACATCAATATGTCGGCTAGGCATGACTGGACACGAACCAATCATAATAGTTTCGGCATACATCGCACCCAACAAACAAGGCGATATCGCTCCTGATATCGTAAAACTTCTTAGCTTAGGCAACTCTGTCATCGTGGCAGGAGACCTAAACGCCAAACACGAGTCGTGGAATAGCCGCACTCGAAATTCCAGAGGTAATCAACTCAATTACCTCAGTAGCATCCATAACTTTGACGTTATAGCTCCTATGCATCCGACGCATTACCCAGCTATTATAGACCACCGTCCGGACGTTCTCGACCTGGCGATTCTAAAGAATATAAACCTTCGTTTAAATTCTATGGAATCGATAGACGAGCTTGACTCCGATCACCGTCCTGTTGTACTCAGTCTTACCCCCCGCACAGGTCCCCCTGACTCGAGTACTCCCACCCCCATGAAAACGGCAACTAACTGGAGGAAACTAGAGGAAAACCTCAAGTCTACTCCCTTGCCCTTCCCCGAACCGACCCCAACTTCCATTGTAGATACGGTGAACGCAATTGACTCCCTCACCAGTCACGTACAATCAGCAGTCAACAACTGCTCCCGACAGGTCCCAGCGATGGACGACCATCGCTGGAGGCTGCCGGACGATGTACGCGAACTGGTGACGGAGAAAAACGCGGCTATCCGAGCCTACAGGACTTACCCCACAGCAGCCAACCGATCATTCATGAACCACTTACAAGCCAAAGTAAGAAGGCGCATGAATGAAATGAGGGAAGCTCGCTGGGACAACTTCTTGGCTAACCTTACCCCTAATCACCAGGCTTTCTGGCACTTGCAACGCAAGCTCAGAGTCAAAGAAGCCTGCGGCATCCCTCCTCTTAATCGTCCTGGCCGTAGTCCCGCCTTCGACGACGACGAAAAGACCGAATGTCTAGCCGACAATCTAGAATCCCAATGTTCTCCCAGCTCCCAACAAGTAGACATGGCCCATCTCACAAAGGTGGACGCCGAGGTCGAAAGAAGGGTAGCGCAGCCCCCAATAGAGGACCCAGACAATCCACTCCCAGTAGTTACAGTCGATGAGGTTCAATCCCTCATCAAAGATCTCAACCCTAGGAAGTCTCCTGGCTCCGACGGGATAACAAATAAAGTTGTCAAACTCTTTCCCCTCCACATCATTGTCTTCCTGACAGCCATTTTTAACGCTGCCCTTTCAAACAACATCTTCCCACAATCGTGGAAAGAAGCAGTTGTCATAGGGATACCAAAACCTGGTAAACCCAAATCCGAATCCTCTAGTTATCGCCCCATTAGTCTCCTTAAAACTCTCGCGAAGATCTACGAAAGGTTGATCTTCAAAAGACTTAAGGACTTCGCTGAATCCCACAAACTTATCCCAAATGAGCAGTTTGGCTTCCGAGCCAAGCACTCATGTGTTCAACAGGTGCACCGCATCGTTGAACACATAAGTGCGGGGTTCCAAGTCAAACAGCAAACGGGCGTCCTATTCTTCGATATAGCGAAAGCTTTCGATAAAGTTTGGCACAATGGCTTATTATATAAGCTTTACCAAATCGGTGTGCCTGACAGACTCGTGCTCATCATACGAGACTTCTTATCGAATCGCACCTTCCAATATCGCATCGAGGGCTCATTATCTTCCCCTCGCCGTATTCGTGCTGGAGTCCCCCAAGGCTCCGTGCTCTCCCCACTACTTTTCACGCTGTACACCAGCGACATCCCCAAAAGTCCCAATGCCGATCTAGCTCTCTTCGCCGATGACACGGCTATCTACTATAGAGGCAGAGACCGTCATACGATCGCCAAACATCTCCAAACCGCAGCCAATGCCCTCGGCAAATGGTTTCGGAAATGGAGATTTGAAGTCAACCCAGATAAGAGCGCAGCTGTCCTCTTCTGCCGCTCTGGCGACCGATATCACGATCCTCCGCCTTCTGTAACCATGTTCGGCCAGCCGATTCCCTGGGAATCCACGGCCAAATACCTAGGCGTCATCCTCGACCAAAGGTTGTCCTTTGCATCCCACACAAAGAAAGTACGGTCACGTGCTTCCTTTGCCCTTGGTCGACTCCATTACCTACTAAATGCACGGAGCAAATTGTCACTTAAGTCCAAGTTGAGAATTTACCTCTCGTGCATCCGTCCCATAATGACATACGCCAGTGTTGTTTTCGCACACACGGCCAGCTCTAACATCCATAGAATGCAGGTCCTCCAAAACAAATTCTTGCGAAAGGCCGCGGGAGTCCCGTGGTATGTTCGCAATAGTCAACTCCATGTAGACTTCAAAATTCCCACCATCAAGCAGTTCATGAAAAGAGCCTCTAAGCGCTTTTTCGAATCTGCCGAAAAACACCCGAACCCACTAATCGTATCGGCCGCCCGATATACCCCATCTCGTATCTCCTCCCGACGCCGTCCGAGGCACGTTCTCCTTGACCCTGACGACGATATCACACTGCTTCAGCAAGCAATGTCTCAAAAGCACACACCAAACCGACCATTGTTCCGTCCTCGCCGGCGAGGCTCGTCGCGAACTCTACGTCATCGTCCCCCCCGTCCTCTGCTAGGGCCGGCGCGCGCCGAGCCACTAGCCTTAAACATGTCCCTAAATAATACAACTCAGATCCAGCTCCCTAGCTCATCCCCCAGCAACGCCCTAAGCCGAGGTCCGAGCCCGCACCGGGGCGCCCTTAGCTGTGTTGCTTAGTATTTAAGTTTAAGCTCGGCTGGAGGCCCTTGGGTCTCGCCCTATAGTCCGGTTAAGCAGTGGAGGTAACTCCCCCCTACCAACTGCGAGAGACCATATCCTAAAAAAAAAAAAAAAGCGCGTGATACCCCTGGTATTGCAAGCGACCATAGACTGCGGTAACCACTTAACATCAGATGGGCCGCATGCTTGTTTGTTTTAAGACCTAAAAGGTATACAAATAAAGTAATTAAAATATAAACAAAACAACGACATAGAATCGAATATCTATTTGTACCAAGGTTAAATCGGTACTCACTGTATAATCGAATCGGTGCGACATAGAGCCTTCACCATCACCTTTTGGCTTTATCTAAGTTCTACTTAATCGTTGGACAATTTATAAGTTCCATATTAAAATAGTATTACGACAACTAGGTACTAACTATAATATTATAAGTTACCCAATTTCCGCTTTATGTGATTGTAATTACGGTTGGCGTTCCGGTTAGTACTAGGCGGGGTGCTTTCTCTGGAATGTCGAGCAACTGTCCACCGACTCGTGAGCCAAGAGCCGATCGAGAGAGTCGATCTGTATCTTCGCAATCGATTCTTATCGTGACAGTTTTACGCCCCGTGTCGCGATCTCACTCGCAATCCGTTCGATGCATAAGACTGCATTTTGTTAACGTCATATTCAAATTAAGAACCAATATCAATACACGAAACTATGGCCAACGTCCGTCGACTTGTTATAAAATGTTTTTTTTTTAAATAGCAGGCAGTTTACTTATCAGATCCATACTTAAATTTTTTGAGCTACACCTACGTTTATCTGAAGTTGAAATAGTGCCTTATGTGAGTCAGTTTATTAGGTAGTTACAAATTTTGACGGTGCTCGTAACTTGTCAACGACTTGTCAAAGCTGCTCATGTTTTGGCTCTTTGGAACTTACATTTGAATAACAAATTGTTAGCCCGAAGTCATCTGGCGATCACTTACTTGTATACCACGCGATATTACGCCGTTTGACTAGCTGAACTAAGCTGCTATTTATTTAATTGAATGATTTTTCTTATCAATTGAATATTGATGCCTGTTATAAATTATGCAAATTAATTTGTGTTAAATAAACGTCTGAGATAATAGAAGTTTATATTTAGTAACCTCGAGGTATAGACTACGCTAGATAAAATAACAAGATTTCACAAGCTGTCTGTATTTTTTGTGAGCTCACCCACCAATTACGCTTACTTCACAGCAGAGAGACAGATAAGAAAATCTATTTGAAGACCCGTATAGCCAAGTCGAGTATTAGGATCTGAAATAGCTATTGGAGCGCTAAAAGCATCAGGAGATAACATACGTATACTTACCATCCACACAATCTTGAGTAGAAAACGAGTGATAGCGCTAATGAACCCATGTTGCCGTCACAGAAGTGGCACGGTTTGAACGATGGCACGGCCATTAGGGGAACCCAATGCCAGCCGAGGGCGGACCGACGGCTAGCCGTAATTATCTAAAACACATTGAATCGCAACGCGGATATACCAAGCCTTAGTTACCGAGGGTATCAGCCCGTCGCTGCTCCTACATACGCGCTTTGCACCTTTTTACATTACCTACCTAATAACGGATGCATTTGAATCTCCACTTAATATCAGCTTAACGGGGAGGCTTCACAGTAGTAGGTACCTTTTTCATGACTGCTAATTATATCTAAGATAATAATAATATTTAATAACTTCAGATGTATTTTTAAAGGTCTGTTTATACGGTCAGTGTTTGAATAACTGGTGTACGATAGACTTAAGGCGCTGTCAATATAAATACATAAGTAGTTGTAACTTGTAGTACACTGCGATCTTGATGCATAACGATTAGCAGATTATATCTAGATCCACAACCCTGTCCGGCGAACCGCTAGATTGATTGATTAGTATTTAGAAAGGGCTATGTCTAGATAGTAATTGCACGGCGCATTAAGCTGTTGCTTAATTGAAGTGAACAGAAGTAGGGTTCGCAATTACAATCGCAACAGAACGTGATCAACGCCAAACGGTTATCGAGTTTCTAGTACACTCACAGTTGCATATAACGATCCATTTTGTAGCATTTCCTGATTGATCCATGTAGCAGCCAAGGGTAACAACACCATACCGTTCTTTAGGCAATACCTTAATTACTCGTATTCATACAAACTTCGATACCTAAAATAACCATTTTCGAACCCAAATTATATGACTTCTTTCAAAGCAGTTTAGTTTGTATGGTATAGCTGACACAAATTCCTATACGAAAGACATCTGATATAGCTGCGGATCAGAGAGGTGTGCATATTGCGAATAGAATAACTATGATATTCTATTTTTCTTATTCATGAAGTGTGATATATTTATTTATGATGTCTAGGTTCCAACGCTTTTTAGGGGATAAACCATAATTACACTATAATCTAGCTGATGATATTAATCTCAGATGCAGTCTCGATTCCCCGTATTTTTATTATTATTTTAAAAAGAAACTTTTTGCATAATATAGCGGTATCATTAGCTAGCAACGATTACAATGTTTTTCCAAATTAGTCACCGATATAAACTACTTTTGTAAATAATCAAGAATAATGCTCTGAAGACCAAAATTGAATACAAGTTATCAACATTCAAAATATACTTGTGTCTTTGTTTTGAAGCCTGCTAATAACCTCCAATAAAAGTAGAAACACCGTTCAAAATGCCACCGCAAATATATTCTACTGTAACACATAACTTCTTGGCAAATTAATTTATCTGTACCTACCACAGTTAATTAAATGCGTCAAATGGAAAGTAGGTTGGGACATGGAGCAGTTTATTAGCACAGAAAACTTGCAACTGATTTATCCGTTCCCCAGAAGTCAGGTATTTAACTGTAACGGAGGTATGTTACCGGTTTAAATACAAATTTTCAATATGTAATTAACACAAGACGTATAAAAGGTAATCAGATTAAGTTAATAATAAATAATATTGTCGATACTTATCAGGCTCATGTAGGGCGCACGCGTCACAGTTCATTATAAGACCAGTCATAGAGAACCAGAACCGCTTTTCTCCATCATTCTTACGTGACACGCGTGAGAATAGACGCATAGGAAAACTTCTAAGGAGGTTATTTTAAACGTGTCTTATTGACACACACATACATTGATATATATTGTATCACTAGCGGACGTTACGCGGTTTCACCCGCATAGTTCCCGTTCCCGTGGGAGAACGGAAATAAAAATAATATAGCTTATCAGTGATAATGTAATGTAATTTTTTTTAAATCTTACTCGGTCCAGTACTTTTTGAGCCAATTCGTTACAAACATACCTTTCTTCGTCATAATATTAGTATAGATATAAAATTAGTCAATCGATTATATTAATCCGTTAAAAAGTTATATTCGAAAGTAATTATTTCGTATTATGGTTAAAGTTTAACAGAAATTGTGAGCACACGTGAAACCGCTTTGGGTAAAATAATTTTATCTACTTATACGTAGGTAAGTTACATTTCTTAAAATAACTTTTCACTTACTTTCTGTTAAAATATTTCTAAGTTTCATTAATAAGCCTTTAAGTACACTTACCATAGTTCGGTTATACTGCAATGAAGGTAATATTCCTCTCCCGGTAAGGGGTATTTCAATTTACAGTTGAATACTGCAATACGGGAAATACTGTAAATGTCATTAAGTTATGCACACTTAGGTATTTTACTTCTTGAATTTCGTCTCAGCGTGGAAACGGTGAACGTAATAAAAACATTACAAAGAATTTGCTGTATTGTCTAATGGGTTATGTTTACTCGTGCAAATTAAAAAAAATAACGTTAACTTTTTCCAAGAAGTTAGTATGGTAAACTCTTAAAAACTATTATCGCCATCCCAAACGGCCCCTGAAGACTTTGTGTGGTAACCAGAGATGACACAACACTCACTTTTCAATGAATGCGAACGTGACAGGTGGTGAGTCCATCGCCGTGTCTATACATCTTTAAATTTCTTCTCAGCTATTATGTAGATTCTAAATAATGTATATGCTCGCAATATTGTCCTTGCAAACTTGGGGTTGTAAGATAAGGCAATATTACATTTGTCGCAAATTTACGAGGGCTATTTTCATAACAATTGCTACCAATATACTGTATGCATACCGAAAAGCGAATTTATTAAATAAGCTTATATTTCTAATGCTTATATTGTACGTTGATTGAAACAAGATTACTCTAGAGTTAGTATTGTTATTCCGGGATAATTATAACTGGAGTTGTTATAACTGTGAACACATTTGTTAAGGATGCCTGCTTATGTGCAAGTGCCTTTTCTTTCGACGGTGGTCAGTGTGAATTATTTTAGCCGTGACGTCTCATCAATTCTTAGCTTTTCGATTAAGTTCAGGGCACGATAATGAACCCTCGCTATAAGCATACCAAATTTATTAGTCGGGCTGTAATGTTCTTTTTTTAATAAAACAATGAATAATGTGATCCTGAATAAATAATTTGTTGGTTCAAATGTTTGTATAATATTTTCCAAATCAAAACAAAGATAGTCAACTGAATTACAAATGATGAGTATTAATTGAGTTAAAACAATTAAAATGAAATAGTTATTTATTTGAAACATAAATGGTCACCACATAGTAAATGTCAGCCCAGACGCGGGGTAGCAGTCAAGGTTACTAACCACTAGGAGAACGGTGCCGTGAATAGTGTTAAAACGGTTCCTATATGGGTGCCGAGAGTACCCGAGGGCCGTTCGTTAGCCTTCATTTCATCGAACGGGAATCGAACCCGCCGAAAGCCGTCGTGCTCAGGTGAAGACAAGGATCTTGCACCCATTGTGTACTCTACACCCCGATTACATTCTGTTTTACGGTTAAACTGAGAATTTTAATGAAACTGCAATAGAGTATTAAGTGCTATAATAAAAATGAGGCTGTATTTATAAAATATTATGGTTCTTTCGACATGCTCGTTTCATAACCGGTGGTAATTTTTCGATGTAATTCATTTTCATTCATTATGGCAATAATCATATTATTATCTACTTATGGAACATTTTCCTAATGGATGTTAGAATATTTATTTATACTCATTATCAAAACTTTTTTTAAGAAACATCTATAAATAGTCGAATCGGCTGGATGATTAAAATCATCACATTTAGAAACGCGTAAGTACATAACTCCATGTTAAAGCCATTTATTATGTCGCAATCTATCAAATTACGTCCAACGTTAACCAATTGATTTTCCGTTCGATGTACGTACCTATTCATTACACTAATGGGAATGTATTGTTAGAATATATTGTCGACAGATAACTTTTTATATTGCAATAATACTCGCACGCGTATTAGACTCCATTAGCGACTGTCCAAACAAAAAGTCGTTGACTCCAAAGTGTCTCTGGGGGCCAACTATGATCGTTTAAGCAGCGTGTATTACTTTGCGGTACCAACATGAAACGTCAAAGCTCATAACTCCTTTTAATTCCAAATTAATACGCTCTGCTTAAACCCATGATGGTAGGCCCCCTGATTGGCTCTATGTCACATATAACTCAAAAGTTCATGTAAACACAACAGGGGCTTTTTTGTATTCACATGTAATTTCAATCATTATTCCAATTATAAGGTTATAAGAGAGCTTTTCCTCGCAATAATAAAAATATTTTAGTACTATGTAATTACAATTTTATTGAAGTGATTAAATAGTAGCTCTATGACGTGGATGGTACGAACCAAGTGTGTGTATATATATTGGAATGACGTTCTGTTCTTACACGGGATTTAGCATAATTATGTATACGTACATAATTGTATTGACCTACGATATGTAAAATATGACTATATCTAAACGATTATGTATTTACAGTTGATAAGATGGGAGAGATAATAATATTGAAAGGTATAGCATACAACTCTGTTAGCATTTGAAGGCTCACTCTATATGTAAGCACTCAGGTGGATTCACTTCGATAGTAAGAATTATCGAAGCATGGACTTATTCAGCGTTATTTGCCTCTCTGCACATAGAACCAGTTTTATTAAAGTAAATGCATCAAAGATATCCAAGAAGGGATATAAATAAATCCATCCACTAACAAGGCTAAGTGAATCACATTAAGTTATGCGGAGGATATAATAGGGTTATTTGAGGCGTGGGCGTGGAACAATATGATAGGGAAATGTGCTTGGTGTTCTTAATATGAAAACACGTAAAATGTTTATGATGATCGTTATGATTGTAATATGAACAAGTATAAGTGACCGATGCACCAGTGTAGTCCTACCAGCCCGGCGGGCGGTCCTTATCTGGCGCATAGTGCGCAACAACCTATAGATCCGTAGATTGCCCGGTGTCACATTACGGCTGCCACACTTTAATGTAATTACTAAAACATTATTATATTGCTGTTTGTTTTCAAGCCTTTTAATATATTACCTCTTACATTATTGAAACGTTTTACTTCCAATTGATATTTTTGCAGTCAAAACCACAAAGTTCAGAGGATTGTACGGCGCCGTTGGGCTAATTGGCTAAACTTTTAATGGAATGTAAGATCTCCCCAGATAGTTGGGGAGTTATTAATAAAATTCTTATTAGTATAGTTAGTAGTTAGTATAAAATACATAAATTTATAGTAATTTCATGGAAACATAAAGGTTTTATTGAGTTAACCGTAATGGTGTTTTTGTAATGAGGTTCAATTGCGCAATTGCGGTACAAACAAATGTAAGCATTGTTAAAACCCAATAGCCATTGCCAATAGCAATAAAAAGAGCGCGATGGCCGATGAGCTATATCCGTGCACGAATCTCGGCAGTAACTCCCATGGGAGATTATCATAGAGCAATAATACTGGCTGGTGTCGCTGCGATGCGTGATTAACGACCAAGCGGCGCACTACTTAATACTTGCATTTACACTCAAATAGATCCTAGGCAAAATAACTATTACTTGGTTATGTTTACGTAATTTACAGACGTAATGATATCTAATTGTTAATAAACGGATAAATATTGTACAGCTTTTCATTAAAGTTCTAAAAGCTTCGCCAGGTGTCGCGGGCTCCCGCTTCAGGGCACATACCTATATTTCTGTGATGAATATTTGTATTTACATCGAGTAGGGGTGCAAATAAAAAAAGAGTATTTCCGTTGCATGGTATGCACGAACTTTGCACATAAATCACATTTACTTATTAAAAAACTAGCTGTGCCCCGCAGTTTCACCCGCATAGACTTAATTTTATGGTTGACCTTATTTCGTTCAAATCATTTAAAAAAAATATAGCCTGATTTACTCCTTGAACGGGTTTATGTAACGTTTTGTATTTTGTATTAAATATAGTTGTATAGTTTACATACATTAAATTAAAAAAATTAAATATCAGTTATCTACCAGTGAAGTCCGCTAAAATATTTCCAACTGTTTAAGAGATTAGCCGGAGAAAACAGATAGACAGAAAAAATTAAACAGGTTTTTTAATGTTAGTAGGTACATACGGTATGACTGCATATTCAGTGAAAAGCTGTTAATTATGGTATTACAAACATACACGTCAATCTTTATAGATAAAATACACTTCTAAGCTTGCAAACACTACTCTCCTAAACATTAACTTAAACATTACCAATAGACTACAACCTGTGCAGTATCAATCCATTTGTTCAGTCACCACCGATCTAGTAAATCAATAGCCTCATAAAGTACCCTGAAGTTGAAGGCCCTTGTTATACTAGCAGCATACAAATCGAGCACAGGCCGATCTAACTAAACTAAACACGAGTAAAAGCAACAATAGTCTCGGCTGACATGGAAGGAGTCGTGACCGACTCGCGGTCGGGTCAGGCAGGATGCTGCGGGCGTAAATAATGCCAACGTCCGATCTTAATTATCGCTCCATCGTTAGAGATGACCGACGGGCAGACCGAAATCGGCATTCAGCGAGGTAGTTGCGACATAGCTCTCTGCCCGCCGAAGTGCCCCGTCATTATCGAACGGTGTATCGCCCACCGTCTGCCGTCCACCGATAACTCGCTAGAACCACCTGCGAGACGATGGCCGGTGTTATTGTACAGTTTTGGCAGCGGACATTATAATTCTTTTGTTGCTATTGCTATTATTTTCATCGGGATGACTTGTGATTTTTGATACATTGGTAGATTGCAGATAATATCGGATGATTTAAAAAATGATTTGTTTTGAAATTAAAGAGTATTATGAGATAAACTTGCGAGTTAAGATGGCAAGGTAACGGAACATTCTGATTATTGTTTACGAGACCGATAGCACATTAGAAATTAACAGCGTAAGCCATCTTCATCAAAAGCTACATAATATATTATTAAAAAAAACATATAAGTATTTAAAATAAATAAAAAACGGTGTGGTCTCATTTGGTTTCAGTTCGTTAATCGTTAGGCGCTTTGAGCTTCGCCGCTGCGCCCGCGCCGGCCGATCGCGATCCGCAAACGACGACGTTGAAAAATTCAGTGCTCGTGATTTTAGTTCGTGTGCTTCATTTATTAGCCTGGACACGGCGAATATTGTTTACTGCAACGCTGTTAGAAGGCTTTCCGGCTTTCACTCTGCCTTTATTATGGAAATTTATGTTATAAATACCCACATACTCGTAGCTAAAACAAAAACAGCTGATCACAGAACCTCTACGTGTGGCAAAGTATTCGTTTTGTTCTTGTTTTATGTCGTTAACAATGTGTTTCAATACGTGTTCTTATTCAAGACACGATATGAATAAAACAGTTAAGTTATATCTAAAGTGTTGCAAGACCTGGGACCTTGCTTGGGTACAAGCTTTTCCAAAATATGTGAGACGCGCGTAGTTATTACGAAATTATACTATCGATCAGGCAATAATACGAGGATAGTGCCCTCGGGTGGCGAATTTAGGAGAAATTGAGGGTGCTTTGCGTGCCTTCCCGCGAGCAGTGTAATCCACTGCATGCATACTAATAATAAATGTTATTCGCCACACAAGATCATATAGCACATCAAGAACCGTTGGAGTTGCGGTTCGTGCATGTCCACGACTTATAAACACCGCAAAATAGCAATAATTTGTAAAAGTATTAAAGAGGTGAATCTATTTTGAAAAACAGTCTTTAACGTGAAGAAACAGATAGAAATATGTGTTTTGCAGGACGAAACAACAAAATAATAATTAACACTTTCAGTTGATTTTGGCTGTTAGATTCATGAAGTCTGTTTCTAAAGCTTCCAGAAAACAACATTAGTGGTTCTCGCTCAATACAACGATCTATATATTACAACTAACAACTTTAGTGGTTCTAGCTCAATTTTGTGCGTTGCGATCGCATGCGTCATGCCATGCATAGCAAATTTTTGACAAGGTATATTTGGTATTTTCAGTAAACATAGTGGTCAGAAATATTCCGATCGATGCGCTTTGGGCGATGCAAATTGCGTCGCCTCTTATCTTTGCACTTTATCCGGGGTACTTTTGTGCATATTTTACATATATTTGCAGGGATGCGGCAGATAGCCGGCGTGGGCGGAGCCAGGGCCCGCATGCTAATGCATGCGGTAAACTGTGCCGTGCGCGCAGATATGGACGTTGCAAGTTTATATTCTAGAACCTAGGTCACTTTCATACATGAGAGCTTGAAATTGAAACGTCTCAACCGGTTTAAAAGAATAATACTCATGATTTTCATGTCATTGGCAGGGATACACCTTCAGTGTTTTCAATCTTTCTAACTAGAAGAAAATACTCCAACTTCATGTCAGTAACTGAGTAATCGCGTGCATGACAAATAATTGTATTATTATGAATAAAGATATTGGTGACTATGAGAATCTTTTCTGTTTTCACAAATATCTGAAACCGTATCACAATAATTGCGCAGGTCCCGGGGATAGTAGGGGCCGCGCTGTGGTCACGACGCGCGCTAAACATAGAGCGGAGTCCTAAACGATGCCACCATATCCGTCGGCCGACAACAACCACTCATAAGTCCGTGTAGCTCTGCCTCACGGGGCCCATTTATTTACAGTGCTATGTACGTAGTACGTACACTGGCTGAAATTAATTCATTGTGTCATATCATAAGTTAGTCAAACGTAGAACCTCCTCTTTTTTGTGATACCATATATAAGAAACAGACGAAGGTCTCGGACACACTGCCCATTTGACCTCTGATTACCTCCCCTAAGTGGACATGCGACAAGACAACCCAGCAAGAAATTACTTGAGTAGCGAACTCAACATACAAGTTGGCAGGCGGCTCTAGATTTTTAGGCTGACTTCGGCGTTTGCCTATGTGTCTGTTACAGCTGTTCTAGCCTGCCCAGCGTCACAACCTACACAGCAAAAAATTATTACAATAAAATCTTACAGGTGACTGGAACCACTAAAGTTTCGACAATAATTAATTTTCGCACATATAATTTAGTATGTTCGTTCATGGTAAATTATTTGATCATTATAATGTAGAGTCACATAAAAATATAATTTCCGAAAATGAATAATCGATCGCGCATTAAGAAAATGCATAAAAAAATTAAATAAGGTAATAAAGGGAGTGACGCCAAAATTTCAGAGTAAGCGAAGTGAATGATTGATGTTCGTGAAATTATACTCTTTCAAACACGACAGTGTTGTGTGGCCAAGCTTCGCGGGATAAGCCCGCGAGAGGTCCCTTGATACCCAATTATTATTTTGCAATGCTTATTATAAGCTAATAACATAAAATATGCCTTCGTATATAACTATGCGAAAAATACCGATAATTCACCGAAAGTCGAAGTTCGACGGTTTTCCGGATAGATAACAAAGTTATATATTATTTAACATTTTATATAATATCTCTGTTTTCACCCCTAACTGCTTGAAACATACAAATTGCGGCCATTTGTAGCTATCTACAGATAATTTCCATTTCAATAATAATCTGTGTAAGTTATTGGCAGGATAAATCATTGCAGTAACTGCCAGCGCCAACTGACCCTGCAGACATCGCTAGATGATGTTGTTCCTTAGACTTATCACTGAAAACACTATGCATGCGGGATGTAATATTTATAATATCTCTTACATTTCCCTCGAGTTCGTTATTGTAGATTTTTTGAGTATGCTATTGCTACGGTTTCATTTTATAATTACCAACTTAAATACCAACACTTTATACTTATCTACTATTCACTTATTCCAGTATTTACTATACAATCTAAAGACCAGTAACGTTTGGTATTTTTACAATTCTAAAATTCGGGCGGTTGAAGAGCTATTTTCTAGACTTAAATGTCTATAAAATGGTATTTTAATCATTATAGTATACGGTCTAATAAATTTAGTTTTAAAACACACTTAATATTAACAATAACAGCAATTAAGCATTATATGAATGAAACCTTTTTGAGTAATGTTAAAACCATTGTAGTTAATTTGAGCGCACGTTACCTAAGCTGTATAAAAGACAATATTGGCCAGATACATTTAAATAATAAATACATTATAACTCGATGGGTATATAGTTATGAATCGATTTTTACATACACGTACCTACCTACCATTGATAGGAGTCATTATTCAATAGCACAGCGCAAGGAAACACAAGAGTATTGCTTATTAATCTAGTAGCACAGCGCAATCAATTATCGAAACTTGACTAATCGACGGACCTAATAAACCGACGTTCTGTCGTTTCTCTCTCCTTAATCGATTACTTTAAACATTAACTATAGGGGGTCCCCTAGCGCTCCGCGAGCTGCGCGTACCCAAGCTTTTTGTTAATAATAAATCTTTTCTGTGTTTTTTGTTCTAAGCGCTCTATGCTTGTTGAATAAACTATGTTCGGTAACCTTCTTCGGGAGCAATGCACAGATAATGTTAAACACTAACTTTATTCATAGACATATTGTCCATGTGCGTTTCACCAATTAACTATATGAAGTAAGTTCACTCAAATTATTCAAATATGTCGACTGTAATAAAGTTTTATCGAAATAAATTACCGATAATACAATTAGATGGGACAAACATTGTCATTTCCGTATTGAATTGCCACAATAGAGAAGTTAATAAACACACCGGGAATTTGTACGGTAACATTTATTGAGTAAATGTTTACAATGTAACCAAGTTTTCTCAGGCATTCTTCATTTCTGGACAATAAATGTTATTAACACATCACAATATATATCCTCGCGAGGTAACAGCACAATCAACGTTAATTGCTGCCTCTCTTACGTGAAGAAGGTGGGCGTATCGCTAGGTATTCTATGCGAGCTCCCTGGGACGGCACCCTCGGCGCGCACAAAGAAAAGATTGAGTCATCATAACAAATGCACAGCGTCTCCTCGCGAGGGCAGGGAACTCGCCACAATCGGCCTCCTCTTATCTGTGACGGCTGCGATCATTGTGTCCCGAATACTTCGTGCTTCGCTGTACGGATGACGAAATACTGGTGCGTTTTAGTCTTTTACTTCTCTGTGCCTTTGTTGACTTGTCGTGTTCTTTCGAATGGCTTTTTATGAACGTCCACCGGCTGCGTTTGTGAGACTCGCCTCTGACTTCATAAATCTTATCTCAGTCATCCCATCAAGCGAGAATTAAACAGTTGTATCTTAGCTTAAGTCGGGAAAGTTAGAATATAATCATAACGATATCCTTTCATCTAAAGCTATCCATAATGCACCATGTGAATAACTTTAGTAACATTTCTTGGTTCGTTAGCATTTATTAACTGCCTAATAGTATTCTAATGTAATCAATCTTTGCAAAATTTCCAAACAAAAACTCATCAAAATGCTCCTCGTAAGAAAAAAGGTACATATCAAAAAAGTATTTTTAAATTACCAGAAAGAAAAAAACTGCTCCATTAATCATTTTGATGAATAAAGTTAGTATCACAGATACTTGCGTCGAATGTGATGCGTCTCGCTCATATTTTATTATTAGTTTTATTTCATAGGGAAACTTGCAAGTCTTCGATTAATAATTTCGTTATCAATCGAAATAAATGTTATGCATTTTTTTCGATTATAATTTCTACAATGTTACAACAATGGTTCAAACAAAGAACGAGTATCATAATGAGAAGGTTTAAATCAAATTGTTTCCCAAAATGAACTGGGATATATGAGGGAAAAGGTTATTATTGCGTGAAGTGATGTATTTTAGCGTGCGCGATATCATTGATGTTCAATGTTGGAGCGTATCAAATAAAGAGCCCGCGGTCACATTTTGTCATCCCGTCTCCGGCCGACGCAGTCACACATTTGTCGAGCCACTCGCTTGCTGGCTGCATTTTTAGAATTATTAATTTGGTTCGTGTTCTTATACTGTGTTAAAGTGGCCGATTTTGTGCCAAGCTTATAAATAAAACATAGCCAGTCTTCCCTTGTGACTGTTTTGTACGAGTCAATGCTTGCTTAAATACAATATGAAGTTGCATTGTTTTACTCTAAAAGGAGAAGTTTTTTCCATGAGATTCTACCGTTTTCGGTATAAATACGTTGATATTGTAATCATATCAAATTAATTAATGTTAAGGCAGCGAAAATGTTTTGATAATTGTATGTTTAATATTTTGAATGTTTTTATTGCAGGTTGAAGTGGTGATATTGGATAAGAATGATAGTCCGCCGGAGTTCAAGAACATCCCACCCGCTTACTTGGCTTCTGAGGATATGGCGCCGGGACAGAGGATCGCGTCCGTGACGGCCGAAGACCCGGACACCATCGGAACCATCACCTACAGCATTCAGAATGACGAGCCCACGCCCTTCTCACTGGATCCTCAAACTGGAGTACTGACACTGAAAGACCCTCTCGACAGAGAGACGCTCGCGGAGTACCACGTCATTGTTAGAGCTGACGACGGCGTGCAGTTCACTGACGTCACGGTTATAGTTCAGGTTTGTATAACGTCAGATACCTACTTAAGTAATTGTCATTACTACTGTCTGCGACCAGTCCGTTTTCTGCATTTTAACGACTTACTTTATTCAGATGACCACAACTGATCTCCCTTATAACAAAAGTGATAAGAATTGGAACCAGAACACACAACGTATGTCTTAATAAAACAACCTGCTTGTAGATTTGGATCAGAGAAAGAATACTAAAAATACAGAAGCATTGTTTAAGAGCTTGTAAAGAAATTCCGAATTTCATTTCTAGAAGGAGTATTCATTCTACTTAATGGGCAAGAAGTTAGCATTAAAATAAATCTTTAAATATTCACTAAGGGTTAGACCGAACGCAATCACAATCAAGCATTTATGAGTGATGAATCACTTTCGTGTTTTAACTAGCGATAAGATTCTAGTAGGGGGCTGTTTGCTTACGAGTCGATCTTTGCAAACAATTGAAAATTCCTTGACTGATATTGCATATAAGTAGTCGTAAATTTTAATAAATATTTCTTGTATTTCATCCTTCATGGTTGGATCACAAATAGCTTATATATTCGATACTAATTTTAAATTACTCAATTACTTACCCATTCTATTGTCATACCCTGAAGAGTTAAAATAACAGGAAATAAACGCATTTAGTGAATATACTCGTACTTTCTGAGTATGATTGAAGCTGTAAGATACCCACTACAAAACAAAAACATTTACGTAATGTTAACCAATAAGTATAAGTAGGTGCTTTGAGATTATAAACAAAAAGAAGATAGTTACGTCTGTCGACTCTACGCGTCAGCGCTCTATATTCTTAGGAACTGAGACGCTGAGTCGGCAAGCGAACGATAAAACATCCGCTCCACAGTGGTCTATTGTTCAAGCCCTGTATTTTTGTATTAGCATTAAGTCAGTCTTAGACATACTCTTGTAGAGAATAAACGTTTTATATTTTAAAACAATTCTTTTTAAAAGATCCTCCGGCTCCCTCAATACTTGACTGGCGCAGCCGGTAGGATTTCCGCGACGCGAAATCTGATAAACATCGCGTGTCGTACGTTTTCACACGTTTTACGGAAATCCGCGAACCAAATAAATTCTGTCAAGAACATCACCGTGACACGGAGGACCACGTCTAAGGCTCAACGAGGGACATGGGCAGTCTGTAAGTAGACCCAAATAGCTATTTCCAGTCTAAGTCCAATCCTATTCATTATTTTAGTTATAAGTATCTAGAGTATCCAAACGCTATTTCCAAAAATCGAAGTGTGTTTTGTGGTTTCTTTTAAATAGATTTAATACGATATATAAGTACAATAGTCGATAGCGACTTCGTAATTTCATAAATATAATAGTTAGTTATTTCATAGATATTAAAAGTGTTTGAATAGTTTACTGAATATAAAAATGGAAAATATAGTGCAAGTACCTCGCGACTTCGCTAACGTCATCCCCAAATTTGACGGTGACGAAAAATTGCTAAGCCTATTTATAAGAAAATGTGAGTATGTAATAAACTGTTGTAGAGTTGAAGGAAACCCAAGCCAAGACCTATACGTTTTTCACGTTATAACATCAAGACTAACGGGTAGAGCTGCCGCTCTTATTAGTGAAAGACAAGATTTAGATACTTGGCCCCAATTAAAACTTGCATTCGAACAACATTTTGGCGATCCTCGTTCGGAGGAATGCATTGCAATTGAGTTAGAAACATTAAAAATTAATAATGGTGAGTCTTATCTTGATTTCTGTAATAGAATACAACACGTTAAAAGCACGCTGATTGCCAAAGTGAACCTAATAGCTGACGTAAATCTACGTCGCAGTAAAATAATTATATATGACAATATGTCAATGAACGTTTTCTTATACAACCTTCCAGAAGAATTGCTTCGCATTGTGCGTCTCAAAGGTTCCAACTCATTAGAAAATGCCCTAAGCATTGTGCTCGAGGAAGTGAACTTCATGTACCAGTACAATTCTAGAAATAAGATGTTAAGATCGCAAAATTCTTTACAGGCTAAAGTGCCAACTATGAACCAAAATCCTTTTATAGAAAAGTGTGGAATGAAACCTTTCTTCACCCTAAGCCCGCAACAACAGCAAAGCTTTAAATTTGGTATCTCAAATAACCCTGTGAATTCAAACCCCCATCAATCACAAACTAACTTCAAATTTGGTATACCACCTAACAAACAATTTGACTTACCTGTTTCACGACCCCAACAATCTAACTATAGACCTCAGTTCAACCAAGGTCAACAGCAATTCGGATATAAACCCCAGCTTAACCAACAATTTGGCTATCGACCCCAATTTAATCAAGGTCAACAACAACAATTTGGTTATAAGCCCCAATTAAATCAAAACCTAACCCAATTTGGTTACCGACCTCAGTTTAACCAAGGCCAACAGCAATTAGGCTATCGTCCACCTTTTACCCAAGGCCAACAACAGTTTGGCTACCGTCCCCCACAACGACTAGCTCCACAGATATCTACCGATGTCAGCATGCGTACAGCTCCCCCGATGAAACCTCAAGGTTTCGGAATGAATGAACTCTATAACTTGAACGAACCTGAAATTAACGATACTGCTTGCTTTTTCGAATATCCTGAAACTGACTTGTACCAAGATTACAATGAAAATGACCCTACTTACAACGCTGAAACTTACGATGGTACTGATCAAAACGATCAAGATGCAGTAGTCCAAAGTGTAGAAAATTTTCACATAAACGCCTCGGAAAGACCCCTGAAATAATAAAACTTAATTATAATACATTAAAATTACCATATGTAATTATACCCGAAATTAATTCAAAATTTATGATAGATACGGGAAGTTCAAGATCATTTATAAGTCCCAAAAAGGCTGATGAATATTTCCAAAGTTTTAAACTCTGTGAACCATTTGAAGTGATAAGCACACACGCATCTAGCCGACATGACGAAGTAATAGTAATACCATTGTTCCCAACTTTGAATAGTACTGAAACGCATAAGTTTTATATTTATGACGTAGACGGCTGTTATGACGGACTTATCGGTAGTGACTTATTAAAACAACTGAACGCCAAAATTGACATGCAAAACGAAGTTCTCTATACTCAGTCGTCAGCTATACCAATTATTTACAATCCCAATAACGATGTAATAAAAATAGCACCACGTTGCGAACAAAGAGTTAGGTTACCAACTGACTTACAAACTGGAGACGCTATATTGAACTACAAACTATTTTGTGAAGGTGTCAGAATGCCAACCGCTTTAGTTACATGTCAAGACGGATACGCAACGACAATCATACAAAATACTTTAGACGACGAGATGACCTTAACAGTTACAAGACCTTTTACAGTGACTAAGTATGACGGTGAAAAATGTAATTTGAATAAACTAGCCGATCAAAATGACTTAGATATTGACTCAATACTGACTGAGAATATTAATAAACTGCGTTTAGACCACATGAACTCTGAAGAACGTGATCATATTCAAAAGCTTTGTCTCGAATATAAAGACATTTTTTATACCGAAAAGTTACCTTTGACTTTTACCAACGAGGTCAAGCACCACATCCGGACGCGTAACGAAGACCCAATTTTCATAAGACCTCATAGACAGCCCCAAGTAATTAATGATGAAATTAACAAACAAGTAGACAAAATGCTAGAAAATAATATAATACAAAACTCATTCTCTCCCTGGAGTGCACCCGTACACCTAGTACCCAAGAAATTAGACGCTAGTAACGAAAATAAATACCGACTTGTTATAGACTACCGAAAATTGAACGAAATTACAACTGACGACAAGTACCCATTACCTAACATTACAGAACTATTTGACAAATTAGGACGTAGCTGTTATTTTACTACCCTTGACCTTGCTAGCGGCTACCACCAAATAGAAGTCGCTGAAGAGGACAGACAAAAAACAGCATTCAGTACCAACACGGGTCATTACGAATTTTCTCGAATGCCCTTCGGACTTAAAACAGCACCAGCTACTTTTCAGAGGACAATTGATAATGTACTTCGTGGATTACAAGGCATCCATTGCCTAGTGTATTTGGATGACATTATAATCTACTCATCCAGCTTGCAAGAACACATAACCAAATTACGGACAGTTTTCGACAGACTCAGACAGACTAACTTGAAGGTGCAGCTCGACAAATCCGAATTTCTAAGAAAAGAGGTTCTATACCTTGGACACATAATAACTAGTGATGGTTTGAAGCCGAACAATGACAAAATTAAAGCTATTTTAGAATATCCTCTACCTCGCACTACGACAGAAATCAAAAGTTTCTTAGGCCTTATAGGATATTATCGTAAGTTCATAAAGGACTTTGCAAAAATTACCCAACCAATGACAGCCCGACTGAAACAAAAACGCTCAATACCCATAGACGACGAGAAATATATCGCAGCTTTTCAAAAATGCAAAGAGTTACTCGTTAACGCTCCAATATTACAATATCCAGATCCCGATAAAACTTACATACTGACAACAGACGCTTCGGAATATGCTCTTGGAGCGATACTATCACAAGGCCCTATTGGCAATGATAAACCTGTGGCATACGCCAGTAGAACACTGAATGACGCCGAAACACGTTACAGTGTTACAGAAAAGGAATTGCTCGCAATAATCTGGGCAGTTAAACATTTCCGCCCTTACCTTTACGGTAGGAAATTCACGATAATTACTGACCATAAACCTCTTGCCTGGCTCAACTCTTTAAAAGAAACTAATAGTAGATTAACACGCTGGCGATTACGTTTATCTGAATACGATTTTGAGATAGTTCATAAAAAGGGAAAGCTTAACTGTAACGCAGATGCGCTATCACGAATTCGGAACAACGCAATAGGTAACAATGAAAATATCTCCATGCAAGCTAATGCTGATACGGATGACGATAGTAATAGGGAAATAAGACAGTTGATAAAGGACATAGACCAATTAGATAAAGATCGAAAAAGAATCTTGGCCCAACCAGATGAGACCATTTCTTTAATATCATGCGATGAAGAAACAATATATATATCCGATTTTGAGAAATCCATTAAACTTCGTTCCCCGTATTCCATACCAAGTCCTTCAAGTTCAACTGTAACAGCTTCAGAAAAATCTTGTAGTACTGAAACTGCTCATTCAGGACAAGATACTGAATCTCAAGGTATTCCGATTTTGCAAGAAGCCATAGATACAAAACCCAACCAAATTCTAGTTTATTCTTGGTTCGTTGATAAATTAACTGTTAAAGATTTATCGCGAGAAAAACAAAAGATTCTAGAAGTACATCTACCGTTGAACCGAACCGATCTTGTAAAACAATTTCTTAAAGAATATATTAGAAACAATACTAAATACTTCATTTATTTTGAAGAAGAACAACACAGGTTACAATTTACACAAATGGTAATACACCTGTTTAAAAAGGAATCGGTTAGATTTTTCGAGTGTACTAAAAGAGTAGTATTTATTGATGATGAAGCAGAACAGAATGAAATAGTTAGTAAATACCACACTGGCAAAACGTGTCATCGTGGCATTAAAGAAACCTTAGCTCATATCAAACGTACTTACTTTTGGCATAACATGGAACAGACTATTTCTAGCTTTATAAATTCATGCGAGATATGCAAACAGATGAAATACGACCGAAAACCACTGAAACCTAAACTTCAACTGACACACACTCAATCAAAACCACTAGAGGAAATTTTTATTGACCTATTCTCCATTGAGGGACACTATTATTTGACAGCAATAGATGCATTCAGCAAAGTTGGCCAAGCATTCGAGATCTCAAACCGATCTACCCCCGAAGTAGTAAGAGCACTCATTAAATACTTTTCCTTTTATGGTGTGCCCCACAAGATAAGTTCAGACCCTGGCTCTGAATTTAACAATGCTCTCTTAAAAGAGCTTCTAGCCCTTTACAAAGTAGATCTTCATATTGGAACTCCTAACAGCCCCAATTCTATGGGTCTCATTGAAAGATTTCATTCCACCATAATAGAAATTTACCGACTAGCGAAATACGAGCATAAGTATACCGATGCGGCTACGGTAATGACTTACGCTGTAATGGCCTACAATCACTCCATACATTCAACGACGGGTTTCACACCGTTTGAAGTTTTGTTAGGCCATACGGACTCTAGAAACGTTTTTAACGTAGAATTTGAAAAGCAATACATGCAACAATTAATCAAAGAGCATGCAAAGAGAACCAAGTTTCTGTACGAACATTTATCAGAAAAGGCCATACAACAAAAAAATAAAATAATCGAGAAAAGAGGTGGAGAAACAGAGTTTAAAGTTAAACCAGGTGACATGGTATTTGCAAAAGAAGTCAATAAAAGAAGTAGTAAAGACAAACCACGATTCCAAAAGGCTATAGTGTCTGATGAGATTGTTAGAAACGTGGTTCCCATTCAAGCTAAAAATCGTTACACTAAAGTTCCATTAAAAAATATTAAACGCCCTTCACAGGCACCTCCTCGTCCTCCTAGCAGGGGCCATGATGAGCCAACTGCAGGCCCTTCAACTGCAGGCACTAGATAAAAATCCTGAGATCCTGCCTGTAAAAAATGGTGTTGCAGTAATCAGTAGAGACAAATGGACACTCGCAAGGATTTTAGATGTTAAACCCCTAGAGGAAGAACTAAAGTTTAACGTCCAACGTCTATTAGATTTAGATTATTTAGTTAAGAATACTTTTGATAGAATTAATTTTACAGATAAGTTTATAGAGATAAGAAGTCAAGTAGAGTACATGAAAAATATAACTATAAATAAATTCACCCAAACCATACCAACTGTTAGAATCAAACGAAGCCTTATTAATCCGCTGGGTTCACTTATTAAAATAATCACCGGAAATCTTGATAATGACGATGCCATTAAGTATGATAAATTAATTAATGATATAAAGTCTCAACAAAACGTCAGTAACAGAAAACTGATAGTGATTACAGAAATTGTGCAACTTCTGGCAAACTCTACACTCATGCTAAATAATAATCTCGATCAACTGAATAATATAATATAACAAATCTTAAGGAATTAGAAGATTTAAAAATTCAGTTTTTAAATTCGTACAATTTATTAACACATAACTTTCAGACAATTTATGCCCAGTTAAATGAGATAGAAACTAGTTTATCATTTAGTAAGTTAGGTATTCTACACCAGTCCATTATAGAGACGAATAAGTTGTTATACTTGCTTCAGAAAATTGATAGAATAGAAAGGTTAGTTTTAATACCTAGTTTAGAAAATTTAGTTAGGATTGAACAAACTATTACATTAAAAGCCTATTTAAAGGAAAACCAAATCACTTACCTTTTAGAAATACCTTTGATTGAAAAAGATACTTACATCTATTATAAGTTAATTCCTTTACCTATACTGTCCCGTAACTCCACCGTCGTCATATTGCCCAAGTATCCTTACCTATTGGCTAAAGGGTTGAAAATCAGACTGCTCACACATCCATGCCAAGAAGTCGACGAGTCTAGCTTTCTCTGCATCGATGATGGAACTCTCCAGTACATTCAAGACCCTTGTATCAACGACTTGATGACGTATACCGAAAACGTGACGTCATGTATACAGATCTCCATAACCACTGAAAAGGTCAGAGTTCAATTCCTCCAAACTAATAGATGGATTCTCTATAGTAGAGATGAAGAGATACTTACAAGAACATGTAACGATGAAATGTTTCGTCAGAAGGTTAAAGGTACCTATATACTTACCCTGGACGATCCTTGTGAACTGAAAATCCAAGATATAGTCTTGCGAACACATCAGACATACACAGAAAATGTAACATATCCAAAGCTACCTATAGTAAACCTGCCTTCGGTTTTCTCACCTGATGAAACCAAACACTCAACACCTGTAAACCTAGAGGGTGTCGACCTGGATGACCTGAAGATCTTGTCAATGGCAATGAAGAAAAGTTTTAGTGAATATGAAAATAGTGAAAGTGAAAGGGCAATCATTGAAGTGCATAGTATAAGCGTGTGGACTCTTGGAGTTTATGCTCTGATCCTTGTAGTACTCTGTTACCTACTGTATAAAAATTATCCGAAATTTGTGTCAAGGTCATGTACTCGAAGTTCTCTCAAGAAAGATAACTTCGAACTTGAGGAGGGAGGAGTTACGTCTGTCGACTCTACGCGTCAGCGCTCTATATTCTTAGGAACTGAGACGCTGAGTCGGCAAGCGAACGATAAAACATCCGCTCCACAGTGGTCTATTGTTCAAGCCCTGTATTTTTGTATTAGCATTAAGTCAGTCTTAGACATACTCTTGTAGAGAATAAACGTTTTATATTTTAAAACAATTCTTTTTAAAAGATCCTCCGGCTCCCTCAATACTTGACTAGATAGCGTAGTTTTTTATTTACGTTTAGTGATTGTGTGGCCGGTACGTGGAAATACGCTTCTGTTCTCGGTCCGGTGCCGCGTCGGCCTCAATCAGTCCAGTTCTTATCACACTGTCTGCATCCACTTGTCTGTTAGACGTATGACTGGCGATTAGCTAATCATTGGAGCTTTTAGATTTGTATATAACTTGTATATGCGCATAGTTGGGGAGTCCGACGTACTTACAAAGCCAACTGGTTCGTATTTACTCGTGATACTACGTGATAACACTGTACGAGGATGTTTGTCGATAGACAAATTAAAATCTTATCAAATATTTGACATAATATGAAAACATACTAATAATATTAGCGTGGTTTTGCATGATAGCTTTGTAATAACTCTTTGTGTATTCAAAATTAAATTATCGAGCAAATAACTTCTTTACAGGCGGGCTGCATGCTTGCCACCTTCGTAGTATAAAATGACACTTAAAATCCAGATCATATTACCAGAGGTGAATGTTCCGTTATGTTCAACAATTTGCACGTGACATGAAATATTACAGGTAACGGACACCAACGACAATCCCCCGGTGTTCAAAGAGAGCGCATACTCTTTTGACATCCCGGAGAACGCGGGGCGAGGCATCGTTGTGGGCACCGTGGCGGCCATTGACCTCGACTCGGGGCCCAACGCCCAGCTCACCTACACCCTCATCTCTGACTGGGCCAACGACGTCTTCACCCTCAACCCACACACTGGCGTTTTCACCCTAACAGCCAGACTTGATTATGAAGAGGTAAGTTTTAATACATTCCCACTTCATCGATAGAATCTTAAGGCTTAAGAACACGCAAAAACAGCTATAATCACTCCACAGTATATTTTGCACTGGATATCATTCAATCTGTCACAACTAAGCAAGCTATATGGCACAGTGCCAACTAGTTAAGTTTAATAATAATTCCCAAGAAATTTCCACAAGGAACCCAAGGAGTAGACAGAGGTGTCAACACTCACATTTAATCATTGAATTTTTAACACGAATAAATTTGGTGCCAAAGTGATAGATGTAGAGTCTCCGCCCTCTCCCAGTTATGACTTCGAAAACATTTTTGAATTTCTACTCAGATGTAGATATTTGGACCTTATTCTTAATTGCCAAAGCGCTTGATGTGTCAAATAAAACTGATTGGTTGATTGAAGTACTTATCTGGTAAGTAAGACAAAAACAAAATTCGTTCAAAAAGTTTTGTCGCGAATTAAATGTGTTGTATGTATTTACCAAATAGCTTGACATAATAAATATGATTTGTGAAAAATGGCGTTAAAGCTATACTCGTAGATAAAAGTGAAGCTCCGGTTGAATTTTCTGGTGGTACGTGATAATACTTGCGCCTGAGAATAAAATTACAGCAAATATTAATTAGGATTTAAAAAGGTTTGAGTAGTTAATGTACATTATCGTTAAAAAGCCTCGCCGCATGTCCAAAGAGGTAAAGGCAAAAGTTTTAAAAACACACGTAAATGGTGCGACAACGCCGTAAAAACCGACGAAATGAGCAATTAAAATACACTTTAAATAGATTAAGTGATTACCGTGCAAACTGTCTGCAGCTTTATCACAAAGATGTTGATCCGGCGAGGCCTAGACCTTGACATATTGAATTGGATTAAAAAAGCAATTTATTAGCAATCATTACAAATAAGGATGCAACGTACGTGTTACCTGCTATTGGTTGGAATGAACTATTTTGTGAGAAATATCGATTAAATTGAGACCTTATTAACCAAGGTCTAAGGTTTAAAATTTAAGGCAATTTAATTAAATATACAGCGACATGTCCGTGACTGCTCTTTCATGCCTTGAAATAGTCTGATTGATTTCAACGTGAGTTTCGATTACTCTTCGACAATAAATTAACTCTTTTTGTGTAGTTTTCAGCGTTTAATTACCAGAATGTATCTGTGGCAAGATAGTATCTTGAGTGAATTAAATGAAGCTGCGGCTCGATGAATCAGTTTTTTCTTAATCGCAATCTTTTATTAACCATTCTACTTAATATGATTTGATTAAAGCGATAAGTTACAAGTAAATACAATTATTTATTCGGTAGAATGCGGTATAATTGCATTTGGAAGAAAGAAACTAGTTTTAAAATGATGCCTCGAGCCCGGTGTCACCTATCGGGGCCTGGAACTCCGTATGCCGTACATTTGCATCAAAATACAAATCATTCTGATTAATAGTAATTTTATTTTCAACATACATAAATAGCGCCAGCGTGTAAAAAGTACTAACCGTTAGTAGTTAAGGCGTTTGCTTCGGCTGTTCTTCCAGTTAGGAGTAATTTATGAGCCTCGTCCGCGTATAATGTTCCTCAACATTGTCCGCTTACTGCCACGTTGAGTACCTATTTCGAACGGCCACAAATTAAACTATGCCCGATACCAAGGCCTGTTTATGAAGGAAATATGTTTCATGGGCAAGCTACATTGTTTCATTACATCACATATTATATCTTCTGGTATACTGCTTGGGAATGTACCTGCTCCATTACGGAAAATATCACTTTGATGTACCGTCTTTTAAAGTAACTTACAAATTTAAAATTGAAAAATATTCCTTGAAAAATCAAAGTAATATTCATTGACGATATATAATATTTTATCAAATTTCAATTTCCTATCACTACAATACAATATTAGTATATACTAGCTGTGCCCCGCGGTTTCACCCGCATAGATTTAGTTTCTTTCTTATTGTCGCGGAACCCTAAAATTCTAATAAATAAAAGTAGCCTAAGTTACTCCTTGAAACATCAGCTACCTACCAGTGAAAGTCCCGTTAAAATCCATTCAGCCCTTTCAGAGTTTACCCGGAACAAACACACAGACACACAGAGAAAAATTTTAATACTTGGTTTTTTAGTGTCAGTATCGTGTATACTTTCATATTCATTTAGTGAAAAGCTGTTATTTTGGAATTACAAACAGACACTTCAATTTTATTATCTGTATAGATTAATGTTGTAACAATTTTTTAGCACATACCTATCAAATCCAGTCCATGCCAGCGTAGTGCTTGAGGCCATAGTACATTGCGGTTGATAGAATTATCTCCGCAGAGATCTTCAGGGCGATGACCTCGGCACCAGCCTCGTCGTTACTTTTTAAAGTACCTCCAAATAAGCTTATTATCAAACAACTTACTGCTGTCAAGAAACTCACCAAAATAACCGTCCATCAAATAAGTATCATTCATTTACTAATAACACGCACCACAATAATGGCAGTTGTTAGTATGTTTATTACTTCGAGTAGGCACCTAGTTGAGAATATTTTAGATGCGAGTTTTGAATAGCCGCTTTTTCGCAATGTATTTAGATTGATACCTATTTAATTTATAAACGAATCGATTTAAATTTCTAGCGTGCAAATGACCATTAGACATATATTCAAATTACAAAGCTTTTAATTAAATGCTAAACGGATTTACATGATACGTGACATTGTATAATTAATAACAGGCTACAATTAATGACTAATGAGTTTAAATGCTTCTGAATATATTAACAACATGTGCATGATTTTATAACCGTAGGTGCTACAGAGTAATAAACTAACCTAGATATAAAAATAATAACGAACAAGTGAAATTTATTATGGATCGTATAAAATACTGTATGGAGGTAATAGGCGCTGGCAATTCTGAGGCGAAGGCCAATATTGCCCGTAAGCGTATTCTTAATGGAAGACATGTGAATCTACTGTGCGAGGCGACTGGCCAAATGCTAGCCTACTTTAATACGAGGCAACTCTTAAGCTTGGTAGTCAAGTGCGTGGTAGAGAGAAATTAAATTATTGGTTTCAATAATCAGTTGCGCAATTTTTTTTGCTATGTATGGTAATTATAAGAACATTAAAAAAATATGATCCCATTTCCTGCCCTGTATGGCAAAAGTTTGTACCGATTTAAAACTTTCTTAATACTGCTATTTTCTATATGGACCTAAATGATGTTATACCCTTTTCCTAACCTTACAAAATACTTACAAATGATGTAAATTATAAATGTTATAAAAATAACTTTTGAAATATAATTATCTGCTAAAAGTAAAGTCTGTTCATATGAAACATGTATTTTAACGTCTTTTAATATATATACACATATTGTTTTTATATAAATCTTACAGGCAGCGAAATACGTTACGTGTACAATAATATTAATTGATGTGTTGTTTATAAAATAATCAGCACAATGTTTTCAATCACCCAATCAAGCGGTTAATCGAAACGTATCTAGCTCTAACTCGATTTAAAGTGCGGTCTATTATTGAGATCTAGAGCTCTTTGTTTCTGGAAGGGGTCGACAGTGGACTCGGTCGCGCCTCTGAGGAGCAGCGCTCGTCGCCGCCGACTCATCAAGTCGGCCGGCCTTGCTAATTAGTAAAAACAATTCGCGGTGTACGTTCGTTCTCTCGACCGCCCGCCAATTCCGCGTACCCTGCTAGAGAGCTGCTAATTTCATCCCGGTACAGTTTTTTCGCGTCGCGCATCATATTCGGCATTTGCCCGCTCGATCCTCCATCGAAATTAAGGCTCGACCAATGTCTGACAAAGCGGCCGTCCGCAAAACATCCCTGAGCCGGATTCCATGACCACTGCTTGTTTTTTAAATGGCCATCTCGCTTGACGATCTGCGAATGAGGGAGCTTGTCATAGCTGGGAAGTTTCGGTGTCCTATTATATGGAAAATCTGAATGCCAGCGTCATTCGTTAAATGTTATTGTCGTACTTTGTACAGCGTTGCTATTGTTTTGGAGTTGAGATTGCTGTTGGCCGAATACTTTTGTCGTTGCTTGTTTTTGAGGAATGTTTACATCTGTGGTAAAATAATCAAATGTTACAAGCAATGTTAGTTCGAAAAAAGTATTTTGATGGTGCAGCCTGCATTGCACTCATTTACAAATGGATTTTTATTTTCGGTATTACAAATTGTTGGATGACAAATAGATACCTACTGAATATTATTTCATAAAGGTGCAACTTCGATTTGACAGTTACGTATAACGTGAAAACGTTTATTTTCAGACTCAGCATTATATCCTAGTGGCCCAAGCGCAAGACAACGGTCATCCGTCTCTTTCGGGTACTGTCACCGTGTACGTTAACGTCATAGATCTAAATGACAATGCACCTATTTTCGACCCAATGAGTTTTTCCAACGAAATTCTCGAAGACATTCCAGTGGGTTCCTCAGTGGTGACAGTCAGCGCAACTGATCTGGATTCAGGTATCTATTTTATTGTTAAATAAGCTAAAATGAACTACCTAATACAAACAAGCAGTAGAATTTACTATAACAACCTGTTTATTGCTTTCAAGCAACAGATGGATTACTTAAAGGAGTAAGTAAAATAAGTAAATACAAAATCGTAGTTGAAGGTATGTCATATTCAATGATTTTTTTTATTTGTAATTTACAGGATTCAATGGCAGAGTAGCGTACAGTATCACCGCTGGGGATGACGCAAAAGATTTTACTATTACCGCCAACGGAACTATCTACACTGTAAAACTTCTAGATAGAGAAACACTGGCAATTTACAATTTGGTTGTATCTGCGAAGGACTTAGCAAAGCCACCTGAGCCCCAGCTTTCTTCGACAGTTCAGGTATAGCACAGCCTCACTTAATTTTTGAAATCTTAGTTGTAGGACTACTTCAAGCCCTAAGCTCTCGGCTTGTGGAACTAAGAATTTTGGTTTTCCCAAGAGTTCACGAATAACACGAGCATAATATTTTGATTACTTACAATTAAAGATTTTTAATCGTATACAAACATTTCGTTGATTAAAACGGAAGTGGTCGACATATTTACAAGGATCATGCTCATTACGAGCTATTGTAGGCGTCGACTATTGTTGGGTTTTACAATATACCCCTGATGAGCCCGGACGGAGATCTGGATTTTGATTCACTTATTTACTTAAATAAAAAATCAACATAAAAAGTCTTTACTTATACTACATAATAAAATAACCAGTATATCTTTGAATCGGTTTCGAATTTGAAGTCATAAAAACACTTTTGTTAATTTATCACCCTGCTTGTAATTTACAGGTTACGATTCAATTGAAAGATGTCAATGACATGGCCCCTGAGTTTGTTACACCCAATGTAACAGCCATATCTGAAAATATTCCCTTGAATACTGTTGTAATGACAGTAAAAGCTGTAGATAAAGATGAAGGACGAAATGGTTACGTTGAATACTTTATGGCTGAAGATCCAGATATAAATGGGTGTTTTTCTTTGGGAAACGTTGATGGGATACTCCGAGCTACGGGAAAACTTGATAGAGAACTGAAATCAAGTTATACTATAACTGTGACTGCGAAAGACAGGGGTGATCCGCCTAATATGACGAAGATGAGAATAACTATTACCATTTTAGATGAAAATGATAATAGTCCCGTATTCGATCCAAAACAGTACAGTGCTTCTGTTCCTGAAAATGCTAGTATTGGGGCTAGTGTCCTACAGGTAATACAATTTAAAAACCTCAAAAAAATTATTCTTCTCCAGCTCCACTCCATATTCTGCTATTTTTAACTTATAGCAAATGTTCCAAATAAAAAGTATGTTATTTTTGGATCTTAAAATTTGCGCTTTAAATAAAACTAAACTATTTCCAATGAATGCTTCTCCGCCGTATGACATTTAATTATGATAATTAATTAATTTTGGAAAAGAAGTAATACAAATACTACATTTTTATTGTTTGACAGGTATCAGCAACTGATATTGATGAAGGTATAAATGGAAGAGTTCGGTATTCAATATCTTCTGGCGATGAAAATCGAGATTTTAGTATAAGTGAAGACACTGGCATTGTAAGAGTGGCCAAAAACCTTAACTACGAGAGAAAGTCACGGTATATACTAACTATAAGGGCCGAAGATTGTGCTAAAGACGATGTCCGATTCGATACTGCTGAGTTAGCAATTGCAATTGAAGATATAAACGATAACCCACCTACGTTCCTAGATTCACCATACTTAGCGTACGTAATGGAAAACATAATTCCTCCCAATGGTGGATTTATAATAACAATTCATGCTTTCGACGCTGATTCACCGCCGTTCAACAATCAAGTACGCTACTTTATAAAGGAAGGAGACGCAGATCTGTTTAAAATAAATGCCTCGTCTGGACAAATTTCTTTACTAAGAAAATTAGATCGAGAAGCTCAGAGTGAATATACTCTGGCTCTTGTAGCAATGGACACTGGTAAGTTATGAGAATTAACTTTGTGATTCGAATTTTCATAAATTCTTGAAAATAATTAATTGTGCGATAAAGACGTCGAAATACCATCTTTAAATTCTTCTTGCACAATCTCAATGTACCAAGTCGTGAATAATAACTTAATATCTCATGAAATTATTGTTTATTTTTAGGTTCACCACCTCTTACTGGATCCGGTACAGTAAAAATTGTTGTACAAGACGTTAACGATAACAGCCCTGAATTTGACCGACAGGGCTATAAAACTATTGTTAAGGAAAATTTGCCAGCTGGAACCATAATTCTTAGTCCCAAAGCGACAGATAAAGACGTTGGTAATAATGCTAAAATCCGGTACAGTCTTTTGGGAGATAAATCTGAAAGGTTTCAAATCAATTCGGCTACTGGAGTGATCTCAACTAATGCTACTTTAGATAGAGAAGAATGGGATATATACTATCTGATAATAATGGCTCAAGATTCTTCTACTACAGATCCTCGCACTGCAACGGCTAATCTTACCATAATAGTGGAAGACGAAAACGATAACACCCCGAATTTTGCTCATCCATTATATGAAGTACATATTTCTGACCGAACAGTGAAAGGAGACTTTGTTTTTGGAGTAAAAGCTAATGATAATGATGTTGGAATAAATAAGAAAGTTATTTATGGTCTAAAAGGAGAGCATGAAAATTTGTTTAGCATAAGTAAAGAAACAGGTGTTATCAAAGCGAAAGACAATCTAGTTAAATACAAAGATAAACTTGGTTCTACATTCAATTTAATTATAATTGCTACTGATAGTGGAGTGATTCCTAGGCAAAGTACAGCAGAACTTATTCTGATTCCACAATCAGTGAAAAATTTTCCAAAATTTACTGTTACAAATAAATTGACGTTCACTTTTCCTGAAGACACACCGGAAGGAGTATTGGTAACTAGGTTATCAGCTACATCTTCGAAAAAAGGTCCAACTGGCTTATTGCAATATGGCATTGCAGGTGGGAATGTGGGTGATGCATTGAGAGTTGAATCTATGAGTGGTGAAGTTTTTATAACAGGAAAAGGTCTTGATTACGAAGCTATGCCACTCTATGAAGTATGGTTTGAAGTTAGAGATTCTGATAACCCACCGCTAAAATCATTTATTGAAATAGAAATAAAAGTGACAGATGCTAATGACAACGCTCCTGTGATTGATAATGCTTTATACAATGCTACAGTAATGGAAGAAGAATCACCGCCTCAACTTGTAATCACCATTGAAGCTCATGATGATGATTCTAATGAAAATGGAAGAATATTTTATAAGCTTATAAATGATTATGAAGAAACATTTAGTATTGATTCTGAAAATGGAGAAATATACACTAATATAGCCTTAGACCGAGAATCCATTCCATTTTATGAAATACTAGTTGAAGCTGTGGATCACGGAGTGCCTCAGATGTCTGGCACTTCAACTGTTATTGTAACTGTTCTAGATAAAAATGATAATCCTCCACGTTTTACACGGCTTTTTAGTGTAAATGTTACAGAAAACGCCGAAATTGGGTCCTTTGTCATAAAGGTAACTAGTTCTGACTTAGATTCTGGTCCTAATGCCAATGCTACTTACAGTTTTGTTGAGAATCCAGGTGAAAAGTTCATCATTGATCCTATAAGTGGAAATGTAACTGTTGCTCGTCATTTAGATAGAGAACTGCAGGATGAGTATATCCTTAAGGTAGCAGCAATAGATGGAGCATGGCGATCAGAAACACCGTTAACTATTACTATACAAGACCAAAACGATAATGCTCCAGAATTTGAATATTCATATTACAGTTTTAATTTCCCTGAATTGCAAAAGAAGAATAGTTACGTGGGGCAGGTTATAGCAACAGATAGAGACAAACAGGGACCGAACTCTATAATATCATATTCATTACAACAACCTTCTGACTTATTTTCTATTGATCCTGCTACTGGAGAAATATTGAGCAAGTATATGATGAATTATAAGAGGACTTCAGTTAATTCATCCCCGGAAAACACATATTCTGTTGCTGTTGTAGCAACAGACAATGGAAAACCACCTATGTCTTCAGAATGTTTAGTGACAATTAACGTTGTTGACGCAAACAATAATGCACCTAAGTTTAAAGAACATGAAAGATTTGTACCTGTGCCTAAAGATGCGATAGTGGCAGAAAAAGTGATAAAACTAACAGCCGAAGACATTTTTGATTTTGGGATCAATGCAGAAATTGAATATTATGTTTCTGGTGGTAATGGGACCGCTTATTTCACAATTGATAAAAAAGATGGATGGGTGATAGTAAGCAAACAGTTTTATTATTTGGGACAGTATTATGAACTAAGAATAAAAGCTATCGACCGCGGTGTTCCACCCCAATCAGATGAAACCACCGTAACATTTGTCGTTACAGGTGAAAATATTTATAGCCCAAGATTTACAGCTTTAAGCTATCAAGTAATCGTTCCAGAAAATGAACCAATAGGATCTTCTATTTTGACTGTAAAAGCTAGTGATGAAGACGATGGACCAAATGGAATCGTACGATATTCAATTTCTTCTGGAAATACTGGGAAAGAATTTCAAATACATGCTGCATCAGGGATTATCAGTATTTTACGACCACTTGACTTTGACACAATTCAAGAATATCGCTTAAATATAACAGCAAAGGATTTAGGCTTTAAGTCTAAAGATACAACAGCAACTTTGACAATAATTTTAACAGATATTAATGATAATGCTCCACAATTTAATCAGTCATTATATACAGCATATTTACCAGAAAATTCTCCTGTTGACAGTTTTATATTTAAAGTTATGGCAGTTGACATTGATTCACCTAAGAATGCAATTATAAAATACTACATAAATGATATTGAAATGAAATCGATGTTTTATATTGATGAAAATACTGGAGAAGTGTTTTCAAAGGAAGTTTTTAATTATGAAGAGAAAACATTCTACAAAATTAAAATACGAGCAGAGAATCCCGATTCCATTATGCAAAATACAACTGAAGTATTAGTCTACATAACTGGTGTCAATGAATATTATCCGAAATTCAAGCAACCAGTTTTTCATTTTGATGTATCAGAATCAGCAGAAGTTGGAACTAACGTTGGTGTTATTCAAGCGTTTGATCAGGATAGTGGTGATGATGGCATAATTTATTACTTATTTGTTGGTTCAAGTAATGACAAAGGTTTCAGTATCAATTCCCAAACTGGTGTTATTAGGGTTGCTCGATATTTAGACCGAGAAACACAAAATCGTGTAGTTTTAACTGTTTTAGCGAAAAATTCTGGTGGAATTCATGGAAATGATACTGATGAAGCTCAAGTTATTATTTCAATTCAAGATGGTAATGACCCACCTGAATTTTTGCGACACTATTACGAAGCTACCATCTCTGAAGGTGCTAATATTGGAAAAGAAGTAATACAAGTGCAGGCTGTAGATAAAGATGTGAGGCCACAAAATAACCAGTTCAGCTTTTCAATAATGGGTGGAAACGCTAATCAAGATTTTAAAATAGATCCACAGACTGGTGAAATTGAAGTTGCACGAAGTTTGGATAGAGAATCTTTAGCTGTATACTCTTTGATAGTTGGAGCTATTGATACTGGCACACCACCTCAAACGGGCACAGCTACGGTGAAAATAACCTTAACTGATATAAACGATAACGGACCAGTATTTGACGTCACAAACTTTGAAGGTTCGGTTTATGAAAATGAACCTCCCAATACTAGTATCACAACTTTGTCTGCAACAGATCCTGATCTTCCACCGAATGGTGCGCCGTTCTCATATGCAATTATTGGTGGTAGACACCAAAGTTATGTCAAGGTTCATAAACATACCGGGGTCCTCTTAACTACCAAAAAAATTGACAGAGAGATAACTCCTAATTTAGAAGTGGCGATCCAGATCGAAGATAGTGGTACTCCCGTAATGAAATCAAATTATACAATATTAATAACTGCTCTGGATAGAAATGATAATCCACCTTCACCAAGGTCAGCACATGTTCTAGTTTATGCTTTCAATAATAAAGTGCCTCAAGGCAAAATAGCAGATGTAAAACCAAATGATCCTGATATTGTTGGTGACTACAAATGCAAAATTATAAAGGATTCAACTTCAGAAAATACTCTTGCTCTTCTCAATATAATAACTGGTTGTGATCTCTACACAAATGCCGTCAAACCTGGCCAAGGATATTCATTCTCTGTCTCTGGGAACGATGGTATTCACAGAGATGTTGTATCATCAATAAGTGTCGAATACTTTTCTTTCGATAATACTACAGTTGAGCAATCAATCACAATGAGAATATTAAATATGACTGCTTCTGATTTCTTAACGCATTATTATAGAAGTTTATTGGAAATATTAAAAACTGGTCTCAAATACAAAGAAAGTATTTACCTGTACAGTATAAACGAAGCGGACAATAATTTAGATTTGACCCTGGCGACAAAAGCAAATCATTCTATATGGAAAAAAGAAAGCACAGAAAGGTATCTAAAAGCTAAAGAATATGAAATAATGAAACTTTTAAAAAGTGAAATAATGCTATCTTACTTTCCATGTAATACACATAAATGTGAAAATAATGGCCGATGTACAGATGGTATTAAAGTTCTGGATGACACAAAAATAACTGAAAGTGCAACACTTATTTTGTCTTCACCCCTTGTAAGACATGAATATCATTGTCATTGTACTGATGGTTTCATGGGGCCCAACTGTGAAAGGCGTCAAGATCCATGCTCTCCAAATCCATGTCGATTTGGTGGCCAATGTCGAGAACAAAACCATGATTTTGTTTGTAATTGCCCAGCACGACGTGAAGGTAAAACTTGTGAACTAGAAAGAGATGACGTTTGTAGCAGCAACCCGTGTAAAAATGGTGGATCGTGCAAAGAAAGCGCTGACAGAAACTCTTTCTTCTGTTTATGTCGTCCGGGGTATCGGGGTAATCACTGTGAGGCATTAGTGGATTCATGTAGACCTAATCCCTGTATGTATGGTGGAATATGCGTCAGTTTGAAGCCTGGTTATAAATGTAGTTGTACAAATGGACGGTACGGAACGCATTGTGAAAGCACAACATTTGGATTTAGTGAACTATCTTACATGCAATTCCCGGCTTTGGATGCATCGACTAACGATATAACTATAATATTTGCTACAACTAAACCAGACGCATTGTTATTGTACAACTATGGTGCTCAAACTGGTGGAAGATCTGACTTCATAGCTATTGAATTACTGAGTGGAAAGCCAGTATTTTCATTTGGAGGAGCTAGGACTTCAATAACCTCAGTAGCCATTACAAATACAAATCGAAACATGGCAGATGGTGGTTGGTACAAGCTCACTGCTACAAGAAATGGACGAGTAATTTCATTGAGTGTGACATCATGTACCGATCACGGAGATGTTTGTATGGAGTGTGAACCAGGAGATGATTCTTGTTACGATGACGATACGGGACAAGCAGGGTATGTATCAACAACATTTAAATTTACTCACATATGAAATTAATTATCTTAATATTTACAAAAAAATATTTAATATTTTATATACGCAGGTTTATGCTCTCATGTTAAAGGATATATTTTTATATAAGCTTTGTCTCTAGAATTATCGTTTGGTACTGTTGTTTATTTATATACCTATCGTTTTATACAGATACTGTTGGTCTAGCTAGTGATAAAACACTTTACTATTACGCAAGTTGTCAAGAGTTCGATACTCATTTATATTTGCATTGAGTTTTGGTGTTGCATTGTATGAAATTTTACATTCATTATTTTACATGTGTAGTAGAAAAGTGTGTTATAATTGCCTTATGTTTCAGGACACTAAACTTCAACAACGAACCATTACTTATCGGAGGATTACAAAAAGCAGACCCGGTATTGGAACGCCCAGGGCAGATACATTCGGATGACTTCGTTGGGTGCATGCACAGCATCACTATAAATGGGCGATTACTTAATTTAACAAACCCATTACAAGCTAGAGGTGTTGAAGCAAATTGCGAACGTTCAGAAAAGGGTGCATGTTACAAAAAAGACGTGTGCGGAACTGGTAAATGCTTAGACCGATGGAACGCCAACCTGTGCAAGTGTGACACAGGCTTCATATCATCAGACTGCAGTACCTCTCTTCAAGCTATCTCAGTAGCTGAAACTGGTTTCATCTTGTACACAATTTCAGAAAAACATAGAAGAATGCAACTCCTAGAAACATTTTATGGTGGAAACACATTGTGGGACAAGAAAAATGGGAAGCAATCTGGAAAAGTAATAGCTAAAATAAACAGCCCAACAAAATGCTTATCATTTCTCTTTAAAACACACAGAAAAGATGGTGTTCTGTTTTATGCAGCGACGGAAAAATACTATACTCTAATTGAATTACTAGAAGGTAAAGTCAGCTATTCATCTAAACAAAATACAGTTGTAAATATGACTCAAGCGGAACAAAACGATGTATCTGATGGGATTTGGCATAACATAACTTTATTGTCTATCGGAAGAAGTATACGATTGATTGTAGATAATGTAAATGTTGGTGAAGAGTTAGATGCAGCCGGAGTACATGACTTCCTAGACCCTTACCTTACTATTATATCTTTAGGCGGACTGAAAACTGAATGGCTAACTACTCAAAGTCAAAATAAATTTGAAGGATGTTTAGCAAATTTTACAATCAACAATGAAATACAGCCATTTGGTGGAAACGGAAGCATGTTCAGAGATACGGTTCGTAAAGGAAAGATATTAAATGGATGTCACAATGCCTTTGGGGTTGGAGCTGCCCAGAACCCGGATCCATTACAAATCGGAATCACTCTCGTAATTGTTTTCTTTATTATACTACTTGTTGCCATATCACTTTCAATAATTTTCTATCGTCTCCGAAAACAAAAGAAGGAGAAAGGTAATGGATCTGGAAATAAAACAAATGTAGTACACTCAAAACAAAACGGAGGCGCTGCTATGTTAAATGCTCCGAATTTAATTGCTGGTACAAACGATAGTTTAATGGGTAGAAGTCTACATAACAATGATACCAGTCTGAACAGTTATATGTCTGAGAATGCAGACATTACCCGAAATGTTGGACACATAGTTGGACCTGAACTTTTGTCCAAGAAATACAAAGACAGAGAAATTATGAATATAGATCCACCAAGACCACAACGTCCTGACATTATAGAGCGTGAAGTTGTAGGAAAAAGTCCCGCTTTGAGAGAAGATCACCATCCGCCGCCACCTCTTTCTACGAACACATCACACCATACTCACGATCATCCAAGTGGAATGGATTTGAACTCTGAAGTACCCGAACACTACGATCTTGAAAATGCTAGTTCGATAGCACCTTCCGATATTGATATTGTTTACCATTACAAAGGATTCCGTGAAGCAGCGGGAGTTCGAAAATATAAAGCAACACCGCCACCTATTGCTGGTTATCATCATAAACACCAAACTCCTCAACACAGACACTCACCACATCATCCTAGCGGATACCCATCTAGAGTGCTACCACAAGGGTCACAACCACCTCCCCAGCCCCGGCAACATCAAACTACGCCACTAGCACGACTATCTCCAAGTAGTGAATTAAGTCAACAGCCAAGAATATTAACGCTTCACGATATTTCGGGAAAACCACTACAAAGTGCTTTACTTGCCACTACATCTAGTTCGGGAGGCGTGGGAAAAGACGCATTACATAGTAATAGTGAACGAAGCTTGAATAGCCCAGTGATGTCCCAATTGAGTGGACAGAGCTCCTCCGTAAGTAGAAAGACACCCAATGCAACTCCACAAGTTCCTCAAGTAGTATCAGTGGGCTCAGGTGCAGTAGGTTTAACAGCAGAAGAAATAGAAAGAATGAATGCGAGACAACGCACTTCCAGTTTAGTTTCTACATTAGATGCAGTTTCAAGTTCAAGTGAAGCGCCTCGTGGAGGAGTGGGGGTCGGGCACCATATGTCACACAGGCATCACTCGCCTCCTGATGATAACAGAAGCTCAACAGGATCTGATGATGAAAGTGGCAACGACAGTTTCACTTGTTCTGAAATAGAATATGATAACAATAGTATAAACGCTGATAAAATAGAAGATGTAAGAAGACAGAATGTTAACAATGGTAGTAATCCCAAGAAGCCAATTTTGCCGCCCCCATATGAAAGTTTTGACTCTTCATTTCGGGGCTCGCTAAGCACTCTAGTCGCGTCCGATGATGATTTAGCACCACATGTGAGCTCAGCTCTGTACAGACAAGCGAATGGGTCGCCTGCTTCAGCTGCCTTAGGCTGGGACCATTTATTCAATTGGGGACCTAATTTCGAAAGTATGATTGGGGTGTTCAAAGATATAGCAGAATTACCGGACGCTGTAAATGGACGAATGTCTTCCTCATTAAGGCTTCAAAACGGTACCCCAAAACCGTCAGAAGAATATGTATAAATTAAAGAAAGTAAAAAAAAATGTAAATAGTTTTAACTTAAGGCTTAAGATTTTGTACAAACTATTGTTGCGATCTTGTATCAAGGTCACTAGTTTCTTGCCATATATCGCGTTGTTAATTAAGTAATAATCCTTCCTTAAAAATTAACATAGATATAATTTGCTGCAAAAAACATTTTCATTGGGGATTATTACTCAATTAATTAATAAATAGGTATAAAAATGTAAAATAATATGATTTTCTATTGTGAAATGTATATTTGACACTTCTACGTTGGTTTATAAAAAGAGCTCGTTGTTATGTAAATATTCCGAAAACTTTGCTACAAAAATATCGTGTACAGTACAAATTACATGTATATCATTGGATATTTTTTGACACTCTTAGTCCTCATTTTTCTTATAACAGGCCATATTATGTAGTGAACAAAGTGCCAAATACTCTGTTCAAAAGAACTGACTGATTTAAGTTTATGTAAAAAATAAAATCATAATTTAAATAACGATTCGTAATTTATTATTCCCTTATTAGACAACATTTTGCCAATAGAAGGGCTATTGACAAAATTTTGTCTAGTTTCAATCCCGTTTTTTGTAAGCAGGAAATACGGAAATATGCTTTTTTTAAATAAGGATAAGAAAGATATAACTAATAATAATTATTAATTAGTAGAAAAAACAATATTTTTATTGTTTATAATATATACAAATTTTCGCCATGCCTTTCCCCTTGAAACAGATTGAAACTTGATTGAAACCCATATAATACCACTATAATAGTACTGCAGGTGATTTACTAAGTAGGTATTAAATACTACAACTTCCGTTCCGGAAATACATTGAGCGTGTTTGTACCTATAAAAAGTATTATTATCAGTAGAGCCCTTAACAGCAATTAAGACATTGTGTGTTGACGCTTTAAATACACGCGGTCATGATAAGATGGCAATGCGCCTATTTCTAGCGATAATTTTGAATATCATTTACATACAGTTTTGGAACAAACATCAATAGAGTCGACAATCAAGAAATTGTGTAAAATATATTAATTTAACGTAATTGGCTACTTTCTACTTATATTTTTCGCCACGCGATGAAACCTGCGTAGCTCCCGTTTCCGTGTGAGCACGAGGATAAAATATAGCCTATCTTAATCACTGATAATGTAGCAATCTATTACTTGAACATTAAGAACTTGAAATTTTGAAATCGGTCTAAAAGATTTTATACATCGGTCTAGTGGTATATTCGTTACAAACATCATTCCTCTTTATCATATTATTGGCGTAGACCTTTTAGTTACCGCATAAAGTATGCCTCCAATTTTAGTAACCAAAGTTTGTTGGTAATACCATGGTTATTATTCCTTGGTTACGAACCATTTTATGCGTATAATATTTTAAGCATCTTAAGCTTTCGTAGATTTCTTTGTGAATGAAAAGGGGTGTACATTTTAATTACACAATATTCAAATGAATGTTTATTTTTTAATTTTTTATTTATTTCACAAAGAACAAGACAAATGCTTATACCTAGCATGCCAAAAACCACTGAGGCATGCCGTACAGTCAGCTTTAATGCTAACATACTACATATACAAATAGGTAAGTATTACAATTACTTATACATTAGAAAAGTAACTATGTCTGTGGGTGATTAACTAAATAACTTAGCTGCAATAATCAGTTGAAGACAATTTATACATTTCTTTTTAGTATAGTTGTAGGTTTAGTATAGTTGTAGGTAGATAGAGATAATGGCGAGCTAAAAAGCCACTTTTATGACAACTATGATGTGGGTATGTAGGTATTTTTTTTTTATTATAAATAATATAAATAAAATAAATTAGAGAGTGTCTCTGTTGGGCTATCCGTTAACTCTACAAAACAAAACCCTGGACCAATTTAACGAAATTGTCTATAGGTATAGCTTTGGTCCCTAGAACATGCATAGGGCACTAAATTAAAATAAATAATTGCGCGGACGAAGTCGCAGGTAAAATTTAGTAAAAATACTTCTAAAAATAGATAATTTTATAGCATGTCTATAGTCTTAGTGTTCTTAAGAGGTTGTTTGGTTACTGTTGCTGAAGCTAAGGTTGCTCAGTAAGTGCCGCCGAACCATTGCGAGGTATAAATGTGACAACATTACTTCTATTGCATGAAAATCGTGTGATCATTACAGTGACAATGTATTTTATAATTTTTTTTGTCAGCCTTTCTTGCGCATGTGAGTATATATAAAATTGTTTACGTTTTCTCGTATCCATTATTATTATTTTTTAAACTGTAAATTCGATAGCAAACAGACTCAGAACTCAGTGATTGTGGCCTTAAATATAATTGAATCAAAACTATATTGAGGTTTTTAATTATATGTTGAATAGTTCTTCTTAAAAACTCACCACACCTGAATATTAAAATATCATGTTCAGTGAAGGATACCTCAAGTCGTTGTTCATCAGAAACATAATTATTCAGAAGCCTAGTCGAAAAATAATGCTTCTGAAAGTATGGCTGAGGTAGACCTTCTCTATCTAGAAAATCACTTAAGTGATAGATTAGTGACCATTCATAATTTAATAACTATATATTAACCTCATCATATCTAAACTTGCTATAATGTCACCTCACGAGATTTTGCGGTTCAGAAAACCTTGACAAGAAAGCCTGTATATGTCTAAGAAGAAATTCAAAGTCACATTTATAGTGCCTGAGAAGGCGATGGACTTACCATGCACTACGTTGGTTGTAATATTCGGTAAAAAGTGGAAACTGTGTTCATTTATTTTAATTTTGATAAAACTATTGAATAAATGAATATGAAATTATCTTTGTGCTCTTAACCAGCTGTTATAGAACATTTACTATGTTAGAGAAAAAGAGTAAAAATAACAACTTTAGTACATACGAATTTTTTTACTTTAAGACCATGAATTATTTTTTCAGGGATAAGTTCTACCAAAGCGCAATGTGTAACACCTCCATTAGAATGTCCTAACGAAAACATTACATTTTGGCTCTACACAAGGTAAATACAAGTCATCATTTTTAATCAAAGGGCTAATTACTCATGCGTAAAAATACTGAATTAATCTAATAATTATTTTGCTTTATGTATAGAGCCAATATTTTTATGTCAGGTCAGGTCAGATGTAACAAATGAATGCTAAATATAAATTAAGTGCTCATTTACTGTAAAAGTGTACGTTTATATGTGAGACTGCTGCGTTATTATAATCATAAGTCCTCAATACCATTAGCAATAGCTCTTAAAATTAATGGTCAGTATGATTTCGATTAATGTAAACGTCTCACCTGATGGGATAACACTTCAAGAACATAAAACGATCTAGACGTCGACAAACAAAATTATCTTATCTCTTTGTTACATAAAATCACAATCGCTGTATCACTAGGAATTTAAAAACGCTTTTCTAGAAACATTATGTATGCTGTACAAAATAAGGTTTTTAATTGATTGTACTTATCATTAGGTCTTAAATATAGGTCAATGCTTTAACCATGGCCATGACTGTTAGACAAATATTATTATTATCACAGCGTTATTCAGGCATTCATTTGTTTTTACTTCCTCATTAAAATTTTAAAACCTCGAACCGATCGCAGTTTTATGAAAAAGTATTAATTTATGTCTACTATTTTAATTCAATTTTGAAAACAATTTGATAGTTTTTTTTATTAGTAAGCCGAATAGAGCCCACTACATATTGTAGGCTCTTTTTTCTCTGTACCAATATGTATTAAAACGTAAAATTTAGTAACAGTCTGGTAAGGGCGGTGAATGCAATGATGGACTTAATCTTCTTTCTAGGGCAAACAAAGATGATCCTCATCAAATTCTGGCAATGAACGACAGTTCCATAACATCAGGTCCGTGGGTCAAAGATGCTCCCATTAAGATACTGATCCACGGTTACACTGGATACAGAGACTATTCACCTAACACCGAACTAAGGCCAGGTACTAAAGCGAGATGAACAAAATTATTACCTTAGGTTAAACTTGTGCGAAGCTTCAAACAACTACTTCTTTTTTTATGTGTTACAATTTCCAAAAAGTCACGTACCTATATAATTTACAAACTATATAATTTCCAAAAAGTTATATATAAGTACTTATGGTTCAAGCTTCGTTTTACAACGTATCTATGCTGACCGTCAAGCCATCAAAATAGATCTAAACGAACCGAAAGAAGATCGGTCATAATATTTTGTCAATTGCATTATGTTGTGTTAAAGATGGCGTTAAATATTTTACAGCGTACATGGAATGCTGCGACTACAACATAATCTCCATTGACTACAACCCTATAACTAGAGAACCATGCTACGTCCAAGCTGCTCAGAATACGGAGCTGGTTGGTATGTGCACCGCGCAGCTTGTGGACCAATTGGTGACCAAGCACGGCTTCCTCCTGTCACAGTTTCACGTCATAGGGTTTAGTCTCGGTGGTCAGATCGCTGGCTTCATCGCTAACTACTTGACATCAGGACAGTTTGACAGGATAACAGGTATTGCACCGGGTATCGATTGTATGATTCTCTAATAATTAACAAATAGTTGTAATTGTAACATTGAAACAAGTTCGTGGACACGTACTACAATAAATGAAAATCATAAAAATGGTCTCTCGTTACAATTTTCTTTTGAAACACGTCAGTTGGACTTTATAGATAAGACTAACCTCTACTATTTAGTTTAAATGACAATGAAAATAATCACGAGCCTTTTCAAACCTCGATTGCTGAAAAAAATTACTTACTACTTACTGCATTTTTTAAAGAAACATATTATAAATAAATAGGTACGCTCACGCCATCCCAGAAGGGTCCCCGAAGAGGTGAGCAGAGGTTTTGTAATAACCACGTCCACTTTTCAGCAAAGATTATTACCAACGTGACAGATGGTGAGTCCATCGCCGCGCCGTCTCAGGCACTATACTATCTTTGAATTACTTCTCAGACATATGCAGGTTTCCTCACGATTCACCTAAATATTATAAATTATTTTCATTTTAAGTAGAGAATAAGTATGCTATGAAAATAACAGGCCTCTAAAGATATATTGTAAAGTAAGTGAATGCATTCGCAGCACTCGACCCAGCCATGCCACTATTTGTGACCAATGACCCCAAGAAGAAGGTTGACATCACAGATGCAAAGTTCGTTGATGTACTGCACACCAATGCTCTCGAGAAAGGAAAACTGGAAGCTTCGGGTCATGTAGATTTTTTTGCGAATGGAGGCATTACTCAGCCAGGCTGCAAGCCCTCAGCTGAACTGAGTAAGTTTGTTTTTCACGTGCCTTTAAATTATACAACTTAACCGATACTAAGTGAAATTTCAACCACCATAGATTAAACTTATATAAATTTCAATAATTTAAAAAAATATAACTTTTTGGGCATTTCGATCATCACCGTTCATGACCATGTATTTGTATATCTTCTATACAGATAAATAAAATTGAGGTGTCTGTTTGTGATTCCAAAATAACAGCTGTTCACTAAATGCATATGAAAGTATACACGCTACTGAGACAAAAAAATCATTTTTTTTATATTTTTCACTGTCTCTCTGTCTGTTTGTTTCGGGTAATCTCTGAAACGGCTCGACCGATTTTAACGGGACTTTCACTGGCAGGTAGCTGATGTTTCAGGGAGTAATACTTTTATTTATTAAAAATATTAGGGTTCCGCGACACTAAGGATGGAACTAAATCTACGCGGGTAAAACCGCGGGGCACAGCTAGTAGGTAATATACATGAAATAACTATATTGACTGCCGTTTTCAATAAACTATCCAAGTTTACAGGTGGATTGATGTATCCCTAGTTATCTGTCTTACCTTCAATTTGATCTATCCATACCTTCAATTTCATAATAATGTTAAATAAGGTACAGCTTAATCTTCAGTAACATAAATGACAGATGGATAGAATATTGAAAACGGCGACGTTAAGTAAATGCCCAATTTTGGTCCATAAAATCTCAATGGTCAAACAATTTTCGTTATAGAGGTAGATATATTAAATTATCTTAAAGTTTTTTTATATGATTTCTAATAATTTTAGCAAAATCAGGGTGTGACCATGCGCGCGCGCCTATATACTACGCCGAGTCAATAACAACCACTGTGGGCTTCCAAGCCACTAGATGTCTCTCTTGGATAACCTACATGATAGGGTGGTGCGAACTGGTGAACTCCGACGAAGACATATTGTTCGGTGAATACGTACCTTACAAGTGAGTATCTTGAAACACCTGAATTTATGTGAAGAAAAAACGTTTGTAAATTGGCGTTGAAAATTGCAAACGAGTTATAATGCGTCAAATTGTATGGCTGGTTGTCATTTTACGTACCTTTTTCACGGTGACTTCATTTGCAAGTTTGTTGTAATCTTTATTCATTTCAACTATAAATAGACTAGCATTCTACGTAAAAGTTGAAGTACTAATCTAGTACGTACATTCTTGTATTCTCCGATTTTTAATAGAAGACCCCACACGTATTCGTGGGATTTTCACAAGAAAGGCATCTTGGCTCAACTATAATATATGAGAATAAAGTCGGAAAAAATATAGAGTATTTCTACAAGTAAAGTATTGTTTAATTTGCAGTTCCTCCGGGTTGTATTTCTTCTCAACAAACTCGGAACCACCGTATGCGCAAGGCTCAAGAAAAAGGAGTTCACGAAGTATCCATGACGTTGATCCAACTAAAAACTCCTGAAATATAAACGCTTTTTTATTTAGAATCTCCTAATTATTTAACGGAAGTATGTCCATACCTTTCATGCAGATCGATTCAATTAATCATATTCGGAGAATAGTGTTTTTATCACATCTCTGCTTACCCCACCGGGGACCCTTCTTGAATGGCGTGGCCATATTTATTTTTATTTCATCAATCGCGTTTTAAACTCAACACAGCCTATTTGGGTATTAAGCAATGGATGTGATTATATATTTCAGCAACCGCCCTCACTTCGCTTCGGGACGGATTTTTAAGATAAATCTCGTAGAGTTCAGCCTGCGTTTGCAATGTAAGCGGAAAAATTAAATTATTTACGACATCACATTAGAAACCTCAAAAATAACAGTATTTCTCCACTATTTAATGGATGTTATTATTACACATAATATAAACTTTCCTCTCCAATCACTCTATCTATTAATAAAAACCGCATCAAAATCCGTTGCGTAGTTTTAAAGATTTAAGCATACATAGGGACAGAAAAAGCGACTTTGTTTTATACTATGTAGTGATTAAGTAACTAAAATATGACTCACGACAGATAAATTGAATGTACGTAACTATCTACATTATAGATATTTATTTTAACATGTGTTTTCCGCCTGTGTCAGATACAAGTTCGTTCATGCATACATTAAATGGAATAATTTTATCAATACGCGAAGGTATATTGATTGAGTTAATTGAGGGAAGATAACGCTGTTGGCCGCATTGAATATTTTTATTTAAAAGTTGATTTTTTGCCTTCTAAGCTGTTTGTCAAATATTTAAGATCTGTAGATTTATTAAGTTTTTGCATTTCGCTATTTTTATCAATATAAACGGGAACAATTTCTTGGAAGAAAAAAGTTTTTTTTAGAAAAAAGTATTTGTGTTATTGACCTCAAATGTGGTCGTCGGAGGTAACGATAATATTCCTGTTTCTGAGTCCAGCGATCAATTTTACCTGCGCATGTGAGTACCTTCTTGTATACTTATTTAATTTAAATGCTTTAGTCAAAATTCGTTGGTGTCAATCTTCCAAGGCCAACATAAATATATTTGCAAAAATGTTACAATACTTCCAAAAATATAAGAGAAAATTAGCCATAGTGGCGCATTGCCACAATTTAAAACTGTATTTAATGCAAATAAGTATAGTGTCTACACCTCTACCCATCCTCTCTTTTTGAGATTTACAATTAAGTAGATTAGGCACGTATATCATATTATTTCTTTTTTTTTACTTTATGCTGTGCTGTGCCCCGCGGTTCCACCCGCGTAGATTCATGCTTATTACCCTCATAAGATATATTTTTAAAATAAAAGTAGCTATTACTATATTACTTCTTGAAACATCAGCTATATGCCATTGTAATTTTCTCGTTTAAGAGATTAACTGAACAAACAAACAGACAAACACAGAGAAAAACATGTTTTTTTATAGGGTACTGACAGTACCCTATATACTCGTACTATCATATCCATTAAAGCTGTTAATTAGAAATTACATAAAAACACCACAATTTAATTTATCTGTATGTATAGATATATCGATTATAGTAAAGTTGAGAGAAGTTGTAGGAAAAAGAGAGGGGTAATGGCATAATGGGATGGGACCTGACTAAAATTTGAATGTACCCGACTGGGGAATGTACGCCTTACATAAATAAAGCTGTCTTAGAGCACAGAGTTTTGCTATTGTGTAGAGTTAGGTGTAAAGTAACTAAGTAAAAAGGTGTAAAGTGTACCCATTATTTTGATATGTGCTGTAAGCGTTCTCAGACTGCTGTATCCCAGACTATCATGCGGGTTATATTACTATGCTGGGTTCCATCTTTGTAGAATTAAGATTTATTAAAGCACGTTAATAATTCCTACTCACTCTGATATCTTGTGATCACCAAACGTAAAATAAAATAATCATGCGAGAAGCATCAAAAATATTATTATGGACTTATGGATAATACAGAGAATATCAGATAATACTATTATTATACGGACTTGTACGAAATGGACCTACTTCCACGTCACTTGAAATATGGTCTTTAGAATAGGAAATATTTTCATAAAAACATATTTGTATAGAAAGACATATTAATATAGAAAACATAAAGTTGAATCGAGAACCTAACAAACGAGAAAAAGCAAACATTGACTTGCTTATACGTAAAAAAGGCTCTTATCATGAAACACCTTCCGTTACAGACACCTAATAACTGGATCGATAACATTAATTGTTATACAAAAGGTCATTAGGACTGTATATATTATGACTGTACATACAGACATCCTTATTGCTTTACAATTTAAAGGACACAAATTGCTAGTTAAAACTGATAGGCGCTTCCAAGTTTTGAATTTAATTGAAAATCATCGATGGTTAAGTCATTAAGAGAATAAGTATATTAATATCTATAGGGGATATTTCTTGAATGAGTGGCACGCAGGCTTCAGTAGTTTCAAAGCTTAAGCTTTTGGTTTCTAACAATAAAATTATTTGTCTGTGGTCCGGTGTGGTGTGGTCTGTGGCTCAAGTAAGACTTTAGCCCACCTCATCGGCATCCAGATATTACATACCTACACTTATATTTAACTAGCGTTATTGGCTTTACAATAATATGCAGCTTCGAATATTTTTTTCATCGTACATTTTTCAGCGATATTTTCCGACCTGGAAAAATGTGTGATACCTCCGCTGCAATGTCCAAATGCGAATATAACATTTTGGTTGTACACCAGGTGAGTATAAGAAAAAATACGATAAAGGAATATCAATTTCTAATTTAGTTTTTCATCCTGTGAACCTTCCTTGATATTCCAGAATAAACCAAGATCGTCCGCATAAAATACTAGCGTCAGATGGAAGCTCTATAACATCAGCTCCGTGGGTCAAAGATGCTCCCATTAAGATTATGATCCACGGTTACAATGGGAATAAGAATGGCACACCCAATGATAAAATAAGGCCAGGTGGATAATTTTTTTTGCCACATTTGTACTATGTACTTTCGTAAGTATAATGTTATTAACAACTAAATTAATTTTTTTTTATAGAGTACATGGATTGCTGCAACTACAACATAATTTCCGTTGACTACAGCCCTATAGCCATAAAGCCTTGCTATTTCCAAGCTGCTCAGAATACGGAGCTGGTTGGTATGTGCACTGCACAACTAGTGGATCAACTGGTCTCCAAGCACGACTTCCTCCTGGAGCGGTTCCACGTCATAGGGTTCAGTCTCGGGGGCCACGTCGCTGGCTTCATCGCCAACTATTTGAAATCCGGACAACTAAACAGGATTACAGGTCAATACTCCTTTTACGGTGCTTTATTAAAAGTTTGATACATTTTTTTCATGACGCTACTAGATTCGCCTCTATGGTATTATTAAATGAAATGTACCTATTGTATTATAATATAGGTAATATTCCAGATTAAACTTTTGCAACATTCAATCGTTTTAATTTTCCACTTCACTAATTTTGCAGTGCAATTGCCTATTTACAGAAACACATTCATATACATGAGTAAAATAAAGTATTTTTTCAGCAATATTATCAATTTCTTTGTAAATAAAGTATGTAATGTCGCGTATAGCAGTGATAATACATTAATAGTCGTGCAGTTAGGCCAGTTAGTTTAATTATTTTGTTTAGATTTCCTTTTATGCAATCCAACAAATTTAAATAATACAATGGTTAATATTTGGATAATTTGCAGCACTCGACCCAGCATTACCATTGTTTGTTACTAACGACGTTACTAAGAAGATTGATAGAACTGACGCAAAGTTCGTAGACGTATTGCACACTGATGCACTTGGGAGAGGGAAGATTGAAGCCAGTGGTCATGTGGACTTTTACGCCAATGGAGGCAGGGAACAACCCGGCTGCAGCGACACATCCGAAGAAAGTAAATCAAATCAACAATTACAAATTAATCTATGCTTCTATACTTATACTAGCCGACCCGACAGACGGTGGCCTGCATACCTGTGAACATAAACATACGATGTAATACTTTCAGTTTCATCTTATTGCAACCACGATCGTGCTACACAGTACTATGCCGAGTCAGTCTCTACGTCTAAAGGCTTCTACTCAACTAAGTGTTCTATGTGGAACTACTTAATGGATGGGTGTGAAGCCAGTTCAAACGATAATGTTTTGTTTGGGGAATACGTGCCCCATGAGTGAGTATTTCAATTTGTATGCTAAGTAAGCGGTATACCGCAGTACATAATATTGTTTAACTAGCTGTACCTTTATTTTTATTTCATGGCTTTATTCGCAGACCCTTAATTTTTTCAAAGTTAATGTTGCCTGGTTTATTCCTTCTAACACCAGCTATCTGCCAGCGAGTTCCATTAGGATCAGTCCAGCAGTTTGAGAGATTTCCCGGAACAAACAGACAGACAGACAAAGAAAATAATAAATGATTGATTTTATTTTCTTTTAGTAACGTATCTTATATTTTCATCCATTCAATAAAAATCTGGTATATTCGAATTACAAACTGACACTTCAATTTTATTTATCTGTATAGATGTTCTCGATCTAAGGACAAACTGTCATAATGAGGCCCAGGGACATATATATGTATTACGGATCAATTTTGCATTCATCTTATACCGTCACAAATCTAAGAAGTTCTTACGCGCTACTACAAACGTAACATAGTTGGTCCCAACGACATAATAACAATGTTCTCCTGTATATTTAGCAGGTTATGTTATTTCCGTCTAGGAGCTAAGCCTACCAAAGACTTTAGAAAGATAGTATATATTCAAGTAAAGAATAAGAATACCAAAGTAGAAAAACATACAAAATTATTTAGCCTTGCATATTCATAATGCGTATTCAGCAAAATTTTCAAACGAAACATTTTACATTGTTTTCAAAGAACAATAACCATCTTAAGATCTAAGTGACCCAGGAATATTACTTGGCTTAATTGATATAATGTATGAACGATTACATGGAAAACAATAAAATTAGTTTTCTGCAAGGCTCATCCATTGAGTATTACATGCTTTCTTATCTCAGACCACGTGATTATTTCAATTAATAACAGTCATCTTATGAAATCTTGCTGTGCTTTACTCTTTCTAAGGCGTTTAAGCAGCGCGTATTAAGAACTTTTTAGCTTTGACGTTTAATTTTAGGGTACCAAAACGTCAAAGCTAAGCAGTTAGTAAGATGTCGCTGCTGTAACCTGTGAAGGTACCTACTTATAAAAGACTAGCTGTGCCCTGCGGTTTCACCCGCGCTGAGTTAATTTAATTCCCGCGGAACCCCAAATGTTCTTTTTAAATAAAAGTTAGTTACTCCTTGTAATATTAGCTATCTGCCAGTGAAAGTCCCGTTAAAATCGGTCCAGCCGTTGCAGAGATTACCCGGAATAAAGAGACGTGTTGATAAAACTCTTTAGCAAATAACTCATTATTAGGTACCAATTCTTTGCGTTTTTATGAACGGATAAAGAATATTGTAAATTAGAAATGAATGTACATTTTTGTAAAAAAGCGTGTTTTTTAGTTAATTTTTTTATGAACATAAAAGCGATTATTGTGACTAAACTATGATAGTTAGATATATGCTCTCGCGGCCTTTTTTATAGATCTTAATAAGACCTACAAATCCGTAGTACATCATTTTGTTCTAATGTCAATAGTTTTTACAGCGTACGCATAATTAGGTTTTCGATTTTACACCTAAGGTTACAAAATTACAATTTACTTACGGACCCCTAATTTTTATGAGAATAAAATATAGCCTATAGCCTTTCTCGATAAATGGACTATCCAACGCTGAAAGAATTTTTGAAATCGGACCAGTAGTTCCTAAGATTAGAGCGTTCAAACAAACAAACAAACAAACAAACTCTTCAGCTTTATAATATTAGTATAGATTAGCGATGAAAACATGTTAGACGAAGCTCCACGCCACGCTCAATGTTTGAAAAAGTCCGGGTTTAATCTAGTTAGGCATTTTATTGAAAGCGGGACGTTGGACTACAATATATTTTCAACCCCAAGCAATTAGTTTGAAATTATTCGTTCAAATGTTTCTATTGCTTGTGATTCTTTCACGAGTCAAGGGATCGTCGGATCGAAGGAAATTTTTATATTACCTGATTCCATAAGAAACTTAATGAAATGTAATTTTAAAAACAGCTTATTTTAAAAATAGTGAATTGGTAGCTCGATAAGTTAAGTGATAGAGTGACACTTCTCGCTAACTAATCTTTGTCGAGCGAAGTGCGAGTACCGAAACACTTCCACACTTTCACTCAGTTTTCCTTTCAATGCAGCTAGCATTCTCCAACTTCCTTGAGCTCTGTGTGATAATTATGACTTAATGCATGTTACGTGCTTCATTTGTATAGCCCATAGTACAGGTAAAAAACTTAGTAAGAACTTGACACTAATTATTAACTACAAAGACATTAGGATGGGCGAATCGTTATTACATTGATAAGATAGAGATACCTCTGATCCAAATGAAAATGTATTATTTGCAGCGCCATCGGGATGTACTTCTTTTCAACTAATGCTGAATCGCCGTACGCACGAGGAAGCACGAGGCACAAAAGGAACTCTAATGGAGATACCTTATCATAATAAAAAGTCACGACATTTGTCATTATAATATATCTTCACACTGTAATCTTATTAAAATGAAGTATCTAAATAGTATTGCTGTTTCTCAACCCATCCCCTTTCACTGCCAACTCTATGGAAAGGAACAATTTAAATAATAAAATGTCTTTCGAAAAACCTGCATCATCCTTACTGAACCCAAGTAAAATATTTTTTTTACTACAAACATTTACTACATTTTATGCATGTATGATCAAACACCAAAGCGATTAATATTATTTATACAGACGAGGTCGTCATGACTTCAAGATCGAACACTTGAAAGTAATATGAACGTGTAAATAATACTTTTACTTCCCTGTACCTATATTTGTTTTAGTATCCAACCTATCTTAATGAAATGCACATTCATTAGATTTATGTATTCAAATTAGTTAGAAGAAATTCTAACCGTTTTGGGGTCGAGGTCTTAACATTGGATGACTTAATAAGAGCCTTGTCCTTTCAAACAAAATTTAAGGTTGAGTAGTTTATTAAGCGGCATTTAAACAATACACATATTAATTATTATTAAGAAAACATTATATGGTCTTCTTAGGTTCTTTACGTTCTTTAGAAGGCATTGGTCCCAATTATATTTTTTTATAATAAAAATTATTACTTAGATTTTCTGTGCAGTAAACTCGCGACTCTGGTAGACTTTTATCTCTTGACCGAAAAGACACTTATTTTGCGGTGTTTAGTCGAAAATATACTATTATTAAGCAAAACTCATTTTGTAATAACACAGCTATAACGGCCAATTATGTCGATTGGTGTCCAATCGCCTTGAAGGAATAACCGTGGAGGCTATAGACGGATATATAGGTGCATAAAGCGGACATACGACTGGTCATTATTTCTCCGACGGTTTCCCAATATCCTAGAAGGTAAACATCCTCGATTCATTGTGAAACATCGTGGCATTCAGGTTGCGTACCCTTTTTAGTTGGCATCCGCAAATTGGGCAACCCCAGTGGGTGTCTTTCTACAGAACACGTCTGCCTGCAATTTATTGTTACCAACTTTTTTTGGTGTCATCTGATAAAATAACTACCAGTTTCTTTTTAATTACTATCTGCTTTTAATTTTTATTTTAATCGTTGATGTTATTTTGAAATACCATACTGTTAGTTCTGATACATTCGCTGCTAGGCTCTTTTAAAGTCGAATCAATTTGCTAGACAAACAGCTTTATTTATTTTGCAACCCAAGTTAGTGTGTAAAACATACAAGTAAGCTCTAAGTGAAAAAAAGTTCATCGCTTAATATCAGAGCCACCCTACTTTGACACATTCATCATCATCATCAACCTAATAACCACCTCTTTTTGCCAACCAATACAGCACTGGGGGCCTACCATCATCAATTAAAAAAGAGCGTATTAAGGACTTCTGAGTTTTAACATTTCATTTTGGTACCGTAAAATTAAACGTCAAAGCAGTTCTTAATACGCGCAGGTTAAACTATCATAGTAGTTGGCCCCCTGCTGTGTAACATTTCAGTGGTAAGATTTCCAAAGTGGCATTATGAAACCCAGAAATAGCAGAGGAACACATTTGTCGTATCATTGTATTGGGGATACAGCGATTTATTTAAATCCGAACAAGGTTGACAACGCATCGTTGACTTCATAAACACAATAACAGGTTACCTTTGAACAGACTGACACACAAAAAACTAGATAATAGTTTATTAGGCTACACTCAAGTGTAAAGACTAAGAGTGTTAGACGAAAGGTCACTTCGGAATTCCAATAATCACTAATGCACAAGCAGATGCTGAAACCCGGACGTAATAATGTACTTGAGGGAAAATCCGTTCTTGGTTCTTTATGTAATATAACGTAAGTAACAAGTGGTTAGCGAGCGTGTTCCAATAATTATATTAAATATGATTGGTTTTGTAATCGTTAAGCTGCAGAGGACGCCAGACTTGACGCAATGTTTGGGACAGGCGTGCCTCGGCGCTGCATACCACACCGCGAGTATCATAGGCTTCGGGTGGACCAATTAACATTTATGCATATTCGTAAATTTTCCAGTTTTCAAATATAACGGTATTGTAATGATATATAGGAATATAATTTCACGAAATATTATGGGTGTCGTATCTGGGAAGACTACTTTTTCTGATACAATTAAGGACAATGTATTACTTAATACAAAAACATTTTCTAAGGACCAGTGCACCAATCGGGCAGGAGTAGTGCATCAAAAGCTGAATAAAATCAATTGAGTGGAACCATCTCATAAAAACACAATCTTTTTTCTCATTCAATGGTTTTATTTGACGAGATAGAAATTACTCCGAGTCAAAATATGGTAATGTGTAAAAAACAGCTATTTTTAAATTGATTATTACTTTGCTTCATATGCTTTATTAATTACATCACTTTTCCTATCAAATTTTTTTAATGTAAATATTGGAAGTCGATCTCTGTCTAAAAAATGAGGTGTGCTTATTCAATGTCATCAAAACTATACATCATCATCACCATGTAATCAACAAAATTCTAGATACTATTTTAGATATATTTAGCAGCAAGGGTTATGCAAAATCTGACCGATATCAACTTCTTCCATCCAAAGGGGGGAAGCTTCGAGGGTCAACTTAGCACGAACACTTTCGCTCTCAGTGATCGCACGCTACACGCACGTAACACACGCGTCTAGCTCTTACTTAACACAAGTGGCGTGAATCGTGACAACACACGTGTGTTTATATGTCAATAGAATACATACGATATTTTAAAAAATAACAGTGTTTTAGAATTTTGTAAAGAGAGTCGTTGTATGTAGAAAACATGATAAACAGTTCGAAGTGGTTGTTATTAATTGGAATTGCTGCATTACAAATATTTGGTAAGTAATTCATTGTAGATATAGTATGTTTGGGAATAAGTTAGCAAATTTCTAGGGATGAAACTTAACGGTATGTCCAACTACAGATAAAATTATAATAACAGTACACTGACTACTATTAAACATTGGAATAAGTCCATTAAGTGCTATGACTACTTAGTCATCAAATGCTGAATACTTATTCAGCATTTGTTTTGCAGCAATCTACAGAAATTACGAAATGTATTATGCTGTACATCCCATAAACAGCATTAAGAATTAGCGCGGTAAATGTTGAGCTATAAGGCTTCCTTTTCACTTACTATCATCTATTACTATATAGGTAAATATTTATTGCTTTTGTGCAGCATTACAATATAATATTAAACCGGAACCTTGCCTACAGTGACTCCATTTAATAATATATTTTAATGATTAGATTTTTTTATGTTTTTTAGTGTTAGTACTATTTTTATGTAATACTTGATATGATAAATCACTCAAATAAAAAATATTAAATAAAATGATCTCAGTAAGTATGAGTTCACAATAAGTTATTCTAAGTATTAATTACAATCTTACACATCCTTAGATTTGTTTCAATTCCAATTCTTCTTTAAAGCATGAACAAAATGATAGTCATTTTAAATGCAACTTTATTTTGAACTAGCTGTTTCCCGTGGTTTTACCCGCGTAGATATTTTTTTTTCCTACTTACTTGACACTTATCGTCATATTTTGGATTCACACAATATCTTAATAAATTGACTATGATATCTGATGTATAAGCTATATTATTGTAAAGTTTCATTAAAATCCATTTAGTAGTTTTTACGTGAAAGAGTAACAATCATCCATCCATATTCACAAACTTTCGCGTTTATAATATTAGTAGGATTTTTTGTGCTAACACTTCGGCAGAGTACAGTTTGGTATAGTGTGTATGTATTGTACATTTTGATACAAGGTCACGTCTGACAGTGCATATTTTTAAAGAGGGTCACTGTGAAATCTTAAATATTACAAATGCTGTGTGCTAAGAGGAAATGACAAACTTTCAGCATTGCTATTTAAATAAACCAATTTTTTTTTTTTACAAAAATAATAAGGTAATTTTTGAATGTATGCCAATTAAATATCAACCAATAAGAAATCAGTAATAAAATAATTATAAGTAAACCATCCATCACATTATCTATAAATATTAATGAATGTATCGAATGCATCGATAGACATAACCTACAACTCGTTAATAATTACATAATGCATGTTTGTTTGCAGTCGAACTCGGTTCACTTTCCTCGTCCGCGCAGAATTGTTACGCGTTACACTAATTGTGTATTCTGAGATTCCGGTTTGTGGCTTCAATTTGTCATTCGTTAATTTTCATATTCTAATGAAGGCAATTATAATTAAGTTAAATATCCTTATGCAACGACTTATAAATGTCTGATGCCTTCACATCAAAATAATGTGCTTATTTCTTTCTCTGCTTATCCCCATGATATCTGCCCGTGTTCAGGCGTGAGCGTATAGCCTGACAAACATAACAAACACAATAAAATCAAAATAATTGTAGCAATCGACTAATGCATGAATATAAGCAGATAATTAATAAGAAAATAAAATATAACCAAATAGTTAATACCTAATGATTGGTTCCAATAGAAATGTCCAGTAAAAAACGTAAAATTCGTATCTTTTATTTGTAGAGCAAGTTATACAAGCGCAATGTGTGTATGCGCGTGGTTGGCGCGCGCATTACACCGACCACTTCCGAAATGCTGACCGACATTCGGTTGCATAATGTGTAGGTGTGCCGTCATCAACCGTTCCTCTGACACATACAATGACCTACGCTTCTGCACTCTTCAACTCCCCTCCATTGTTCCTCGGTGACATTTTTAGAAAGGTGCTTTACGTAAAATATCCCTGCATTGTTTTTGTCGAGGCTATTATATCATAGACCCAGTAAGTAGTTGATGAGTTTGGAAAGTTTCCAGACGAAAATACAATTATTGTCTTTATGATTCCAATTACTATGTTTTGTTATGCTATTAATGTTTAATGTATAAAATATCTTGTCATCCTCATAGCTCTGACCTTACCATTAGATATAAGTTTATTGTTGGGATCGGCATTTGATTTAACCCGATGTCAGCTATATCGTCTTATACACAAACCAGTTGCTTCTAACTGCCTTGACTTTGCTTGACAAATTGGAAACCGGGACTTCCAGCTCAACATGCTCTCCGAAGCATTGATGCAACTTGGGCGGTCACCCATCCAACTTGACTTGGGTTGAGATTGCTTAGCTCCGCCGATCAAGTGATATGGAGCAACAAGCCCTTCATGAAAACACCTTGTAATAAAATCCATCAATACGTTATTTGAGTATGCAAACATTAGATTGTTAAGGAACCGAGTCAAGCAATAGTGATGTATTAAACAAAATATCAAATGTTATCGATAATGCTCATTTCATGGTTAAGCAAGACATCTCATGTCAAGGTGTGGCCTTGGTATTTTCAAATAATAATGTGTTGCAATTCATTATTATTAATCATTTTGGAGATCATAAAGAATCTATATTTTATTCTTTTGGCTTTCATTCAAATAATCAGTCATTTGCTAAATTTCGTAATTTATTCATACCATTTTTTATTTTCTATGTTTTATTACTTTTCACGTTGAGTTTTATTTAATTTGCCGCTAGTAAAATATTATTAGGTATCTAAAGAATTATCCATTTCATCCTAAATAATCCCTGGGGGTTGAATGTTCTCTTTTTTCGAATGGACGGACTCAAGTAAAACGGTTTGAAGAAAAAACATGGTGAATGCCTAATTACTGTATTAAATAACAATATATGTTAGCCTCTAACAAGATGAAAACATTTTTTACTGCTTGTCTTCCAAACAAAGGACGAATTTACACAGTTTTGTAATTCAGGTCATTGTATTTTAAATATCCGTAGGTGTTTATTTAAGAAACTCACTGTATAGCTGTATATATAGACATAAGGTTACGAGATGTATAATATCATAAAAAAACTTTATCGTATTTATAAAACGTACCTCAATTTACATGTATGACCAAATCAAATACTTTGCATCGCAGTAAAAAGTGTTAATTTTATTCCAGAGGTCACAAATATGAGACAACAATGTCGAATACTCGAAACTATAAAATGTATAAATTTTGTAACATCCGAACCGACTATGTGAAAAGCATTGCGGTCTTCTACGGGTGCTTCTTTACCAACATAATTTTTACACATTAACGCGAATTGCTACTAAATGAATAGGCGCTTAGAGTGCTAGGTAATAATTTTATTCACTTGAAACTATGAACGAAGAATCATAGGGAATTCGCAGACCTTATAAATTACCGAGATACCTACCTACCTGTTAGTGCATTGAATTGTAGTTGAATTAGGCAATATGTCACAAAGTACCTTTATTATTATTCTAAATGTCATTATCAGTATATATTGTAGTCTATTTATAGATATGAATCACGTAAGCTATAACAATTTTATTGAACACGGATTTACTCGTAATAGGCATTCACTACAAAATACGACCAAACTGAATGAAACATTCTAAAGTGTGCGTGATTCATTATAACAAAATTGGGTAATGCCTCGTATGGTCGGAAAGTGCAAAATACGTATATCGACGTTCTATATCCGACTCTTGTGGTCCTCATAACATTGTTGGGGTCGACATGCGATACCACGCGATTTGGCTCATCCCGTGTAATCTACTTTTTGATGAGAAGGTAACTCATATTGTAACATGTGTCGATATTGATTTATTATACACATTTGGAAACTATTTATAAACACATTAAAAAGTAGCCTATGTCTTTCTTTCTCAGGCTCTAGCCTTCTGTGTACCAATTTTCATTTAAATCGGTTCAGTTGTTTTGGCTTGAAAGCGCGACAGACAGACAGAATTACTTTCGCATTTATAAGATTCATCATCATCATCTCCCTGGCCTTATCCCATAAATTGTTGGGGTCAGTACAAGATGTGGCTGATCACCTGATTTTTACACGAAGCGACTGCCGTTTGACCCTCACAACCCCTTTTACGAGGAAAATCGATAATCGTGTTTATAAGATTATTATTACTATGATTATAATTAAGTATATAATATTAGTAAGGATGGTAAAGACTTAATGCTTACTTTATAGTTATATTAATTACTAGCTGTGCCCTGCGGTTTCACCCGCGTAGATTTAGTTTCATCCTTATTGTCGCGGAACCCTAATATTTTTATTAAATTAAAGTAGCCTAAGTTACTCCTTGAAACATCAGCTACCTACCAGTGAAAGTCCCGTTAAAATCCATCCAGCCGTTTCAGAGATTACCCGGAACAAACAGACAAACAGACAGACAGACGGACAGACAGACAGACAGACAGAGAAAAATTTTAAAACTTGGTTTTTCGGTGTCTGTAGAGTGTATACTTTCATATTAATTTAGTGAAACGCTGTAATTTTTTAATTACAAACAGACACTTCAATTTTATTTATCTGTATAGATAGATAAGTAGGGATGATATTGAATGTTTTTGGTATCAATAAAGCGTTTTTATAGATGTACTTACGGACAAGAATTTAATTCCATATCATGTCATACCTACATAGTTACCAAACTGATGTAACAATGATAATACGCTCTACAATCATTGTTTCTTGCTCTCGTTAAGTATAGGAGTGACCAACATAACATGATCCCTTATCAAATGATTCACGGGGGCTTAAGAGGTCGCAGCAATTGGTCTGCATACAAACGAGCGACAATGCGTTAAGTTGTCGCTTTCTCTGTTCACTTATTTCACTTACTTTCCATCAATTCACAAGTGATCTGGTTCACCTGTTATGCAAGCACATACCACAATAATTTGAAAAAAGTTTGAATGATGACAGTTTGACTAAACTGGTCCAATGTAACAGAGTGGAAGAATGCAACGAATGTTTTTACTACCTCCAAAGTGATTAATCTTTTATCGATCGTAAGGTTAACACAATAGTTACATATACTATAGGCTGATACGAATAGTTTAAATGTGGAAAACAGGGTAGAATAAATTGTCCCGGACCGACTTCTCAGGTTTTATTATCAGAAGTAAAAAGTAGAAAATTTTATGCAATGTTTATTAAAAACGTATTTATGTTACGGCACATAAATATATGAGGATATTACTCATGTCAATGCTAGGTGATATATCTAATATGTATGTGTGTGGTACTTTGGGATGCACACTAATGAAACGGCTAAACGCTTAATAACATAACCCTCAAATTGCTGTAGTAAGGCGATCCAGTATCCGCTAATTCTCTTCTAAAGGTCACATTATTGACCTACAGAACGTGCTACAGAGGTCGTGGGGACAATGATTTATTTGCTATGTACATACTACTTACTACGTTTACGTATCGTTACACAACTAAATGAGATATACGCAATAAAGTATTCTAAGCAGATACACAGTTGCGAATGACGTTGATCAATTGAATAAAATCTCAGTAAAAAATCTATTCACTTACTTATGTTGTTTTTTACAATGTTATAAAAGATGTAAGTTCATAATTTTACCAGGTGCAAGTAAACAAGTTTTACTTCAAATTTCTTCACATGCCTATGTCCAAAGCAGGCAGTTGAAACAATGCAAGCAAAATGTTAAAATAGTAGTCTTCTAATTGTTTGAAGCAATCAGACCGCAAACAGAAACATGTACACGCTTTGTTAGTGAATACTAGAGGATTGAGGACACACTTACTGACACCAACGACCTTGCAAGTCAATGCAAGATAAACAATGTGATATTTTAAAGACTTGAGTAATTCTCACCACCAATTATTCTGTATTTATTATTGTTACCAGTTTTGTATTTTTTTTATCATCAGGAGACTGGGACCACTTATAATTTTAACCAGAAATATTTTTTTTAAACCTCTTTTTAGTAACGCAGAAACAGTGTCAAAAATAAAATAATACACATAATGTAAAAATATGAATATTCCCTTCTCTGTATAGTTATGTAAACAATACAATAATCATGAATACGTTGTGACAAGCGTTGACTACCAGACCAAACAGGTCGTTAATTAAAATAATAAAACGGCAATTCGATTAGTTTTTCCTTAGCGGTGTGTAATCACCGAACCGGGTGCATTACACACAGCTTAGGAATAACACTTGGCAAATACTTGTGGTGGCACTTAAAGACAAGTTTTAGCATTAAAATTCCTAACTTCTATCAAGAGTGAGATAGATAGAGATATAGATATTTAATTGAATTACCAGTATTTCAAAAAGAGTCTATTAAATTTAACGATCCACAAGTTGGGTACCACAGCCCTTTCTCAAAATTCCTTAGATAATAATAGTCATTATACCAGTGGTTAATTTGTAGATATCATACATTTATAAAATTGTTCCTGATAAATTTAAATTATTTCTTATTTTATTCACAGTGTCAAATAGCCAAACTAACGAGGTGAAACCAGCTCGGACAAAAAAACCACAAACAGCCAGCGACGCGTTTAACACTTCGTCATGCATACAGCCGCCATACCGGTGTCCACATCCTAGGATGCAATTCTTCCTGTACACAAGGTAAGGATTTATGCCTATTGCCTGTCTTGAAACAGAAAAATGAAAATTACTAAAACGAGTCAAACAAATAAAATTTGGTGGAGTTTTAATTAAGAATATTATTATAAATATCCCTAATTTTCATAGATAGATTTTTCACAGACACAAGAGCAAATATTTCCATATTCCATACAATATTATATTGTTTTTGCGAGACACAAATGTTAATTCTTAAAAATGGTCAAGACGGCGGCCTCAAAATCGCAAAACAAGGGAAGGAAAAATTCAACGCATGAGGCAAGATCACGAGTAGCTCAATTGAGAGAGCAACTGCACTGTTTGCAGAGGTCGTAGGTTCGTGTCCCGCCGCGTGTTCGTATTTTTCGTGACCATTTTTAAGAATTCTATACAATATTTCCAGGACAACACAAGAAAAGGGAGAATTACTGGACACCTTAGACGATGACTCCCTCACGCGCTCCAAGTTCAATCCCCGCCACCCTACGAAGATTGTGGTTCACGGATTTGGTGGCGGTCGGAACCTATCTCCGAGCACTGACATGAGGAAAGCATACTTCGCTAGGGGAGACTACAACATCGTCATCGTGGACTACGGGTCCTTGGTCAAAGAGCCATGTCTCAGTCAGGTAACATAACAAATTGCTACTAAAACGACGACATAAAAAGGACATATTGAAGCCTTAAAGTGTGCCTTAAAGTTACAACAAGTTCTAGTTTACTAAGTAAGCTAGATCATATTTTACATTCACTTTTAAGTAATTAAGTGACTTCATTGCAATTCTTGTTTAACTTGTTTGGAGTGTACTTACTTCGTTTAGTAGGAAATAATTAAGTATGTATTCGAAATATGAATTTAAATTGAAGCAAAACAAAACATGTATAACATGACCTAAGGTATTCACTACACACTAATCTGAGAAATTATGAAATACGAACGATCTCAAAGCTTATATAGTTATGTCACATGATGCGACGATCCACGTTAAAGATCATCAAGTTGTTATGGCGTAACTTAAGTACATCGATCATATCTTTACTACTGCTTGCATAAACTGTTTTTGTTTTTCATGTTATATGGATTTATATATTATCTGACAACATCCTCATCATATAAAAATAATTATGGTTTGATTTTTGTTCATAGATACACATGCATATTCCTCTTGTTATGCCTTAGAAAGATTATTACTTGTTTAACCAATGGTCAATATAAGAAATTGATGCCAAAACTGTCAAGTGCTATTTTCAATCGCAGCACCTTGTCCAGGGAATAAGATACCCTTTACCGTACTGACTCGATACTAAAGTATTCAACTCTAATGCAAATTTGTAGTCGATATCGTCTTATACTTATATTAACTATTTGGATTTTAGATCGCATTTTACTTTAAAAAAAACAAAACCATATGGCAAATTATTCGTTAGAAAGGGTAAAATGCAGTTTTCTCAATAGTTTAATATTAATATTCAGATAGAATGGGGTCCTCGCTTCGCTGGTCTGTGCATCGCGCAACTAGTACAATACATCCAGTACCACCCAGTGAAGGCTGTTCGCCCTGAAGATATGCACACTATAGGATACAGCGTCGGCGCACACATACTCGGCTTGGTGGCTAATCATCTGGATGGAAAGCTAGGGAGGATTACTGGTAAACTAATTCAGATGTTATTTCCGTATTTGCTGAAGCGACGAAAAACCGCTGGGTATTTTAGCTACCTAAGGTTACTTAAAATAAGTTTTTATAAAAACTCAAGTGCAGTAATTTCAAAAAACAAATATATTTGCCTGAGGTGGTGATCCATCTGTCGCGTTGAACCGAATCTTCTTTGTTGAGAATGTCTGTTGTAACACTTCTTACTACTCCTTCGGGGAAGAAGGATCTAGCATGGCATTGGCATATTTATTTATTTTTCATTATTTTTGAGGCTGATAGATATTGATATGACGACAGATAATATGAATTCCGTAAAATTAAGGCCCTAAGTAACTAGTTTCCAAAATAAAATATTTTTTTTCTACCGTATCTTTAAAAGAACAACTTATTTGGTGTCGAATCTATATCGTAAATGTTTACGTACCGCGATTATTCTAAAGCCAGGTACTATGTCTTAGCTTGTTTTTGATCAACTTTTGTGTAGGTAAAGAAAGGCCGTTTACTATATTGGCAGTGTTTACGTAAGCGTGAAGGGATATCGGTTGACATTGAAAACTGACTAGTATTGAAAGTGGTTATTTTTAAGACCTGCACAGTGCAAAGTCACGTATTTGTAGTGCAATATAATAATATATGGAAATTTTATCCAAGGATGCTAATTATAATGTACGGAGACGGAAGGCATGACATGTGTTTACATTATGGTGGTTGCAAGACAGTAAGGAGCCATCTGTCGAAGGGTCGGTTCCTCGTAACCGTAAAAATACGTGAACAATTTCAAGAATAGATGTCATAAAATTTAATTAATTTTAATTATGATCAAAATTTTTGAATTAGTTTACATGTAGGTTTTCACGCATTAATCCTAGTAACATGTTTATTAGGTGTTTATTGTCCTAGTTTGTATGTAATCTTTCTTAAATTGTGCATATCCAGGATTGGACCCAACCATTTTCTTCTATATGGGCAACAACCGTTCCAGAGACTTGGACCACACAGATGCTCTGTTCGTGGACATTTTGCATACTGGAGCTGGCATCCTCGGTCAGTGGGGACCAAATGGACACGCAGACTTCTACGTCAATGGCGGCTCTAGTCAGCCAGGATGTGCACATGACACCATATTCCGTAAGATTTTTTAATAACCCGGAAGTCCTACCTCCTATACCACTGCCGTATATTACGGAGGCAATCTTTTTGCACCAACTTTTCCTTTTTACTATAGAGTCGCCATCTCTTGTCATACCTTAGAAACAATTTCACGATTGAAGTTCAAGAATGACAATTTGGAAAGTTTGTAAGTACTTTAGAACCAAAAAAAAGATGGCGCTCATATTTTTTCCGTTTCTTGAATATTCCACTAGATGGCGTTGTCTTAAGTTTCCAAGTATCGAAGCTGGACCTTCAAGGTCCAGCAGATAACGAATACAGTAGCTTAGTATGATAAATATTTGAAATATTCTTCCAGAAACTCTATCATGCGACCATACCAAGGTGACGCCATATTTCATAGAGTCCATCAACAGCCGCACAGGATTCTGGGCCGGTCCGTGTTCCAGTTTGTTTTCTTACCTAATCGGCTGGTGTGAACCTAAGGATACCGAGTATGTCCTCATGGGAGAACATGTTACACGCAAGTATGAATGATTCCTTCAATAGTAATCTACTGCGCTATTGCAAGAGGCAGTACTCTAGTAATACTGACCACGTAGGTCAACATATAAGCTTTCTATTATTTAGTATATACTGACCATTGATTTGACATACTTAAGAACTTATGCTCCAAAAATGTTTCTATCAAACTTACATCAATTCGCTAGACGATTCGCACGCGCCGTAATATGCATTAGCTAATTTAGACGCGTAGACTTACTTACTTACTTTCATGGATGGCTCTATTTCACGAAAACTTTATTTGTGTTTTTAAATAAAAATAGCCTAATGTTAGCATGATGTTACTTCTTGTAACATCCGCAATCTGCCAGTGAAAGCCCCTTAGAATCGGTCCAACTGTTTCAGATATTAGCCGGAACAAACAGACACACAGAGAAATATTTTTAAAATGTTTTTTTTTCATATGTATTTAGTAAATACCTGTTAATTTAGAATTACAAACAGATACTTAGTTTTTATTTATCTGTTTGGATATAGATGGATAAAATTGATTATGATGTTAAAGTTTCTCAGTATGAGTTCAGCTATTTTGTGATTTCTTTGCAGTGCACGTGGTGTATATTACGTGACGACCAATGCCAAACCACCTTATGCGAGAGGGTTCCCTGGGAAAACGCGACGACTGAGATCCGTCATGCCTTACAGTTGATGAGTCGGACAAAACGGACATTGTACCTAATTACTGTTAATTAAATTATTGAATGTGTGGTTACCATTAATACGTAAATAAGTTATTCAATGTGTGAAGGCTCACAAAAAATAGATTGTAAGTACCTAGGTGAGTTTCAAGGGTAGATATCAGGTTTGGACATATATAAATATAGGAATTAAGTATGAGTTAATAATGGAAATCCCAATTACTTCTGTTCCGCTTCATCTGCGCGAAGTAAGTTTACGAGACAAAAAAAGATAGGTAGGTAAGTACCAAGACTTTTAACGTCAAATAGTAACAAACTGATACGAGTGTAGTTATCGTTTATAATATCAATGTGAACTAGAATGGATTGAACAAACAATATTTTCGGAACTGCTTTTTTTTTCACTCTTCTTGTTCTTTAGAGTGTACAATAGCCATTTTGAGTTCGTTAGTTGAACTCAGACTTAATTTATTGCTTACGTGCATAAGTTACCATAATAATTATTATTATAAGTTTCCGCAAAATAAGGTTTAGGTACTGTTACTGTATTATATCTAAGTATCAAATGTGTGATAATAAAATAATGTACTTAAATATTGTAAGTTATACCTAAATAAATACAGTGGATGAAAGAAAAAGATTTAATAGGATGATAATTAAATTACAAAAGGCACTTTCATAGCCAACATTACTTAGATGCATAAATGCCATAAAGAAAACATAAGAACTGATCATCATTGGCAACGGCGGGCCTACCATCGTATGTTTAAGCAAACCGTATTTAGAACGTCTCGATTTATAAGTAGTTAGTAGTAGAGCGATGGTAATAGGCCCTAGACTAGACCGAACTCTAACTAAAACTATGCGCATAGTTTTAGTTCGTTTTTTTTTAATCCGATTCATGAATGGAACTATTTTTAAACCAAGGATTATTATACAGGCGATTTTTTTTATTAGCGTTGTTGTGTCTAATTAAACGCCACTTGTATTGCATGTAAGTACATTGTATGTTTAATAACTGTTGTAAGGGAGTAGTGTATAAGAAACTGTTCGGAAAAGTGACTTGTATGTAATTAAAATAAAACAATTTTCGAATTTAAACTGCTTATTTTGCTTTTTTTTTTATTTATGCATATGCTTCATTTATATTCCTGTCAAGCTTATTGTAATGATAAAATATTCATGGATTTAAATAACATAACATTTGGGATAACATATTGAAAGGTATTCTGAAATAAAACAAAATTCAATTTTCAAACATATATTTGGGAAGATAATGTTACCATTTGACGTGACGGTGTCACTGATTATGACCAGACATTCTAACCAACAGTAAACAAATCAACAAATAGTAGAATTAAACAATGTCATAGTATCACCACATTATTAGAGATCAACTTGTCAGTACATCTAAACTAAATAAAAAACATATTTTTGGGAGACTGTGTAGAGTATTTTTAAAATACTATATAAAGAATGGAATAAAAAGATATAATTATTTTTCATTAAGTATTAATTACTCAAAAATATCCGTAATGTCGCTTTAATCTCATAATAATATTATATGCCCTGCGTACGAAACACTTAATTAAAACAAAACAAATTAATCCTTAACCACAAAGCACAAAAAGGTCGCAATTGGATACAATTGACTTACACAGAGTTTAACATAGCGTACCAATTTTCCCAGAAAACATTCAGCAAGAAACGGACAAATCTGATGCCACTTAACAATAATAACAAATTCTGAAAATAGCATCAATTATGTCATAATACTGACATAAGTAATTTAAGGATGCATCTAAATATGAATCTCAACATGTTGAGATTTAATATTTTTCAGTATATCCTATATATTGTAAAATTGCAGAATATAGTTCCAATACTTGTTATCTGATGATAACCATCGATGGGGTGTAGGGTGATCCCTACAACCTGGAGTCGGCATATACCATCATAATATGTTACCTGATATCACCGACTAGGTAACAGATTTTTGTGAACAGAGCCACAAACGAATATTTCAAAGAGATAATATCTCTATGAAATATTATTTTTCTTTTTATAATAAGTCATCTCCCTGGCCTTATCCCATGTATTTGGGGTCAGCACTTGATTCAACCCGATGTGGCTGATCACCTGATTTTTATACGAAGCGACTGCCATCTGACCTTCGTAACCCCTTTTATCGAGGAAAAACGGTAATCTGGGTTAAACCAGTTGTCAGACTTTCTTAGGCCTCTGACTGGCCTGTAACGATTGCCAAAGATATTAAATTAGCAATCGGCAATCTTTTTGTAATAAGTACTACGTAAATAGTATTGATACCATCCAGTGCAGCAATACAACACACACAAACTAGCAAATACTCCTTCACTTAATCAACTACTTCGTAATAACAATCTAATGAATTAAGCATATAATATTATACTTTCTGATTTGACTAGACAATTGAGAATTGAAACGTTGCCCTAAACACGTAATCCTCTCTTCAACAATATTCCTTCAGTGAAATTTAAATGAAAGCAAGGTGAAACGTGAAATTATGTACCAATCATAGTATGATTAACATTACATATATCCTTAGCCTAATCTAGTGTAAGTCTATATTATTTATGAGAGCTCAATCAAAAAAACAAGTTTTATTGATAATAATATTTTGTACTTGTGTTCTGCCGGTTGTAGTTTATACCAATATATAAAATAAGACAGCTAGAATGACTTCCATTATTATTTAAGGTTTTCAGATGAATAAAGTACTTGTTGTTATTATGTTGTTTGTATAGTTTCTTATATACTAGCTTACACAATAATATAGGTAACAATAATACAATACAGTCTATATACAAGCTATTGTAAGTATAGGCCATTGAAACGAAGTATGTATTTTACGTACACTAATTGAAAATAAATTATGCAACGCCTGTTACATAAACATCCTCTGTAACACAGGAACTTATAAAAAATATTTTAAGCAATGTAGGTACAAAGTTTCATACAACTAAGATATTAAATATATATTTAATAAATAATAAAATTACTGTCTACTTTATTTTCTTAACATTATTTGTTGACTGTAGCTGGCTAGCTACACACAACACAAATATGTTTATCAAAGCTATACATACCTATCTAAAGCTAATCTATGTGTATGATATTTACATACATCGAATAATTTGTTATTCGATATACATGAATGAGAATTTTATGGCAAACAAAGCAAAACGTATGTTGAGCTTAACTTTGTCGCATAAGCAAATTCAATGTTTGGTGACATCTTAATAACAGTCGAATAACAAATTTAATTCCACCGAATAACCTCCTTCGTTGATCTTCGATTGCCACGTGACATTTTTGGAATAACTGCAATCAAGCTCGGCGCCATTTAAATAACACATTTTAATGAGTTATTAACACACACAGAGGCAAGTTCTATACCCCAGATTGAGAAGAAATAGCTTATCATTCATGACATTTCTACGTCTTATTTATATATTTTGATGCGATATAAGACACTCTGACAGTTAAAATCAATTTCGGAACAATCGTATCGTGGTAGTCGGATCGTGAACTTAACGTTCACGTGATTCATGGTGTCGTGTATACGATGCTATAATTGAAATACTGAGATTAAGGAAACTTTTAGTGTGACTACTATCTACGTACGTAGGTTACGTAAGGCAATGAATTGCCTTTCGGGTAGGTACACCAATACTAGTACGATCTTACACTTTGGTACTACGTATCTTGAAAATCATAATTACTAACAGTCATAATAACTTGAGACTTTTAGTAAACTTGGAATACTCCTCTGAGTATTTTATAAGGTGTTTTGTTCGATTTCATTTTGCCTTAGTAGTTGTTTATTAAAATGTGACCCATTTTCTTCGTGCAAACAAAATCTGTCAATTCAATAAAATAAAAATAATGAACTACGCATGTATGTGTATAATAGTGATGTTAGAAACAATACTGATTCTAGGCAAAATGAGAGAAGCGACACAAATTATTTACAGCTTCAACATCAGGACTTTGAAATCAAATCCCTAACATGAGTCTAATCAGTAATTGACAAATCAGTGCCCCGTGCAAGTAATACTTACATACGTATCACTAACACTTACGTCTATATAAAAAAGAAACATTATAATTACAAAAAACAACCAAAAGTTATAAAGTATGTAAGTAGTAAGATATTATAATTGATGAAAATGAAAACAAATTATTGTTATTATTACGTACGCCAATAAAATAAAATTCATATCATTTAAGTAATAATAGGAAAAAATTGCGATTAAAATATTATAATGATAAAATCATTTTGTCAAATTAAAATTTTATAAATGATAAAATCATTTTATTGATAACGAGAAATAATAATAAGTTCAACGCTATACTATATACTATTCCTTTACCAAGAATTCTTAATATATACTTAATAATATACATTCTAATATTGCTCCTAAAAGCTTTTATTGTCGACACAGCCTTATAGAGTGAGATCACCCCGTTTATAATTACAATTATTGTCTTAAGCGCATCGTATATTACTTAAATGTACTTAGCCTATGTATAACAATCACGGAATTGAAGTCAAATAAAATAAATTATTATAATTAAGTATTCATTAAAAACTTAGCGAATGACATTTTACATCCCATTTGGTAAACTTTCTAAAAGTTATCTGGAAAGGTGATTTCCTGCACATTAGAATAATATTTTAAACTCCATACATTTGCTCCTGAATTATATGAGTACTTATTATATGTATGATATTATCAAAACTGTGGGTATATATTTTTGTGGGTTTACTTTGTGAGTGCTCAGAAGAAAGTGTTTACCAATTGATATATAGAATTGAGATATTGCTACTAAAATATCAAATTTATTGATAGAAACTTATCTATTCCGAATTTAGGAAAAAATATAAAATAACAAAACTTTTTTCTTGTTTTTTTTTAATTATTTTTAATGTAAATACTAAAATGAATTAAAGAACACATTACCTATGAATACATTTATTATTTTAGAATATGTTTGTATTGTACTTAATAATATTATAGCTTGCATTAAATAAAATAAATACAGCCTTAATACTAATCCTTATATATTGTATACTTAAATTATATTATTACGGTACTTATACGTAAGAATCATGAGTACACGTACAATGTATAGTTTACTTAGCTTCATTACAAACTGCTTCAAAAGTGCATGACAACAAGTGCAAGGGGGATCGTACCCTTCACGCCATACATTTGGACATTGTGAAAATTACCATTAAAAATCGTATAGGTATAACTTACAAAAAACTACATTTATCGCTTAGCATAATAGTACGAAAATTGGTAACTGCACACTCCCGGCCCAGCTTAGACTAAAATTAGAAGATACTGTCTTCCAAAGCTCAGAATGACCGAACTTTGAAAATATGTTTAGTAAAATTTAAATTTTAAATCTACACTGAATTTTAAAAATGATATTGATATTTTTGCTTAAATTAAAACTTCTGCTAAAATATTATTTATCAAATAGGGAATTGACACAAATTTAAGTACCTTTCAACTGATATGAAAATTTTACAAAACATCTGTAAATTTATATAAATATTGCTCAATAATACACGGTACTGGATAAAAAAATCCAACACAAATATTATTATGATTCATTTTCTAAGTGATAGAAGATATACCTACTACACACTCAATATGTTTTTCGAATACATCAAAATATATTTTTATACATCACAGAATTGACGGCGTAGAGATTATTAAAAACAACGACTTCTCTTTATTAGTCTATAATAATTAACACTATATTAAAGGTTTTTGGAATACTTCAACTTCATAAAAAAACAACGGAGTAATGTGCCTTAAAAATAATTAATTTTAAATCAACAAAGGTTTTTTTTTGCAAAATAAAACATTTATACTTCTCGAGAGCGTACAAATTCAAGAGCGATTTAAAAAGTTAAAATACATTCAAACAATTTTCTAAAACGTCTTATACTCATATCATTGAATTCATCCCGCGGCAGACTATCGTTTGATTATAATAAACAAAACAGTTCCTCTATGCGAGTACATTTGAGAAATAAATTTAGTGGGTGAAGCCTTACCTGATAGGCGACGATAGACTACATATGTTATCGCTTGGGCGTTTGAACCCATGTAGTCATAACCCAGTTAACAAATAAAAAATTGCAAGACGTGAATAATGTATAAAAAAAAAGCAATCAAAGCAGTTGAAGACATCTATGATGATAATTCTCACCCATGTCCAACTTTCTACACTTCCTAGTCCTACACTTATTACTTTGCTTACGTACCTACACAGTTGCCTACATTTGTTTTCGTCAATAATAAAAATAATTTTGATTACTGAACAATTTGTTTATTAAATGTTGTAACTTTCATGAACATTTGAGGGAATATAATAAAGCCAATTTTTTAAAAACACTTCACCTGGAAACGCCAAACATTCATCTAAGATTTCATAAAATATTACCTTCATTAAGCAACTCATGTCCAAATAAAACACCATTTTCTATGTTGTGTATCAAGCTCGTACATATTATCTTATTAGTATCAACATTATTAATTGGTTTTTTGATTAGGTTGATTTAGAACTGGAACCCATTCCATTATCATTTCCCTTTCCACTATTTAAATACATTTAAATAAAAAAAAAACTTAATTTTAAACTCTTCTCAATAATAAATAGCCTAAAAGAATGTATTGTCGGAAAAAATAATTAGTTATTGTCGTCTTTATTGTCAATGTAGTACATGGAGCAACCATATAACCGCATTAATTATACTATGTTTATAATACTCGTAAACACCTTAATTTAATATATTCATCATCTTCCTGCCCTTATCCCATGTTATTTGGGGTCGGCGCAATGTGTTCTTCTCTTCCATTTCTCTCTATCAGCCGTCATATCTGTATTCACTCCCATTCTAGCCATATCATCTTTCACACAATCCATCCATCGTTTCTTAGGTCTTCCTTTCCCCTTGTAACCATCCACATTCATAAACAAAACTTTTTTGGCAACATTTTCCTCATCCCTCCGCATAACATGTCCATACCACGACAAATGTTTATTCTTCAACTTCTCAGTCACTGGTGCTACTTTCAGACTTCCCCTTATAAACTCATTCCTCACCTTGTCCAATCTCGATACGCCACACATCCATCTCAACATCCGCATCTCAGTTCCATGCAGCTTCCTTTCATCCGTCACCTTTGTGGCCCAACATTCAGATCCATAGAGGACGGCAGGCCTTACTATGGTCTTGTATATTTTCCCCTTGAGCTTAAGTGGGAATCGGGAGTCGCATATTGTCCCCGTGACCTGCCGCCACTTCATCCATCATATTAATTTAATATATTGTCTTTTAATATTAATTTTCCTATAATTAGCATATTATACAATAGTAATGATGCTCATTACGGCTTCCTTAAACCTAATTATTGTCTTGAACAGCCGTTATAGTACATGTTTTATACCTAGTTATTATTAATGTTAAAACGCCTCTATTGCTTTTACTATAATTATTTTCATTACACAATATATACTTAAATTATTATATCTCTTATTGTCACGATAATTCAACTCAATGATTTTTATTTCTTGTTGCTCTAATTCAGCGATGTATTAACACAAGACTCATCTTATGGGACACACCTAAGGTAACCAACAAAATTTTGTGTTTTTTTTTTTCATTAGAATTTAAGCGCTTTTTTATGCTTCATACCAAATTGGTATATTTTTTTTATCGAGATCGTACTGTTTGAGCCACCGATTAATGTTCGGTTAGCAGAAATAAATACAATCTCGGATCTTCGCAAATGAAATCAGTGGTTATGGTATTCACCTTAAATACGGGATATTTTATATAACTTAAAAAAATATAATAAAAGCTTCATAAAATTATGTTAGAATCTCAATCAAATACGATACGAGTTGTGTTCCAAAAATATGTTTTTACTGTGCAATTTTAACGAGTGAAGATGTTGGTCTCAATACTTCTAGGTAAGATTATTGTCATCTTTCAACCTTTCGTGCGTTTCTTATTTAGTTAAAGTTAAGCTCGAATTTAATAATTTCATTATTGTCACTGCAAAGTATTTCAGGGATAAAAAAAAACATCAATTTTATTCTATTTTGTACAAAATAATCAAATATTAAGTAGGTACTTGTTTTGGATTATAGTAACCTATACTACTCTACATATTAAACTATAGGAAATATTTACAATAATATTTACCAAGGGATAGTATATAAACACACACCAAAATATAATGTTCTTTTTATTGTCAGAGTTGTGGTTGTGTATGTTTGGCTTTTAAGGTGGTAAGAGATATTCTGTCACACAGATTATATCATATAATGCCTATATATTATATATTAGCGTCCTGATTTGATTGCATTATTTTCAGTTTTGGTTGATGTTTTATGGGTTTTGAAGTTAGTTTTAGTAAGCACTCGGTTTTTTCGTCGCAAAATCAAAAAAATGGTGGTAAGGTAGTATTCACTATGGAAATTTTAAATGTGCGTCATATTTTAATGTGGAATAAAATAAATCCCATTACTAATAACGATATATTTTATAGTAAGTTGCCCAATAAATGAAGGTCATTATACGACTTACTTAAGTCTACATATTATAATAAAATACCATTTTAACTATTCTACTTCAAAACTGCTATTATAATATTTATTATAATTTTTTTTTATTAAGATCCTAAATAAATTAATGACAACGCAAATCATGATTACTAAACATACCTATGTAATTATTTTTTTAACTTTATATACTAACCGTCCATACAGGATTATTTTACAATAAGATGTATCACATTCGCAATATGGGTTCTTATACTTTTATCTAATTTTTATTAAATTTACTGATTTACTGAATAACTACATAATATTACAGGACAATCAATAACGAAGAATGCGGTGAACAAGAACCCAATATTAAGATAGAATATTACACTCTAGAGCATATAATGTTTAATGACGATCAAATATTTAAAACAATAAATAAACCTACTTGCGTCGTTTCTAGATTTGCTTTTAAGTAAAAATAAAAAAATTGGTGAAACAGCAACATTTTCAATTCATAATTTAGATTGGAAGACATTGAAATATGAATATAAAGCAACTTATATTGTTTTTGTTTCCACAAAACAAAACACGGTATATAATACAACTATAGCTGTGCGTCCGAAACTTTATGATATATCAATAATATGTAGTAAGCATTTTAGGTAAACACGTTACTGCAAATGCCTTAAAGATATTTTAGGATACTTACTAGGAATACATATAAATCTTCTGCTTTTCAAGCAATACTAAGAGTATATTTTCAATCTAAGCTAATAATGGAATAAATAAGATAATATAATATAGTAGCAATTATATGTATACTTCTGATCTTCATTTAGATATATATAGATAAAGAAGAAACCCGAGCAACAGTTACTTAAATTGCGTTTTCAAAATTTTACTAAAAGCAATACATAATTTTGGCAGACTTCGCTAACTATTATATGTTATATCAATCAGCTATTGAAATACTCAGGTACAGAAATAAATGTATTTTATTTGAAGAGAGGAAAACGTGTTCATCATTACTTGTATTGAAATACAATAATCTTCTAATTTGTGTGCGTATCGAACCGTTGTTTTAAGAATAGCCAGCTTTATATTGTAATTTGCAAAAAATGGTAGATGCATTAATGCATGCGAATTATTGCAGAATGATTACATTACTTCCCTTAAATGTAGTAACATTTTAATTTAATTTTACTACTCCTAGTTACACATGTAAATTTAAGGGTTAAGGTAAGTACAATTCTATATTTGAACAATTCAATTATAATATTAAATATCATATAAATATTTATAAACATTTTACAACAACATTCTGAAACTTAGCAACAAGGACGATAGTTTATAAACATGATGTCAAAGCTAAATAATAAAACATGGGAAGAAGAAGATAACTCATAGTATCACTTAAATTAACTACTTTGTTGATATGCCAATGGAATATTTATATACAACTGTACAAGAATTTAAGCAAATTGTACGAATATTATCAATACTATTGCACTGCTAAATATACATATATATTGTTTGCTATAATTGTAAACGATACACTAAATAAAAGAGGTAGGTAATTAGGTACTTAGACAGAAGTGTATTAATGTCTAAACGCTAATAATTTGCTATTCCATCAAGCTAATGATAAAAGTATTTATCCTACCTATCTATTAAACTATTCAGAAGCCAGACGTCTTCAACAAAATTAATCCAAGTACATTTCACATGAGGAATCCCAACAAAATTGAAATATGAAGAACTTGTGTGTTATTTTGTTCGAAACGTTAGTACAGAAATTCTTGGGAAAACTATAAAATACAATTTTACCACCTAAAGTGGTAAGGTTTTATTAAATATTAAGTATTTAATAAATATTCAATAAACTGAAAAGTTATACGTAAATCATAGCTTTAAACTATCAATTTTCGAAAGGCAACAAACGTAGAAAAGCTCTAACTCAATGAAAGTTGCCTTATTATTGTTGGACTTTTATTTTAAAACCGTACTAACGTCTCTTGAATTTTAACATTAAAATAGTAGTTGGAATAATGATGCACGAATATAAAATAAAGAGCAAACCTTTAGTCTAGTATGTGCCATCATCGGTAAGGTCGTGATAGGGCTCTGCCGGCGGTTGGACGGGCTCGGCCTGGTAGAAGGCGCCCGACACGAAGGGGTTGTTTGGCACGTGCTGCTGCGGTGCCGGGGGCCTCGGTGGTACGATGGCCCCATACGCCGGGGGCTCCGAGCCTTTAAGGGGCGCTGAAGGTTTGTCCGTCTAAAATGTAAGGGTATGCTGTATACACTTACCGTGTCTCTTCTAGTTGTGTAATAAAATATTATGTACTTTTAATTTTTAAACAAGATCCACTTCATCATACCTATGTGGTTTGTTTCATCAAGATTTGCAAGAAAATATTGGTAACTTACGAACGAGGTCTCATTGTCAAGAGACTTCACAGGAGGTTCGTCGAAGCTAACCGGGTCGGCCCACGGCTGTAGCTCTCCAGAAGCAAATATGCCGTAGATGGTGATACCAACAAAATGCACCGTAGCTCCCATCAGAAATACTGCCCTCCATTCGGTTATTGCTTTCTCGAGATTATCCTACATTGAAATTAGCATGGTTATAATTACACATTTGTAAATATTAGCCTGTATTGAAATGGTGTAGGGCTGCTCCTTAATAGACATAAACAAGAGAAGAAATCGGCGCAAGTGGTTCAGTTGGCAGAACAGCTGCATGGTTTGCTGTGGTCGTGGGATCGAGTCCCACCTCGTGTCCATATTTTTCCTAACCATATTAAGAATTCGACGGGCCCTCTTGTCTTATAGGGGGGGTTATCTGTTGTTAATGTGTGAATACTTTTATCGTACTAAGTTGCTAAATTCTTCTCTGTCGTTGCAAAATAGCACCAGAGTCATTCATGCGCACTCTTTCGTTCGGGAGGAGCGATAATGAAGTGCTCAGCGCGAAATATACGCGTGCAACGCTCCAGCGCGCACCCACAAAGCCATTCATTTGATATTCAGCGCGCGCGTCACGCCGAGCTCGATTTCCTTTTTAAAATTAGCTACGGCCGAATGTCCTTTTTGTTTAAGGAATTCACGCTCTCAAGACAAGCATGGCCAACGTTGAATTCAGTTGGGGAGTGTCAGTTAAGAGTTGTGCATGCGTGAGTCTATTATGAGGGGGTTTTATAGGAATATTAAATTGAATGAGAAAAAAATTGGACGAAATTGCTATTACCTTCTGCTGGGTCATGTAGTCGATGACAATGGGCACGACGAAGCCGGCGATGGTACCGATACCGTTGGAGAGACCCATCAAAATGGACGCATACCGAGGCGCTATGTCCAGGTGGTTCACGTTGTATCCTGATATAGCAAACCCACTGCACGCGACACCTAAGGTCAGCTCTATAGTTGCCACGTACTGACGAGATTAAAAAAACATGTCAATAAAATTCACAAAAATTTTTATTTCAACCTGGAGTTATCTGTATATTACCTTATTATTAGCATAGGCAACTAGAACGAAGAAGAACGCTTCGAGCCCAAAACCTCCGCAGTTGAATAGTTTCCTGACATTAGTGGTCGTCATGATGTTATTTTTACGCAAATAGTCAGCAAGCATGCCGCCTATTGGTACCAGCGAAGTCATTATGAGATGAGGGATTGCTCCTACAAACCCAGACTGTCAACAAAACAAAATATTAGTAATATTACTGCAATATTAACTTACCATTGTTACAACACGAAATCAACTCACCTCAGTAATCTGCATTTGGAATCTACTGTTGAAATACGCAGACTGGAAAATGACGAGCAGACAGAAGTTCCATGTCCTGCAGAAGTTGGCTACAATGATGGCATACACCTAAAAGAACAATAACACATACATCAGCAATACTCAATTGAAACCTGTATCTCGTCATTTTAACAATTTACTTACAGGGGGTGAAGTAGCGAAAGCTTTCCAAGGTGTATTGAAGAACCCAGGCATAGCGGCCTGAGTAGCAGTGCCGAGCGACTGCTCGATGTAAGTAAGCTCTTTAGCAGCGATGCAGGGATGCTTGCTGGGCCGCTCGAACACCAACCACAGCCACATCGTATACCTTCAAAGTATTACCACTTTAAATTTCATCTTTACACCGCTTCACTTAGAATTTTAGTGCTCCGCGGTTTTACCGGTGTAGACTTACTTTCATGTGGTGGGTGGCTTTATTACGTAGTATTCTATTTTATATAAATATAAGTAGTTAACTCAAAAAGTTAGCTACCCCATATAACATCAGCTAAGCGTCCCGTTAAAATCGGTCCAGCCGCTTCAGAGATTACCCGGAACAAACCGACAAACAGACAGAGGAAAACAATAAAAAAATGTTTTTTATTTACGTGATTTGAGCTAATAGACGTAAACAATTAAACGTAAAAAATATATCCTAACATAGCGAAGCAATTCTTACCATATAACACCGGAGACGCCATAGAAGTAAAACGGCGCTTGCCAGCTTATATAATCAGTAAGTAGACCAGACAGAGGCATGCCAATGACGATGCCAGCATATGTTCCGCAGAATGCCAAAGTTGCCAATCGGGAACGCTCAAGAGGTGGTGCCCACATTCGCCAGATGCCGTGGCAAGACGGATATGTAACTCCCTGTTGAAATACAACAGTCAAATAAAATAAACTAACTATTCGTAAATCAGTTTATATATTATGTTACATTAGAATTTTTCAACGTATTATAGATACTTGTCTTGTTTTGCAAAAAGAGAGTGAGTGGTTGTAGAGTATTTTTATGTTTTCATTGTTTTAGAGGTAGGTAAAATAAATAGTTTTACTAATTAATTAAATAACAATTTTATGAGAAAGTTATGCAGCTTTAATCCAGCCTCATATTTATTTTTAGATTAAAAATAATATCAACATAATGTATGACGTACAACATAATGATGTATATTCAATAGAAAGGGATAATACATTTTATTTTGGGATGAGGCCTGAATGCGACCTTTCAAATCATATCTATAACAGTATCTTACAATGTAAGATTTAATAGGATAGCGAAGGCATTGAGGAATCAACTAAGCCGAGATATGCGGAGGCGAGCAAATACGTAACCATGGCGACGAAGGGCCCAGTAATCCTAAAGAGGCTTTGTACCTCCGCGAAGCGATCACGATTTTGTTCAAGTGCTTTGTAGGTAGGTAGAAAACGATTTATATTTAGTCAACGATGAAATACATCTTACAAATTTTAGATGTAATAATTATTATCTTCATTGAACATAAAGAAAATAAATCATGGGTTATTTTTAAAATGTAATTATCTCTCCGTAAAAAACTGATTTAGAGTTCTTTTGGACTTATGTTTTAAAATATATCAATTCGTTAAATATTATATGACATGTTTATACATCCGGACACAGAGTAATATCGCTTCATTCTCTCTGCCTACCATGGCATGAGTGATTTGCTGCTGTAGTAAAATGTTATATTAAAATTGTTCCTCAAAGTAAGTTTTATAACTTATATGTTAGATTGAACATGTGTAGAACATGTATATTTGTTCAGGCAACAAAAGGGGAGCGTTAAATCCAAACGTGACGAGTCGTACATTCGACAAGTAATCGGGCTTCAAATTTGAACATCGATAATAAGCTTGATCATGCACCATCACGTACCGATGTCAAATGTTCCAAATTTTAAATGCATATCGCTGTTCTTGTTACCATTGTCTCCCCTTCCTAGCACACGTCATACGTCTGGCTTATATAGCTCGTTTACAAGAAACATTAATACCACGATATATTTTATAAGCTTACTAAGTAGTATGGAAACTAGAACAAATTTTTGAAATCAGACCGTTTGCTCCATAGAAGCGTGAGGATTGTCACTTAGTATTTAAAATTTGCTGCTTAATTTAGTTTCCTAGGAATGGAGATTATAATCTCTAGAAAGATGAATAAATGAGCGTCTGCGAGAGTGTTTTATTTTAAACGATTTGATCCTCAACTCCATACTGTTTGTAGTAAGCTCGTATGTTTACTGTGGTAAAATACAGATAAAAGCTTTGGTCTTAATTAGTTCCTCGCGGAAGCGTGCCATTTGCAAAGGCAGCATACATACTTACGCAGTTGACCGTATAAACACAGATTTTTTTTTCGAGATAAAATAATAATTATATATGTTTACTATCAAACTTACCTCAACGAAGCCCTGGGCAACTTTTAACATAACAACAGTAGCAGGTCCGACGCTCATAGCTCCGGGAATCGCCATGTTGAGTAAAGCGGATATCGCTATAGCAGCGCCGAAGATCTTGTTGGCGGGGTACATGGAGGCGAAGAACCCACCCGGCACCTGGGTGATCAGGTACCCGGCGAAGTACGACGAGTCGATGGACGACTCCACGCTCACCGTCCAGTTGAATGGACTCTCCTTTTGCTGTTTTCATCATAAATAGCTCAAGATTTGTAACAGTCCTTGGTACTTACTGTCTGTTATTATTTTAGGAATCAAAAGGAACAGCTTAATAAAACATTTGCGGATTTATCAAATTAGTTTATAATCGAAATGGTTGAAGTAGTAAAGTTTCACTGACCGTTGAATTGCCGGTGGTCTTTTCGGTCATTTTGAGCTTGGCCATGCTCATGTTGCACCGCATCCCGAACATAATGCTGAAGCCGAAGCATGCCAACAGCGCGACAGTGTAGCGCGCGCTCAAGCAAGAACATTCTGGCTTCACGTACTTGTCTGGACAATAACAACAAACATACGAAACGAACACGAAGAGAAGATTCATTAAGAGTAGACACAAGGAGACACAGTAAGTAGTAGCTTTTACAAGGATATAGAAGAATAACCTACATTTGAATGAGCAAACATAAAATTTTTAATATTATTGTTTATATGCTTTAACCATTTATTCGATTCTAAGTAACAGTTCTCCGAGTGTTTAGGAAACAAATACAAGGCGCTAGCTCGCTTAGATCGTTAAATAAGGAAAAAAATCGACAGTTAGTCTAACCTATGGAGCGCGGCGGTGGCCTGTCAGGAGAAGGTGGCGTTTCCAGGTCTTCGCCATCATACATTTGATCGTAACCCTTCTGATCCACGTGGAAGTTCTCATATTGAGCGTTTCTGAAACAATTACATAGTTTAATTTAGAACAAAAGTTGGTATTATATTATAAAATAACTTGGCACGTCCTAGCTCAGTTCAATTTTTACTCTAATTAAGCATAATTTTATTCATTTTAAAACTAATTAGATAAAACTTCAAATATAGACGTATGTTTTAATATACTATAATATGTTTTTCCTTCATACGGAGTTGCCTCCTTGTTATAAAGGCGGAGTCTACGTTAATTAAGAATTAGTCTCCTATTAACAAGTAGAACTAGGTCGAAAGAAAGGCCATTCCAGCCAACTTTTGCATCACTAATGAAGTCGTTTCCATTTTTTTCCCTCTGAATGGACTGCCGCGGTAGAATAGAAAGACTTCGGAACTTTTGGAGAACTTTACCCATAAAATGTCATTACTTCTCTCAACTTACTTATTTCACTATGAGTATTTTGTGGTTTATAGCTGGATTTACGTATATAATACGATACCATCTATCATCAAAATCAAACTCCTGAGTGACTGACTGGTTCGATTTTCTTCGAAGTATTATTATCAAGGTCTAATAACACGCGGGTGAAGCTTGCAACTATATATATCTTGATTCAGTTTGTAAATAATTTACTGCTCGACTATATTAAGGTGTCGGTATATTTCCCAATTTAATTAAAAAAATTAAAATAATATTCAAACTCTGTACAAAACATAGACTAAGATAGTCCTTGCTTTAAAAGCAACTCCATCACTTTCTGTGTTACGGGTATAAAAAGGGATGGATATAGTCGGGTTTGGTCTGGTCTTCGTTTAAACCATGGTTTGTAATAAGGGGGTATTAGTACAATTGGTTGCATCGTATTCTCAAGTAGTCATCTAACAACCCGTAACAATACTGCAACAATAAGTTTATTTGTTGCCCGTGCCCTATTATTTAATCTGTGCCCATAAACAGTACACAGCAGCTACAATATAGTTGAGCACAGTTCGCGGCGCCATTAAGCCGCCAGATTGAATTAGTTGGGAGCGCACGTCGCGACTCATTGTTTGCAAACTGATAGGTAGCTGTGACAGCGGGTAACGGGGATTTTATCGGGAGGATAACCTCATTAACGCTCGCTCTCTCACCGTGAGTGCTCGCAGGTACGACAGCTTTTTGATGGCAATTTTTATCCTTTCAAATTTACATTTTAGGTACCTTTATAGCTACTGTTTCGAATTTTCTGGGAAGAATGTATAAAAGCTAAATATCTCAATTTCCTAATAGTGTAGTGTAGTCTAAATATATATAACTCAAAGGTGACTGACTGACTGACAACGCACATGATCTATTAACGCACAGCCCTAACCACTGGACGGATCGGGCTCAAATTTGGCATGCAGGTAGATGTTATGACGTAGGCATCTGCTAAGAATTTGATTGAAAAGATTTTGATTAATTATACCCCCTAGGGGATAAAATTGGGGTAGAAAGTTTGTATGAAACTAAATTTACGCCGGACCCAGCTAGTAACGTATAACCACTCTAATTAAGGAAAAGATATTCACAAATATTTGAGTCAACTAGAACCGCAACGGATTCCATGAATTAGTTTTAAGTATATTTATAAATAACAGAAAGTCATTTATTAGAAGGAATAATATTTCTTAAACTTTCGCGATTTAAATTCATATGATTGAAAGTACTTTGTATAAAGTCTAATCGAATAAAGATATATTTGAGTTTGAGTTTGAGTTTATCCAAAGTTACTCGAGACTTATCACGATAATATCAAGGTACGTTATTTTCAAAATATTATTGTGATAACAGAGTAACTTTAAATATGAATTAAAAGGAATTTGAATTCCATCTTACAATATCGACAAAAGTACTTACGGCGTAGCAATTTCCTTTTAAATAACAAACGCGTAACTCATCGACTTGTGAATTCATTTTTCCGCTGACAAAAGTAATAAATGTTGCTATCTGTCCCGTCCCCCGTTTCACAAGCTGATAATGAATCGCAGCATAAAAGGCATAACCAAGTGGAAGCGACGCGACGCCCGCGCCCCCTGTCTACCGGCGCGGCGTGGCGGCCTAGCGTCACTCGCTAATGCGTTTAGCGCGCACTGGACGAGATGCCGTCAACAGTTACGCTTACCCTCCATGCATGGCACCTACTACATTCTCTTATTGACATTTTAGTCTGAGTTTTCTATATCTATACAGATAAATAAAATTGAAGTGTCTCTTTGTAATTCCAAAATAACAGCTTTTTAGTAAATGCGATGTATATAGTATAGTAATGAAAAGTAGAGATGTGTAGAATGACATTAAAAAAAAATTGTCTGACTGTCTGTCTGTTTGTTTGTTCCGGGTAATCTCTAAAACAGTCGGATTGATTTAAGCGGGACTTTCACTGACAGATACTTAATGATACAAGCTACTCCTTGTATAGCCTTGTAGCCTAAGTTACTAATTAGTAAATAAAAACATTAGAATTCCGCGGGCCACCCACGAAATTAAGTTACGCGGGTGAAACCGCGGGGCACAGCCAGTCTATAATAAGACAAAAGAACTTGTGAATATGCATTAAAAATCTTATTATGTATAGGTTCTAGCAAAATTATAATAAAATTGTGAAATGTTTCCATTCCTTGTAGCTTACTCGTAGCAGTCGTAGAGGTGCTACAGCCGCTCCGTAGCAATACGTACGAAATACAGCTACGGAAACTTAAAACATTTTGTAGCATAAGGATTTTGAAGTATCGTGTCTTTTACGGAGTTATTTTATAAAAGCATTTAAAACAATTTAAGCAGAAACTAAATTTTATTCCATTTCATACGTTTCGGCATTAAACAAAGCATTCAATGGAAGCAATTCATCTAAAGTTTTGGTGGCGTTGCAGTACCAATACACCCGTGAGAAAATAGTCGAAACCTCAAAATATTTATTTGTAATTCCATTTTACAAAACAAAAGGTGAAAGGCAGAACACTACTAAATTATGTTTGTCAACTTTCTTATTGCAACATTTTATGAATATTAGCCCTACATGTTGAAATGTATACAACATAACATGATATTAAAAAGGTAGTGATTATCTGTTTTGTAAGCGGAGCTCCCCTCGGCGTCGTCATTGTGCCGCTAATGCACCCCATACAGTATGACTGTAATTATGTGACGTCACTAAAATGGTAATTACTGTTTTGTACCCGTTTGTTGTCGTCCGATAATGGATACAGTTATTTTGGAAGTCAATTTCAATCCAATTTTATAATATTTCTGCCATATTGCTTGAGAAGTGAGGTCATCCTGAATTGTGCTATATCTTATTCTCCAACGTATTCTATACTATGATATAACATATGTTTAAAAATAGAATGGTATATAATCCCAATAAAGTATCTTTATTATCCAATATTGATCAGATTTTATTAAAAAATAATATTTGCCAGTGAAGAAAATGTCATGATATAAGTATATGTTTTCGATTCTTTCAACAAAAGTTTTATAACACAGTAACTTATATACTTAAAATAACAATTGCATTTTCGACACGGTCGCCCAAAGGCTCTTTAGAACCAAAATTAGAGCTGACCGAGTTCCATTTAAAGTTATCTTCTCAGAGCACTCGGTTGGGACACTGTCCTGTTACTTAAGAGTATTTCCTTTTAGAATATGTAGATTCAAGGGTAAAAATATATTACTGTTTTTGTAGCTTATACCAATAGAGCTAATAAATCACACTTGAATTTCATTAAAGAGTGACGTCGTACACACATTGTTCTAACATAATTATTTATATTACATAGGTGAACACAGAACTCTTCTTGCTTGATTCATGAATGCATCTAAATATAAAAATATATAGAGTGCAATGCTATTCAAAAAGTAATGTGAAAATATTAAAAGCATTTAAAGTAATAAGTGCTCTAGATATTTGTAGAGGTGTTCCAACATCTCGAAGACAGAGCTCCTGGATCAGACGTGGAGAGCAGGGGAGGTGTATTGCGTATCACAATATGCACTTCAACCGTCCCCACTATGAATACCTACAGCCAGAGAGGGATGGGGGAGTTCTTCATTAATTCAAAGTGCCAGTTAATTAACTGCCTTAAGATTTTCGATTTCACCAAGACTTAATAACTAAAAATGTATTGCGTTATTAAGGTTTCTTTTCCTATAATGTGATAATAACTTTTACAGGGGCAAGAATAAATTTTAATTCATATAATAATAAATATGTTTGAAAGTCAAATGTCAACTTTGTAGAAACAAATACTATCCACGTATGTCGAGTAATTAATGTGTGTAAATGTTTGCGGCACAGATTGATGTACCGTGAGAGAACAGAATCATGAATATTTTATAGGCCACAATAAATTGAATTAATTTATCGGAGTCCGTCCCTGACAGCCACGTGGGAGGGGGTAGCTATTACACCCCGCGAACCACCCTCTCTAATTGATTTACAATTGTCGGTTAAATTTGTTTCCCGACCACCCTCCGCGATCACCGATCGCATAAGTTACGATACTGCAAATGAAATAACGAAAAACCGAGTTAGTATGCCAAGACCCTGGAGTTGCATTGTGAAATTAGAGAAAATTACTTTGTAAAGGGGTAAATGCAAAAACGATTTAAATCCACAGGCTAGTAATATAAAGTATTGACCAGTGAAAGGAGTTAAGAGACGGCACTGTTATTCTAGTGATTAGTATGCCTGTACGCTATGCTAGTTGTCGCGGGTTCGATGACCGCCTTACATTGTGATGTGAGCATTCTGTTTGCTTTAAATATGTGTTTGATCTAAGGTTAATTGGCCCTGCGACCTGAGACAATGTCCGTTCATTATTTTTAATTACACTACACTCAATACTTTTATTTTTAAGAGTTTGATAACTCTATTTTCATATACGGCTCCAAATAAGACCAGACCAAATCATTTAACACAGTATTAAGTACAAGTTATTCCACAAACAGTGGGTCAGTCTGTCAACCGGCATGGATCCGCCGCCGCGAGTTAGTGAATAAAACATGTAATAAATAAATGTAACCAACGTCTCGTAACCACCAAATACGTATACCTAGGTATCATGATGTTACTTATCTCTAACCTCAACTGTATAATATAATAAAACGCTTTAAAATTTCGACCACGAATACTATAAACGTGTTAGTATCTCTGATGGTCTCCGCTTCCTGCCCGCTATACCCTTGTAGTCTTATATCAGCGGGGCCAGTATGAATGACTTTTTCTAAATAATATGCAGTGACATGCTTTACGATGAGTGAAAATATCGTGAAGAAACCTGCTTATGCCTCTTGATATAATTCAAAAAGTTTGTATAGTGCCTAAGAAGGCAATAGAATCACTATCTGTCACGTTGGCACTTAATCATCTTCGGTGAAAAGTAGGTGTTATTACTACAACAACTCATCCTACCTCTTCGGGGAATACAGGCGTGAGCACGTGTAAGTAAATAAATATTAAGTAATGATTATGTTTAATGAAATACATTAAGACGTGAGCATTCATATTATACCTTTTTCTTTTAATGATATAACTTTTGTACCGAATGAATGAAGTTACAAATTGAAATTTAATATTTAATAAAGGAAATCACTTTGAAAAGTTTCTACCAGATGGTAAAAATATGTGAAATGGAGGAGTCTATAAATAAAGCGAGCGAATGATCTCGCATTTCGACACTCGCGAACATAATAGAGTTATGACAAAAATGGTGAGCCAGCCAAGAAATATCACTTGTGAACCCGAGACGCTTGTTAGCGTCCCTGCTTTTATTTATGGCCAGATTTATTTTATGGGCTTGAGATACCGATGAAATCAAATGAACAGGATAACTGCGATGGAAACAAAAATGCTATTGATTTGTGACCAAAGCGTCGCGTTGGCTATTTTTAAAATACTTCGTCTTTTATTAGAGGAATTGTCATTATATGATAGTAGCAAACAAGGACAACGTCTGTGAGGAGTGGTTCTATTACATTGGTAGGTACTTCTGATAAGAATTTCAAACGGCAGCAGGCTCGCCATCCGTCAGATCGACTAGCCCGACATATATTCGGTCAAATGTTAATATTGATACACATTTGCCTACAACTTCGTGCAGCCTTGTGAAAAGAAATGAAGATAAAGATAGGATTATACTAAAATTTTTAAACGTATTAAGCAATTGAGAGAAGAAGAAGAATAACAGATACGTAATGTGAAGCAATAGTTGTTGAATTCATACATTTTGTTATATTATGCTAAAAAGGCAAGGGAAATTGAAACTACGTCAATAAGCTATACGAACGTGCCTTCCAGCCGATTTTTCTATCTTCAATAATAATTTTATTTCCGCGCTCGAGCTGCAAATATAACAAATATCATAAAAATGGGAAGCAAACAAGCCTGCGTGTTGTATTTGCTGCGATATTCGCATTTGGACGGTGGAATCTTACTCTCTTTGCGGGCCTAATCTGCCGGGCGGCGCGGCGCGCACGTCCGGCCGACGCCTCTGTTGTTTCTTCATTTTCTTACTATCTGTTTGACATTTTTTGTTATACAAATACACGATCGTTTCTATTCAGTTATGAATTCAAAGTAGGGATGATCAGTTTCTCGGTAGCAGAAAGGAATTAAGCATTAAGAAACACGTACATCCAACTTATTATATATTATATGTTAGATTGCTTATTTCAACAAAAACAACCATCCTAAAAACTCAGATGATATTAAAGTCAATGTTGAGTTTGAGCGCGGAGCAAAACAATAAAATCAAACACATTACTACTTTACAGCGAATAAAACTAGGTATATGAGCTTTCTTCAGTATTTTATAGCAATCAATAGGAAAGGGTTCGACGATAAACTGTAATTGCTATCAGCAACTTCCCGAGGATGTAAATAAATTGAAGTGAATTCGCGAAGAAAGGAAATCCTAACAAATCCCCGTTTAATCCCGAGAAGAGCGTTCCAAAATCCAGGTTAGTAGTAAATATCAATTACGCAAATGCTCCGGATTTAGCGGATAATTCTTTACACGGGATCCGTACATTTGCTCTCGAGGGGTGGAATTCGTATATTTGAAGCGATACACTTTACAGAACTGGGCCACTGAATTGCGATACTTATCTTGAAATGTCTTTTGAGAGGCGTAACGGGAGTCTTTATTATCTAAAAGAGTTTTTAACACGTTTACATACGTTATACTTAATTTTGGTTCATAGATTATTTATACCCAGTGTTTATTATGGCTTGCAATTCACTTAACATTTATTTGTTAACTAAATGTTAAGTGAATTGTGTACTAATATTATTCTCATTAAACCAAGACAATTTGAGTAACGAATGGGATAACGCAACAAAGGAACTAATAAAAGTACAGAAACAGGCAATTGAATAAGTCCGGAGAGACTTCCCTCCAATCTAATAGAGACGGAGATCGGGCGAGTACAGTCGTTGTAGATAATTTTAATATTCGTGTCGCAACCCCCGAGAGTCTTGTATCGATCTCACACCAATCGTATATTGCCATTATTAGCCCATGCTCTTAAATAATTGAACACGTTTCTTATTATTGCGTACAAGTAATTCTATGTGTAAGTATAGATTATACTCAAGCATACTGTGAATAACTTTGGAAGATTTCTTAGAATTAAGTATTTAAATTGAAGAGTTTGGTGTTGATGAAGTAAAGAAGTAAGTAAGAATGTGTAGATTTGTAAATCTAAACATAGAAACCTTATTCTCTATGCCTTTTCTTTGATTAACTAGATGTGATGATGTAACGATTTGTGACCCGGAGTGTAAAAATGCAACAGGTAAAATGAATCTATGTGTGGAATAATTTTCTTCTTAACGTAGCATGGGGTGTTACCCTGTAATTTAGCACACGTCCGTCCATAGGTTACACGGTGGCTGCGGAGCAACGAATGTTTTGTTTTGCCATCCTAAAAAACAATTTTTTTTTATACAGACATAAAACAGGTATTTTTACAAGTATATAATTTAAAAATATAATATTGAACCACCATCAAATAAAAAAAAACATGAGAGGTAGTATTCCGTATAATCCGGAATAGTTGATTCATAAAAAGAAATTGGCGTTCCCGTGTCGGCGTAATGCCGTCTCAAGAGACCGGTACGGAGGGGCGTAATGACGGATCAACACATCTCTATCAACCACTAACTATATGACGGGGGACAGATCGTTCTATTGTTAAATTTACTTAGAATTTAAAATTTTTTTGAATAAAATAGTATAGGCTTAGCCACAGTACCTAAGGATTTAAAATGTATAGATTAAATTATCTATTGATTTATTGGAAGTCCTGACTCACTGACTGACTAACTTAAATATCATCGCACTGCATAAACAGCTGATCTTAGAGACATGAAAAATGCCAGGGTGTGTTCAAGAAAGGTTTATCCAATATTTCTAAACTTTAAAAAGGGGACTGTTGTTGTTGTTGATATCATTGTCTTCTTCTTCTGCCAGTCCTGTCTCGTCACGTCTTTGCAACTTCAATATTCTCTTTCCCTTTTTTGTTCCATTCATCTCGTAGATCTTTCCCAAATTATTATATTAAATCACAAAATTCACATTCACAAAGCACAACCTGATTAAATATTATATTAACACAAAATAAATCGTCACACGCTTGCTATATTTTCATGAACTAGTTCTGAAACATAATCTTTAATCGATTTCCCTCAGCAGCCAATATGTCTGTGTTGCAATTTGTCTTTATGCTTTTTATTACTTCTACTATAATTTGAAATATCAATTTCATTATCAATACTGAAACAGTTTATTTTTAACAGACATAAAATGTTTTTAACGAGAGCGAAATACCAAAACACATCAATACAAAGTTTGATCCGTACAAGTAATTATGTCTGTGGCCGACACCGGAATGAACTCATTATGGCTGCTTCTCTTAGTGTCGACGCAAAGGAGTTAGTAAAGTAGTAACGAGTGAAAACTTAATTGACAACTTGATCAAGGATGCCCTACTTCCTCCCTGCTTGTTAACTATCACTTTGTTCTATATCATATTGTCTACGTCATTTTGGCAAGTAACAACCTACAGAACTACTGATTAGTTTTTTATTATGGATAGCATACTTACTTACATATACTTATTCTCGTATCGTATCCCCGAAAGGGTAGGCAGAAGACAGATATCAAACATTATACGTGACAATTATCGTAAATTAAGATAATCTCGAAAGAATAAAAAAAAATATATAGATACGTATAAAAAATTACATCTATTACAACGGTTTTACCAAGTTCATTCATCTTTGTTAATAGCTTCTTAAATAATAATAAAAATAGGATTCCGCGAAATAAAGCCACACGTGAACATCAGTTTACGCAGGTGTAACAGCGGTGCATTGCTAGTTTTAGTATATTTTAATATGAAAAATGTATAATAGCCGTAGTCATTGTACTTGAAACCATAATTATTGTGCCCAAAATCAATTATTTGTAATTAATCTAAATAATGTATACTCACACTCCAGGCCACCTCCAGAACATTTTTCCCGTAAATTTCTTCAAGGAGTTCAACAGGTGATACCAGAATTATAACCACTTGGTCCCTGAGCAACTTTCTACCTTACACTGTACTTTTAGAGTTCAATTTCAATTACTCTTTCTCAGTTACTAAGCCACTATATTATTGCAACCTGTGGATTTCTTTAAGCACAATAATGTTATTTAGTTTCCATAATATGGTAGCGAACTTATTTCAAATCAGGATAAAGGAAGCACATACACAAAGGGTAAATCAGATATTCTTCAGCGAACCAAGGATAAATGAACACAATCAATTTACTACACGAATGTTAAGTTGATTTCAGTCGAGAGACGACTGAAAACTGAAGTAATTTATCGTATATTTTATCGCGAAGGAACGAACGGTAGTGACGTCACGGGAGCCGATATCAAACTAGCCAGAAATGCGTGCCACGCTCCCTCTGTCCTCACTCAAAGAGATATTCTGCAATCCGTTGAATTTATTACACTTTATTTTTATTTTGGATATTTTTGTGTAATGTATTAAAATATTTAATTAAGCTTGAAAATGATCTCCTTCGTCTACGTTTAGTAACAAGCTGCATGTATTTTTTTTTTTGAGATTGTAGAATATTATTGATTAAGCATGGATATATGTACCGATCTTTTCTATTGTGACTTCACACAAAACAGAAAATATGAAAAATGTATTGGCAGTAAATATTGCCACGGTAAAAATTCGCGGAATCACGCTGCGGATTGATCTTGTATTCTGGTGACAGGAGTATATAGTGCTAAGTGCTGTGCGTCAGAGCGAAACGACAATATTATCAGAGTGAGAAACAAAAGAGAATTCATTCAACATCAGCTATCTTATTCTGCAAAAATCCGTAGCAATTTAGCGATCAATCCTTGTCTCCCTTTCTATCGTTGGGGAAACTGGACGTGTGGGAGCGGGAGTGCAAATCGGTCTGTAATTTTTCTAATGTTGCAGAATGGAGCTAAAAGTCTTGCGAATGCTCCAGATTCACAGACAATGCCCCAATTTATATCCAACTCACTTACTGGAGTCAGAGGAGACGGGGTAGTTGATATAGCGGGATGTACTATCTCTGTCCTGGTTCAAGACATGCATAAAGTGCCTAATAGCTTTTACTGTGCTTGTAACCATACAATGTCATTAAAATATTGCTTTAATAATGCCTAGCTCTACCAACACTTTGACATTGGTTTTTATTGATTAACTAGCTGTGGCCCGCGGTTTTAGCCGCGTAAAGTTAATTTAATGGGTGAGCCGCAGAACCGCAATGTTTTTTTAAATAAAAGTAGTCTAAGCTAATCCTTGTAACATTAGCTATCTGCCAGTGAGTCCCGTTAAAATCGGTCTAGCCGTTTTGGAGATTAGCCGGAACAAACAGACAGACAGCCAGACAGTTATTTTTTTAATTGTTTTTTTTTATATCATTACCGCATATACTTTCATATGCATTTAGAGAAAAGCTGTTATTTTTAACTTACAAACAGACACTTTAATTTTATTTATCCGTATAGATTACTTTAAATTGTCAAGGCACCATTTTTATTTCAACGCTACCTATGTTTGGGGTGCAAAATCACATTACGTTTAATTAATAACGTTAAGTAACTGTTAACTGGGACAATGAGTCCAGCCGGGCGTAAAACCGAAACTTTAGGCGATGCGCACACACGCGCGAAAGTGGGATAAAAAACCCGTCGCACAAAGCCAATTACATTAAAACATTCGGCGCGGGACAAAGGGCGAGAGAACAATGGCTCCGGGAAGGAACCCGCGATATGTCTTTCAATGCTTTTAACTTTCCACTGATGGCGGCACGCCGAGGGAAAAATGGTGACGTCTCGCGACAAATGTGCGTGAAATAGTGATGGGCTTACATGACGCTAACTTATTATTACTATAGTATTATTTAAAAATTAATTTGTTTTTGTAAATTTGCACGTATTTTATTGGTATAGTGGAATCATGATTATTAATATACAGCTTAGTCAAATATCTCAAATTCATTTATTTTGTAATACATAAAAAATAAGAAATTTATCGTATTGTTGTAGGTATATAAGAAGACCAGTTTTGATCTACACTCAAAAATATACTTAATAATTTGTGATGCCTGCTTAGCGTGTGTCACCAAGTGTATACCAAGTTTAATTGAATTATTGTTCAAATTATAACATTCGCTTTATTGTTTGAGATTTATACAATTTGAAGTATTTTAGATGTTCTTTCATCAAACCGGTCATTTGCATGCAGCTATTGTAATATCATAAATATAAATACTAAGGCAAGGAGCTATCAATGCATAAAATCACAAGCTAGCTATGCAACCATATTTTTCCTGAAATAACAAACATAATAATGCATATTGCGATTTTATGTTTTACGCGTCATTTTAAGTGTTTTTTTCCAATACGTAATTTTTATCGATATAATTGAAGCGTGAAGCGCGCATCACTAATAAAGAAGTGAGACGTAACCAATGGGGTATCACGGGTTGGTTGCACCGCAAACTCATTTTATAAATCGTCGGTCCGCTCGGCCGGAACCACGCGTTAACTCACCCTTCCTATAATGCACCTCCCTTGTACGAGAACTTCATAAAACGGCTTTTAAAAAAGGAATCCTTACTACAGAATCGCAACTTCTATCAAACATTGTTATATTTTGTTAACCGACTTCCTTTATAAAATCACTTTTAATTAAGATTGCACGAAGACGGTGTGAATACAGCTCTTAGTATTTCTATCAAAACCTGAAAATATAATGGCACACTAAAGAAAATCTTAAAGTAATCCTGACTCAGCACTTTCCACTACTATCCTTTATACACACACAAAACTAAACCATCACATTATTCTTTCACCCATACACTGCCTTGGCGACCGGTCGCTTAATAGACAGTATCAAGCCAAAGATCTTAAGTAAATCAAATCGCCCCATGAATGGTGAATGAACCGGGGCTTTTCATGGAGTTTTCTACAGATGGCTATCACAATGGCCGGGGATCAAGAGGAACTTATCTCCAAGGAGCACCCAAAAATGTTTCCTAATGCTTATTTAAGTTGCATCCATTTGATGCTATCGCTTTATTGAGTGATTCTGTAAGCAACCGGCGCGGCGCTGTCGGTCAACGAACCTCTTTATCACAGATAATATAAGTTAACTTAACGTATGAAAGTTTTACCAAGCCAGTATTAGCACGGAGCCTGGCTAGACTATCATAATCCTATTCAGCTATCGACTAATGCATCAAGAAACTTGAAAGAGAAAATACAAGTCTGAGCATAAAATATTATTTTACGTAGTTTAAGTACAGCAATAAAACATAATTCTTCTCATCGCCATTCATCGCCGTAAAGTATTTTTTAACAATTCTTTGAGATTAACATTTTTATGGTTCCTAAATGCACAATAAATCTAACCCCGGATATAAAAACACCCAACGATGGTGAGGCTTACGAAATGCAACAAATCTGTTAGAGGCGAAGTGAAACCGTGGTGAAACCCCTTTCAGTTAAGCGAGACGGTACCACGGTTACTATAGGCTTTGAAAAACAACAATAACTCCCTCCGTACGTATGTATGAGGATACGCAATATACTCTAAAAGTACGGCCGCCATAGACTGAGGAAAGCGGCAGACATGAGGGAAAATAAATATTAAAATAACAATGTGCTCTGATATTTATTATGTATGCTCTTGAGCAATATTATAAAAAAATGTCTGTGTGGTCATGAGATATGGGTGGAAGAATAATGTATTATTTCATTACAAGCAAGAATTTATTTAACTGCCTTTACAAACCGAAAAGGCAGTATTGAACAACTGCCTCCTCATAGTTAAAATAAATACATCTCACTATACTTTGTAACCACTAAATGATCTTCTCATTTATGCATTAGTTTACGATCTCATAAAGAGCGTACGACTGATTTTTATACATCGTTGTCAACGGCTTATTACTACATTTTGCTAACTCTATGCAGAGCCCCTCTCTGTTTAAGAGCCACGCTATTTTCATGTTTCGGGACTACAAATGGGAATCCATTTAAATACTGAGCCAACATTTCAATACGTAGTGATTTAACATTTTGAGTAGGTATGTATACATACATAGTTGAAAATTTCAGACCATAGCTTCCTATGCATAATAATTTGATTTAACGTGGATTGGCTCTTTGGGCATCAGTCCTTTCTGGAAGGTGCCAGAAATATTCACACGATGTTCCACTAAAATGCTTTTTTCCTTCCAAACCATCCAAACCAATTTTTTCATTTTCAAAGCTCATTTAAGGCGGCTGTATAGATAGTAGAATGTCAAAAGAAGGAGTGTTGGTATATATTTAAATTATTTCATTAAATGTTGGCTGTAATACCCACACAAGGATCCTTTGTAACTTTGTAGTTGAGTCACAAAGGACTCGTGAGTCGCTAAGGCTTCTCTTTGAGAGACGCAGTTGAGGGGCTTGCATGAAATAGACTTGATTGTGCCACCGATACACGTATTTATTTGCTGTTGATCGATTCCGCACAACTTATAAGTATATGTACTGTACTGACATACAATTTGTAGCTGGAACAAGATTTGATTGTGTACATAGCAGATGTTGTCGCGATGCAGAGACAGGTATCGATTTTATACTTGTTCTCTTTGCCTTATTTTCGTATTTTATGAAGCGACCTATGCATGGGGTTTGAATACATACATATGCTTACGCCTGCTCATGGGGGTAGGCAGATACCACCGTTTACTATATTCTTTCGCTTCGTTCACATTCAGGCATCTCTTCATATACTTCCCTCGGTTACGAGTGCTCCGAATTTGACCTTGTGTAATAGGGTACATGTATGTACTCATCTCTCATATGGCTCATCGTAACCATGTAGTTTAGAGGACGTCTTCCAAGTGCAGACATCGACTCAAATTGTGTGAAAGTCGTGTTTGAATACAAGGCGAATGTAATATTGTGACCTACGTTATCTTCAACTTCTTTGTTAAGTAGGCTGAGATCAATACGTTATACAGAAACATTGTATTTTTGCAATTTACTTCCAGTATTATACTTGTCAGCATCTCAACACTGCCCTGATTGGGGATTACAATTTATATTTTTGTAGATGAAATTTAAATAAAAAGGACATCATAATATTTTGCGTCGGCGAAGCATCTCCGTCAATTACGCGAACAACTTTACTTTCCAACTTGTAGCCCCGAGATTGTATTTTAGATAATGGCTCGGTAATCACGGCGGTGATTTATCACGCTGCTATCTCAGCCTTCACTGTCCATTAAGCAATCTGCGAGTGCAACCCTTTGTGCTTGCGGGGTAAGCCGCCACCTCCCACGCACTCACACTTCACACATCACTGTCGTCTAATAATACATTGTGATGGGATTTGCAATTAGTACTACATCTTTTAGTGACATTTTCAACATTTTAGCTAATGTTATATCTATATTAATTTATAGCTATACCTTTCAGTTTATGTGCCAATGAAAGCCCGCATAAGCTGTTGTAAGGTGGTCTCTGCCTACCCCCATGGTATACAGACGTGAACATATGTATGTAGGAACGAGTATGTACCTGCTCCATGCAGACATCGACTGTCTAATGGTTATAAACGCCTGGTAAATTATAAGCCCCTAAAGCTCCCTCAAACAAAGTTAGCTACAACAATTGACATGCATTATCAGCATTTCCGTTGGCGTTTGGCCCGAACACTGTTACCGACCGGAAATTCAATCGAGTTTTGGAGCGTCTCCCGTTATGCGAGACACTTGTCCGAACTTGCAATTCATGACGCGAAGCCGTCGCTCACTCTAATGATACACTTATTTGAGAGAAATGGGCGCTTATAGAATAGGGACACGTTTATTAATATTTATTATCTTAGTTTTGCTTAGATTTTTATTATTTTATCACAAAATAACTATAGTGTGTAGTTTCACATGTAGACGTGTACTTTTTTAAATCTAGTCATTAAAATTTAAATATAAAATTTATCATATCCGTTTGAGATTATACACTTTCCATCTTTCAAGTAACTACAGTTCCAAACAAACTACTTGCTAAGCTCTCCCTCAAAGTAGAATAAGCTCGTACCAAAACGGCCCGAAAACAAATACAGCAAAGTGTGTCAAGCATTCGTGTTGGTTGCAGTGGTTTGAGAATGTGTTGCACGCACACAAATGCTTACAGGCCCTCGAGACGTGACGGAAGCCGCGTGAAGCGTGAGTTGGATCATGACGCTGATCAATAAGTCTTGTCGAGCTCAAATATTTGCACATCCAGAACATTAGTGGTAGTGGATGCGCCCCGTCATTCATCGAGTAATCAATGGAAATACACTTACATTTGTGTCTCCTTTGTTCTTGTCTGATATACCCAAAGTGTGACCAAAACCAATATGAACTTGTGCTAATAGAGCCACGTAGATTAGCATTGATGGAACAAAAATTAGAAATTATATAATACCTGCAGGTATATAAAATATTTTTGATTCCTATTTATATACTCTTCTCAAAGCTTTATAAAGGTGTCAGTTATTTCATAGAAGCATCATTCAATTTTATAATATTTTTGCAAGATGCTACAAATCAATAATGCTACCTACCCACGTATTAACTTCCACTAAAATGTGTGTTTATTATGCGAGGCCACCTCCATAACGCTTATTAGTAGTGAAAGCCCGCTGAACTGAGTCGACGCCGCAGAGTCTGTATGACGCGCTTATTTCGGCGCCAGACATCTCTGTGACGTAAGTATATCTTACATGGCTAGGCTAGGCGAGGAAACATTAACATGAGGTAGTCGCCTCATAAAGCAGTTCTATAACTTTTAGGAGGAGTATACCCCAGTCTATTAACCAAAAGAGTTACGTAAAATTAATTGAATTCCCGATGTTGTTTTTGGAGCCGCGTTTGCCGTGGCGGTTTATGTAGTCGCCTGCAACGTAAGCAACGCTCGTTCGAATCCCAGCGGGACCCGTACCAATGAGTTTTGCTAAAAAACTTATGGACAAAGATTTCACACTACGGTGAAGAAATCGTGAGGAAACCTGCATGTGTCTGAGTAGTAATTCAAAGACGTCTGTATAGTGGCGATAGACTCACCATCTGTCACTTGATATTTGTAAAATAAATTCTTTGACCATCTATAACTCTCATAAAATTCTACCCCGTTTAATTAAGCCTTGATAAGTTTCATGGCTCACTGGCAAAAATAATTAATTTCTGGTATGTCCGGACTCATTTGAATGTACTGTAGGTAGAGTCTGTAATGCCAGTGTGTCCTTTGAAGTAGGATTAGAGAGACGTCGCCCTCCGCTGCGGCCGGCACACAAATTAAATCCGTGTCCTCGCTGAGGACTCTCATTATAACAATCTAGTTCGTAATGAGGACAGGTCACTCTGAGGGATGAATACCTTTTATCATTCTGACTTTTTGAGACTTAATTATACTTAATTGGCCGTGTTATTAAATATAACCGAATAATTATTATTTAATTCATGACTGTGTGGAGATTAATGTTAATTTTTTCCTGTAACTTTAAATTTGAAAGCGATTAACAACTGAAATGGATTTAAATGTATTAATTTTTGTATACAGATATTCTCTATGGAATTAATCGAAAAATTTGCCTCGCTAATGAAAATGTGATTAAATCACAGATTGCAAAGTCAAATATTGCGATCGGTCAAACGTATTAAGGCATATTCAATTGCTCTATCTTTTTATGAAAAGAACTCATCAACTCATTAACGCGACAAATTTTCAGTCTAGAATATAATGAACATTGAGATGTGCCAGACAGCTAATTATTTCTTAGTTATGGCATTGAAATGACAAACAGAAATATTATTTACGGCAGTGGTTTGGCTATAAGATTTATTTGCGGAGAGCGGCCCCTTGGCGCCGTCGGCCGGCGCCGCGCCGTCCCGTCGGCCAGACGCGGCGGCACCGATCTATCGATCCCCCGAGATGGCGATATTGTTGCCTTAACAACACACGGCTCGAAACCGCGACTAACCTGACAGGCATTAAGCGTATAAGCTTCTTCCTGAATCTGCTTTTCTATAAGCTATGTATTTATTTAAAATAGGTCGATTTTTTGACTTTATAAGTATTCAAGCTATCACAGTTAAGCGAAATAATTTCAAGTAGTTTCACTGCGATTCCTTACTCACAAAATATGCAATTTATATATACCTATATTTTCTGAATTATTTTAAGCCCTCCCAATTCATAATTCTACACATGATACGAATTCATCTAAAGTAACTATTTGAAAAGCGTCGGCTTTGTTTACAAGTCCGCGGCTAATTGGCCGTCTCCTCACCCACAACGGGACCACAAAAGCACATCCTCATTAAAATTTCATCCAAACGCTCGCAGGCAAATATTTTAGCTACCAATTTGTTGTGTAATGCGACACCCGCTGTCAATTTATGATCTTCGTATTATATATCAACCCATTAGACTGAAAGACTGCCTCGACGATCTAGTGGTCACATGGTTCATTAGCGGGTCGGTCAAAATTTTTTTATTTGGTTTTCCATCTGTAATTTCCACTAGCAACCCGGAGTCTGGATTAGTGCCAGTTAATGACAATAGGCTCGCCCCCTATTAGATGGACTTTAAACATAACTGACAAAATTTGAGGATACTAGAAGTATACCCCTGACAACCCAATACCGTGAGCATATATATGTTTGTATTAGAAGTAATTCTAAAATATTCATTTTGTATTGTACATGATGCAGAAAATTCATACGAAGTATGATAAGATCCGTACCATGAAGCAAACGTAATCTTAAAACCCTCATCGGCTACATCAGTTAAAAAGCTTGTAAGTATGTATGTGCCTATATTCGTTGTTACTTTTCGAGGAAATCAGTATGATATCAGGCCTAATTATATTTTATCACTTTCCTGTACACGTTTCCAGGATGTCGTCGAAAGAAGCGTGAAATGTATATTATTAGCTCTTAATTTATGTTAGTTTTCCTAGCAACGGATATAAGTAGTAATGAAAATGTACAATATTCTGATTATTTACTACTTTTACATTTGATGGGAATTTGAACCTTCAATATGAATAAAACTACCTTTTTTTGATTAGATGTACAAAAGAGACCTTTTAGATTTTCGAGGCAATGCGACTTGATTTTTGTATTTCAAGTCAAACTTGTTTTCATTATAGTTTACATTAAAGATGTATGCTAGAAGCTTAATGGAATTAAAATAAATAAAGATACAATGAGGCAGCGGCATCCGTTGTTCATTACATCAACCAAATGACACGATTTCTCTAATGACTCGTAATTCTTAGTTTTTGTGAGAAAGGGAAAAGGGCCGTGGTGGCCTTGGGGCTTCAGCAGTCGCCTGCTATGCAAGCGACGCAAGTTCGAATCCCAGCGGGGTCCGTACCAATGAGTTTTTCTAAAAACTTAAGTATAGTACTCATAATTTCGCACCACGTGCTTTACGGCGAAGGAAAACATCGTTAGGAAACCTGCATATGTCTGAGAAGTAATTCAAAGACGTATGTATAATGCGTGAGACGGCGATAGACTCATCTGTCACGTTGATACTTAATCAAACCTTACTTTCACCTTCGGTGAAAAGTGGGTGTTGTTATTACAACACCTCTGCCTACCCCTTCGGGAAAAACAGGCCTGAGTACATGTCTTAGTTTTTCCTACAAGGCAAACTAGTGTTTTTCCAACCCGATAACTACAGTTTATCAGTTCTTGCGACTACAGGGAAGGTCTACTCTGAGAAGGTAAAACATTTAAAAAAACATAACAATAACCTTTCTACAACACAAACAAATATTCAAAATAACTCAAATATATTACTTTACTTGTACCGAACTGCATTGAAACAAATATTCTCTCTCTGGCATTGTTTCATTTTCAATATCAGTTTTCCAAAGTAGAATAAAACAAAGTGAGCAATTAATTTAGGGGCGATGCAGGCCTCCGGCTGGACCAATCGAGTAATTGTCGCCAGCAATATTCAAATGGCGGAAACAATTAGACAGAGTGCTGTGTACGTATTTAGCTGTCTAGCCCCTTAATGCGTACGGATGGCAGATTAACACATTTAACACGGGATAAAATATTATATTACACCCCAAATATGTTCATAGCGTAAACTAAAGAAACGACGTATTTCTCGTATATTTACTACCTCCTAATCTCGCTAGAGAAAGTAAAGGTACTAGGAAGGGGTAAAAAAAAATTGTTATAATCCCACTTAAATTTAATTGATTTTACTAATTAAACGGTATTATAAAGTGAGCTATGACGCAATGAATGATAGCTCCCCCACTTGGACCATTTTAAATCTCTTTTGTGTACTGATGATAACGCTACAAAGCCTACTAATGTCTTTTAAGGACTTAGTGATTTAAACGGACTAAATAATGAACCAGCTACCCTTCCTCGCTGCGCAATTTATGAGCTTAAGTCTTTGAGGGTAGCTTACATGCGCTCTGTTCGCAAATGATAACATTATTTTGTAACTTGAAATATTATTCATATTGAGTAGTTTTCTGTTAGATGAGATATTTTGGTGACGTTATGAATAGTGTTAAGTAAGTGCATGATCGTTTGCCTTACTTTTTGAACAGGTGGTAGATTTTCGATGCTTATGAACATTTTCGAATAAAAACTGAAAAAAAATATTTTTTAACGATTTTACTTTTTGCGTAGGTCCGTAGCGTAAGTATATTATTAACTAGAATCTTTTTTTAAACTGTCACGGGTCAAAAAACCTAGTAGTAGAGAGCGCCAATACCCTATTGCCACACTGAGCACTAATCCAGACTCCGGGCTATTTACTGGGAAATTATATATGGAATAACATTTGCTTGACCCGGGGATGGAACGCAGGACCACGTGTTCAGGATACATATATATATAAGTTTCTAGATATTTACCGTCAAATTCATGAAACTTACAATGCTCTGAAAACCATTTGAAAATGAAAAAAATTGCACAGTTGTAATAATTTTCTAAAGCAATGCTATGAATGTGACGGTTACCTTTAAAACCTAATCAGTCAAATAAAGCAGAAGACAATATTTTTATTGTACTGATAAAACTAAATCGGTAAAGTTAAGAAGCTACGAGCCCGCCGCTGTAGGTTGGTACGGTTCGCATGACGACACAAATCCGGATGATGTCTGTTTGTTATCAGCGCTGAGCAGTCGACTGCGCCCAGGGCTGCTCCCGATGGCAAATAATCGCATTATTTATTGAATTTGCTCCATTTAGTACTTAATCCACAGTGTGGGACTAAATCCTTGTTTCCTCGTGAATATACCAAATACTCGGTTGCTCAATTTGACATACTCTTATGAACTCTCAAATAAATATCGATTAAGTACTGCATCAAAAACAATCCCTGTAAATAATATATCAAGTGCCGAGAAAATTACCTGTAATTTTAATCAACTTCCTCGCCCAACTAAAAGGTACATATATTGTAAAATATGAATTATTTGCTGTTTTGACTATTCATTTCTTTTCTTTCTTATACTACCTAAGGTGGCAAACAACTGTCTAGTCCGCCTTATGGTACGTGATGCTATGAACGTGACCAACATTAGAGAATTGCATACCTTATAAAAAATGGAATCACTGTGCCAACATAGTAAAAGATGAAAGAGTTCCACTACAGCTGGCATAACGTCTCACTTGTCCCCTCTACCCCAATGGACTACTGGCGACCTGTCTCACCACGGGATAAATTACTCAATAATATCTACATAAGAAATCAAACAGTTTTGCTCGGTGTCGGTGGAACCTCTTTATTTGTTCAGCAGATGGAAAATCTACACTAATATTATAAAGCTGCAGAGTTTGTTTGTTTGTTTTTTTGTTTGAACGCTCTAATCACAGGAACAACTGGTCCGATTTCAAAAATTCTTTCAGTGTTGGATAGTCCATTTATCGAGGTAGGCTGTAGGCTATATTTTATTTCCTTAAAAATTAGGGGTTCGTAAGTAAATTGCAATTTTGAAACCCAAAGTGTAAAATTGAAAACCTATATATATATATATATATATATATATATCTCTATAATCTTACTATCATAGTTTAGTCGCAATAACCGCTTTTATGTTCATAAATAATATTAAATCGTCTGAAGAACGAAACTACGTTAAATGTGTATCGTTATATTAATCCTTATCCAAATGAAGCATTATGTTATCAAGGGTATTTATGTAGAAGTAAAATGCTTTTTGTTTTATTCCAATCGGACATTTCGTTGAGAAATTATCACGAATATAAAAATGCAAAGAATTAATACTTAATAATGCGTTATTTGCTAAGTGCAAATGCAAGGTACAGAAAAACCAATTTTTAATTATTTGCTTAGTCTTTCCGTCTTTCTGTCCATCTGTCTGTCCGTATGTCTGTCTGTCTGTTTGTTCCGGGTAATCACTGAAACAGCTGGACCGAATTTAACGGGACTTTCATGGGCTGATAGCTAATGTTACAAGGAATAACTTAGACTAATTTTATTTATAAAAAAACATTTCGTGTTCCGCGGGATTAAAATTCAATCTATTCGGGTGAAACCGCAGGGCACAGCTAGTCTAATATATGTCTTCCTTAACCTCGGTAAAAGACGTAGGATAAATTGAGTCACTTAACAGCGGGTGAAGTGCGACTGAAAGCTAATTGGTATATTAATACTGTAGTTACAACAACAAGAAAACAATCTTATTATTGGAGGCCAAGACTCATTTAGTGTGGCTGCGCTATACCAGTAAGTAAGCAAGTAAGTTACAAAAAAAATAATTGATTTTGATCGTATATTCAACTATCACATAACTAAAATAATAAACTTAATATATTAGTCTCAAAGAAGACATCAATAAAAAATACTTTAGTATTCCACCCCTGCGTAGCAAACTGCTCGTTATGAAAAAGTCCGAGATTCCCGCCCTTGTGTTTCATTTCTATTGCAACACGTATTACCCGGCTGTCAATATTATCGGTGATCGACTCGCGGCTTCAGCTAAATTGCTTCGATGCCCCACAGATACCCCATTGTTTTTCTTCTTATTTTTTTTTTATCTGCTCTGGTAACACTGACTCTACGTAAGCGAACGTATATTCTGATGTTTATATAAACAAATCTTTTTTTTAAAGTTTTGTCGCAAAGAAAAGCGTTTTGAGAAGGACATTTAATCAATATCCGTGTCTGATTTCAAAATTATTTTGGTCAATGTTCACTTGTCCGATTTTAGGGTTCCGTACTCATAGGGTAAAACGGGACCCTGTTATGAAGTATCTGCTGTCCGCCCGTCTTTCTGTACGTCTTTCATCGGGCTCTTTCATCAGCCGTGATAGTTCGTAGATATCTAAGGGGGCTCCCATACTACAAGCGTAACTATTTGGCGGTTTTTTGGATAGTGGAACCCTTCATGTCCGTTTCGCACTTGTTTCATATTACGAAGATGGCAAATACGCTAAAACCTACCGCTGCTACTGCATCCTATGAACATTTAGAAAACCTTGTCACTCACGCACCGCCTACCTTTAAAGAATGGAATCCTTGCCTTCATGTCTACATCTATTTATTGCTGGCACAGCGACCGAACCGCAAGAACAAACCATCACTTTAAGCGGTATTTCTTTGATATTTTATGTATGAATCAATCGCACAGCTCCGAAAATAGAACGGTAGATGGCGTGCCTACTTGAAATATTATTGTATGCTGTTCAAAATAATTAAGTAAAATACAGTAGATTTAACTATTTGTTGAAAACTACTTTCTATTTATTTATTTATGGTTTTAAGTGAAGTGAAGTGAAGAACCTTTAAAAGTTAAGTTGTCAATAAAAAGTAATTCTTGTGGAAAGCAGCTGCTTTTTTCACTGCTCTCCCCGAATTCAGTTCAATTATAAGCTATCGTCTACACTATTGTAATTGTAGCTTAGGCTGAGCATAGTTGTAGTTTATATTAGTTCGCTTGTACTCAATAGATATGGTATTCAGACTACGGTCAGTACCAACGTCCTTTTAAATTCAAAATCAAATTATATTCAACAAACGGGTCTCTTAGAACACTCATGGACAATTTTTATAAAGACTAGCATATTTTTAGGTATTACCATTTTCAAATCAAAGCCTAATGATATGAGATGAAACGGAGAAAAAGTAAATGGGGTTGTTTTAATACAATTCCACTGAAGAGTAAGCAACCTATTGCCATGCTTGGCTATCAATGATGCAACATTAGTTTCACCGAGAGGAATATAGTAATGAAATCCTCATTAAATTATTTGCTTAGTACTCTATATTATGTAACCCTCAGAGATAGTGACAGACATATTTCCCGAAAATAAAGCTATGATGTCAAAGTAGGTCGGACAGCCTTTTGGGAAGCAGCGATGACTAACATTAGCTTCGTAATTATATTTGAAACATACACATAGAATTTATATTTTAAGGTATCACAGATTTTACAGATTCTAGTGTAAATTCACTATTTGTATATACAATTATTATCTACGCCTCGTGAATTACACGTGTAGGATTAACAATAAAATTTAATTCTCTAGTGGTTATTATTTATGATATTGCAAGATTTTCCATTAAAGCCTCGCTACTTTGGTCACAGCTTGATGTTTTAAAGCCCAAAGAGCGTGAGCATAAGCTCTTAAGCCTTCTTCGATAAATGAGCTAGCCAGCCAACATATAAATAATGTATCAATAATTCAAACCAGTAATTCTTGAGATTAGTGCATTCAAACAAACAAACAAACTCCTCATCTTTATAATATTACGTATAGATTATGTGTATTTCCACATCATACTTCTAAACTACGTTACGGATCTTGATATGTTTTTGACTAACATGAAGATGTTGAATTCCAATGGATTTCAAGCTATGAAAAACATATTGCACATTCATTAATGAGTAAACGTCTTGAAATACACTTAAAAATGTCGAAACTCGACAAGAAGCGGGGGCAGGTATCTAGTAAGATATAAAATAAAACAATGTACTTGTGATATATTCAAGTGTGAATACACTGATTAAAATATATTCAAAAGTAACTAAATAAATTAGTGCAACGTTAAATCAAAGCTACTGATAATATAAGTATTAAGGTGTATAGAAATTCACGTCATTTTAACTACATGTCCTTTAAACTGTATTCCTTTAATTAAATTTCTGGTGCTTCCCGACCGTTTTCCAAATTCGTTGATTAAATAATACCTATAATTCAACGCATCTAAAAACAACTTTGCTAAGTTTTGTAAATTCAAAGTACTGACTGACTTATATCTTTGCTTAGCCTAAACCGCTGACACTAGAGATACATGTTATTTGGAGTAGGTGAAATTTAGAGTAGTATGTTGTATTCTTTATAAGGTGTAAATATCTAATAAGGGTATTATATTTTCATAAGCGCTACACTTAAAAGGGCACATTCCTGTGAAAAGGGGGGTTGAATTCTCAGTAGAACTTTTTGATTCTTTAGGTCGAAAACCTCGTGGGCCTAGACGTGGGTGGGTGTAAATAAAGATATATTCGGTATTGGTTATGTGAGTATCAAATAAGGAACTTACTTGAACAGTAGGGGTTTGTTGGCGAACAGGCCTGAGGCCTTCTCCTTCGCGGCGTGAAGCCCCTGCATAGCCGCGGCCCGATGTCCCACATCAAACACCACACCACTTCACTAACACCTGCCAACAATTAAGACATTTCATTGCCTTTTCAATAAAATTTTAAATAATTCTAACAAAAAAAACTGCGCGCACAAAGAAAACTGGTACTTAATCCCATTCGGTGAAATGTGGGTGTTGTTGTTACAACACCTCTGCTTACCCTTTCGGGGACCCTTCTGGGATGGCGTGAGCATGTTTATTATTTTAATTTCTTTAACAAAGAAAAATGTTTCATTATTAACTAAAAATCTAATAGAAGCGTAACATGTCAACCGAGTTCGAATAGTAACTTCATGAAGTGTTATGTAACTTATATACTCTAAGATACGTACATTATGAGTGCACATTATGTAAAGTATTCGGATAAGACTTCAACCGCATATCCCAAGATCACATCTTTGATATTTTTCGTAGCAGATATTGACTAATAATATTTTAAACCAAAAATTATATAATATACTTACATGTTTCAGTTCCCAGGCGTAGCAGCTCCTAGCGTCTGTCGATCGTGTAGCTCCCCGCGCGCCGCTACGGCGTAGCGCTACGGCTGCGCGTAGCCCCGGTCGTCATTGGCCGCTATGGTTCCGGACGTAGACGTACATCGACCAATCCTAGGCTCTACTCTAAAAGGGGCGTGGTTTTACGGTTTTCAGAAATTTTCAGAAGGTTCCAAAATACATTCAGCAATCAATGTTTTCAAAGAAATTTGCAACCCACGCGCATACCGCGCTATCTATGCAGTTTTGTTTGCAATGGAATGTCGACTAAGCTTTGATGAATTCTTGTGATTTTTCTGACAAAAAGAACTTGCAGATTTTATTTCAGCCGCGTTTATTGTACCGTCGGTAACACTCGCATGAATAAGTATCTATTTCAATGTTGGAATAGAATATGTCAAGAATGTCAACTATAAAAAGTGATCAATCGACATTGCATTATGAATGATTTATGAGTTAAATTAAATATCTATACAGATAAATAAAATTGAAGTGTCTGTTTGTAATTCCAAAATAACAGCTTCTCACTAAAAAAAATATTTTTAAATGTTTTCTCTACCTGTCTGTCTGTTTGTTCCGGCTTATCTCCGAAACGACGGGACCGATTTGAACTAGACTTTCACTGGCGGATAGCTAATGTGACAAGGAGTAACTTGGACTACTTTGATTTTTTTAAAACCTTAGGGTTCTGTGGGTCTATCATGAAATTAAAATCTAAGCGGGTGACACCGCAGGGCACAGCTAGTTTTACCATATAAATTAGATCACATCTGAGTGATTTTTGATGCACAACTAAGGTGGCAAACATGCATACAGCCCACATGATTGTAAATGGGCCTCTTAGCCTATGTTCACTTGCAATACTAAGGGTATCACTCGCTCGTCTTTAAATAATTTTTCGCACCCTTCGTGCAGAGCTCCAATCGAAAATATTCTGCCATATTGGTTTGGGAAAAAGTCTAGCTCCCTTATTAAAAACAAAGACTAAAATTGTCCTTGGTTTAAAATTAGCTCCATTTCTAGATTTAAAAAGGGATGGACATACTTTGAGTCCGAGTTGAGTCTAGTCTTCGCTTAAACCATGTTTTGTATTAAGGGGGTAGAAGTTTATTTAAGCGCGTAATAGTAGCCCTTGTATCGCAAGGTGTGAGATGATTTTGGTTTTAATCTTCTTCTCCAGTGCCTCTCCAACTAGTGAAGGTTAAATTATCAACTGATGGAATTTATTTCTGTCTTGTGCGAGGCGGAACAATTGTCATACAGCGCTCGCAATTCCAGTCAGCTCCCTTTATTGTGGAGCCGTGATTTTTCTGCGGCCAACGGGCCTCTTTCCGGTTTTAGAATATCGGTGCGAATCAATCAAAGCGATTTTTTTTCTATATCTATAATCGCCCATGACAAGAAGTGCGGAGAACGGATGCAATGAAATCACTACACTGTCACGCACAGAAAGAGGCAAAACCTACCTTTGGACATCTGACACTTGCCGTCTTCAAACCGGCTTGTAAGCAAGATTTCCCCGAAATTACCCACGGCATATTTCTGAACCGAGACAAATGGCCCAAGCTCATAGCTGGATAGCCCCACCCAAATAGTAGTACTTATTTAGGGGGCCGGAATTGCGACTTATAAAGTTGCAGTCTTTTCCCCGAAAAGTACTGATTTATTAAACAAAACCAACATTTAATGCCAGCACGTCAATACAGCCTTTGATATTTCAAAATTAAAATCAAATAGTTTGTTCAGCAAAAAAGATGCTTGGGACACTCTTGAAAGTAATTTTTCAAAATATGCTAAATTAATGATTACCACATTTTGCAAATGAAAACCTGTCAGGTTCTCTTATCAGAGAATGCGTGGACTTCTCGTCTTGGCGGGGTTGCTGCTGTTGATTTTAGATACAACAGTCATTTGTGACTTTCCTAAAAAAACATTAGGGTTCCGCGGGCCACCCATGGCCATTAAATCTACGCGGGTAACCACGGGCACAGCTAGTATAAATAAACGAGCTGTGTCCTCCAGACATACCCGATGCACACAAAAACTTACAAATCAATCCAGCCATTTGGGAAGAGTTTGGTAACAAACACCGCGTCACGAAATCCCAAATAAATACTTGCATGCGTATACTAGCAGAACATGCAGTGTCCAGAAATAACTGCCATTCATCATATAATATTTGTGAACAAATAAATACAATACGTTATTATAATTCTTATGTCAACTGTATAAACTGTCGACATGATATTGGAAATAGTTTCATTTCGGGTATAGTAGATTAATTAATTAAGCGCAGTGTAAGTTAAATAAGGTATTTAAAATTTTCTTCAAAGTGATAGGTACCCGTAAATATTAAGCTGCACACCCGCGTGTTACTATAGAGAGAATTGCTAAACAGTTTCACAATTCTGAATACTTTATGAAACATTTTAGGTAATAAAGAAGGTATTGTTTAAATTGCTTAACAGACTCAAAAAAGGCTTAAAGTTCACTATCAAATAACGAGAAATGTCAGCGAATTCTCGTTCACAATCAGAGAATTAAGTGAGTAAGGGGGAGTACAAAACAATTGCTTGATCAGCGATCCAGCGTAATGCAGCGTCGCGTTTGATAGCGATATGGCGGGCTCACTTCATTTCACGGACAGCGGAGCTCGCAAATGAAGTTTCCCCGGTCCAACGAGCCCAGACTGGCGGATTTCGAACACCATTCAAACGTGGTTCGAAATGGATGTGGCAACACTTATCAAGTTTAAATAAAGTTTCAACACATCACCTTATCCATACATACATACAGATAAATAAATGTAGTGTCTGTGTGTAATACCAAATTAACAGCTTTTCACTCCATGTGTAAGGGATAATGACATTAAAACACCAATTTTTTTTTTTTCTCTGTATGTCCGTCGGTTTGTCTATCTGTCTGACTGCCCGTTTATTCCGGCTAATCTTTGAAAGAGCTGGACCGATTTTAACGGGACTTTCACTGGCAGGTGGCAAATGTTTCAAGGAGCTACTTCTGCGACATTTATTTGTTATAAAAGTTAGTTGCGAAATCTATACGAGTGAAACCGCGGGCACAGTATTCAAAAATTCATACAAATAAAAAATATAGTTATAGTAACCGGTATTCTAGTTCTGTAATAGTAACAATACATAAATGACAATGTGCATAGTAGAATAAATTTGCCGTAAATGTATCTTATACATCGATCCTTCACTAAAACTTTAGTACTAAACTTAATCTTGCTTAACTACTTAAAATAGAAACACCAGGCCGTCATGATATTATGATTTAAACAATTTCTGACATACAAAATTCACGTAAGTGCTTGTTATGGACCAGTAGGAACAGACAACCTGATACTGGATTATTGGTATTGTAGATTGTGTTATTGTATTTAAATGGAATATATAAAATCAGTCTATTCTTTAAAATAACAATAATTTATTAATGTATCTTCAAAACATAATAAGAGTTTTTTTTAAAAGCTTTTCATAATAACTTACGGGTTATGAAGCTAATAATAGTAAGCTTCGTAGCTCCATGTCATGATTCATATTGCTACGCTCACTGAATAATGCGTTTGAATCTGAATATCTGCCCATCAGACCGTTATAACTTTTTATATTCTATCTGACTTCTCAAAGTTAGTCGACTCCTCATAGGTATATTATAAGAGCAGGACATATTTTATGCTGTCAAATTGAACGAACTAATTTCAGAGAAAACCCGTTCGAAAATTAATTCAGAAAGAAATAACACTTCACAAAATTACTTACGAATTTTCGAAATGATATTTTTCGTCATACAAGGTAAACATTTTTTAAAATGAATGATTTGATCAATATTTTTGGTGTGATATTTTCATTATAATGAAGTTCTAAGATGGATGAATGTACTATTTACTGCTTATCCGCAACATCGTCATCATCTTCATCTCCCTGGCCTTCTCCCATACATTGTTGGGGTCGGCACTTGATTCAACCCGATGTAACTGATCACCTGATTTTTTTTATACGAAGCGATTGCCATCTATCCTTCGGAACCCCATTTAGGAGGAAAATCTGTGATCTGGGTTAAACCAGTTGTCAGATTATTTTTAGGCCTCCGACTAACCTGTAACGATTGCCAAAGATGTTAAATTGGCAACCGGAACCGACGGCTTAACGTGCTCTCCGAGGCACGGAGGGAACTCGGGCGGTCACCCATCCAACTACTGGCTAGGCGTATGGTTGCTTAACTTCGCTGATCAAATGATATGCGCAATAGCAACTGTGCCACGAGCTCCTCCGCAACATCGTCATGATGTTTCTTTAAGTACCCTTTATGCGGACATATGACCACCTCTTCCAAGGAAGGCCTTGGAGTCAAAGCTATCTATAACTATTTATGATTTCATCCAAAGCGACTACGCGGATCAGCAGTGAAAAGGTAACAGATAGAGCAACTTGCGCATTTTTTCTTTATTACTAGCGACCCGCCTTCGCTTCGCTTGGAGGAACGATTTTTAAACAAAACGTTAAAATTGAATGGAATATATTTATTATTTCAGTCATTACAAACCGTATCGAGATCCATAAAGTAGTTTCGAAGACCGATTTGTTCAAACAGACAAAATAATTAATTATTTAAACATACATGCATACGTATATATATTCCCCGAAGGGGTAGGCAGTGATGTTATTATAGCAAACATATATAAGCTGCTATCCATATGGATATATTGAGTTAAAATAATTGTTACAAGAGAGACTTTGACGAAAATCAAAAGAGAACAACACATTAGCGGCTTCACAGTAAGTTTAGCGGACAAACGACCCTCCCGAGAGATGATTAATGCATGCTTTTATAGCTTGAAACATCAAGTTAGGGTGGACTTTAATCTAGTTTAAAAAACATTATGGCTTCTAACCGTTACCGCTTGTAGGTCATATGTATAAAACTGTGTATAACGCCTTGTTGGTAGATAATACATCTACTAGATACAATAGACATTCATTTTATTCTATCCTGAATGAGCCCGCGGTTTCAGGCGCGTACAAATCTTATGGAATTATGAGAGTGCTTTTCCTTTCCGATTTAATTACCAAAAATCTCTTCACGTTATATCTATATCTATCTATACAAGTAAATAAAAGTCCGTTTGTAATTCGAAATTAACAGCTTTTCACTAAATGAATATGGAAGTATATACTGTGCCGAAAATAAATTTAAAACATCTCTTCTTTTCTTTTTCTCTTTCTGTCGGTCTGTCTATCTGTATGTCTGTTTGTGCCGGATAATCTCTGAAACGGCTGGGCCCATTAGGCTACTTTTATTTAGAAAACTTACTAGGGGTTCGCGAAATGAAGCAGGAAATTAATTCTACGCGAGTGAAACCGCGGGGCATAGATAGTTTTATAAATTAATATATAGTAAATATTAATAAATAGATAAACATTTAAATACGTTTGGTAATTAAATAATCGTCAAAAATTAAGGATTTACGTACAAAAAGATTCAAGAAAATTTCAAAAAAACGTAGGCTGCTTTATTTCTAAACCAATATCCAAATATAACACCTTCAAAAATGAAGGCCTATCTAACTGTTTTAGAGGTAACTTTTTTGTAATATTTCCATTTCGATTTTCTGTTCAGCCGTAATGTCAGGATCCAAATCAGCTAAAGTTTGCCTAAAACTATTTTATACACTTATTTTTCTTGGATTTGTGACAGTTGCTGAAACAGGTATTTAAACCTCAGATCTTTTCAGAAGATAATGACAAATGTGTTGAATTGAATCTAGATTCATTTTAAAAACAGTTCTCAAACAACTTCCTTGCTTGAAATAATTTAAAAAAAAATTAAGTCGAAATCGTAATTTCTATACAAAATATGATTTTGTCTCTTTGAATGCATCGTTTTATTTTTTAATTACTTTGCGGATCTTGATGGGCTTTTACTAACATGTAAACAATGAACTCCAATGGGTTCATAGCTAAATAAATCAAGTAGTCAAGAGTTCAGCGTTCAGCGTTTTGTATTAGTCTTGAAAATCATAACCCGAAATAAAGAGAGGGCTGGTCGCTAATTTATTTTAAACATTGTACTAGTTCATCATTTCAATTTTTATATAAGCGTTAATAACGACATATTCAATATCTTTTCAAGATACTCAAACGCATTTTTAAGAAAATAAAGCTTAATGAAGATATTTCAAATTGGGTTTATTTTATTGTTATAATGTCGTCTCAGATAAGCGGCAGTACGTGTCTCGTATCGATGCGAGGTATTTAAAGGCTAAGCAAAGTGGCGTACCGACGAGCACTTGTCGGTGATCGACCACTCGCCGATAGCTCGCTCAGCTCTTATCGCCTTTCATCGCCTACCACTCACCACTCACCACTTCACAGTAAGTACATCGGCGACACTCGCACAAAACAATGCATCGATAACTCTATACGACTGCAATATGCTATACGATTTCTACAAAAAATACATATACATAAGATTGATTGTTATGCAAAAGAAAATCTTATATTGAAAAATAAATTCATAGTGACGGTGTAGCTAAGTTTCTTAGCAGTGCTACGAAATTTGAGTAACATTTCCGTTCGTATAAGGTTTTATTCATCCCATTTTCACTCAGCTACTCAAAAATATAACTTTCATCCAAACTAAACCTCCGTCGCCCCGGGGACTTTCAATATGGCATAGTTTTTAAATGCTCAAGGTCTGAGAATAATTCGAAATTCTTTTTTTTTTTGCTAGTTATTAAAAAAGAATGAATGCCACATGTTAAAAATCTAATATTTTATCTGCTCAACATAATATGCATATCAAGTACTAATGACTCCATGAATAGAAACCTATCGATTGGAGGTAAATATCATCGAAAATCGCAATTTGGCGACACCTCACGTCACTATCAAGCGTACCTTTTCCAAACGATTGAACATCACCACCACCTGGGGGCGACCGCTGTCTCTTTCCCTCCCAAGCAAATACACCTCTCTGTATCCTTCTCTCACCCGCTATTTATGACTTATTAACTCCTCTAAGGTATCATGGCAACCTCTCCCACGCCGCTCCACCGATTTAATATAGAAAATTGTGAACTCAACCATGAATAACTTACAGTTTATTAAATTCTTCGGCCTCGTGTCGATCTCATTTGTGTAATGTATTTCATTAAGTAAGCTTCATTGGTCAGTACTGAATTAACAGCATCAAACTTGTTCATCATTAATAATGGTTCTGATGTTTTTATCTGCTAATATTAATTTACTAAAATTTGTATGTAGGGACTTAGGTTTAACATTCATTAGGTGGTTGTTTTGACACCAAATAATTTAACTGGTATTTTACCATAATGAGGAAGAGATATGTCAATTTTAGTTATAAAATAAGCGATATGGAATATTAAAATATAAAATCGCACATTTCGCAAAGTATAAATATTTATTTAAAATAAGGAATAGAACGTGATCTGCGGAAGAGAACAGTATTCTCGAGCGGCAGATTGCGATGTTTGCCAACCGATCGCTCCCCAGGGGCCGCTCTCAACCAGTTTCGCTCACAAAGCAATAAAATGTACCTGTAAGCCCTCCGATATTTATTGGCATCGCGAAACCATTCAGCGGGATATTAAATTTACATGGATGTGCTGGTAACTCGGTACAAACTAAAATGAACTCTGACTTGATTTATTATTTACGTGAGATTTTTATGAGAAGTTTATTAATACTATATTTTATAATTATTTATTTAAGTGTAAGAGGTATGCAGAGGTGTGCCAATTATCACCGAGGCTAGTTCCTCACTATACTAAACTTTTTAAATGTGTATCATAATATTAATTCTTATCCAAATTAAGCATTATGCTATCAAGGGTATTCATGTAGAAGTAAAATACTGTTTGTTTCATTCCAATAGGACATTGCGTTGAGAAATTATCACGAGTATAAAAACGCAAAGAATTGGTACCTAATAATTGTTGGGCTAAACCCAGCTTAGCGTTTAAATATATGTAAATAATAGTTTATTATTTATGGTTTATATTTTACTCTTTTAATGCACTCTTTTGTTTTACTTCTTCTCGTGTCACTTATAAAATACAGTCGTATTCAAAGTTATATTTGCGTTTACTTTCCTAATAAAAGGTTATGGGCCCAGGGTGCCTTCTGTGCTCTGCGGATTAATTAGTTTAATGTTTAGCATTGCAAATTTTTATATTTCCGTGATCCCAAATTTTCAATCAAATTTTTCGTAAACCAACTCCAGTCACGATGGCCGACTCTACGCGTGTTTCATTCAAAACATTATGCGGAGTCGAAGACTACGCCTCCTGGAAATTTCTAACGAGAATGTTACTCATCCACGGGGATTTGTGGGATGCAGTGGAGGAAAAATGGGGACCGCAAAATAAAATACAAAGAAAGGCGTAGGCACAAATACGTCTATTGTAGAGCCGACAGTTCTAACCCACCTTAGGAGCGCGAAAACAGCTCGTTAAGCGTGGGATAATGTAGAAAAAGTTTACGAAGGAAAGGGGCTGAGTAGACGTCTCAGCTTATTACGTACTCTTTTTGCTGTCCAACTGAGATCATTCCCAGATATGCAGTCATATATTTAAAAAATTACCGATATTGGCCAGCAACTAGACGGGATTGGCACAGGGCTCGAAGACGATTTCCTCGCTGTTGTAATGCTGAGTGGACTGTCAAACGACTACGACCCGCTCATTATGACCCTGGATAACTCATCAGAAAAACGAACTACTGAGGTTGTGACATCCAGGTTAACGCAGGAATATCAGCGCCGGCTCGAGAAGGAGCAGACAGACACTGCTTTAGTTGTGAAGAATACAACGAAGCGACCACAAAAATAGTACGAGTAATTCACTCCAAGTTACACATTCACACACGCACACACACGCAAACACACACACTCACACACTCATACAATCACACACATAATGGTAATTTTGTAGATATGTAACTACTAGCGATCCTGTTCTGAACTCACTCTGTACTTCAATCTCAATTTAAGCAAATAATTTCCATAAAATGTAAATCCGACATTGGCTCGAAGATACACGCCATAATATATGTTTATGTTAAATATTAAGAGCTGTGGATTTTGTGAAATAAAATAAAATAAAATAAAATAAAACAAAAGCAAGAATGCTTTGTTTTGTGCACTATCGGTGAATAACGAGAGTAACGTGTGGTATGTCGACTCGGGAGCTATGAACCACATGTGCAACAACAAAAATATTATGTTGAAGTACGCATGTGGAGTTTCTGTCAGTGTCAAAGTAGCAAACGGAGAAAAACTTACATCATTGGGCAAAGGCATCGTGAAAATACCCTTGCAAAACACATTAAGAACTATAAGTGGAGTGTTATATGTACTTCAATTGACTGTAAATGTATTATCAGTTAGTGCTATGACTAGCAAAGGTTTTAATGTAACATTTCAATGTATTATTAGTTGCTATGCTTTGTTGGGCAGGTGTTGGGCTAAATCCAGCATAGAGTTTAAATATATGTAAATAATAGTTTATTATTTATGGTTTATATTTTACTCTTTTACTGTACTCTTTTGTTTTACTTCTTCTCGTGTCACTTATAAAATACAGTCGTATTCAAAGTTATATTTGCGTTTACTTTCCTAATCTAACAATAATGAGTTATTTGTCAAATAGTAATCTCTGAAACGGCTAGACCGATTTTAACGGGACTTTCACTGGCAGATAGCTAATGTTACAAGGAGTAAAATGAAAAATTTATTTATAAAGAAAATTTAGGGTTCCGCGGTAATTCAAATTAAATCTACGCGGGTGAAACTGCAGGGCACAGCTAGTTTACTTATAAACATGCTTAAAAATATCGTGAGTGATGGATGTAGTTAAAGTTCCCTCAAAAATTCTACTAAAATTGTTACGTAAGACCTTTCCAGGAGGATCCACCAAGAGCCAAGAGGCAGGCAGAGATGAATCAACATCCACTATTCAGCGAGCTTTTACCCACTTACTTTTAATTTATGTATACACTAGCTTTGCCCCGCGGGTTTTCACCCGCGTAGAGCCAATTTCATGGATGTCCCGCGGAACCTCGTGCGTTTTGTAAAAGCATAGTTACTCCTTGTAACATAAGCCATCTGCTGTGAAAGTCTCTTTGAATTCGTCCAGCCGTTTCGGATATTACCCGGAACAAACAGACAGACAGACAGAGAAAAAAATAAAAAATTGATTTTTAATTATCACTACCGTATATACTGATAACTGTAAAGCTGTTATTTTGGATACTTCAATTTTTTTTATCAGTATAGATTATTAAATACATGAATACATGTACACATATCATATCAGATTCTCATATTATCCAGGCATATTTCAACAAAGTCAAATGATACATGGCATAAGTGGAATATAAAGCCACAGTACATAGGGACCGCAATGAATATATATATATATATATATTTATATGGTAATGAGATTTCAGGTGAGGCGGGCGGGCGGCGCCCTGGCCGGCCCCGCCCCAGCAACCATTGTTCGTAACCCAGCCGAAATTGAATAAATTAACCGTTAATTTAATAACTCTATTAGCGTTTGCTTCCAAACAACTTTTGACGTATAATAGTTGAAATGTTTTCAGGGGCTCGCTTATTGAATTAGCTCCCGTGATACTCGGAGGGGACACAAAAAGCTTTCCATATTGATTAATATCAAGATCACAATAGATTGTCATCGATGTTCAACTTGATAAAGCTTTTTATTACATTGTGTATCATGGTACAGTAATTTCATTACATTATTGTTAATTACTAGTATTAATAGGTTTAGTTTAAAATATAATTATTGATAGAAGTTAGAAATAAATTTATTTTTACGATTATAATTTAATAAGCCTAGTAGTGCCTCTCATGTTTTGCTGTGCCCTAACAGGGCTTATGTTAGCTTGCTAAGGTTATCATTATAATTAAGATTATTTGTATATTAATGTAACTAACATAAACGCAATAAATAAATAAATAAAACAATACATTTAAATTCAGTTAAGTAAGCTCTGATGCTGTTTTATAAGAAGAACATTGTTGTTTTTGGTCTGATTTACGAATACACTTATTTTGTTTGTTTACGGAGAGTTTTTATTATGAAAAACTTATTTTATATGTTAACTTAATATATCAAATAAATAATTAATTGATTAAAATTAATTAATAAAAAAACTAAAATAAATATATATAAGGGAGTAAGTGAAATAATAAGAAAAATTCATTCACGCTTGTATTGAAAATGAAAATGTTTTGATTCTATATCTATATTATATATCTAAAGTATTATTTTATTCTGTAAAAACTTTAGTCTTATATATATATTTATACTATTATTTTATATTTTATACTTTTTATTATATTTTAAAGCAAAGTTACGTTCTTCCTTTAATCTAATATTGAAACATAATTAAAACATAAGTAACCCTTAGAACTATAAATATAATTCAGAGTACACTCACCTGTTGAAAATGATTGAAGTGCAGACAAAATTCTTCTTAACTACGTACTTGACTAATTTAATATCGAACACTATTTACTTAAATTTTCCTTATAAGATTTTAAAACTAGATATGTTATAATTAGTTTGATATGTGTTTTGTATTGATATTCTTTAGAGTGGTTGTTGCATCGGATACAATTTTACTCTAATTCAATACGTAACATTGCGAGTTTGTTCATATGTTTGAATGACATGTAGTTAGGAGTCAATCCGGGGGGCATCACTCTTAAGGAGTCCTCACGGTTCACAGAAGTTAGTTTATTTGTTTTGGTGTACAGACCCAGGTAGGGTACACCCTTAAGAGTGATGCGCCCCCGTCAGGCGCGCCACGTGACTGCCGGCTCGGAGGCTCCGTGTTTACATCCAACCCTCACCTCCCCTCTGCACCCTCCCTCGCCCACACCACCCGCACACAATCTATCCCCACTTGGCTATTATATGACGTTTTTATACCATGTTTGCCTTGCAGAGCCTTCTGAATATGCGGATATGTGTATATTATTATATGAGGTAATTAAGTACGTCAAAAACCAACAAAATCTTTAATGTAGCATACCTTTAAAAAGTATGTAAGTAAATGCCAATACAAAGCAATAGGAGTTAATTGGAAAGTCTGTATAAAATTCAAATAAGTAAAATCGTATCACCTAATCTATACATTTTACATACAGATGAATAAAATTAAAGTATCTGTTTGTAATTTCAAAATAACAGCTTTTCACTAAATGTATATGATAGTATACTAGCTACTGACACTATTAAAACCAAGTTTTATAATTTTTCTCTGTCTCTGTCCGTCTGTCCGTCTGTCTGTCTATCCGTCTGTCTGTCTGTTTGTTCCGGGTAATCTCTGAAACGGCTTGGCCGATTTTAACGGGACTTTCACTGGCAGGTAGCTAATGTTCCAAGGAGTAACTTAAGCTAATAAAATATTAGGGTTCCGCGACATGACGCATGAAACTAAATCTACGCGGGTGAAACCGCGGGGCACAGCAAGTGTTTGAATAAACTACGAAAGTGGTAATAAAATTATCGTATATCGCAGGACATCGACATGGCGGAAAAAACAAGTTATTAATTAAAAAAAACTATCCCTGGAATAAATATCTCATTCCTAACTACCCAAGCCAAAATAATGATGTGAAAATCGGGTAGACCCAACAAGGCACTACTAACGTAAGGTCATACTTGTACATGTAATATAGTAGTACATACTTGGGCTATAGTAGTAAGTCTTGGGCTGTTAGTTTCGCGAAATAAAGTCTAAGCGGGTGAAACTGCGGGGCACAGCTAGTTTAATATTAGGCTAATTAAACTAACTGAAATGTAATAAATGGCATCCAGTTAACTAAACGAGAACAGTCACCGACAAACCTCCCATTCGGCGAGACTTTATATAGCGTGAAAACTACGATAAGAAGATTAGCGTCATAAAAATAGAATTTTCACCGTCGAGGGCTATAGAGTAGTTACTGGAGTCGCAAAATTCAATTTATCAGTGATATTATGTCGTCATACTATGCTATCATCTCCCTGGCCTTATCCCATGTATTTGGGGTCAGCACTTGATTCAACCCGATGTGGCTGATCACCTGATTTTTATACGAAGCGACTGCCATCTGACCTTCGTAACCCTTTTTTCGAGGAAAATCGGCAATCTGGGTTAAACCAATTGTCAGACTTTCTTAGGCCTCTGACTGACCTGTAACGATTGCCAAAGATGTTAAATTGGCAACCGGGACCGACGGCTTAACGTGCTCTCCGAGGCACGGAGGGAACTCGGGCGGTCACCCATCCAACTACTGGCTAGGCGTATGGTTGCTTAACTTTGCTGATCGCATCATATGCGCAATAGCAACAGTGCCACGAGCCCCTCATACTATGCTATATTAGTACATTATTTTGTAAGAATAAATATATTTGAATTTGGTCAGTGTTTCTGTTATGCAACAACGCTCTGTCTTTTATATAATTAATGGTCCAGGGAATCGGGTTACATTTATTACTGAAAAATTGTGACTTCGTAAACAATATATCAGGAATTTCAGGGGTGCGTTCTTAGGTAGGCCCTTCAGACATTTGTAAGGAAACATAGAGCTTTATCCGACGCACAGGTAGTATCACGTAAGAGAATTTGGATGATTTGAATGCTTTTGACACGAAAGGATGAGTAAAAGGCGATTAATGGATGAAATGAATAGAGCGAATGTGGGAAGAAGTATCGGTAGAGGGCGCCCAAGGAAGAACTGTTATGACATAATCAATAATTTAACTAATAAAACCAATACTTTTCAAATTCGGAGCACAGCATTTGAGCATTTTCAAACACGGAGACACTTCCTTCGGTTATAAGTATATAACCGAAGGAAGTGAATGAAGACATGAATGAATGTCGACGAAGCGACAAAAAATATCGAAGGATTTGGCAAACATTAGTCAGTGCCTTCTATAACCTGCAAAATTGTATTTGTACAAAACAAATTATTAGCATGTTAAAAAAATTGCTGTTTTTTAAAATACCTATAAAAACAAAAATTTTATTGCACGTGTGTATTCAAGCATATACTTGGATCTGCAGCAGTTAGCTGTTAACAAAAATAATGATGGAAGTAATGATAACCGCAGCTTAACAATGTAGTTAATGGACTTTTGCCATCAAATACTTTGTACTGTGCTGTAATTAGTCACGCAATATCAGGTGTCCCCGATTTAAATGAATATGAAAATACCAGGAGATAATACATTTTTAAAAACAAAATATTGCTTCTTTGTTGAAATACGTAGAAAAACATAATTCCTTATAAACCTAAAAGAATGTGTCAAGGGGTGAAAAAATGTTTTGAATAGTTGTTGCACAAAAAAACCGGTATTTGATTCCGAAGAAATTCTAATATTACATTACATAAACTAGCGGCGGTGCATTACATATTAAGCAGTGTGCACAATTTTTATTATAAGTACTAAAGACACTGCCTCGCGAAAGAGTGCCAAGGAGACTGGCAGTGTTGCGTTGTTGGATAGCAATCATTATTCGATTTACTGAAACAAAATCATGGTAGAGGCATTTTCGAGGGATTTTATAGATTCGAAGGTTACTTTGTGAGAAGTTTCATACTATTTTTCTTTCAAAATAAGGCTGCTATTATAAAAAAGGATTATTATTAATGACGCCAAGAGATTTACATGTAGATATGAGGGGGTTTTCATTTAAACTGTGCCGACTGGTTTTTCCCCCTCAGGTTTAACAATAAAAGCTATTCCTAAGTTATTCCTTGTACCATCATCTGCCAATCCCGTTAAAATAGGTCTGGCAGCAGATTTCTTTTTAAATTGATTTCTAATGTAAGCACCATATCTTTTTTCGTATGAATTTAGGTATAATCTGTAATTTGGAATTACAAACAGATACTTCAGTTTTATTTCTCTGTACAGTAGATAAATAGATGTAAGTGATTATTTGGACACTCACATTTTAGGACAGCTTAACATGAAAGCATAAAATTATTAACACAATACTTTTCAAACATTTGTTTACTGTTAGCATTTAGATTGCAGTCCCTATTTTTACCAAATGAAAAAAAACTCAGCATTTTAGTAATGAGATTTCCGCATCCCTGTTCGATTTGATTAAAACCTCAAATACATTACGTAGCAGTCCACAACCCTTTTTTCCGTCCTGCGTCCCGCTGCGTCGTAAAATATTAATCTGCTCTTTGGTAACATTACTGTTTTAGTCCCACAACAAATCCTTACTAATCTATACTAATATATAAAGAGGAAAGATTTGTTTGTTTGTGTTGAATAGACTTCGGCACAACTAGACCGATCTTGAAAATTATTTCAACAATTAATAGTTACATTATCAGCGAGTAACATATGTATATTTTATCCCCGTACTTTAATGGGAACTACGCGGGTGAAGCCGCGTGACGTCCGCTAGTATCTGGTAAAGTGAAAGAGAGTTTTTATACGGTTTTCCCTCTTGTACGCAGAATCTTATCAATGGACATACGCTTTTCTACAAAAAATTACGTAGATAAAGAACATTGAAAAAATATCTGTCACCATCATCATCTCCCTGGCCTAATCCCACACATCGTTGGGGTCGGCACTTGATTCATCCCGATGTGGCTCATCAACAGATTTTTATGCAAAGCTAATGCCACCTGACCGCAAACCGTAGCCCCTTTTACGAAGAAAATCAATGAAAAAATATCTTTATTTAAAAAAAATTGAGGAAACCATAGAGCTATATTCTGCACTAAAGATACAGACTAGTCTATCGCCGTTTTTCCTTCTAATCTATATATCTATCTTAATTGAGTGTTTGTTTGTAATTCCAAAATAACAGCTTTTCACTAAATGCATATGAAAGTATATATGGTGCTGATATCACAGGCCGATAGCTAATGTTACAAGGAGTAACTTAGGCTACTTTTATTTTAAAAACATTTGGGTCCCGTGGGTCACCCATGAAAATAACACTATGCGGGAAAAACCGCGGGGCACTGTCAGTATAATTATAATATCCTTCAAATTTCCATTTTTTTGAACCCACACATTTTACGTTTACATTTTATTAAACGAACCTTTGTAAAGTTCTGTGTTTTGTTACACTTTCTGTTTATTGTAACTAAAACTGTATACTTGATTCTTATTAACTATTAAAAAAAAAAAAAATTTTGATCTTATATTTGTTTCTGCCAGATTGACTCAGTAACTACAGGAACGAATTTGAAAATTCTAACACTAATGGAATGTTACATTATCACTGTATAACAAAGGCTGTATCGTTTATCGATTTAAATTGGGGATTACTAATATCACGCAGGCGAAGACACTGTCAGAAGTCAGAAGCTAGAGATATTTTGAAATAAATAATCCACCCAAGTGGCTCGTTAACGTTGCATCGTGCAAGCATGAGGCATATTACATTCACTTGAAAGTGGGCCAATTAGAGCAGATTACCAACTAAGCGGCTTACCTCCAGACTATAAGCTTCAGGTAAACAGCGTCTCGATATTTTCTGTTTATATATTTGTCTGTCGAAATATTTCAATGACTCCTAATTGCCGCTATTGATTAAGTATTATTGACATCCCCTACCCCTTAATTGTACCAACGCAATAGGGGGCTCAATTATAATAATTATGTCATATACTTTTCCCCAAAAAATAACATTTTATTAGATGGTAACGAAGTATTCAGCCCGCCTAGTTAAGTGGTTAATATGGTCCTCTAACGCTCATACCTCCTTGGAAATAAATGGCTCGTCAAAAGAAATAAGAAGAGCTTTTAAAATAATGTTTCAGTATAAGGTTCCTGTGGGAAACCACGTATGCCATGGTCACATGACATGACACTCTCGAAGACACAGAGGGCACCTTTCCACACTCAATAATTCCTCATCAGTAGATCTAGAGACCCCATTGAATTCGAACTAAAACTAAAAATACATTTGAATGATTTGTTTGCCATCTAAGACATAATTCAATAGATACGTTTTCTTAAGAAATATCGCATACAATTACACTTCTGCAGTAATGATGCGGTGAGTGACGTCTTAAAGATTAAACTCAATGTGAAAAGAGAGTTAGAAAACCCTCTTTTCCTCTGGCTTCACACAACGGCACATAGTTTTTTATTGTTCTCATAAGGTAATTGGAATAGCTCCTTGATTGAAATTTAAATACAAAACCCTCCTATCATCAGATCATCAAATGAGACGGGATTGGTTTCAAAAGACTTAATACTGATATTAATTTTCCTTTACAAATACTCATAAAAGCAGCTGCACTTATTGGGAGTTATTATTTGTATAACTTGACGACTCGCACGGGATGCACAAACAGCCTGCGGACAAAAAATATTATTACGATCCTGTATTCATCACCATGGAGCATTGAGATCGGATGAATGGTATCGGAAAATAATCTCAGTAGGGTTCAGTAGAAAAATACTGGGGGGTGACGGGTGCGGGGGCGTAACAACGGCCTCGTTACGCCAGTTCCGGCGGATGTCGGCCCGTGATGCATTGTCGTCGCCGGCGAGGGTGGACACCGATGTTTTATTTTCATCATAAACATTAATAAGTTCATTCGATCGTATCTTATTTATTGCCACGAACTCGTAACAAATGACTAGAGATATGAATGGTTGCAATGTCTATATTTATTAGATTATGATTTGTATGCTAGGCATACTTCAAATTATGTATAGTGCGAAATTCACCTTATTCTTCACCTACTTAAATACTCCAATGTACTCGTATGTATAAATACAACATCAATATTTAAAAAATTGCTGACTAAATATATTAATCCACGCAAGTAAAGAAACTAGTATATTTTTACTGCGCCGTAATTATGTCATCGTAAAATAATTACCGTTAGCGAAACATCCAGCTGACAGAGTATGGGAAAGTAATAACTGGGATGCGGAGGTGTCTTTTCGTCCATCCCCCGGGAAATCACGGTAATCCGCGCCGTCGACAGCGCCGCTAAAGCTCTGTCGAACTAGTAGGGATGAGCGGCACGCTAAGCCGTTTGTCGATGCCGTAGGAAAACACTATCGTAGTTAAGTATTAATTGAGTTACCTCAAACAAAGTGAAAGTAATGTAACAGTTTAGTTTTTTACTTTTTTCTCCTAAAGAAAATATCAAGTCGACTTTCATCTTTTGTCTCTAACTATCTACCTATTATGTAAAAATAAACCTACTTAATCAAATGCAAGTGTATCCAAAACGCAATAATTATGAAATTGTACTTAAAGAACCTGTGGGCTAAAAAAAATCAGTAATGCAAAAAATAAACAAAGTTAGCATCAATTAATGATTACTAAAGCGGTCAATTTGGTAGTGATGAAATTATTTAGTTTCGATAAAACCTAAAATTATCGACAGCAGCACTGGGCAAACCACGCGCTAAATCCAGAGATCGTTGTGAATGGGCGCTGATGAATCATGCCCGTTCACGTGGAACGATGTACAACACATTACACGCCGCGTTATCATCCCACGGCATTACACTGCTTTAAAGGGAGATTATACCCACAAAGCAGAGACATTATTGAAAAATATTTTTACGGAAAAATATGAATTCTCTGCAAATCCCCATAACCAAGCTGCATTCGCTTTTAAAGTTATATAAATACTTATCATAATGTCTTTTTTATAAATTAACACATTGATTTGATTGAATTGAAGCGTTCGTTAGCAATCCCAGAAACAACTTTTCATTAAATGCATAATTATGAAAGTAGGTACTTACTTACATACGACAACCACAAAAAAACCATTTCTAGAATTTTTCTCCGTCCGTCTGTTTGTTCCGGCTACTCTCCGAAACCTGAACTGGACCGATTTAAACGGGACTTTCACTGGCTGATAGCTAACGTTACAAGGAGTAACTTAGGCCACATTTATTAAAAAAAACATTAGGGTTCCGCGGGTTACTTATTCATTCACTACAATATTTTAGTTTTCACAAAATATTGCAACCATCTCTTCTTCCAAAATTACAGCGAATAAAATCCTTGACTAAAATAATTAAAATCTAGCATGTCATCAACATGTCAACGTCAGTCGAGGCTGTAAGATGCATCGGATAACGAGGGTTCCGTCTCGTCTAATCACCCAGACGACAATTACGAGTGGAGCCGACGCAGCAGACTCATAAGTCTTCATTACAACCGTCATAGTTGCTCCACAAAACTTCGATGAGATCGTGAACGGGATTAAGTTAATCCTTATCGTAAAGCTTTTCATGGTTTATTTATAAAGTTGTTGGACAAATGGCAAGTATATTTTGTAGCTATTATTTAATTTATTTTATTTTAGTCATTACAGTTTAATGATGACGTGAGAGAGGTAACTTTGGTAGAATGTCCCGTATGTCCTCGAAAACGGTAGTACGTTTTTGAAATATTGGTATTTTTATAAATTGGGTTACTACATTTATTTTCTACCACAAAGCTAGCAAACATGCGTGTAATCCTCCTGATGGTAATCGGCTACTACATTCTCTAAATGTGACCAACTAGAGTGCCACTCGCGCATTGCCGACCTAATACAGAAGGGAATCACTCTGCTTACATAGTAAAAGACAAAAAGCTGCCTGTACACCACCTCTACTTCTACCCATGGAGCACTGGCAACCTTATCCAAGGAAGTAACACACTAATACTTCAAGGTATTTATATGGCTACGATCTTCTGTAAGGAGATTCATTCCCCAGATGGGCTGAGTTTCGAACAGGAGAACCCGTTAAAACCTCTCTTAAATTTAATAGGTTGCTATTTGTTCAACCACCAAATGGACCCAAAGGACGGCTATACGAAGGTAGAAATAAAGCCTCTAAAGTCGGTATCATAAACTCGTTAAGTATAAAAGCAAAGTTAAAATCTAATAGATCACAGTCAACAAATTAGAGAGTTCTCATTAACGGTGACGATGCTTAGGGGACGTCCGACAGTGAGATAACGTTACCTATTATAATTATAGACTTTCCATCAACACTTGGAAACTCACTCACATTGATTTTAAAGATTATTTCTCAGTAGAGTAACATAAAAAAAAATATTTGACATTTTATATTGGAAGTAAATTCCTTCTTCATAAGTAGGCTTACAAATATGTGTCTTATACAATTTGTCACTATTGTGAATATTTTTTGTGTGTAAAACAAATTAGATATTGTATGATGATTATGCGATTTATTTTGTTTCGATGAAATGTACGTGATGCCTGGCTGAGTTTCTTGCCGGGTGTTTCTGGAAAGCTAGTTTCCCAACCGGCGGTAAATTCTCGGCGTCTATAAGTGCCTTAACAGGGCCTAAACTGAATAAAAATTTATTATTTTCATTTTCATACGCAGAGGTGTTACAATAACCGCTTTCCATCGTAGGTGATTAAGTGCTAAAGTGCCCGGTGGTGAATCTCAGGCACTATACGTACGTCTTTGAATTATCAAAGTGTGTCGTAATATAGTGCTATTACTTATTAAATGTGATATTTCTTACAAGTCATTCTGATTTTAGGGCTATTTCAAACTGTAGATGAAAAACCATCCATTGATTTGAAAAGTGCAATTACCAGTGTTGAAACATTTAGGGTGTATATCGTAAGCTGAAGCGTACACAGTACACACATCGGCATTCGTTGTGCGTGGCCATCATTATCATATTGGGCTCGTGGAGTGTACGAGTGGGAGATACGGCCTCGAGGCCCAACGATATTGCTGTTTGCACTCCGCTAATATTTGCACGACCAACCTCCCTACTTACTGGAGTTAAATCAATATTTAAATAATTTCAAAGTTTGATTAATTCGCAGAGATATTGTTTACAATGATGTCTTCGGGTTCAGATTAACATTGTAATATTGTATCTGAGTGTGTTTAAGAATTTTTATTCAAAAGTTCGTTGCTAATAACAATAGCTGACTTTATTAAATCAGCAAATTTCATATTTTAATTTATTTTGGAATTTAATATTTTGTTCGTATACTTTCCTTTCGATCGATTGACTCATCACATTCTGAATTTTAATCGATGCAAAAGTTAAAACTCATATAAAAAGAGTCTCCGTAAAGTTTTTTGTAAGTGTCGTCAAATCTGCGTTTCGAAGTACTGAACTTTTCTGTATCATATCAAAATACACAATAGCGTAACCCATATCTACACTTATTTTATTTATATAATTTGGTACCTACGAACGAATTTTAAATGTAGGTTTGTTTGCTGCTGGCTCTGTATCTTAAATTATCATAATCAAACAGCCAGTGCTGAGTAAGCGGTAATAGGAGGGACTCTATGCATATCAATTAGATCGGTGTATAAACGCGACGATGCGCTAGGAGTGAGTTGGCTCCTAAACTGTGGCCATTAACCGGTTTGAGGGCTTGAATGTTTTATGTGTCCCGGTGTCGCCGGCTCCCGGGGGAAGGGTACATACAAAACTCTACTAGCACTTAATTAAGGGAAGGGAATAGGTTTTAATTAATATTACGCGGTGATTCTCCCGGCTTCTATGTATAGCTAAATTGAAAAGCCCCATTGTAGCGGTGGCGTAAAACATGTTCTTGTTTTTTTTAAATATTGATAATTTTCTTTCCTTCTTGATATAAAGTACATTTTCGGTAAAATGTATAAAAAAATAACCTGCATCTTGGGAATCGAACATCATAGACCAAAATCTCTTTAGCTCAGGTTTTCTTGGTACAGTTTTACAGGTATATTTCATTAATTTTATCTTCAAGCTTCTATTCGGGGTTCTAAGGGTTCGGGGTTGCGTAGGCAATGGCTTTTCACTAAAGATAAAAAGGTAGTAAGTCTAATGCGGCTCTCATGCCCTAATATAGATTGAGGTACTTTAAAAATATATGTATCTATCTTAATACATGTCGATAAAGAACAGTGTAACTAACTCATTTAAAAGACTTCCTTAACTTTGAATATGGGAAGACAAAGAAAAGGGGGAATATTCTTTTAAGAATTTAAATAAATTTCCACTAAAGAGGGTGAGAGCAAGATCCCGTTACAAAAAGGAAAACGGGCGCTAATAAAAATGCCAATGTAAAAAACGCGCAATTTTAAACCAGTGTCAAATGGATATAAATCCCTGTATTTAAATACAGTTCGAGACAACGTGAGCGGGTTACTTTGGTATTAAAATTAACTGAGAGGCACGAATTAGGGGTTAAGAGATTTGTATTTGGTAAACAATCTAGTTTAGCTATCAAATATTCCAATTTTGGTATGATTGCGCGGAGATAAGTTCAGTATTTCACACAGTACCTGCTCAACCTACTGACTAATCGTTAGAGGTTCTACCAATTATTTTCCCAGTAGTAGTAAAACCCTGAATAATAAAAAAATGTACGACATATTTTAGCGTTTTTCCTTTTACAAACTCATCAGAATTATAAAACAAACTTCTGACTAACGAGGCAGAAGGTTAAAATTATATATTTACACTAGCTGTGCCCCGCGGTTTCACCCGCGTAGATTTAGTTTCTTCCTTATTGTCACGGAACCCTAATATTTTTTATAAATAAAAGTAGCCTAAGTTACTCCTTGAAACATCAGCTACCTACCAGTGAAAGTCCCGTTAAAATCCGTCCAGCCGTTACAGAGATTACCCGGAACAAACAGACAGACAGACAGACAGACAGACCGACAGACAGAGAAAAATTTTAAAACTTGGTTTTTTAGTGTCAGTAGCGTGTATACTTTCATATGCATTTAGTGAAAAGCTGTTATTTTGGAATTACAAACAGACACTTCAATTGTATTTATCTGTATAGATTTGCCTTCATGTTGTGAAAAAAATGTATTTTAAACGAATACCTTAATTAGAAGAATAAGTTCGCTAAATAGCAATTTGAACCATTGTTCAAGTAGGACATCGTGGCAATATCGCTTCCCCTCCCATTAGACTTGAGCAAACAACACTTAAGTCCCACTTATCTCCTACTGAGTGCAGTAGGAATCTACTAAGTATTGATCTCATGCTTTTTACGTACTTCTCGGCGTTGTTAACAGTCTAATGGCCAAGGACCAAAAAAATATAAAACTAGAAATTAACGACTTATTCAAATTTTCAACCTTGATTTTCCACCCTAGGTATCACAGGTTGGATAGAGTAAATAATTATGATTATCTGAATAATTTTGTTCCCATCTTCTAAACTATGTTGAAAGTAATTTGGGGCATATTTCTAAACACCATATCTATAGCAAATAAGTATGTTAGACGACAGGTATGTTTGCCTTTTATCGACTCCACATCGGACGGTCCGATTCGTCACCCGGTCACACCACCATTAATTTCTATAGAAAATAACACCGCGAGCTTTTACAGCTCTTTCGATAACATCAAAACTACATTAGAGCGTTATTTTTCACGTGTAAGTACGTTCCCATACGGTCACGTGATCAATGGATAGGGAACTGGCCTCAGCTGTCCACGGAATGGTAATAAATCGTGTTTATTTCCTAAATCACTTGCTATTTATGCCTGCGGTGGAATACCAATTTACGTGCAATGTCAGAAGAAAAGCTTTCAGGAGTTAGATAGTCACGGGATCTCTCGTTCCAAATCCGAAGCAGTCTGGAGACGGCACTTCTCTTCTTCCACCCGTAAATTTTAGCAAAATGAGGTCCTAGCCAGAGTCAGAGTTACCTCAAAGTAAATGGTACTGTTTCTACGGTAAAAGAGGTCGTCAGTGTTCCATGGATGGGAGGTTAAGAGGAGGGCTGCGCTATGATAGCTATTCTGGGTACCCCATCATTATGATGCCACAGGGATTGTTCCTATACCCACTTTTACACGTATATACTTTTATCTTTATTTTCATTAAGACAGTATGTCACTTATATGAGATAATATGCTTAATAAAACAATATAAAAATGTTAGCCAAATGCAGGTACATTTAAAATCGAGTGACTGTGAAGTTTCTCAACAAAACATGACATACCTACGTATGGTCCAAGTTTCAAACACACTTTATTATATTACTAGCTGTTTCCTGCTATTTCACCCGCGTAGATTTAATTTGATTACCGCGGAACCCTAAATTTTCTTTATAACTAAAAAGCCCATGGTACTCCCTGTAACATTAGCTATCTGCCAGTTAAAGTCCCGTTAAAATCGTCCTATTGGAATAATACAAACAGTATTTTACTTCGACATGAATACCCTTGATAGCATAATGCTTGATTCGGATAAGAATTAATATTATGATGATATAGCAGGTAGTTTTTCTAAACATCTGGACGACCCTTTTGCAACTACTTGTCCTTCCCTATTGTGCGACTCTCCTACAAGTCTCAACTTGTTCGACCAAGTGCGGGCCGGCAACGCTGCACGTGCCGGCCGCGTCTCTACAAACTGGTGCGAACCCATCAGTCGGCTTAGAACTCTCCTCGGCATACGCACGCTCTAGCAGTAGTTGCTAGCTTCTCGTGCGTCGTTTAACTTGCCGCCGGTCGACTCAGTTTCCTTTGTTGTGACTTTATTTTGTTATTTCCTTTTGTATGTGATATCGTGTGTGTTCATATTAAACTATTATTTACATTCAAGCCACTGACTTTTATTAGGTAGCTATAACCACGCCATAATACACATTTAACGTAATTTCTTTCTAAAGGCGATTAATTTTTTTTTATGAACATTAAAGCGGTTATTGTTACTAAACTATGAGAGTTAGATATATGCGCTCGCGGACTTTTTTGTAGATCTTAATAAGACCTACAAACCCGTAGTACATCATTTTGTTCTATTGTCTATAGTTTTTGCAGCGTACGAATAAATAGGTTTTCGATTTTACACTTTAGATTACAAAATTGCAATTTACTTACGGACCCCTTATTTTTATGAGAATAAAATATAACCTATAGCCTTCCTCGATTAATGGACTATCCAACACTGAAAGAATTTTTGAAATCGGACTAGTAGTTCCTGAGAATAGAGCGTTCAAACAAACAAACAAACTCTGCAACTTTATAATATTAGTATAGATTTCACCAGTGACTTATCGTTATAAATGTGGGATTTCAGTCTAATTTTTAAAATATTTAATATCTTCTCACTATATTTTATTATAAGTACAAGCTTGACAAGTGAAGCTTGCCTTTTTCATTGCGTTCGTGCAAAAACCGAACGATCGTTTTAGTGCAGCTGATTAAGCGTTTTACTTTTAGTGTCGTTTTGATTATTGCTTAAACTACATGTGAGTTTATTTAGAGAACCCTATTCTCTCTGGAATCGTTTTATTTTACCCTTTAGAATTTTAGGATTTTGAATAGATTAATTGTGCTAACTTTTTGAATATCGCTAGTGTACATATTTCTTCTTTCGGGGCGAAGCATGGACGCAATTACACAATGAAATTATAATATGGGTAAAGCCAAAGCGGTGTTACCGCCCCGCCTGTGAGCATACTTTGTGACCATTTGAGACCGACTAGTTGGCCACAAAATAGCTATCCGTACTCATAAAAGGTACATAACAGGTCACAATAATACAGATATAGGTCATCATCATCTCCCTGGCCTTATCCCATCACAGTCGGAGTCGGCACTTGATTCAACCCGATGTGACTGATCACGATGTTTATACGAAGCGACCATTTGAACTTCGTTACCTCTTTTTACTAGGAAAATGGGTAATCTGAGTTAACAGACCTGTTGCCAGACTCTAAAGCCTCCGACTGACCTGTAACGATTACCAAAGATGTTAAATTGGCAACCAGGACCGACAGTTTAACGTCTTCCCCGAGGCACGGAAGGTACTCGGGCGGTCACCCATCCAACTCCGCTGATCGCATGATATTTGCAATAGCTCCTCCAGATATAGGTATCCGTATTATTATTATTATTATTATGTTATGCCTTACTTTATAAAATGTAAAACTTTTGATGAGGACTTTTGGTTGAGTGTTGAGCGGGAAAACTAGTGACGTAGTTCAAGCCATCATATACCACAGACTATTAATAAAACTCGAATCGATTTAGATTTTATCGAAAACACCCACAATACAATTTTCGAAATGGATAATCACGTGTGTAACTAGCAAATAATTATTATAAATGATTAATCAAATGTTTATATAAATTAAACATGTCAATATTAAAATTAGGAAATAAAACTTATGTTTATTGGTTGAAAAATTTTATTTCCACAAATTCGTAGATATTTCACCATCAAAATTAATAATCTAAAGATCCAAAGAAAATCTTAGGAAAATAATCATAATGGAATAACAAAACAAAAACGAGTACCGGAAATTTCAACCTTTACAGTCTATGACTCCCTTAAAATGGGATTGGATTAATCTGAAAACATTTTTTTGTCTATGATTTTAAATCCATAGACCTCCTTAACTTTAAAGAGCAAATTTTATCTTCATCTATGGATCATATCCGGCTGCCATATTTATTATCCAAAACAATATTGTTTGTTTGTTGCTGGACGGAATCGGAGCGGACCTGTTGGGTGTTTAGACAAGAACATCTAGCAATAAATTTTGCATGCAGTAAATTCTCCGCGTCCCAAATCATCATCTACGGTACGTTATTATAATTACACCAAATAATATTAAATGTTTAATTCCAATATTTAATTAAATCGCACGATTGTAGATAAAAACTTGTATGATCAATATCATTTTGTACATGTTTGCCTGAGACAGAGCGAACTTTTTGGATGGAATTGTTTGCTTGCTTTATTTAGCATGAATTCCTGAGTCCAATTCTTATAGGCTTAAAAAAACGAAGCCTTTCATAATTAAACGAACATGTGTAGCTTTTAAAGCTATTATAGGTAGGCACCAAACTGACCGCCATTGAATTGATAGTTATTATAAAAGTTGCAAACTTGCAATAAATAAGTACCTACAGAGCATTCATCCCATTCAACAAGTTTTCTATATTTATTGCGTACCGTATTAAGGTTAGAAATGCAATTTGCAGCGCAGTATTAAAACTGCATCGTTAGACGAGGCGTAGGTATTTGGTAAAAAAAGCTAACAGGTCTTGTATACCCAGGCACAAACCGCGATAATAAAGAAAGAACAAGAACCCTAAAATGGCGGCTTGAATAAAAGCAGAATAATGTTACAAATCGTGTTCTAAAAAGAACCGTGGTGGCCAAACAGTCTTAAACATAAAGTAGCGCGAAAAAAAAATTCAACACAAGGCAGGTTTAGACTTTTTCCATGTCAAGATTATTGCAATAGTTTTCCAAAGGCTAAGTTAAGTCTGTCCCAACTTGCACTTGGTAATTTTTCTAATGATGATCAATTTACTTTTTGTAGTGATGTATGTTAAGTACTTCTAAAGTACTTCTAGTCGGCACATGTTCAACCTCAAGCTCAAAAATATCTTTAGTTGACTAGACTTCCTACATTCAAATCATTAGAAGAACACAAAAAATTACACTGTTCAGGATTGTAAATGTTACCACCTGGTTGGGAATGTTGCTTTTGCTGAGACAAACCCGGCAGGAAACTCTGCAATTACACTTTTCACAAACTTCAGCATGTTGTTGATTGTTGGCAATTGCTTGCTGAATACAGTAACATTATAATAAGTACTAATAACTTGCTGTGGATGTTGTCCACTTATAAATGTAGCTCCACAAAAAGTAAATTAGGCATGGATGGATATTAATGTTCCTAAAGTACAGTTAATTTGTGCACATAAAGTACTTAATTCATATACTTTCATTGCTCTTTACCTGTCCATTTCATGGGCTATCTAGAGTGCGACTGCATAACTACCAAACATTTTTTTTTATAAATGCATTCATGCAAGTTTAAAGGAGTGATTTTGCAAACTCACTTTGCTTCAATAAGTACAATACCATCTGATGAATGCCCATAGGGGCATAGGAATAGTCCTATATAAGCATTGGTGATGGTACTTTTAATAACATGTTTGTCCCACAGATGGGAGATCGAGGTAGAGGAAGAGCGAGAGGCCGTGCAGGGCGGGGTGGGGAAGTCCCGGGGCCCGTGCCGCGGCGGCCCGGCGCGCAGCCAGGCCCGCCTCAGCAGCCGGGCCCGCCGCCGCAACAGCCGGGCCCGCCGCCGCAACAGCCGGGCCCGCGACCGCAGCCGCCCTCGGCCTGGGGACCGCCCGCCGTGGCTCCCCCGGTGCGAGCTGGAGTGCCCACTCCAGCGGTACAAGTTGGTCGAGCTTCGTATCGCACAGGACCCACGACACGTGATCATCCCGGAGATGTGGATATACAACAGCGGATGCAAAAAATTGATATTGGTAAGCTGCTTAACTTTAACAATGTTTTATTTTAAACACCTTTTAAGAGTTGTGTGTAGTTAATTGACAGGAGCTGCTTTCGGGGGCTGGTCATCTTGAACCTTATTTTCTATTTATAAACTAGCTAAGATAGATTGTTGACATTTAATAATTGGACCAATAAAAATTTAATAAAATATTATTTTGTTCTGATGATTTTAAAGTACTTTGTTAAAGTTTAACTAATCAAAATAAAGATGTAATTTATTTGAAGTGTAGAATTTTTTGGTATTATGATGATGATGAAATTACTAGCTACTATACTACTAGCTTCCATTTACATCATATCTTCGTGATTTTTCTATTTATTCAGTCATCACATGCAAATATTGGAACAATTTACTGAAGTTAATAGTCCATGTAGATAAATGCCTAATTCCATGTAGATGAAGTTGCTATATAGGAATAATAAATTCTATTTCTTATTTCATGAAAAAGTATTGTAGTTCCTGAGCAATGATAACATTTTGATTTTCATTGTATGTTGATAAGAAAATGCAGACAAAATATGTACATAAATTTGTGGTCTTGGTAAACAGTCGAGGCTAGACAGTCTGGCATTAAGTTATGTACATCTTAACAAGTCTTTTAAGTGGACCTGACTGTTATACAGTATTACATTTATAATTGTAATACCTTCCTAGGAGTTCCACAGAACAAAATGATCATAGAAGGTATCAATTACTTTTACCAGCTAATTTTGCATAAAAATATATTTGACAAGGTATAAGTTTAATATGTATTGTTAAAGGTCATTCACAGCCCGGAGGAGCCGGGGACTCTGCCAGTGCTGTGATTGGCCGAGGTTCTCGCCGCGGCGGAGGCAGGGTATTGCCTGAGCAGATGACCATCCTGCGCACTAAGCCTGCCTCTGTGCAGACTAAGAAAGGTAAAACTTTTGACCATATTATGCTTGAAACATGTATAACTAACTTTTTACTCGAGCAAATAATACAATTTATTGTTATGCAGGTACTATGGGCAAACCAATTGATATCATGGCCAACTACTTCGTGGTAAAAACTACCCCACAATGGCGTCTATATCAGTACCATGTAGATGTTTCCCCTGATGAAGACAGCACTGGTGTCCGCAAAGCACTAATGCGTGTGCACAAAAATACTCTTGGAGGGTAAGTACTTACACTAACATTTATTATTATGCACTGCAGCTATGCCCCGTGTTGTATTGTTATGTCCTGTACAATTTTCCTATATTTCTTGCGAATTCATTCATTGTTGTGTACTTATTGCTAATCATTTGTCACTATCTTTGTTTCTATTGTTTATAGCTATCTCTTTGATGGCACTGTACTGTATACAGTTAAAAGATTACACCCTGAGCCTCTAGAACTATACTCCGATCGCAAAACTGATGGAGAAAGAATGCGACTTATGATTAAGGTAGGTACAGAATACATTTTTGTTTTAACTGAAAATATTATATTCAATAATTTTACTGTTTGCCTGTACTACTGTCATCAGAATGTTGTGATTTTTTTGTGCTGTAACATTTTGTTAGGACCGTAAGCTATCCACCGTCAAGATTGATTTTTCATATGTGAAAATGAAAATGACTTATTCAGTGTAGGCCCTGGTAAGCTTATGAATGTTGAAGAACTGACCAATGAACCAGAATTAAGAAAATAGTTATGCTATATTGTGCATTGCACTGCTGTTGGAACAATAAAGTTGACCTAGTATGGCGGTAGCATGTATAATCCTGTAAATTGTGTCATTCTGACGATTTGAAAGTGCTTTGTATAAAGTCTAATCGAATAAAGATATTTTTGACTTTGACTTTGACTTAGTAATTAAACCTACGAAAGAAAGGAGGAGGTTCACTAGTTGACTGACACATATACATATATCTTTTTATGCATGACCATGCATAACTTCTTACAGACCCGTCTGACTTCGAAAATTTATGTAATAATAAAACAATCCCATGGGTCGTAATTTAGGAGATGGATGTTCGAATGGTTACCCATTCCATCACATTTGGATTATTCAAACGACAATGTGTTACGGGAGGTCTATGGCACTCCTTAATGAAGAACGGTAAATGTTCTACTGCTATTGTGTGGTCAATATGTTGTACTTTACTCAAAGGCATTGTAATTTTTTTTTTTTTTTTATATTGTTGTTTGAATATATTTCACACACAAAATTAATAAAAATGCAATATTTCTCCATACAACTATAAACGGCTGTGTTCCATAGTTTTAGAGAGTTAAATAATGGTAACTACATTTTCAACATAAACTTGAATCAGTTCTGCCAACCTAGCGGTTGACAATGGCGTTAACAGTTATCATTAAGCAAAGGCAGATCTTTCTTAGCTGTAGCTTTTACAGTATAAACAAACTTTGTATCTTCTCGCACACCTTTTATTCTAAGAGTTAATCTCTTGTTAGTGTATCATTAATTTGTCATGATACAAAGTTCATTAATTGTAGTATTATGTATGCATCTCCCGCACAGTAATGTAATGTGATTGCAGCTCACCTGTGATGTCAGCCCTGGTGATTACCACTACATACAAGTGTTCAACATTATTCTGAGGAAGTGCTTTAATGCTCTCGACTTGCAGCTCATTGGGCGAGATTTCTTTGATCCTCAAGCAAAGGTAATAATTGTATTATGAAATTTACCGATAAAGTGATAAGATTGCAAACAGTATTTGTTAATTAAATTGGTTTAATTACTTTCAGATTGACATAAAGGAGTATAAGTTACAAATATGGCCAGGATACAGGGCCACCATAAACCAGTATGAAGACCGCCTGTTATTAGTAACAGAAATAGTACACAAAGTATGTACATTAAATAGCAAATTTTTGTAATACCAGGTTTTGGTACATTACTGTCCTCTGACTATAATGAAACATAATATTTAAATGTTTTATTATTCCCAACACAGGTGCTGCGTATGGATACCGTATTGCAAATGCTCTCCGAATACGCGGCTACCAAGGGCCAAAACTATAAAAAAATATTCCTGGAGGATGTAGTCGGTAAAAGACACATTATTATATCTTTTTTCGCAATTTAATGATGTTTAATTTATACTAATTTAATTTTAACTGTACATAATTCCAGGTAAAATTGTCATGACCGACTACAACAGCCGTACATACCGCGTAGACGACGTGGCCTGGAATGAATCTCCCCGTTCGACATTCAAGATGAAAGATGAAACCATCTCCTACATGGACTATTACTATAAAGTACGCATTTTGTTTAACTTGCTAATTTAGTGTAGAAGAAAGAATGGCCTTCTTGTATGTATTTTTAATTCTTGATTGCTTGTTGGCTTTTTTAACTTTTCCTCAGTTCACAAACAGCTTACATCTTTCTGTATATAATATAAAAAAAAGTTATATATGGATTTTTAGCTACAAAACTTTTTTAGTTTAAATAAACTAATAAGCTCAATCAGCTATTGCCTATGTATTTGAAGAGCGTGGAGGGCTGTAACCCTGTTATATGTACTGTGTAAATTGAGTTCCCTATTTGGTGTGGTATATAGAAGTACAACATCCGCATCGCGGACGGCGGGCAGCCGCTGCTGGTGTCGCGGTCGAAGGCTCGCGAGATCCGCGCCGGCATGCCCGAGCTGGTGCTGCTGGTGCCCGAGCTGTGTCGCCAGACCGGCCTCTCGGACGCGATGCGTGCCAACTTCCGCCTCATGCGCGAACTGGACAACCACACCAAGATCGGACCCGACAAGCGCATACAGAAACTGTTGCACTTCAACAACCGCTTCACCAAGGTTCCCGCCGTCGTTGAGGTAAGACACGTGTACATATTGCACAAACCTTGTACAATATACACGCATACAATACTTGTGAAATAGGGTCACATCACGTGCTTTACGGTGAAGCAAAACATGCATACGTCAAACCTTGTACCATATCGATAGTGAAGTGCCAATACCTCCTAACTGAGAAATTTCTCGCCGTCGATATGAGGGTAGGCTGAGAATACCACCTACCTTTACATGTTTACAAAAGATCAGTGAAAGAGCCATGCAAGAATGGGACAGACCACTGCAATTGTTATTGAATTGCATATTTTTATTATTGCACATTTGCATATTTATCATGAAGATAAGAAAGAATGCCGAGCCTATGAACTCAAATAGAAATATAATATTATTCATTTAGTCTTAGACGATCAAGCCATCTTTTCTTAAAACTAATTTCTATAAATAACTGCGGTAACGTTAAATTATTCAATTTACTATCATAGGAACTGAAAACTTGGGACATGAAACTAGACACCAACCTCGTGAAGTTCAAGGGCCGACAGCTGCCTGCTGAGCAGATCATCCAGGCTGACAACATTAGATACCCGGCTGGGGACACTACCGAAGGCTGGACTAGAGACATGAGGTATATATAACACAGTAAAACTATCTAAACTAAAACCATACTTCGAGGCAAAGCAATCTGTATTCATCATTTTTGCAAATCAGTCCAGATTTTGCTGAGAATTGGTAGCAAACCAACAAAAACACTGCCCCATTCATATCATAATGTATAACTAGCTGTGCCCCGCGGTTTCACCCGCGTAGATTTAGTTTCATCCTTATTGTCGCGGAACCCTTTTATATTTTTAATAAATAAAAGTTCCTTAATATATCAGCTACCTGCCAGTGAAAGTCCCGTTAAAATCGGTCCAGCCTTTTCAGAGATTACCCGGAACAAACAGACAGACAGAAAAAATATTTAAACTTGTTTTTTTAGTGTCAGTAGCGTGTATACTTTGATATGCATTTAGTGAAAAGCTGTAATTTTGGAATGACAAACAGACACTTCAATTTTATTTATCTGTATAGATAATAGTATATATGAGTGTTCTAAATTGTTGATATTCCCCTTGAATATTTTTTCAGAGTTTTTATGCATGACAGTTTGTGTTCTTAGAAAAGAAAAGAACAGACATGCTAAGCCCAAGTTAAACGTTTAGGTAAGGACGCCCATAGTGTTGCATTGCGTTTGATTAGTTAGGAAATTAGTTTCATCTAGTGTAAACATTTTATTGGTGACTATTATAGTAAATGTTGATTGTTCGTTTGTGATCAGATCAAAAGGGTTATTGTCGATCGCGAGTGTGCCGTCGTGGGTGGTGATCACCCCGGAGAGGCAGCGCCAGGACGCGCAGTCGTTCACTGATCTCATCATGAAGACCGGCGCCGGCGTGGGATTCAAACTGCCAAGACCTGAATTGGGTACCGTTTTATTTAAGAAATCTAATTCATGAATATTGATTACCCCAGTTGCCCCTTGTCCCAGTTTAGCCTACTAAACAAATCAATGAATGTTTAATTGTTATTGCATATGGTATGTTATATTTCTCGCATCACATGGGACTTAAATATAACTGGTGAAATGTGGGTGTACAATCAGTTCATCTGTGCATAACCCTTCGGGGAACACAAGCTTGAGCATATGGCATGCAATGTTCACTACCGATTTAATAATATTACAAATTTTTTTCTTGTTTCTAGTGACAATGCGTAACGACGGACACATGGATTATGCAAACATGTGCGAAAATGTGATCGCTAGGCTCAACCCCGCTATGATATTATGCGTGCTCGCTAGAAACTTTCCTGATCGGTAAGTTGCACAGTAACCTCGGTATACATTTCTCATATCATTTTACTATCTTGCGATCCCGTTCTCTCGCTGTTTCTTGGAAGACTGACCACCTATGTAAATAAGTGACTGCAAAAACAAAACACGCAGTAGGTATTGATACAATTATATCAAATTAGTTATGTCAGTTATTCATTTCAGCACACATTTATAGCTCTTAGTATAATTGTTCAAGTCGGCTCAATTGTAAAACAACACATTAGTTGGTTAACTTTTTGAAATACCGAGACATGAATTCAGCGGGCTACGCTTTTCTTGTATGAAATTTATTTGTGTTAGTGTGTTATGACTGCGTTTTTCCTTGACAGCTACGAAGCAATCAAGAAAAAGTGCACGGTCGACCGCGCTGTGCCCACTCAAGTAGTGTGCGCGCGCAACATGACCAGCAAGTCGGCCATGTCCATTGCTACCAAAGTTGCTATTCAAATCAACTGCAAGGTATTGCCCCGATTCACGTAAAACAAACGATCGAAATGCCGTTGAACAATTGAAGTCATTCGATCAAAATTCACTCCCAATGTTGTATTCAAGTGATCTGAAATCGTAGATAAAATACTCAACAAAATAGACATTTTCACGACGACGACTGAGCTATTCCGTTTTTTATTTGATATAATGGAAGGAAAGCGCTGTCAATGACTAAGTCGCTACGACATGAATGGGGCTAAAGATGTGTAGTTCTCATCACACTAAAATATTCATAGGTTATACAAATTTTACCAGTTTTATTATACTACACCACAAAGTTTACTAAAAAGCCTCTCGCTTTGAGAATCCCCGACCGAGATTATAAGTATGTTTCTATTACTCTCACACTCGTATAGCCTGAATCTCGAGAGGAGACATTGGCTACCTCGGCGCATTGAGTACTTACTCATCTATACAGATAATTAAAACTGAAGTGTCTGTTTGTAATATCAAAGTTACACTTTTTGACTAAATGCATATGAAAGTATACACGGTACAGATATAGAAAAGCCAATTTAAAAAAAAAACTGTCTGTCTGTTTGTTTTTTTCGGGTAAACTCTGAAACGGCTGGATAGATTTTAACGGGACCGTCACTGGCAGACAGCTGATGTTTCAAGGAGTAACTTAGGCTACTTTATTTGGAAAATATATTAGGATTCCGTTAAAAAAAATGAAACTAAATCTACTCATAGCTAGTACTCAATAGCGCATAAGCCTTTGTAACGTACAATCAATGGTAATTTAGCAGCAGACGTGTATTGTATAGCCTGAATCTCGAGAGGAGACATTGGCTACCTCGGCGCCTTTAATACTCATACTCAACAGCGCACAAACTCTTGTAATGTACGACGAATGGTAATTGAGCAGCAGGCGTGTATTTTGAACAGTTGGGCGGCGCGCCGTGGTCGGTGGCGATCCCGGCGCCGCGCATCATGGTGGTGGGCTACGACGTGTGCCACGACACGCGCTCCAAGGAGAAGAGCTACGGCGCGTTCGTGGCCTCGCTCAACCAGCTCATGACGCAGTACTACTCCATGGTCAACGCGCACACCTCCGGCGAGGAGCTCAGCGCCCACATGAGCTTCAACATCGCCTCCGCCGTGCGCAAGTACCGCGAGAAGAACGGTTAGTACCGTCATACCGAGCGGTAGTACGCTTATATACATAATAATATAGGTTTAGGTTTAAATTCTTTATTCATGAGATAACATGGTTAATAAAACATTATAAAAAATGTTAACCAAATGCGGGGTACATTTCATTTAAAACCGATTGAATGCGAAGTTGCTCAACAATGCTTGACGTATGGTCCAAGTTAGAAACACATTTTAATATATTATCTATACAGATAAATAAAATTGAAGTGTCTGTTTGTAACACCAAAATAACAGCTTTTCACTAAATGCATAAAGTATACACGCTACTGACACTAAAATACCAAGTTTTAAAATGTATCTCTATATGTCTGTTTGTTCCGGGTAATCTCCGAAACGGCTGGACGGATTTTGACGGGACTTTCACTGACAGATAGCTAATGTTACAAGGAGTAACTTAGGCTACTTATATTTTTTTAAAACATTAGAGATCCGCGGGCAATCATGAAATTAAAATCTACGCGGGTGAAACCGCGGGGCACAGCTAGTTTAAAATATAAATATTATTTCACTAGTGACTCATCGTTACAAATGTGTGATTTCAGTTAAATTTTAAAAATATTGAACGTCTTCGCATACTTTATTTCATTGGATAATTTGTTATATAATTGTGCTCCCGCAAATGTAATATCTTTATGCTTAATTTTTTATGGGGTGATAGGTAAAGGTTATAACGATCAAATTGGTGGCAATGTAACCTTATAATCAGTTCCTTACGGTCCCACAGGCAATTCACATGTTTTTGAAGTTCTATTCGACGTATACAGGTTTTCTTATGTTTTCCTATCTGTTACTAGTATGTGACATATAAATGGTTTAGAAAACTCGCTGATACAGAGCAAAAAGATTATAATCAGTACTTACTTTACTTTCACTTCAAACCACAAATACTGCTATGGTTCTCTGACTTGACTGGCCATGTTATAAATTATAATATAATATAATCTTTCATTGCAGGTGTGCTCCCCAATCCTATCATCATTTACCGTGACGGTGTTGGTGACGGACAAATCCCGTACGTGCACAGCCAAGAAGTGAGTTGAAATAAACAGATGTAACTCATGATATACATTACTCGTTACTTACTATACACTAATTACTAATCACCAATGTATGGTGTTAATGAATAAATCTATTATTTTCCTAAGGTGGGAGAGATTAAGAAGAAGTTGGCGGAGATATATGGCGCGGAGGGCGAGCAAGTGAAGATGGCATTTATAATAGTGTCGAAGCGTATCAACACGCGGATCTTCGTGGACCGCGGCCGCTCCGGGGAGAACCCGCGCCCCGGGACCGTCATCGATGACGTCGTCACCCTGCCTGAACGGTACGGAAAATGTATATGTTAAAAATGTAAACGTTATCTTGGCCTTCACTAAGTTTACCAGCGATGAGTAAACAATTTGAAGGTTGTTTTTTTATTTCAACGCAATTGATTAACATTAAGAGCAATTCATAATTTTAAGGGTAGCAGTTTATTATAATTATAATGTTACTCGAGTGCGATGTGGTATATTGTAATCTTTATTTTCCCACAGATACGACTTCTATCTGGTATCCCAAAATGTTCGCGAGGGCACCATCGCTCCTACTTCGTACAACGTGATCGAGGATACATCCAACCTAACACCGGATCGTGTGAGTTATACTTAAATCACTGTACACTAAAACATTGGGGTATATTTTTCCTTTTTATAATCATGACAATCAATATGAAGACATTATATTTATTTGTTTGAAGAGCTCGTGCATGGCACAGTTGCTACTGCGCATATCATTCGATCAGTGTAGTTAAGCAACCGCAATCTTTCGCCTAATAAATTGCCCTATAGCCCAAAGCGCATCCCCACTAGGGAGTGGAAAAAAAACAATATGTCGCATCTACCTACATTAACGATCTAGCCTAATTTTCAGACTAATAAGGCATTTTAATTTGACGTAAAGTGCTAAAAAGAGAACGATTAGGGATGTCCCTTAACACTTTTGTTACTTGCTGTGTTGCAGATCCAGCTGCTGACGTTCAAGCTGACCCACCTGTACTTCAACTGCTCGTCGCAGGTGCGCGTGCCGGCGGTGTGCCAGTACGCTCACAAGCTGGCCTTCCTCGCCGCCAACAGCTTGCACAACCAGCCCCACTACTCGCTCAATGAAACACTCTATTTCCTATAAATGGCACACGAGTTGCCACTAAAAGGCTAAACCGAAATACAGGGTTTTAATATTCGAGCTAAGCTGCTTTCAAAGATTCTATTCATAGGATATAAGATAAAACTGTGGTTTACAGAAACATTCTAGTAGTTTTAAGATAACTTTACTTGTCAGTTAAACCGTTGTTGATTAAGACTTTATTGTCTACTTTGTACCACCAAATTATTGTTGATTTTGTTATTTCATGTGAATGTAAATGAATGTCTTAGATGATTTATATAAGATATGTGTTCTGTGGAATTATTTAGAATAAGAATTACGTTGGCACTTGTCGATGCCTAATGATTGATGAACACTCACTTTCTCAAATAGAGCACATGTGCCAATGTTGTTGAATTACGTATTTTCTAAAATATTTCTTCGAGGCATCTAAACAAATGTTGCATTCAAATTGTTGAGAACTTATCTATTATACTTACAAGTTCGTTGGTAATCTAGAATACCGAAACAACGAATGGTAGTAAGATAACTCATTGTAATTTGATCGTTGGCTACATACCAATTTAAGTAATATGCAGTATTAATTTACTTTTCCTTTTTTATATTTTTTTTTATTGTTTGTTAACTGAACTGCAATTCTGAATGCGACTTGTTGATAACCGAGGGATCTGATAGTTTTAAGTAACTGAATAAAGCTAAGTAAGTAGAGTGAGGACAGCGTTTGGTATCCAATAAGTAACTGATCATATTTGGCAATAGTAAATTGTGCGCCAAAAATTAAAGGGTTTTTTCAAACAGCTGGTGCGACATTTATCCTTTAATTTTTATAAACAGTAGATAACGGTGGTATTTTTCTATGTTATAAATATAATTTCTAGTAGATGTAAACTCACCGTTTGTCTTGATTTTCCACGTAGTCACCAATGCAGTCGAAATACATTTTCGCTGTCACTGTAATTACATAAACTCGAGGCTTCACTATCCATTTCTTTGTATTGTATTTGTAATTGTTACATTTGTTTAGTATTTCAAATTTATTAATGTCTATAATCGAGTTTACATCAAAACTACAAGAAAATTACTGAAACAATAGTAGAATATCGTGATTAATTAAGTAGAATTATATCGGCTATTTATTATTGATGATGATGACGTCGATGAAGCTTGACAATCGCAATATCTAAAGCTGTCTATGTACCTCGTTGCGTCGGCACACATTTGTATGAGAAAAAATATAAAGCGCCTGTTAGATCTGAAATTGTCATACAAATATTGTGCTTCCACACGTCAAGTATAGATAGCTAAATCAGTGATAAACTCTTAAGTATCGTTACTTACTGGATACCAGATATGAGCCATGTCAATGCTGTGAGACGTGCCAGTGGCATTTATTATATTTTTTTATTCTTAGATTTAAAACTGCATTCCGTGATTGATAAAATATAATTTTAATATTGAGCTGATTTCGAATTTGCGTCAGTATCATTACGGTCGTGCCATACATTACATGTAAGGGTCTACTTTTTGCAAGTGACATTCAAAGTATTTTTAGTTATTTTAAATATAAGTTTATTTTTCAAATCCTTTTTTATTTATAAGGTCTTCTCCTCCTTTTCCTGGAAGTCGGATTTTTGGTCGTCATAAACTTATATTTCATACTTAATTATCTTACAGACCGCTCGCGATTGGTTATCTTTAACGGATTTTCGTCCCCATCCTCCAAGCGATAAATCCTTACTAATATTTAAAAAAAATACAAAAGTAAAACCGCCTTGAAAAAGAGATAAAAAAATGTATGTGAAATAAATCTACTAAAATTGAAGTGTCTGTTTGTAATTCTAAAATAACAGCTTTTCACTACCTGCATATGAAAGTATATATGGTACTGACAAAAAAAACAATTTGAAACTAAAAACCAACATTGTTACATGAAAAAAACTATTTTCATGAAACTAACTCAACGCGGGTAATACCGCGGGGCATAGCTAGTTGGTGTTTGATACAAAAGTTTGACGCTACATTTGGCAACAACTTCAAAAGTAATTTTATTTTTCTCTGAAGATAATTTTACTTTTTTTTTTCGTGGGTTCCCCTGTGTTTCTCATGGATGCCGCCATCAGAACTGAACCAAATTAAATTGGAAAGCATCAGCTTTCAATCATCGAAATCGGTTCAGCCAGTGAAACGTTTTGAAAAAAAATATAGCCAAATTGATAATCTCCTTTTTTTTAAGTCGGTAATAAATGCACGTGTCTGTGTGTTACGCCTAAACTACTGAACCGATATAAATGAAATTTGGTACAGAGATAGTCTGGAGCCTGAGAAAAGTCATGAGCGGGCTACTTTATACTAACTGCCCCGCGTAGTATCTATCTAAAAAGTATGGAAGACTCCATATCAATTGGTGTCTTTCTGCCTTACTCACTTTTTTATGCATACTAAGGCATTTTCATTCACAAGAACATTCTCCTGACATTAAAAAATAACTAGGAAATTGGACCTATGTGAAGTTGGCAACTGAAGTGAAAAAAAAAATTTTTTTCGTCGTGTATCCGATTGTACCCGGTATGTACCGGATTGTACCGTTTTTTAAATCGTTTGTACCCCTAGGGGGTAAAAGTTATAGGGGGGTAAATATTTTGGCAACTAAGTATAAAATATTGTAAGTTTATACATGCCATTCGATTGAACCCAGCATGTAGAGGATTGTACCGCTTTTTATTTCTTTTGTACCCTAAGGGGACGAAAGTTATTGGGGGTTAAACATTTTGAAATCAGATTAGGTAAAAGTGAATGTTTATGAATACCATTCGATTGTACCCAATATGTAGAGGATTGTACCGCTTTTAAAACCGTTAAAATCTCCAGGGGCCCCAAGATATGGGCGTTGAAAGATTTGCAGTTTTTACCCTATATCTCAGGCTCCCATTACGTATAAGCATTTTTTATGTGCTGAAAGGATGAAACAGAGCATGGAGAGGATTGTACCGCTTTTTGTTTCGTTTGTACCTCAAGGGGCCCCGAGATATGGGGGTCGAAAGTTTCATAACTTTCCACTGTCATATCTCGGGGCCCTTTGAGGTTCAAACGAAATAAAAAGCGGTACAATCCTCCACGTACATGGTACTACCTGATGCAAAAATAAAAATTGGTGTGTACCTCAAAACATTCAAAGTTAGCCAGGGACCTCAATGGGCCCCAGCGTTATCTCGGTATCCCATGAGGTACAAACGATATTTATATGAATACCGGATTGTACCGAGAACGGAGAGGATTGTACCGCTTTTTGTTTCGTTTGTACCTCAAGGGGCCCCGAGATATGGGGGTCGAAAGTTTCATAACTTTCCACTGTCATATCTCGGGGCCCTTTGAGGTTCAAACGAAATAAAAAGCGGTACAATCCTCCACGTACATGGTACTACCTGATGCAAAAATAAAAATTGGTGTGTACCTCAAAACATTCAAAGTTAGCCTGGGCCCTCAATGGGCCCCAGCGTTATCTCGGTATCCCATGAGGTACAAACGATATTTATATGCATACCGGATTGTACCGAGAACGGAGAGGATTGTACCGCTTTTTGTTTCGTTTGTACCTCAAGGGGCCCCGAGATATGGGGGTCGAAAGTTTCATAACTTTGCACTGTCATATCTCGGGGCCCTTTGAGGTTCAAACGAAATAAAAAGCGGTACAATCCTCCACGTACATGGTACTACCTGATGCAAAAATAAAAATTGGTGTGTACCTCAAAACATTCAAAGTTAGCCTGGGACCTCAATGGGCCCCAGCGTTATCTCGGTATCCCATGAGGTACAAACGATATTTATATGCCTACCGGATTGTACCGAGAACGGAGAGGATTGTACCGCTTTTTGTTTCGTTTGTACCTCAAGGGGCCCCGAGATATGGGGGTCGAAAGTTTCATAACTTTCCACGTTCATATCTCGGGGCCCTTTGAGGTTCAAACGAAATAAAAAGCGGTACAATCCTCCACGTACATGGTACTACCTGATGCAAAAATAAAAATTGGTGTGTACCTCAAAACATTCAAAGTTAGCCTGGGCCCTCAATGGGCCCCAGCGTTATCTCGGTATCCCATGAGGTACAAACGATATTTATATGCATACCGGATTGTACCGAGAACGGAGAGGATTGTACCGCTTTTTGTTTCGTTTGTACCTCAAGGGGCCCCGAGATATGGGGGTCGAAAGTTTCATAACTTTCCACTGTCATATCTCGGGGCCCTTTGAGGTTCAAACGAAATAAAAAGCGGTACAATCCTCCACGTACATGGTACTACCTGATGCAAAAATAAAAATTGGTGTGTACCTCAAAACATTCAAAGTTAGCCTGGGCCCTCAATGGGCCCCAGCGTTATCTCGGTATCCCATGAGGTACAAACGATATTTATATGCATACCGGATTGTACCGAGAACGGATAGGATTGTACCGCTTTTTATTTCGTTTGAACCTCAAAGGGCCCCGAGATATGACAGTGCAAAGTTATGAAACTTTCGACCCCTATATCTCGGGGCCCCTTGAGGTACAAACGAAACAAAAAGCGGTACAATCCTCTCCGTTCTCGGTACAATCCGGTAGGCATATAAATATCGTTTGTACCTCATGGGATACCGAGATAACGCTGGGGCCCATTGAGGGCCCAGGCTAACTTTGAATGTTTTGAGGTACACACCAATTTTTATTTTTGCATCAGGTAGTACCATATACGTGGAGGATTGTACCGCTTTTTATTTCGTTTGAACCTCAAAGGGCCCCGAAATATGACAGTGGAAAGTTATGAAACTTTCGACCCCCATATCTCGGGGCCCCTTGAGGTACAAACGAAACAAAAAGCGGTACAATCCTCTCCGTTCTCGGTACAATCCGGTATGCATATAAATATCGTTTGTACCTCATGGGATACCGAGATAACGCTGGGGCCCATTGAGGGCCCAGGCTAACTTTGAATGTTTTGAGGTACACACCAATTTTTATTTTTGCATCAGGTAGTACCATATACGTGGAGGATTGTACCGCTTTTTATTTCGTTTGAACCTCAAAGGGCACCGAAATATGACAGTGGAAAGTTATGAAACTTTCGACCCCCATATCTCGGGGCCCCTTGAGGTACAAACGAAACAAAAAGCGGTACAATCCTCTCCGTTCTCGGTACAATCCGGTATGCATATAAATATCGTTTGTACCTCATGGGATACCGAGATAACGCTGGGGCCCATTGAGGGCCCAGGCTAACTTTGAATGTTTTGAGGTACACACCAATTTTTATTTTTGCATCAGGTAGTACCATGTACGTGGAGGATTGTACCGCTTTTTATTTCGTTTGAACCTCAAAGGGCCCCGAGATATGACAGTGGAAAGTTATGAAACTTTCGACCCCCATATCTCGGGGCCCCTTGAGGTACAAACGAAACAAAAAGCGGTACAATCCTCTCCATGCTCTGTTTCATCCTTTCAGCACATAAAAAATGCTTATACGTAATGGGAGCCTGAGATATAGGGTAAAAACTGCAAATCTTTCAACGCCCATATCTTGGGGCCCCTGGAGATTTTAACGGTTTTAAAAGCGGTTCAATCCTCTACATATTGGGTACAATCGAATGGTATTCATAAACATTCACTTTTACCTAATCTGATTTCAAAATGTTTAACCCCCAATAACTTTCGTCCCCTTAGGGTACAAAAGAAATAAAAAGCGGTACAATCCTCTACATGCTGGGTTCAATCGAATGGCATGTATAAACTTACAATATTTTATACTTAGTTGCCAAAATATTAACCCCCCTATAACTTTTACCCCCTAGACCCCTAGTTTTTTAAATCGTTTGTACCCACAAACGATTTAAAAAACGGTACAATCCGGTACATACCGGGTACAATCGGATACAACACGAAAAAACATTTTTTTTTCACTTCAGTTGCCAACTTCACATAGGTGGAAATTGGTTCAGTTTGAGAATAAATCTACAACAGTAAAGTGTGTGTTCAATAAATTAATCGATGGATTTCTATAGGACGTATCTGCTGAAATCGCTCAATAATATAGGTAGGTAGACCTAATTATAGCTGAACAACTTCCGTTTTCGAGTCGACTACATACCCTTGGGAAGAGCCTGTCGACGAATACGTAAAATCGATTTCAATGTTTACAAGTCTCGAGTTGCATAGCAACTTCACTGAAAAACTGTTGAATCGGTAAAAATCTGTAAACTACTATTTTGTATGTTCTCAGTGTTTGTGTTTGAGATGATATCTGTGTAAACCTTATTTGAACATCCTTAAACAATGGAGGAAGAAAAGGGAAATGATGAAATAGAAAACTGGAAAGTTTATGAAGCATTGATCAGCAAAACTCCAACCGAGGTAAGTATTATTTGCTTTCCATCCCACCCTGATGGAATGTTGGTCAATGAGATGATTGAGCACGCTTTTATAATAACCCAACTGTGCCCCGCGGTGTCACCCGCGTTGGCTTTATTTCGCGTGATTGAAACCATAAGTAAAAAAAATACATCTTATGTTTCTCCTTGTAACATCGTCTCTCTACCGGTGAAAGTCCGTTAAAATCGTTCCAGATGTTTCAGAGATTATCCGGAACAAACAGACAAATTAAAAATTTTTTTTTTATGTGAGTAGCGTATATCTATACCTACAGATAAATAAAATTTAAGTATCTGTTTGTAATTGTTTGCTTGCCATTTGAAAAAATTAAAGAAACTGTAAATTGGGTACCTACTACTAAGGCAGGGTTATAATACAGCTAGTGATTATATATAAAGAAACTTGGGATAATGTTTTGCCAGATACATATTGTAAGTAGTCTCATGGACACTGCAGGTTCTTTTTAATATTACGTTTGATCTTTTTTTGACTGGCTTGCGTTGTCATGCTCACAAAAATCCCTGTGCTTGCGGCGGCGTCAGGCTGACGGGTTGTCCCCTTCCCTCTATAATGGTTGAGGAGGTCAATTGCTGGCATTTGCGTCATACTTGCAAACAGGTGCTGCTGGTCATCTCAAGCGACACATTTATATCTAAGTAGAATAATTAGACCTTATTTTATTCCAGCTATTATCGACATTTGTGCATTGGAACTGTGTCCATGTTCCTTATATTTCTCATATGATTTAATAAAATTAGTATAATTTTTTGAAAATTACTGAGTTTCTTGCCAGATTCTACGCAGTCAAAGCTTCCGAACTGGTGGTTTAATGTAGGTATAGTCCTGGAAAATGAAGGGCTTGAAGAATATCATTCATAACATTCGCACTCGTGTATAAATTGTGATGCGCCAGTAGAAGGTTCTTTGAGAGGGAGAATAGCATATCTATACTGATATTATAGAGAGAAAAGAAAATTTTAAAGGCCCAGATTTGGGTAGTCATCGGCTACGCATGCGACGAGTCTGCACAACTTAGTTACACAAAAACGGGTTTGAAGTAAATCTACAATATTATCTGTCATATTCATCACTTAATAGTTACATTTCAGCGCACACATGATATCTAATAATGCAATTATTTGGTAACAGAAAAAAAAAGATACAGAAGAGCAAGTCTAGGCAGGTACACTACGAGTATGTATGAGAAGCCGTAGTGGCCGTGGGGTTTGAGCAGTCACTTGCTGCGCAAGCGACGCAAGTACGAAACCCAGCCTGTACCGAAGAGTGTTACTAAAAACTTATGTGCAGTGATTTGACACCACGTGCTCTGGGGTGAAGGAAAACACACACCTGCATATTCATAGAAGATCATCTTCGGTGAAAAGTAGGTGTTGTCATTCCAACACCTCTGCCTACCCCTTCGGGGAATACAGGCGTGAATATAATATATTACATAACATATTACGTAGGTAACTAACTACTAAATATCGTAGATATCGTGTTGTATTGTATTTGAATGAAATTAACTATGTAGGTAACACCTACAGTCCTTTACATTACAAGCTGCAATGTAATTAGGAAGATTACTTACATTGCGTACCTATTACAAAATCAAAGTCACTAATGTAATGAAAACTTTGTTATAAAATCGTTTTTGTACAAGGGGCCGGCTGTGGCATGCATTGTATCGTACCTCGTACGGATTGCTCTTCACGTATATAAATACTTACCTACCTGCAAGTACGATACTACAGACAGATACACCCACGCATCCACCGGCACAGTTTGAAAGGGAGGATTCACTAACTTTCAGCCGATATCCTACCTTTCACGGTTTATAAAACACGCAACGATATTATCATGAAACAAATAATCATTGGGACTGGGGAGGGCTGAGTCCCGGTTTCGTTCGGATTATGTAAATTTCATAACTATGAATGTAGCTATGTATGTAGGTCGGTAAAGTAAGGTATCGTGACTGGGATGGGTAAGTCTGAAATAGCGACCCTTATCACGCTACATTTCAAACAACAAGTACTCACCATTTACCAGTCTCCTTTTGCACGCCACGTTATACAGTACTCCCAACGTGCTTTCTTTGGATGAACTTACTAAAAATATTTCTACGATGGATTTTGTGTAAGTAAACGCACCCATTAGAAATATTCATAATATTTATCGTCGATCGCAAAAGCCGTTTTTTTTAATTAATACATTTCATTAATTTATATTGTTAACAGATGGAAGCAGATGTCGGGAACGATGTAGTCACAGCTCTTAGGAGTGACCTGGCAGGACTCCAATACAAAAGAGATAAATTAATTTCTGAAGTGAGAATAACGTTTTCACTTAGTAATACTGTAAACTCAATCTGTGAGATTCACTTTCATATTTTACTATATATTACAGAACAGTGATTTAAAAAACCAAATGCTTTCTCGTGATCAGAGAATATTAGAACAGCAAGTTGAAATAGACCATCTTCGAGAGCAAAATGCGCGACAAAATGCTATCATATCTTCTCTTCGAAAGAAAATTCAAGACCTGGAGGAGATACAACGTAATTTCCAGGCAGCACATGGTCGGAATGAGATCACGGTCCAAACGCTGCAGAGAGATAATCGCTACAGTGAAGAAAAAATAAAAGATATGGAGAAGAAAATACGTTCTCTCGAAATCGAATGTCACAATGAAGAACAACAAAAAGAAAACGCACGTTGTCAATTCCACGATCTTGTCCGAAGGTTGTCCGCGGCACTCGATGCTGACTTTTGTGACGCAACTCACACGCATTCCCCTGAAAGTCTTATCATCAAAGCAGCGGAGCTGGTCCAGGAGACCACTCGTCTCAAGAACAAGTGCATGAATACGACTGAAAACCTCTCTACTATAGAACAAGATCTGCGGAGTTGCAGGGATGCCTTAGAGAGGGCAAGTACTGATAAGGATATGTTGCAGCGACAAGTGTCCTCGCAACTTCTTGAACTCGAGAGACTCAGGCAAGAAAAAGAGTCTTTTGCCGTTCAGAGCAGAGTATTAGAAAGGGAACTACATGAAGCGAGAGACAAGTTATCACACTGTGCAAAAAATCTCAACGTTGTAACAGACAACGTGAATCAAAACGAATCTATAATAGTACAGTTGAAAGGTACCACCCACATTACAGTTCTTGTATTGTGTTGTGCTGTTTGTATTGACTATGTTATCTCAAGATTTAAATCTTGAATGATATCATTGTTTACATATCAATCAGAGTACGTGTTTGAATTATTCATTTATATTTTAGAGGACTTAAGACACCGCGATGAAAAATATCAAAGACTTCAAGCAGAGTTCCGAAACACGATGGAATCGATTGCCATCCTGTTAAGTTTGCCGACCAGATTTGTAGAAGCCCACGATAGCACTATCAAGGACAGGATCAGGGAGATTCTAAGCGATAATAAAGATAAATCTATTGTAAGTAAAATAACGACCTAATATTGTCAGAGGATATTAGGATAATCATATCCATTCTTCTCTTGAGTATTAAGTACACAGTGAGAGGCAAAAAGGAGCTCTTGGCACAGTTGCTATTGCGCATATCATTCGATCAGCGAAGTTAAGCAACCATACGTCTAGCCAGTAGTTGGATGGGTGACCGCCCGAGTTCCCTCCGTGCCTCGGAGAGCACGTTAAGCCGTCGGTCCCGGTTGCCAATTTATCATCTTTGGCAATCGTTACAGGTCAGTCGGAGGCCTAAAAATAATCTGACAACTGGTTTAACCCAGATCACAGATTTTCCTCCTAAAATGGGGTTGCGAAGGTCAGATGGCAGTCGCTTCGTATAAAAATCATGTGATCAGCCACATCGGGTTGAATCAAGTGCCGATCCCAACAATGTATGGGATAAGGCCAGGGAGATGATGATGAGTGAGAGGCAAAAAGGCAGAGTAAGTACTTAGTTTAAGAATAGGTGATCCTTATTAAGTATCTGTCTACCGCTTTGAGTACTCCGAAACACTTGACGTTAGAATGAGTAGTGACCTTACACGAACATGGTCGAATCGCAGTATGGGTCTGCAATTAATATGTGGTTATTTATGGTTATAGCAAATAGATGCCCTGCGAGACAAGTTGGGCATGGAGTCCCAGCAGCTGGGGCGCACGGCGCACATGCACGACCAAGCCACCACACGTGTGCGCATACTCGAGGACGAACGGAACATGCTCGAGGCTAAAGTGCACAAACTCGAGTCAGAATTAAACTCCCTGGAACTCTCCAGGGAAAATCTGCGCAAAGATAAAGCTAACGTACGTAGAGTTTTTACAAACCCTTGATAAGCGGACAATACATTATTATTAATAAATCAAATAATAAAAATAACAGCGTCTGCTCTTTATATGCAGATTTCTTAAAGTGTCGAACGAAAGACGATATCCCATTTTATTGCGGAATTCGGCTGATATTTCACAGAATTCGGCTGATATTTATAGCTGGCACCGATGTGGCTAAGTAAAAGGGCAAGGTAAAGAAATATTTCACTATGAAAGGACGAATTTCTCACATGTAGCTGTTGTGATAATGGATAATAATCAGGCTTTATGAATGCGGATGTTGTTTGCTCGTGTGGGTAATTGGAGTTGATAAATTGTTATAGTTTGTGGCGTTCCTGGAACGACTGAGCAGAACACTGAATATGGATGAGTTGACCCAGGACGTCGGCATAGAGCTGCACACGGACTCCATTATACACCGGGCGGAGCAGCTGTCGCGTCTAGAGAGCGATAAAATTGTTGACAAGGTCAGTACCAACAGCCGCGAGATATTACTGCAATCATATTTATTATACTTGCAGCCAACTTGGATCACCTTATTGGTATGCCCTAAAACAACATTTTTTAATTTGGAGTGCATTTTACAGGAAATTTTTATAGGTAATTTTATGCCCTATACTTATGACAAGTTTATTGTTATTATTATGTGACATTATCTATGAGAAAGAAAGAGGGGAGGGAGGTTTTTGCCCAGCAGTGGGACACATCGGGCTCATAATAATAAGTAAAATGTTGCTTGCATGCATGGTGACTTATTTATTTATTTATGCTGTATTACTGTACTTATTTATAAAATACTTACAAAATAATGTATTATAAAATGTAAGCTATGTACAGTGAATGTTGCAATTTGTTGGTGTTTGTGTGTAATATTAGTAATATTATTGACGTGATTGTGGTGTTCTGTGTAGATGCTATATTACGGATATTATGGCACGCTGCCGAGACTGCGCAGAGAAAGATCTTTCCATGATTTACCTTATCTCAAAGAAGTAAGATATGCAATATTACAAATTGGCATGTAATGACCGTAATTACTCGTAAATAGTGAATAAATAAATACTGCTTTAGTGGGTTCTTACCTCGTCTGCACAGTAACATAAGTAGTTATGCCTAATACATTTCATCTTTAAATTAGTGATTAATTTTATCATCCAAATTCGCGTCCATTACACTTTGTCACTTAGTTTAACGCAATCAGTCACAAAAGATATACAAATACTCGTAATATATTATTAATGACTTTATTCTGCTGCCAAACAACATTTGATCCGCCGGTTTTAACGGGATTTTTGTGATCTTTTTTTCAGTTTGAAACAAATTAAGTTTCGGTGTGATGAGACATAAATCAGACAATGAGGCGTAATTGGATGGAGTCTGGTTTTAAGTTGTTATGTGTTAAACCTATGGCAGGCACTGAGGGCAGGCTATAGCAGAGTTTATCTATGACGCGTAACGCGCAAAGCACCGTAGCTACCGTAGTATCTCATAATAGGTATAGAAGAAAACCACGATACAAACAACCTACAGATTATAAGTTGTTTTGTCTTGTTTTAGCATGTTACACGTGAGATAGAAAACTACTCGGAAGTGACGACGAATCTATGCGACGTTTTTAAGGTGGTTGATAAATACCTAAGTGTGTGAATTTTAGCATGGGAGACTTGTTGTACGACTGAAAATGTAGCATTAGACTCGAATATGTAAGCTTTTAGATGTTTTGATTAAGTACTGTAGTTACATGCTAGTAAATAGTTTGATCTGAAATTATGTTATTAGATACATGTTGGATAGTGTACAATCCAATGGTACCCAAAAACCTACGTGTAGGTAGGTACACTCAGCAACAATGAATTCGGGTCACTAACAAAACCTTCGTATGTCAATCTTCGTACATTTATCTTTATCGAAATTCATTTTGTTTTTTTTGTGTTTTTGTTGTTTCAATACTTTTTACTGGGTCTTTGGATTGGATTTATTCCTATTTTGATTAGAACTTCACACCTAGATTGATTATGACTGGTGTAGGTGTGAAATAAATTACTTACTTTTGAAGTTGGTGCCAAATGAAGCATCAAAAAGAAGGATATATCTGTTGGAAGGATAGAGGTTAGATGTTGAGCTACTTAATACCTATAGTAATGTATCGCTTGTTACACCAGACAGCTGTAGTGTACCAGCTGCAGCGGCGCATCAGGATCCTCCGGGAGCAGGTCCAGAGGAAGGATTTACACCTGGATCTGTTGCGGCGTAAACTGAGCGTGCAGGTAATATTGCTCGTGAGCTGGAAGAATTTAAAAATGCGAATCGTAAACTTTTATACTTGCTTAGAGCGATTGGAACTATAAATGATTCTTATTTGCTCAATTCGTTCCTCTCACTTACTTTGGTTATAGGTATATTATTATGAATGGGTTTGACAAGCCATAGTAGAATCAATTATTATTGAGAATTATAGGAATATATGTTCCAATTAGTGTTCTGTCACCGTGTAAGTTAAGATGCCTTCGGTCGGTGCCCAAGTACCGAATGACGACGAATTTCGTTGCGTATGTATAATCGGAACAAGAAATCTTCCGGGGAAGGGGTTGTGGATGAATTCCAAAGATGGCGAATTATTTCGATCCACGCTGAAAAGCAAGGTGAAACGACGACGTTTAAACATTTACGAAGCTATACTTGGGGTACAGGAGGACAGCTCCCGCGTGCGCGCAGTGCTCCAGGCGGAACGTGACGAGGCAGTGGGCCGCAGCAAGAAGCTCGCGCGCCAGTGCGACAAGCTCGCCGTCCAGCTAGCCGACGCACGCGCACAGCTACGCGACCTCAACGCACAGCTTGCCGACGCAGCTGAGTATAAGGTCACTACTCACTATCACTACCTATGTCAACGAGATAGTATAGATAAATGTTTTTTTATGTGTAACCACTATGGTATACGGTCCACTTCATTATTAGAGGTCACCGTAGCCTGAATGCTGGTAACAGTGGTATCTCTAGCGATATGAATGAGATAATTACGTTGAGCCAGATATTACTATATCATCATCATAATTAACCCATCAAAATCAAAATACTTGCCGATTTCGACTACAATAATTTTACTACGTTACATCTACGAGTTACCTTAAATGTTTCCCTATCTGCTATTTTAACGGGCTTCGGTCTCTCTGATGAGCTCGTTGGTGATGGCTATTTAATTTAAACAAATGATTTTTGTCACAAGATAAATCCGACTAGCTTTCAATTATTTGTAAATAATAATAGTCGAATCTCATAATAATTCCTAGTCAATTTCAAAAAGAGAATTAATTTAATTTGATACTTATGAAATCGCGGGACATCAGCTTGTTGCTCGCAGAAAAACAACAGTATTATTGTTAGTTTGTAGAATGAATACAAGATTAGATCGAGTTTCTTAACAAAATCTAGGTCTTATCTGACATGCTAGTTGCCTGCGATTGTGAGAGTTCGCACGCGATGAATTTTTAGATCAGTAATATATCAGTGTCAAAAGGCAAGATAATACTGCTATTACGTGAACTGCACATACCTACCTAAGTGGGCACATATCATGACCATTACCGACTTCAGAGCTGCGGTTGCTAACTGGTCACTACATATTTCTCCAACTAAGTGTGAATGTTGACCTCGAATATTTCCGCGGACACGCATTAGGCACGATCAGGCTTTCATGCAAAGAAATAATGATTAAATACACTCAATCTCTCTCTAAAAAGTATATAAAATTATGTTGTCATAATAAATTATATGTCATAATGTTTGTAACAAAAATCCTTCGTAACAGGTTGACCTATTTTTTATATATTCGGTAGATCTGAGAATAGCACGTTAACTATTTTTCATACCCCTAAGTAATAAGGGTGGTCCACCGCAATTATTTATATGGCAAAAGGAATACCTTACTAAACTCGAGAGGCGCAAAGAAATTAGGCAGTACCTATCATAATATAGCAAGTATTAACAACGAATACCCTGATGTTTATTTTCTTGTAATAGGTCACGGAACACAGATGGTCATGATTTCATATTTCTGTTGTCGGCTGCTCTACACAATTGTCGCACATTCATCTGTCCTCTATTTTTATTCATACAACATTACTCAGGAATAAAATAGTGAAAGGTTAATCATAAATGTCGAGGATCTACTTCGCAGGACTGACTGATATTGAGGATGTTGTTATGAGCAAGTTTGTTTAAAAGTATTTACATCAACGATATATTTATAATACTTGTCTTTCAACGAAATATATATGTATTTATGTAGGTAGGTACTCCTTTGTTTCGATTTAAAGTATATTGACATTCAAGAGAAATAAAAATAAGAGGACAACTGATATTATATGATTTTAATATTGCGCGTTGGATTCGAAATCGAAACTGAATTAGCCAGTCAGAATTCCGTACGTTGCTGACTAAGTTACCAGTACTTAATCCACAGCTGCATTCACAACCAGAAATGTACAACCAAATCAAAATCTTTTTGACTCCTACAACAGATAACATCACTGGAACGCGCACGTAAGGTAGAAGAACTGCAGAAGAAGTTGGAAGAGGCCGAGTTACTTCGTGCTCGATACAACCGTAAAGTGATAGTCCTGAAAGACCAGGTGCGCGCCACTGGGGAGACCTTCGAGCAGGAGCGCACCACCACCGAGCACCAGATCAATATGATGAGAGACGACCTGGCGAGGACTAAGGAAGCTCTCGCCGAGTGCCAGAGGAGGGAGGCGCAGCTGATCAGCTTCAGGTAAACCAAAGCGATATGCTCACTCCTCTTCTTCGTCTTCAGGTGATAGATAGACAGAGATATGGGTGCATTTCCACCAGAATTGCGTAGTGAGGGATGTGTCAAGAACCAATAGCGTCACTTCATTTACCAAAACTCGCTCAGCGCAGTGGTTGAACTAGTTTTTATTAAACACATCCCTCGCTACGCATCCATTGGTTGCTGCATAGGATTTCCCTTAACGTCGGTCACGGCCCTTACCACCTTAAGGGCGAATATAATTTGAAAGTTCATGCATAAAAAATCCTTAATTTTGTTACTGGTTTATTTACATATCTACAGTGTCTTCATTCAACTACTGTAGGTACCAAATTTAGCTTTTTTTTAATCTTATTAAATTGTATACAGAAGTATTTTCTGTTTAGGTCAACAATAGTATAATCTAGATTAATAGTATAGTTGTTCACCTTCTAACCAATTTTCCAAAGAAATCGAGTGTGAAATTAGATACTCGGAAAATCCAACTATTTATATAAATTTACTTTCTGTGTTTGAACTCCGACCTCAGTAAATCAGTTAATGCTTTGTGCCTATAGGTAATACTAGCTGAGTGCCAGGTACTCGTTAAATACGTTACGGCTAATTATATCATACGATCTGGTTTGATAAGTACCAACCAATCAGGCAGGTTATCAATCGATCCATCCATTCCGTTCTGTAATGTCGACTACATAATTCATTACAATTGGACTTGTCTACCGATGTCGCAGTTTAGTTGTTGATCAAATGACAAAGGCAACTAATACAACAATTATGTGGTTGGCCTCACATAGCTTGAGTAAAATATGGATGCTGTCTTTAGCACTCACGATTGGAATATGTAACTCGTTCCAGGAACTCGATCGCTAAGTTGTTGGGGATCTTGGTACCCGCGTCGGTGTCGGACTTCGAGATGGTGTCTCGACTGCAGAAGCTGATCGATGCCCACCACGACTTCACGGTGGTGTCGCGTCGGTACGATGACCCCACGCTGCTGCGGGCCTCGTCCCGCTCTCCGCCGCCCTCTCGATGCCGCACCAGGACACCTGATAGGTGCATATCAAACACATTTATCACCTACTCACTTTCTGCACCAACATTAACCATTGAATAGCAGGTACTTTAATAGGTCAATAGTACTGTTTGGACATTATTACACTTTAAAGACGCGAGACGAGTTTCTTTGAGTGAAGCAATTTGGCACGGAGGTCTATTGTGGTCTAGACGACATAACGCATAGAATTCACAAATAGACGGAAATGTAGACCGATGTTTCGGGGGCCAACTAGTGTGTGGGATACGGCGTCATACGTTATGCATTATTAAGTTTTACCGTCTTGCATTGTTAGTTCCAACTTTCCTAGCACAACACACATAGGTACTTAGGTAGGTACCTTCCTATAGTCATTATACTTGAACTTGATAACAGAAATCAAGTCTGTTAAAGTATCAGCGCCAGATCTTAAGTCAATCTGACATGAAGTCATCTGATATGCTACAGCGTCGTAAATCGTGCGTGTAAAATGGTATCGTCCCTTTCTTAGTACAATGATGTAACTTGATAAGGCTTTGAGTTGTGTAAAAGACGAGCGCAAATTAATGGATGTGCAATGACGGTGCACTGTTCCAGGTCCCTTCGGTACGACGACTCTGGCTACGCCGACCCGGCGTTTGACCTCGAGGATGACTTGTATAAGGCGAGGACTGGCTTGTGACAATCACGACGGCGCGCTCGCTTCTAAACATCTTACTACATACATATATATATCAATTATGTGACCACCCTGTGTGTTCTGGGACGAAAAGTATCAACGCTTATGCATTTGTTGTGGGTAGTAGGTATAATACCTTGATTTGTTGGTGAAACACAATTGATCTTTTATGTAACCGTAAAATTCGATGTTCAAGATAAAACTCTTAGCGAGCACGTTTTTAAATCATATAGAATGTTGGAGTGTTGGGATCCCTTAGACATATTTTTACAAGTAGGTGTCTAGCAACGTGGTTAAGAAATGAAGTAATTACCTATACTTATGAATACCTAGATTACCTATACATATTATAAGAATATTTGCAATACGAGAGTATATTTCACTACATAAGGAAATAGATAACTAAGTAAAGAACAAAATATAATTTCTAAATTCTACATAATATATAAAATATTTGTACTTACCTACTTATTATTCTGTTGTTTATTCTTGCGTATTATACTGGTTTGATGTTACTTATTATGTTTTAATGTCTGACTACGTTTGGACTAAAATACCTGTTATTAATTGTCCAGTACATAATGATCTCAAATTATTGTTCATTTATTTTCGTCTTCCAATTTTGATGACCGTATAAAATAAGTAGCCATAGTAGACTTAAGGCTAATAACCTAGACATATATATCACACAGAATGTTATATTTACCTATTATTTAAGGATATGTTTAAGGATTATGTTTCTGGTTGCTTGTACCCGTCAGTATATAAACGTTAATATGCAGAATCGCAATAAGTATAATATACTTATATATAAATTGGGCATATCCGATTTTAATACAGACTTTAGGTGAAGTAACATGTCAAAACCTATAACTTGGGGTATGGGTTTTGACATGTTCCAACGTTGACTATATCGATTGAATATTTTCCTCATTTTGTTGATGAGCGTGTTTGTGTGTTTTCTTGGGGTACAGTATACTCAACCCTGTAGACTGTACCCCAAGAAAATCTCCAAAACATAGTGAAAAATTTGCCTGCCCCAATAAAATCTCGAAAAATTTGCCTGCCGCGTTATTACACTTAGCTTTCTCTCATTAGCGTTGGTTTCAATCGTAAGAAATTGATATATAATACATAGATGATAAGGTTCAATTTCGTGTCTTTAAAACCGACACTCGACGATGAGTGCGACGCTGAGAAAAATTTGTGAATAACGCGGCTGGTCTTTAATAAGGACCTAAGCCGCGATCTTAGCCAGTTCAAGAGTACTCGTGCATAGATCTACCATACCACAGTATTTTTTTAGTAACTCGAATATTTTATTAGCGATAAGCAACATACATACATTTACTTGACCCTTGCATCAGTGCATCAGCACTCTTAGAGTAACATAACGTAAACAAGAAGTTTTAAACAATTTCCCCTAATTGTGCCGTCTATAGTCGTAAGTACTTACTGTATTTCAAAGTAGTAGTAGTCATATTTTAAGTAGTAGTTGTTAAGTATTCATGGGTAGTTGTATGTTTATTATATTGTGTATTAAATTAACACATCTACCTATTAAATAAGGTACCTAAGTTAACATAAAGCATTAAGGAAAGAATAAGGTAGCAACAACAAATTAGCTTTCTAAAAAAGGGTTATAGGGGTAAATACTTAAAGGTGTGTATAAACTTAAGATATCTGCTATAATCGTCTCTTTAAGAATGCGTTAAATAATTTGTAAGCTTAATTAATAAGTGAGCAAGTTTAATTTATTTTACGATACTCACCTATAAAATTATATCGGTATTTACTTACCGAATACAACGTTCATAAATTACTTACATCGATATGTCTTTATCTTAAGATTATTAAGTCCCCTTGAATTTGTATACTTTTATTTTATTCCTGCATATATTTTTACATACTAAATGTAGTTTTTAGGATGCATAAGCCTTAAACTTACCTACTCTATATCAAGCTCAAAATTATCATAATTAATGTTTTATCTCAATGCATCCGCCGCGCCTCAAAGCTGTTATTATAAAAAGTTTGTATTTTTTTTAATAATATATTATGTAGATACTAGCCGTGCCCCGCAGTTTCACCCGCGTAGATTTAGTTTGATCCTTTATAGGAACCCAATATATCTAAATAAAATTAAGTCCCTCCTTGAAACATCAGCTATCTGCTAGTGAAAGTCCCGTTAAAATCGGACCAGCCGCTCACGCGTGATAGCGTGACCAAGGGAAATGGGGATTCATTTATATATATATATATAGACTAGCTGTGCCCGGCGGTTTCACCCGCGTAGATTTAGTTTCATGATGTTTATTTTAAATTAAATAAGCCTAAAACACTCCTTGAAACATCAGCTATCTGCCCGTGAAAGTCATCCAGCCGTTTAGGCGTGATGCCGTGAACAAGGGAAATGGGGATTCATTTTTATATATAAAAGAATAAGATTGCAAGCTGTTCTTTTCACACAACTTTCTGAGCAAGTAGTTGCTGCTTATGACGGCTATGACAATGAGTAAGTAGCCGGGAAACTTATTTTATGTAAAGGATCAAATTAATTGTATTTATATTATTGCTGGCTAAGTTGTATCGCATCACTTTTCTGCCGTAATTTTATGATCTCAGTCGACTTAAAAATAATATGAATAAGAGTACCTTATAAGTGCAAAATGTTATCAAATGTGCCTATATTTATACAGAAATGTCACACTACAGCCTGTATATACCATAAATTAATTAAGTAATCAAATTGTATCCAAACAAAACAGCTATTAAGTTCACCTTCGATTTCGGACATTATATGTACCTAAGTAGTATATTATTATTACCTATAATTATATAGGCAGTCCTTATCGTAGCACTTAGCAAATAAATAAATATACCGATGTATGAAAAGTAATTGCTTTATTTATTCAAATTTTCCATAACACACCCAGTGGAAGTTCTAAGTATAAAACTAATTATCATAACGGGATACAGTGTCCGCTTTTTGTCAATACTTATAATTATGCCTTCTAACTAAATTGTTACTTAAGTTATAATAGCGCACTTCCTAAAATATACAAAGTAAGACAATACAGTAATTGGATACTTATGTGAGACTAGCGGACGTCACGCGGTTCCCGCGTAGTTCCCATTCCCGTGGTAGTACGTAGATACTTACATACAAATCTTTCTTCTTTATAATATTATATATATATATTTTACCGACCTACGTTACTCACTTTGTCGATTGCCTCGCTGATCTAAAACGATATTAAAGAACACTAAACATTAGATTTTTATTCATGACATACATGTTTAAATTATAATTTCTTAAATAAAGAACACTAGTTCCTGGGTTCAACCCCCAGGATGGGCAAAATAATTTCTCGATTTATCGGCAACAGGCTCGCCCCCTATCTAATGGGACTGAACATAACTGGCGAAGTGAGGCTGTACTATAAGCACACCTCTGCCTAGCCCTTCGGGGAATACAGTTGTGAGCTTATACGTATATATGTCACTCACTATTGAATAATTAGCAAGTATTCTCGTCTTTTGTAAATGTACTTAAAGTAAGCATCTATTTAGTACCTCATATAATTTTAATTAATACTGCGTCGCACATTTGTGTAATGAAAAATAAATTTTCTTTCTTTCTTCTTCTTTCTATTGACCCAGTCAAATCCATAGTTTGCAGATTACTGCTAAACCGAAGTCTAGGATGTTTCCAGTCAGCATAATTACCTACGAGGCTTCAATATACCTTTCACTAATAGCTTATATTCTACAACTTCCTAAACTAGCAATTTGAGGTGCTTGACAAGTTATACTAGAAGTCACTTGCATAACAGCATGGAGCAAGGTCGTTTTAACGGAAGTAAGTGCAGGACTTCACGTTGTTTCAATCAAACTAACGAGCTAATTTATTTTAATGTTGTATTTGAAAAATATTCTGTACGCCCCCTTCGTATTTAAGGAGGCCACTATTGCATTTGTTTTACTTATTGTTCATATACTATACCCATTCAACGTCGTGAAGGGTTCCTTAGGCAAAATTTACCCAACAAAAAGAGGTTCTCTAGCCAATACGTTCATCTGTTTTTATTTAAATCTATACTGTTTATATATTAATATACTAGCTGTGCCCCGCGGTTTCACCCGCGTAGATTTAGTTTCTTCCTTATTGTCGCGGAACCCTTATATTTTTAATAAATAAAAGTAGTCTAAGTTACTCCTTGAAACATCAGCTACCTACCAGTGAAAGTCCCGTTAAAATCCGTCCAGCCGTTTCAGAGATTACCCGGAACAAACAGACAGACAGAGAAAAATTTTAAAACTTGGTTTTTTAGTGTCGTGTATACTTTCATATGCATTTAGTGAAAAGCTGTTATTTTGGAATTACAAACAGACACTTCAATTTTATTTATCTGTATTGATCTATACTAATATTATAAAGAGGAAACATTTGTTTGTAACGAATTGGCTCAAAAAGTACTGGACTGATCTAGAAAATTATTTCATCAATGGATAGCTATATCATCAGCAAGTAACACAGGCTACATTTTATCCCCATGCTCCCACGGGAACGGGAACTACGTGGGCGAAACCGCGTGACGTCCGCTAGTATGAGAAATGCTAAGAACTTTATTAACCCGGCAATGGGCACCAACTTCAGAAGAAATACATTTTATATATTTTTCACGTTTTTTTAATTCTGCGTGCCAATTACAATACATTGAGTACCTACCTGTAGCTTCATCATGGTATAGTATTATAAAAGCTGTTATTACAGAGTAACTTACCTACATGTTATGTTAATTGAAGCTTATATCTAGCGGAATAGATCTCATTTTAAATATGCTTTTTTTAAATAAGTAACTGGTTCAAGGAAGCTGAACCTTACCATAAAATGTCAGACGAACTTGCGTTCAGCTCTGTATAATTATTGAATCTAGACCGTTTTATATTTTATTTATTTATGCTACGTCCCTAACAGGTAGTTAGGTCTGCTTTGTATGCAATGAAGCGTTATTAAACACCTCCACCCTAGCAATGCATCTAGTCTCTTTGTATTAAATTATCATCAAAGCAATTATAATATTGCTAATTACTTATATTGGCGCCTTGACAATATTCATATTCAATTAATTACTTCACTCTTAACTATCTTTGCAGTGACTAAATATGAGACCTAAAAGGTAATATCAGTAGGAACGCAAATAAGTCTTACCAGGACCTTAACAAAATAAATAATTTAGGCATTATCATTAAGGACGCATTATTTAACTATTATCTTATGAACTAAATTATATACTTACCCCGTTAATACCTCACAAATGTACGTACGAAATGTGAACTTACCTTCATTTAAGTCGATATATCAATGTGATGTATTGAATTAAGAAGGTATTTACATATCAAAAACATTGTCCATATACGCTGTTCGCATTCCACGAGCTGTGCTCCACTTTATAGTCAGATTATTCAGTGTTTCTTCTGTAATATGTTTTGTCTCGTGTTTTACCTGATGTTATTCTTAAGTCCTGGTAAGTGCCTGATAATCTAAACTACTTATCGAATAATAGTGCCTAGTGTAGTTTTTACTGCTTCCCTACTGCCTTTGGTACCATGCGGTATTCACTGCAATAATATGTCTGAATTGCCTGATTCTTATTTAAAAATTATAACTTACTCGTAAATATCTAGCTATATAGTGTATTATTAATGTAGTATTCTGTACCATTAATGGCTCAGTTAATGCCTGCACACGGTATCTAATGTGAATTCCTACTTGATTGAAGTTTACCTAAATTGAATTAATGAAATAGATAAGCATGCTTAAATAACTATAGTGCTATAAATCTGCTAAAAGTATTTAATATGTGTAAGTAATAGTTCAAAATCAAACGCATCATAGAATTTTAATCGATTCGTGTACATTTATGACGTAAACGTGTGCAAACTGTAGATAGGTAGGTAATAGTTTTAGCACAGGTAATTACCATTTATTTTTAGGATCTTTTTATTTATATTGCGTTAGCCAGTAAAATTATCTTTTTAACTACTACAATTTCGATTAGTTACTTATCTAACTTTCATTCTCAGTCAAAGCGACATAACCTAATCTAGACGTCATAATAATTACAATTAAAATAAAAATGCGATGTAATAAGCATGCCATTGTTTCTCAACAGCATTATCGAAGCACCTGCTGCGTTATGCGGACCTCGACGATGAGGACCAGGCGCTATTCCGAGCTGCTTACGACACTCCCAGCTACGACCACGACGAAGAGGAAGAGGACCTCCCCATGGGCAAGCTGGACTTGCTCAAGGACGGCATGTGGGCTGTCAAAGCCAAGCTAAAGGAGCTAAAGACCTTCAATAAAGCGTTCGCAGCTAATCTGCTTTCCACCAAGCTCAAACTAAAAGAACTGCTCGAAAACCACATGGCTCCCGTCAAAAAACACCACCACCTTGAGATTGAGAAGAAGAAACCTGCTTTCAGCTACCAGGTAAATTATTCCTATATATAATAATCCCTCACACAATTAAAATTCCTTTGCTCCATGGATTTTGATACTGCCCTAAGTATAGATTTTGGCGGATCATAACATTTTGTACCATTGAACCTGGAGAGTCAAATTATTAATGTATTTGTAAGAAGATCATACATTTTTTCCAAAGTGTGTACCTACCTACCTACTTATGCATACAAGACTTTTATTATTAATTGCATTTAAAAATAACAACAGTTTTTAATAGGATCCATCGGTAAGCCTGATCGGTTGGTCATTATATTAATTAATACTGTTTATTGATACTCAGGTATTTATTATATTACTTACTATTAGTAGGTAATATAATTTTAATTAAGGGCCATTTAAAATGTCTTAACACATTGAATAAAGTTTCTTGAAATAATAATATTAAATAATATGAAATGGTATAAAATAATATTTTAGTAAGTAGGTACCGAAGTACTTACTACTTACCTATTGCAATTAAAAATAATTCAATATATATATATTGAATTATTTTTAATTATTGGAATACCAAACAGACACTTTATTCTCATTTATATATATAAATGAGATTAAAGTGTCTGTTTGGTATTCCAAATACCTACAGCTTTTCACTTAATGCATATGAAAGTATATATATATATATATATATATCGCCTTTATAGTAAACTAGGTACTTGCTATTTCTTATTTGCTTAGAAGTAAGTAAATACCTACTTTCTGTCGTGATCCCAAACACGCGGACTTCATTTTCGCGGAAGTTGCTCTCTACAATCAGCAGGTACCACACCTGCTGATTATGTAGCAAATGTGTTAAACCAGAATATAAGCTACTTATTTTTAAGTTTTCCATTTATTACGTGTTACATTTAAGTTTTCTTAGGTATCCATCCTCCGTTCGAACGTGAAAAAACACCGAACCAACGCTCGAGCACACAATATTCGCATTAATAATTTGACTAATAATTGAACTTATGAATAATATATTATAACCGTTAGAAACCATATATTTTTGACCGTCTTTATTTTAATTTTATTTTCAGGCTCCGCAGTACCAATACGAACAGCAATACGGGCAGCCCCCGGGGCCCCAGTACGCGGCGTACGGCCACGACCCCTACTACGGCTACTAATCCTCACGGAATTTTCTCTCTACCTTCTTTAGTATAAGAAAAAGAGTTGAAATAAAGTGCAATTTTCACTAAAATGTAGATAATTAATAAAATAAAATATGATATGCCACTGCCCGATAGTTATGTACATGCGTTCTTTGTCCCATCGGCCATCAGCGATGCTCGTGTCTGGGAGTGCGAGGGCGCGCAGCGCGACGGACGCGTACGTCATAAGAAAGTGCATTAATAAAATAAATGTTTAATTGTTAAGGTCACCAGTAGGTAGAGCGGCGTAGTTGACCGCGGCGCGCGCACAGGGCACTCGTGTACTAGAAGCGTATCGCTTTTTCCAATTCGTTCCGAATAGCGAATCTGAAGGTATCGCTTAGTTTTACAACGAGGTCGGGAGCCGCCTGCAACCCCATGTGCCACACATACTAACCTACCCTTTTGTATTGAAAAATGTACTTGTTAATAATTCCTGTCAAAGTGGACATGTCTTTATCGATACAATAGTATCATAAGGGTGAACCCAAGTGCTATATTATATAGTTCTACGAGATGAGTAACAACTTAACATGGATATTCCTCCTGGTATGACATACTTTCATATAATTCTACCTTCTAATATACTTGCACCCTGCTGTGGCTGTTCTATACTTCTTTGTTCAAAACTAGGCTGAGATAATTTGATACGGATGATAACTTAAGTCAATGCTTAGAGCTAGGCATAGGTCAGTTACTTAATACTTTATCTGTGGCGGATTAGTGTGATGTAAACGCTTTTATTGCTATGGTTCAAACAAAACATATAATTTGAGATCTATAATCTAAATGTAATCGACACTATTGTAATGTATTTACACCTTTCGCCACGCAATAATTTAACACATTTGTTGCTGATACTGGAACATTGAATTCAAATTTAATTAAAAAATAAATGTATTCATAATCCTGTCGTTCTGATTCATAACCATTTACCTAATTATGATATTGATGTTTTACACGAGTGGCTCCCACGAATTTCTACAATGAGGATGTGAACGATAAGCGTTACCTACTATGGAACTGTTAGTTTTGTATTGATATATACATGTAATCGAAATATATTCATGAGCAGGTAAATAAGCAAGTAGGTAGGTGTAGTTGATGCCAGTATTTGTTGCCTCGGTAGGCAGACCTATGAGCAATTATGTCTGTGCATGACTCTGCAATGCAAGGTTATTTAATAAAACAGATCGCATAATCGCACTTATGCAATTATACCGTTTATGGAGCGCTCAATGTTTATATTGTCTTACAAATAGGTGAGTAACCAACAAAATACAAATACCCAAAGGAGGTTGGAGTCATCATACTTGATGTATTGCACCTTGAACGAACAATTTCACTTATCAACTGATCGGAAATTCAGCAAGTTAATTTTTCTTAATTACAATATTCAAGTAGGTAATCTCTTTATGTTATTATTAATCCACCCTTGAAATTAAGAGTATTGAACTCACTTAATGTTCATGGCTGGACTCAAATATCCCATAAGTAGGTACGTAGCTACTAATGTTTTGAAAAATACCGGCCAAGTGTGAGGACACTCGCGACGAGGTTTCCCAATCTGTGTTCCCAGTGTCTGATATATATGTACGGATAAATAAAGTTTAAGTGTCTGTTTGTAATTACAAATTAACTTAAAAGCTTTTCACTGAATGCGTATAAATATATATAATATAGAGGTATCTGTCAGTGAAACTTCCGTTTAAATCCAGCCGTTTTAGAAATTACCCGGAATAAACAGACGGACAGACATAAGGAGAAAAAAATTTAAAATAGTTTTTATGTCAGTGTCGTATTTACTTTCATATGTATTTAATGAAAAGCTTTAATTTTGGAATTAAAAACAGACACTTCAATTTTATTTATCTGTATAGATTACTAGCGGACCCGACAGAAGTTGTCCTGCATACCTACTGCAGCGCCATCTGCCGGGCTGATTTGTGAATCTAAACCATCCAGGGCGAAACTCAAACGCATGCAAAAAAACATTCAATCGTTAGGAGAAGTTCAGTAACAAATACACATACTGTTGTTTAATAATATAATACACATAATAATACACATAATGTTTAGTCCTGTAAAGTAAGGTTGACTGGCAGAAATGCTTTAGCATTAAGTCCACCTATATCTTCTTCTTCATTTAAGAGTTAGACTCTTGTCGGTGCAGCTGATGAAGCTCCCTCCACTTGTTCCTGTCCAGTGCTGCTTCTTTGACCTCCTTATACGACGTGACGGTTATTTTATCCTTTAATTGTTTGGTGTAGCTTATCCTTGGTCGGCCCCTGCCACGCCTTCCCTCTATTTTACCTTCCAAAATGGTTTGTATAAAGCCGTCATGCCGTATAAGGTGACCAATCATTTTTCCTCTTCTGTTTTCTATATTTGGTACTAATGTTCTTATTTCGTTTACTCTTCTTAGCACCTCCTCATTTGATACCTTTTCCGTCCAACTTATCCTTTCCATCCTCCTCCAGCACCACATCTCAAAAGCCTCCAATACCTCTCTATCCCTTTGCGTTAGTGTCCATGTCTCACACCCATACAATGCAATGCTCCATATGAATGATTTTATGAATTTCTTTTTTGTTTTCCTTGAGATGTTTGATGTCATTAAATGCTTTTTGTTGTTGAATGCCTGTTTTGCTATTGCTAATCTGGTTTTGATGTCCGGCGTACACCGTGAGTCTGTTGTAATGATGCTCCCTAAATACTTGAAGTTGTTGACATTCTCGAGAGGTTTATTTTCTAAATATATTTGTGCATGTGGAGTTATACCGGTTTTACTGGATGTTAATATTTTTTTTTTTTACAAATTTAATACAAATAAAACTAAAATATTAACATCCAGTAATTTTTTTTTTTTTTTTTTTTTTTTTTTTTTTTTTTTTTTTTTTTTCCACCTATATACTTTGTGCATAAAGTTTTTAAATAAATAAAAATACTGAAGAATTATTTATATAAAGATTATCTATAGCGTAGTTGTGTAACGTCTCTCTCAATTGTGTGACCCCAGACTAAAAGTGGATTTGTCCAAAAGAAATACCATGAAATTGCTAAAAAGTCCTATACCTAGTCCAGTATCGGATAATTGAATAAAGTTCATTTTAAAGGTTTAACACTAATGCAGAGCTTTAATATGTACCTGACTAGCTTGCTACCACTAAAGGATAAAAAGTCACTCGTAGAATAATCAGACATTATATAAACTTTCCTGGGGGAGTACCATCATCGGTTTAGGCACAGCGTAATAAGAATTTCTTAGCTTTGACATGTAATTTTGTGCTATAAAAATTAATCGTCTAAGCTAAGATGTTAGCACGACGTCAATGCTGTAACGATGATAGTAGGCCCCCTGTTGTAGATGCCATAAAAATATCATGTTCAACTGCCGTAGTCGCTCGGCGCCAACCCTCCATGGATACATTGTTCATAAGACGGATATAGGGTCCGTAGGCATTGAATTAAAACCAGAACCTGCCCTTAAAAAGAAAAAATCAATTCGAATACAGAATAGCCGTAATAAATGTCAGTGTGATCTTTAAACAAACTGGATCGCTCACTAATTTCGCTTCAGAGGGCGAAACAGGTCTATTTGACTTCCTGATGTTTTTATAAAATTGGCCTCAGGTAGGCGTGGAAATGTATTGTAGAGGTGCTCCAATTCAGTTCTTCTATTGATTCACGTACTTAGGTGCTTAATTTTGCAAGTTATTGACTTGGAATAGAGAACAATAATCACTCACGCCATGAGTCATCATAGCACTAGAGGTTTTGTAATAATAACACCTAACGTGACAGATGAAAGTCAATCGCCGTTTCGGGCTTTTGAATTTTTTCTCAAGATTATGCTGATTCACGAATTTATAATTTGATTTATCTAATTGAATAAAATGAAAATTATGATTTTTATAAAATTAGATTAAATAAATATAATATCAAATAATTTTGTTTAATATAGTATAGGTACTTCTTGTTCATTTTTAGATTAAAGACAATCAACGGGACAAAAGAGGGCGGGAAATTTAACATTTGCAGTCGGTCAAAAATGCGCACGATTAAGATGATTACCAACCAACGATTACAAAGAAATTCGAAGAGATTCGCATAAAATCTTGTTTTTTTTATTAGCACTTATTACAAAACGTAGTATAAGATTTGCCGAGTTATCTGTTTTTAGGCTTAAAAGTTTTACCAATTATCATACCTACCTATGTTCATGGTATAAGGATGAGAAGCACGCCGTATTCCGTTCATACATACAGTTTAAAAATACATTTTGATTACAATAAGGTAGGTTACCTAAAAAAAACAATGGACGGACAAACCGCCCACGTCAGCGAGTAGGTAGGTGCGCGTATAGGTAGAGTGGAATGCTAACCGCTTACTGCGGATCAGATACCATCTCTTCGCACTCAAGTTCTTTATCACGGGCCGATATATTTGCATTCAGGTTTAAAATACCGCACGATCTGGTAAACGAGAACTGGTTTGCTCGCCTCAGCCTCACCCTGCACTCGCAAATGCACTCATTGTATATAAACTCCTAATACAAAGAATTAATACATTTTATAAATATATAAAACTTTTATTTATTAATTGGTAAAGTGGACTTCAAAATTTAATAAGTCGGCTTAACATTTCATATGACCCAGTGTTATCAATTCAAATTACAATTTACTTACTTATTTAGTTTTATTTATCCCGTAGCATGTGTGCGTTCATAGAAAAAGTTAAATATGATATATTTATTATAACTATTTAAATTGCATATGTTGTTGCATAAGACTGTTGTCATGAACTGCGTACCAACACTTCGAAAAACATTTCGAACGAAAACCATTGTGAAAAGAATTTTCTCCTCAGAAGGATACCTTCTTTTCGCCAGTTTTCTGCTTAATCTGAAGTTGGTATCATAGCATCTAACAAACGAAATGCACTAATAACTCAATGAATCAATTTCGGAGAAACTCAACCATTCGTAAACATTTAGTGAGGAAATGTGGAAACAACAGGAAAATGGTTCTTAAATTTAATAAGAAGCACCCAGGCTCACGATAAAATAGTCAACAATTAACTTATTTAGTTGTACTGCGCCAACATTTTCGTAATAATTACGTATCGACAAATTAATTTGGTCGTTTAGTTCACGTACCTAACGTTTGTCTATGCGTGGAGGAAATGCTCGGCGAAGGTAGCACGCACAAGGTGAATTGTCCAAGCCAATTTATCATCAAAAGCATTTGAACATAATCAAGTTCAAAGTTGCCGTGTGCGTATCGTGCAATCTACAAAGCATAGAAAAGGTTAGATCTTCAATTATCTATACTAATATGATGTACTTAATACTGCAAAGTTCGTGTTTGTTTGTTTATTTGAACGCGCTAATCTCAGGAACTACTGGTCCGGTTTCAAAAAAACTTTCGGGGAAGGTTATAGGCTATATTTTATTTAAAACTAAAATAGGGTTCCGTAAGAAAATTGCGATTTTTTAACCCAAGGTGTAAAATCGAAACCTATTTATGCGTGCGCTGCAAAAACTATTGATAGAACAAAATGATGTACTAGGGATTTGTAGTTCTTATTAAGATCTACAAAAAAGTACGCGAGAGCACCTATCTAACTATCATAGTTTAGTCACAATAACCGCTTTTATGTTTATAAAAAATATTAAATCGTCTGAAGAAAGAAACTACGTTAAATGTGTGTCGTAATATTAATCCTTATCATTATGCTAACAAGAGTATTCATGTAGAAGTAAAATACTGTTTGTTTTATTCCAATCGGACATTTCGTTGAGAAATTATCACTAGTATAAAAACGCAAAGATTTGGTACCTGATAATGAGTTATTTGCCAAAGGTTTTCAACACGTCTGTTTGTTCCGGGTAATCTCTGAAACGGCTTCACTGGCAGATAGCTAATGCTACAAGAAGTAACTTGGGCTAATTTTATTTAATGAGACCATTTGGAGTGTGAAACCGCAGGGCACAGCCTGTACATATAAAGTACTTATGTATACTTCTGGGGCTCTGAATCATACCAAGATCCTCGGTTAATACTTGGATCCTAATTTTGTGACAAAAATAGGTCGAAAACAATGAAATTTTATCGGAGGGATATACCGATAAGCATATATATTGCTTTTCGATATATTATATATTTATATATATATATGTATATATATATATATATATATATATATATATATATATCTCTTTGTAATCGTTGCCTCACTGCTGAGGATCGTGACTCCATTTTAATTTTTCCACGATTTGTCTCCATCTTCGACGATCCGCCGCTTTGTGGATTGCGGCGCTGATAGGTGCATTTAATTGTTCAGATACTTGGTCCGTCCAACGCCTCGGACTTCGGCCTCTTGGTCTCTTGCCTTCTATTTTCCCTGTTACTATTAGACGTTCCAAGTTATCAGAACCTTTGCGGGCAATATGGCCAAAGTATTGTACGATGCGCTGCAGGCATATTGAGGACAGACGTTGCGCCCTCTCAATTTTAAGTTCCTGCAGCACCGATATATTTGTGCGATGGGCTATCCAAGATATCCTCAGCATGCGCCGCCAGCACCACATTTCAAACGCATCGATTCTTTGTCTGTCGCCAGATTTTACCGTCCATGTTTCTGCTCCATACAGGAAAATGGAGAAGACGAGGGTGCGGATAAGGTGTAGGAGAGACCGGGGTTCGACGTTCCGATTTTGGAGTCGGAGGCAATATAAATGTGTATGTTTAAAATCAACGATTCCTATATAAAATGGTGCATAATTTATCCTTGTTTCAAATTGTAAACTTAAGTTCTTTGAAATAAGCATATATTATTGCTCAGGATATTTTTTCTGTAAAAAGTCGACAAGGAACAACTCGCCCCACAAAGGGGCTGGTCGTTCCTCAGCTGAGGTAAGTTGTTCCGCTTATCAACTCCAGTCCCTAATAATGTAGTATTAGCTGGAAAGGTATTATATAAAGTAAATTAGGTATATGTAATTGAATATTTATTAGAGTTTTATTTAGAAAAGTACAAAATCTTAATGTTTTTCATCAAAATTAAAATATGTAATGAACATAACTGCAAACATAAAATAATAACAAGCATTAACTACCAGTTAATAGTGTAGTACAACCTAATTAATAGATTTAAGAATAATAAACATTTTTAATATACTCAATCAACTTTGACAAACGTTTGCTTGTCAAAAAAACAAAATTATTTCTTTTAATGAAAACACAAAAAATAACAAATTTTAACATTTTGAGTTATAGTTTCTTAATTAGTCTTATAGCAATGACTTTACTGAGATCAATAATCTAAACTTATAACCTGTAAAAACAATTCATTTCAGTAACTTAAAAAAAATTATTCAGAGTCGTCGTCAGAATTACAATTTTGACAAACATAAGAATGAACATCTTCAGATTTCAGGCATTTTGAATTAACCCAATTCTTACACATGACGCATTCAATCCATTGTTGTGAGTTGGAATATAAATCGCAACATATTAGACAATACCATTCCATGGTCTATTCTTCACTATCGCTTCCATGATTATCTTCTTGCAGTAGTTTCCTTTTCACATTTTGACAACGCAACTATATGCCAACTTCCTTACTTCTTCTGGCAAAAGACCGAAGTAAATAGATGAACATTTTAATAAATAATCCGCCAATGTCTTCTCTTGGTCTTGGTTGAACACCTGTCTAGAATAGTAACCCACAGTAGGTGTTACACCAGCTTTCAACTTTTTGACAAAGCGAAACAATGTCATATGACATATCTCTAATTCCCGAGCTACCGTCTTAAGTTTACGACCGTCTTTAATAACGGCATCAGCAGCCCGCTGCAAAAGCTTAATTGAAACCTTGCCCCGTTCGGTTTGTCGTTTATAGTTTCTCATCCTAAAACAAAGTTTTAATTTTATTATTTACGTGTTCGTTACGGGGCAGGTTGTTCCGCGGAAAAACTAGCCCCCCACCAGAGGAACTTGGAACCCCAATTTCCATTTTCTAAAGTAACATCCAATTATGATAGAATACGTTTGAAAAAGCCAAAAACGATATTAAAAAGTTAATCACTGTAGTTTGCTCGACAGATAATAGCAAGTAACACACAAATAGCTAGAAAATTGATTGAAATAGACCAAAAAGTATGATGACGAAAAAAATTACTTACATGATGTTTGAGTGTCACCAATCGACATCAAGTCACTAAAATGACTGACGCAATGGCGCGATGATATGACGTTTCGGGATGCACTTCACACTTATTGCTATCTCTTTTCTTCACGGAGCTATTTCAATCGGAACAACCTGCCCCCGGCACTTTGAACCCCGGCCTCCCCTATCTTAGTCCTGTTTGTGATGTTCCTGTCTCTCCATACTTTTCCCAACTGCATCATCGCTGATTTGGCCATACCGATTCGTCCTTGTAATTCCAATTCGCAGCTTCCCCTGTTAGTGATAACTGAACCAAGATATTGAAATTGGTCCACAGTCTCACACTCCTTTAGTAGGTTGGTGCGTTGGACTGTCGCAAACCGGTCAACCACCATAAGCTTAGTCTTGCTTTTATTTATTGCTAGCCCCATGCCCAGACTAATTGTTTCAAGTCGTTTTAATAGTTCCGCCATTTCCGCCTCAGATGTTGTATATATATATATCGGTAAGCAAATACGTACGTAAGTGGATGTTGAGAGTTGGAAAATGTTTCTAAGTAAGTATATTGATAGGTCAATAAAGGGCTTTTGATAAGGTCTTCCTCATCAGCGCTTTGCCATCTGTAGTTTTTAAGAGTAATCGCTGTACGTTATAACAGTGTATGCTGTATCGATATGTCGGTTGGCAACAATATTAACCTATAATATTCGCGTATTGTTTGCGAACAGTTGTCGGCCTTCGACACAGTCTTTATCTACACTCTAGAGAACCGCCCTTAATCGCGAACATGTACATGTTGCTCTGTCTGTGAGGTTGCTCTTTGAGTATGAGATGCGAGCTGTGTGACCTAACAAGTCACACCAGATGACTAGAATCACGCCTTGATTCGTCATTGATGTGCAAATAATGTTCTAAACTTTTTTGCATTGAAGTTACCAGATAGTGTTGAATATTGTTTTGGGTACGTAGTAACCAAAAAGTTATTCATCTCCCTTATCACTATATAATACTCATCAGCCTTAAAAGTTCTTTACCTTACCTTATACTTAAGTATGCGTAACTACATGACTTGAATCTTGCATATACAAATCCAAGTTTACTCTTCGCACTTGGCCAGTTTTTATTAATCAGGTGTGAGATACACCTACATTCAGAGAGCGTTAATTAACGATAGAATATCAATCGTCACAATTAACCGAAAGAATAATAGCTGTATTATAAGCAGTGGCTCTATACCATACCATATTAGGTACAAATTGTATCGCGTACCTGCCTTTGTAGTCCTCCTTCCATCCCGTATTTTAACAAATTGCATTCTTTTGCAATGTAATTTGTCACTAATCGGCGGTAATATATTTATGCGATAATAAATGTTATTGTCTCTCTTATATCAACATATTGCTCAAAGGTTTCTCTAAAAGACCACTCAAAGTGCAATACTTATCCTTGAATGGGTTATTATTAACGTGAATCATGAGCAGGTTTCCAATACTTACGGATTTACATGGATACACATTTCAATCAATGTTGTTGAATTTATTGCAAGTTATATAGTTCAACTTGCATAGTGACTTATAGGTATGGATTGAAGTGGGGGATTCCAGGTTTTCTGAAAGACTGAATACATCTTTCTTGTCTATCATGAGTTCATTATACATGCAGCATTAGTTAGGGTTCTGCATTATTTGCGAGAATGTTTGTGACGTACCACACGGAAAGAATACCTATATCTTCACATCTACCGAGACGGGTAGATAGGTGTTACAACACCTATCTACTTCCGAAAATGATTGATTAGGTAGCATAAGGCAATGGCGTGTCCATGACCGTCACTGCCAGGATTTTCTTAATTTTTTACCTAACGGTAAATAGACGATTTTTTTTAACGTTGCATGCGAATGTTATTTCTACATGATCCCGTATTAAATCTAGAGACGTTCATTGAAATTGTGTTGACTGTTTTTTACTACCATACACTATCGATATACTTAGGGCGCATTTTGTGCTACGGGCCCCACACTAGATAAGTCCGACACTGCCTGGTGTGTATTATCATCATTTAATTAAGTAGCAATTATTTTTCCTTCGAGGTATCAGAAAATAGATGTAATATTTATTGATTATGGTCGTAAGTATTACTTTATTACCAAAGTACCTGCAATTATACATTCTCGTTCTATGACGTCAGTTACGCCGCCCCTAACCTCAGCGGCTAACATTCTGCATGTATACAAAATTATAATGCATTCAATCTAATTCAGTCAAGGACTCCGCGGTAAGGCAACAAATTGTTCAAATTACGAAAAGAACAATATGGCTAGCTAATAAAGTAGGTACTAGATACATAATTTGTGTTTCTTAAAATGTGTCAGCGCTCTGGATGAGGTGACCAAAATGCTCCATAATATATCTAATTAACTTCAAATCTTGAAATCTGAATAACAGAAAGCATTCGTTTTTTAATTGTTGTTGGCCTAAATGAGACGGCGGCACTCTAGGTGCATTCCTAGTATGAAGTTTCTACCTACCAATATGAAGCCTATCTTCATCTGTTAATGAATAAAATAATTAATTCCGAAGGGGTACAAATTTGATCCAATAAACAACCGAGCACCTATATTCAACCACGGTGTACCCTGATAACGTACGTAGGTTGGTTGTACCTAGTAAGTATACTTAGTCAAGTCGTCAAGCAAGGCTGTCAAGCCGTCGTCTTCGTCGTCATATAAAGTTGTTAGACTGCCACATGTAATTATGGAAGTTAACAAAAAAAAGTAAGAACTTGGTCCACTAGATATGCAAGCAAGTAGATTATAATGTCAATTCGACCGCATGTCGTTGAATCTGGTGTGGTATTAAGACTTCACGACCTTCACGTACCTATTTCACTGCCACGGCGCCTGCGCGTGCGTGGTTGTTACATTACAATATTTATCGCCCACCGCCCTCGCGCGCAAACACTGTCACCATATTCACATATTCGAGATCACATTTGTAGACGTCTATCTAAGAAGGTGAAAGTATATGTATGTTTGTCTGCTAACATGTCTGTCGTATGGATATAAGTAGAAAAAGGTACCATCGAACAGATTATGCTGAACTTTTGTAAGGAAATTACACTCCAAGGATGGTCGAAGTGTACTTAAATAAAATGAGTACCTACAGACAAGCGTTGCAAATATCCCCTTCAATGATCAGCACTTCCCAATGAAATTTCGTTCATGAGGTGATAGTATAGTGCTATCATTCATAGTGTTAGTTAGAGGCTAGATTTCACTGTTGATTAGTGAATAATTCACACCATGACATACTGAAAATATTTAGTACCTACCTAGAAACAAAATGTAACGTACATTGTATTAGTGATAAATCATCAAAGTTAGCCAAGTAACACGTTCGTGTGGAGGTCGCATTCTTTTCGTTTACTTTTCCATCGAAAGGCCACAATGTTTCTTCATAGCGGATTCATGTCTACTTCCGCACAGCCTTCCACAACTAGCTGCAAGAAAGGATATTATTTATAAACGTTGCTGAGAGACACATTGACCAGTTGTGATATATCAGAATCAATAATCATCCGTTCTACTTATGTGAGTGGAATGGGAATACGATCTTTGAATTGTTTCGTACACAATGCTGGGTAGCGTAACATCAACATTATTATGTGTCCTGTAAGTATATAGTGTGACTACGGCCCCTTATAATACTAATTAATTACGCGGTTCCCACCCAATGCATTGCTGAACTTCACACACTAATTTCTTTCTAACTGTTAGAGCTGTTGAAAAAAAGTTAAACACCGTTAATATTTAGATCGGGGGTTTTACATTGGGGGATTTACTTTATACCACTGGTGACGCGTGTAGCTCCCATGTTAGAAATTACATTTAAACTTCTTTCTTGACTTTTTCTTCTTATTACCCGTGCATATTGTTTTTATTATGTTTGTAGATACCGTAGGTATTTGAAATTCAAACAGACACTTCAGTTCTATTTATTTGTATAGATGTATATAATTATATAGATAGTCCCAGAAAAATACCCCACTTATTTTTTTATCAAATTCTCCGAAGCCTTGGTCAATTAAAAGCTTAATTTAAATAAAACCTAGAAACCCACCGATACCCACAGATTTACAATGAGGATACCTAGCCATAAAATACTCAGGTCCATAGATAGAAGCTATCTTATACGTGCTTTTATTTTTACTATTTACAGTTGACTTGGCGCCGCCTACGTTTTTTGCCAATAAATTCCAATAGATTCAAGTTCATTTTTTGTTTCATCTTCACAAGTAATTAAGCCCACAGAAATAACCTAGGCACCTATGTATGATATTCATCTTATACCTTATACCTTGATAAGGTATTGGATGGATTTTTAGGACGGTGTTGGCACTCAAGAACATGGGTAAACGGAGGGTAGCTCGGAAGTACAACAAAGGAATAACTTTGACTGTCGGTTTTGATTTCTCCACGTGACCATTGGTTGGATAAAAAATTGTACGAAGTACCTATGTAGCTAGAAGAAAATTATACTCAGTCATAGATTTTAAAAGAGATTGTTAGTCAGACCATAAATGGGAAATGTAAATAAAAACTGTCGCAACCAATAGATCGTATTTTCACAAAGCTGAGGTTAATTCACTGTTAATTAAAATGGAACGAGTGTGCATCTATCTTACATGAAACAAATGTTTCTAGATAATTATTTCATGCTAAAGATATTATGTTGCGCACGTTCTTGTAATTTGCATGGACAGTAGATTCAATTCATGAATAAGATAGGATTATTGCTCTCTGTGGTTTGGGTGGCAAGGCCGGCCGCGCGGTCACTGACGTTGGCGTAGCTTACTTGTTACTAATCTCCTGTCTGTGCTAGTCTATGGGTAAGTAAGTAGTAAGTAGGTATACATATATGCTATTATAGTACTTATTTATAGTGACGGTAGAAAATATTTATATTATCTATGGCTCGTGTACCTATAGGGCCGGATTTTCCATAAGGTTGATAAGGCAACTGCCTAGCGACCCGAATATATTTTGAAAAGTAAGAAAAAGGAACGAAGAAAAGGGGAAGAATTGCACTGCCTAGCGGCCCCGATAGGGTTAATCCGGCTCAGCTCGAGTACCTCCGCGCCGCACGTGGCGCCACCCCACACGCAATCCACACAGTCTGACCCAGTGTCCTCACACTCATCAAACTGACACACCATGGGGTTGGGGAAAAATATATTAAATACAACCATAGAATTAAAATTCGCTTTAGCAGCAGATTTAAATCTATGATTACGATTAGGTAACCTATATACTACTTATGGATCAGTGCGAAATGTACCCTACATTACTTACCTACTTACCGTATAGAATTATCTAGTATTTTACACGGTTCAATAAACTTCCAAGACAAAGCAATACTTAAATGATAAGTTACTTCATAAGTATAGGTGAGTAGGTAGTAGTAGGTGCTACATAATAATCATTAGTAAAATAGCTAAACACGTTTTCTTGATCGAGTTATTAATTGATAAGTTACCAAACATCCAACCTAATTGTTTATAAAAGATAAATAGATAGGTACCTACTTACTTAATTTTAAACTCCAACCTATGTATCTTCATGTGCAAATTTTATGTACGTGATATTAACAAACAATTAAAAATCACGAGTAAAGTCACAATAACTAAGTAGGTATATGACTTACGTTTAAAGCATTTGGCGTTTAAAATGTGTCCACATTTTAAACGCCAAATGCACGGTAGTTCATATGAGCGTAGGTACTTAAATACTAAAAAACTTAATAACTTTACCCACTATCATATTGCGTCTTTAGTTGCTCATAATACAATATCCTTGCTTGTCAATAATTCCTATATGATATTTATTTTAGGCAACGACCAAAATCTATACAATACTTTAGGTAGGTATCCTACGAATCGTTCTAAGGGGATCTGGTCCCCGTACCACGATTTACGAATAAACGTGATGGATAATAAATTGCAGAGTGGAGTGTAAGATATTATGTATCTACTACATGTTTAATTATTAATTGTATGGGCTAATAGGCTGTACCTACCACCATTATGTTCTGCGCCTCACAACCAGTTCACATACTTGGCAGTTCAAACCGTCATATTAACTTTTTACAGTCAGGTTAACTTATAGTTCCGTGTTCATGTATCCGGTATATGTCATTCACTTAATACAACTGTTCTATTCTAACAAAGAGCATGTTTGTTAACACAATGCTCGACGTGCCACGATAGACATTCAATCAAAATCTGCACATAACTGGACCCAGCCCAAATCTGTACCTACTATTATTTTTGTAGAAGATGACTTCTTTATATGATGACATATATTTTATGGTTTTCAGATTGTACAATGCGCGTTGGCAACATCACGTCCAATGGCACTCCGGCAGGATACGACCGACGAGAATCACAGGCAGACGTATCACTACAACAACGCTCCGAATATACCAAAGTACGACGACCCAACGAATCCACTCGATGACGAAAAGGTCATATCTGTAAGGATAACGTCTTCGGTGGCTGTTGGGCGAGGAAAAGGGAAATTACCTAACAGTGCACCTAATAGCGACCACGGCACTACGCGACGACACCACGAACTAAATGAGCAGACGACCACTCCTGCTCCAACCACCATATTGGTTGCAGCGATATCGACTACAAATAATGAAGACACAGAAAGCTCCATGACCGAACTGCCGCCAAGCCTAATAGGTGCTAACATAGAATTTATTAAACAGCTCAATGCGAAAAAGGAATTCAGAGAACATCATTCAGATAAATTGCATCCGTACCAGAAGGACATTAAAAATGAACACAAAGAGGACACGTCGACCAAATCAGAATTCGAAGACCTTACTATCGGCACCGAGGATGACTTAGATATTCCACTTGCGAGAAATATACCACTGTCATATTATAGTAATCAACTCAAGGAGTGGAAAAATATCCATAATTTTCACAGTGCACAAACACATTACAATCAATACAATGAATCTATGAACACGGTCAAATCTGTGAAAGATTATATACCAGAAAGTAATAATAAGGAGGATTTGTCACTGATATTAGATTATGAAACTACTGAAGCATTTATCCCAGAAGATTACACGCATGAGACATATGCTGGCAACCATGATTATAACGAAACCGACGACTCTATAGCGGAATCTTCTATAAAGTCAGTCCAAAAATTATCAGACGAGGATCAAGGGAATAATGAAAATATCGACAATGTAGCTCTTGCTAGGTCAGTACCGCTATCACCGCCCTCACAAAACTATGTTCAAGGTCTAACCACTCATAACAAATCATTAAGAGCAGGGGGGAACGGTGCAAGATTGACGACTGTTAGTTTTAATATAGTTCACGACACGCCCAATACGCCGACTAATTATAATGAGCCTACTAACACGTACATCCCAAGTCAAACTTTAACAGTCCAGCAGAAAAATTATCAGTCTCAGATATTCAGCGAGCCTGCTAAAATCTATAGTGAACCTGCAAAAATTTATAGTGAACCAGCAAAAATTTATAGCGAACCTGCTAAAATTTACAGCGAACCAGCTAAAATATACAGCGAGCCCGCAAAAATATACAGCGAACCGGCAAAATTTTACAGTGAACCCGCTTCCTTGCACCTCCCAGCGAACGCTGCCCCGCAAACACCCTGGAAGCACCAATCGCAAAATCCTATTTCAACATTTTCAACTACTACGATAATCACTACTCCATTGCCTTCAGTAACAAATCCTGCTCACTTTGCTGGAAAGCACAGAATTCCGGAACATCAGCCTGAAAAGAATTACGAAGTAGATGAGAATCAAAGTGTCGTTAGTAATGGACGAACCCACGGCGTCCAGGAGTCGAGCACGGAGAAATGCAAACAAGACAACTGTAAAGTGGGCTACGTGGTGGAGGGGCGGCAGTACAAGAAGTACAGGGTCGAGGAGAGGACTCCGGACGGGTTCATAGTGGGCGAGTACGGCGTGGTGCGCAACGAGGACGGCGCGCTGAGGGGCGTGCGGTACACCGCCGACAGCGACGCCAGCCCCCGGCTCATCTACGACGCACTCATGAAGTTCCTACAGCTCAAATAGTTATGGCGTTGGCTTAGCTCCAATTACTATACAATAAAACGACAAACAAACTTAATTGCTCCTTTATTTAAGTACTTAATCTATCATGTATGAATAACCAACAATGCGTAGTATGCAGAGTATATTTTAATATATTTTATTTATTATTAAGACTGATATAATCGTGCTTGCTCAGTAATAATACATAATTTCTTGATTAGGAATTGTCTATAAGAAGTAAATGTTTGTTTTTTATGAAATACACAGCAATATAAACGCTAGTTAATATTTGAGACACCAAGAGTCAATATCCTTTACAAAACATATTTTTATATCACAAATAAAATAATTGTGTACAATATCAACAACATAATTATGTAAAGAACTCATCATTCAAATAGCGACAGACATAGATATTTAAAGTTATTTTAAGATTATTTTAGATTACTAAGTAGGAAAAGTGGTGCCATGTGTCGCTGTATTAGATAATAAATTGTTGGTAATTTACTCGCTATCCTCTGCAATGTTGCTCATGTACATAATACTTGTCACGATTAAATGCTCAAAATCTGAGCTGATGTTTCACTTAGAACCTGGTGCTGTGGCGCCAATGGTCCTAGAAAGTCCATTATCACCCCAATGTCGAATATAATTTGCAACTCATACAACAAGGCTTAATTTAGTTTGCACATTTAATGCTTAAAATTCACGTCACGATGCCGTCCGACAAAAAGATTCCAGCGAATATAAAATTTGAGAAAATACCACAGTCTCTGTTTTATTTTCTCAACACGTATAATGTATACAATAGGGGGTCAAAGGGAGCAATTTCTGCGGAATTGTTGTCAAAAGTGGTAAAGTATTATCTCGGCTCTCGATATTCTTACCCACATTGGAAATAGCTATGGAAATCATACATTTACAAATTTCTGCTCATTTTAAAGTCATTTCAATCAGTGTTTAACATATTTCGTTTAGCTCTCTGCTACTTATCCAGAACAAAGATGATATTGTATACATCACCATACCATAATATCAGTTAAATTAAAAGAGCTTATTAGTAACTTATATAATTGCAAATTACAATAATATACTCAAAAAAGCATTTTAGTGCTGTGCTGAGTGTTGATGTTATACTTAGTTACGCAAGTCTCTAACACAAGCCCTTATATACTTAATTATAATACATATAAATTGGTACAATGACTGATCGCCATGCCACATTACGTACCTATTAGGCTTTAGCTATACAATAAATTACCTACAATATAATAACTCGGTTATATTCGAAGTATAGCATTACATAGCAACCACAATGATACCTAATTATTACAATTCTGCTATATACCTACTTCGACAAGTAATTCCTTGATAATAATCATTTTATCATAGATTGACATTTCCACTCCGTGAAGTATAACAGACAACCAGTCCGTATATAACATTTAATACAGTAAAAGCTGGCAACAATGTGCATAAATCATTTATCAACAATATAACCGTACTTGGAAGCACATTAAATCAATTAAACAAACGAACCACTTCTTAAAATCGGTGTACTTGTTCTAGCTAATATGTTTGATACACATGCTCACACCCGTTTTCCCCGAAGGGCTGTGTACTGTGCTTTACGTACACACACACAAAATTCAGTTATCCCGACTCCGGGTAGCTACTGGGATATTACAGATGGAAAACTCCAATATCACTCTGCCGGGGATCGAACCCAGGATCCTCGTGTTCCGCAGTAGTGACCACCAGATCAACCAGCCGCGTTATTCACTAAGGTTTCTCAGCCTCGAACTCGACACGAGCGTCGGATTCAATCATAGGAAATTGATACATAATACATAGATGATAATGTTAAATTTCGTATCTTTAAAACCGGCACTCGACGACAAATGCGACGCTGAGAAAGCTTCGTGAATGACGCGGCTGGTAGCAATATGTTTAATGTTTAATATTCCAGGCATTCTTACACCAGCCAGTTTTAATTCATTACAATTATCACCGACAAAAAAGAAGTTGTCCGTGTGTCGTGGTCCTTATTTTTTATGACTACTATTAAATACATTACAAGTACATTAATTTAAATGTTCGTTAACGATAACATACAGAGAGTATAGAACAGAGCCTCGTCAATAAATTAACGCAACTTCGGAAACAACATATTTGTGGTTGGGTAATCAATATAATTTTGGCAGAAACCGGTTCAATACCAGTAATTGTATCAACATTGCATATCATTAACAAACTCCTACATCACAATTAGATGTAAATTTTCAAAAATGTTCGCTTTATACGTTCAGTAATAACGTACACATTATTGGGGCCAATCAATATAGGACTTTTAGACGAACATTTTTGTAACAGAGCTACGGTTGGTGGTACATATAAATTTAAAAAAATATATAAAAATAGTCCCTTTACTTTTTCTGTACTTTTCTATTATACATTTTAAGTTTTTTTTTAAATCTCATTTAACAATAAAAATAAGCATTGTCCTAAGTTCCACAAAAATAAATAGTGAGTTAGTACCTATAAAAACGAAAAATTTAAAAAAACGTTAAGTTTTTTTATTTTATTTTGAAATTGTAATGTAGGTACCACCAGCCGATGTTCTGTGACATAAATGAGCGCCTAAACATTCTGGACTCTGTATACATATTACGAGAAACGCGTATTTTCCTTTCATTCAAAATAATAAAACATATTTTGAAATATTATTTATAGAGATTCATTTTTTTAAATCATTTCGCTTCAACGAGTTGTATGAATTCGATTTTATATGCAGCGTTGGGCCGTTACATTAATTCGTTACGTTGTTATTAACGTGTTAACTGGAAAATATTTTCATGGAGTCATTTCAATAACGTTTATTATTAAAATTAAAATAACCATGTTGTTTATTTGTTGTGTCCGTTCAACCCTTTGTACATAGACAAAGGATTCATGTTAAAACTCCAGTCTACTATAACAATATGTAGAGGTTATTCAAATTATTAAGCAAGTATTGATATTATGTAACGATATGCTTATGTTATTCCAAATAGTGGAAGTTGCTTATAAGCTGAATTAAAAAGTTATAGGTAAGAGATCCCTACGGGTAGTCATTTAAAGTTAGTTGTAGCAATTAAGATTATATTATTAATATTATATTAGGGTTATAATAGTCGAATATGTAAGTAATCGAACAGACTTTCACTGGATAAATAAATCATTCACAAAGGTTTAGATATACGTTATACCTTTCGCTGGGTACGCAATATTTTTAAGTTGATACATTGTGCATAGATTTCGCCTTATTTTTCGCCTTTTTTCGCGCATTATATTTCACTCGAATTTATCGAAATCACGATCACTATTAAAATTTTACTGAATTACTTTCTTGAAAATACATTTTGAAGATTCAAAACAATTTGAAAATATACTTATAAAAATGATATCAATGTTTAAGATATTTGTCCAAAATAAATATCATACATTTGATATGGAAAATTATGTTATTTCGTTCCATTAATAAGATATGTTCAAGCATATCTATCCAGACATTTTTGAAGCTGTCAATAAACTATTAAACCAAAGACAAGCGTAACTATAAACTGTTACGCTACTTAGGCGCAAGAAACTGTAACACGCCTAATAATATTAGTTCCAAGTGACGTTATTCAAAATTTATCAGCGCCAAGATTCTATCATAGCTGTCAACTACTCCAGTTCACTAAATGCAACAATCAAATGAACACTCACAAAATTCTGCATACAGCTACATATCGATTGTGCCATGTCTAGAGATAGTTCGTTAGTAAACTGTCGATGCTTCATTATTATCACAAAAACTCCTTAAAATAAATATAAATTAGATCACACACTACCAACAGTATAATTTCGAAATTCAGAATAACCGACTTGGATCTTGAAACATCGCCAAATAACAATCCGTGTTTAGGCTAGCAATATTTCAGTAAATTAAGCTGTTACGAATAAAGTTTATTTGATTCTACCCATTACACTAACATTCGAATTAATGACTGCAATTAGACCAATTCAAAGCACTACTTAGGAAAATCTCACTCATAAACGCGCTTTAAGGATGAATAGAAGTTTTAACGGCAGTGTAAACTTTTTCGTAACAGTTTAAATATGAACCTCCCCTCTATGAAAGTCCTCGCGTTGTGTAATGTCGATGCGTAGCGGTAGGTAGCATTAGTCGTAGGTCTCGGACTCCTGTTGCACCAGTTTGAACCGGCGCGGGCTCTTCACGCACACCGACCCGTGTCCGTCCAGCGATAGCCGACCCTTCATCTGAAGGTACCTGCCAAACGACATACTATTACCATTCATACATACAACTCAATACTTCGAGGAACACCACACAATTTATCAGATATTTAGGTGTCAATGTCGATGAAGTGATTATTTTTTCCTCTCGCTGTTTGGTCTGCATTTAAACACATTGCATAGGAGTGCTGAAATACAAGATCCACTATGGTCTCTATTTACCATTAAATTTATAAAGGTATTTTTTTGGTACAACTGAGCTATAAATATGTTTCATAGTAACTAGTAGGTTCATCATATTTCATGGTATTATTCCTTTTTATTCAAGCAAGCATGTTCGTAAAAGTAAAATACATATACAAAAGAAATATATACTTTTTAATGTGACGGCAGACCAGCTTCGTAGGACGCTGCTGCCATTCATCGAGTACTTCCTTAGGCGCTAGCACCTGGAAATATAATAATTATAAAAACACTTAACACAAGTTATTTTGTTGTGTTACATACATAACACTTCGTCGACGCATTTCAATAAAACCCAAAGATGACTTATTTTTTTTTTAAGCAATAAAGTTTAGTAATTTTAGGTCCAAGGCAAACACTGAGCATATTCAAGTCCCGACTAAATATGTTTCTAATCGCTCTGGGAGCTGAACTTCTACGTGCACTGAATTTTGGCTTCTTTTGACAGTGTCATGTAAAATTGTAAATATGAGTTCGTTTGATATATTTGGTCGCCACGAAACCCCACGGGCGGGTGCTAGTTAAAATATATAAAATAACTAGATTTCACCCACGACTTATGATTTTTTAAGGACTTTTTCAGACACATAAACTCAGCAATTTAGTGATGAGACAGAAACACATTTGCATTTATAATATTAACTAGCGACCCGCCTCGGCTTAGCACGGGTGCAACGTAGATACTAATTATTTCTGTAAGCGAACGGACAGCGGAAGCGATATTATTATATTACAATTTTACATAGTAATATAATAATATCGCCTCCGCTGGATATGGATGGTTAGTATGGATGTTATAGGTAAAGCGCTGACCTGGTCCCCTTTGAGCCTGTCAAGCAGCGTGACGCAGATGACGGCAGCTTTGATGCCGGCGTGGTGCGTCAGCGCGGCGAACGCCAGTGACTCCATCTCTATGTTGACGACGCCGGCCTTGTGGATGCTCTCCAGGTACTCCATCTTATCCGCCTCTGTGAAATCGCAAAACGCACCGTCGAGCCGCCCCTGGCCTGTAAATAAAAAACGCGATTTTTTTTCTGAATTAATTACATGAACACTTCATATTTTCTGATGTTTTTCTGGCATCTGTCTGGACGTCCGGTAACTATTTAACATACATTCACACGTAATACCCCTGTATCTCATGGGGGTAGGCAGGGTCAACTTTTTACCTTACTTTAAACTTAAAGATAACAGATGGGAATGTTGTAGTTGGTCGCAAATCCAATGCATTAGACACTTAGACATCCTTTAGGTAGTTAGGTATAGACAGATATAATATACATACGAAAAAACATACAGCCGCGTTATTCACTAAGGTTTATCAGCGTAGCACTCGTCGTCGAGCGTTGGTTTCAATCATAGGAAATTGATACATAATTCTTAGAGGATAAGGTTCCATTTCGTAGATTTAAATCCGACACTCGATGACAAGAGCGAAGCTGAGAAAACTTAGTGTAGCAGAAATAACACAGCAGGTACATAGACCGTACAGACAGAAGACAGAAGTTCGTAATTAGGGCCGAAAATATGACGTGCAGATAAGTGACGTACCTTCGTAAAAGTCGTAAGTGCACATGGTCTTGCCGGTGACGGTGTCGTAGGGGTCCTCGGGGTCGCTGAGCGCCTTCAGCTCGCGCACCAGTCGCTTGTCTAGCTTGGCCGGCCGCTGGATCGTCTTGCCCAACACTGTCTGCAATACATATTGCCACGTCAGTACATTGCAGCTAAATTCGTCTAAAATATTCCATACTACAATATTTTATATCCAACTAGCCGTGACGTATATTAATTGCTCGAAAAATACATTGTGTGCTTTTAATTCTACATTAAGATGTGTTATGATGAAGGTATTATATATTGGGTATATACCAATTCATTATATCATAGAACTAAGTAGATGGTGACATTTAAATAGCTTTGAGTCCAATTCCATATTAACGGAAAATAATTATTTTATCGATTTTATTATATACTGAGTTTCAATGGATGGACTAACTTTTTCATTACGTACCTACTTACTTACTTACCTATAATATTTTTTGGTTTGTAGTGCAGGCTTTAGAATCGTTTATTTACCGTCACATAGGTAAAATGCCTGTATACATTGCAAAATGTTACTCGATACAGTATGTGGTTGTAATTGTACCTTTCACTTTTATAATTTGTACGTAGGAAAATAACCTTGGCATTAAACCAACCGCACTGACTCCTATATGATGTGGGAGGAGCACTACATATTATGAATAAACACTTGTTGAAGTAAGCATCTACATAAGTACTTTTGCATATAAAAAAATTCTACTATAATTATTTTAAATTTTGTTTTGTTTAAATTTATTACATAAAACAAGACATTAATCCAGAGTCATTTAATAAAACCTATCGACCTATTTACTAATAAAGGCCATTTATGACTTCCTCATTCCGCGATCCTTCCTACACAGCTATTTGCAGTGCGCAATACTCGCAGTCTGGGAAACTAACATTTCTTAAAATTATTTCTACGGTGAAATATGGGTGTTGTTGTTACTACTCCTCTGCTTACCCCTACGTGGACCCTTCTTGGATATTTGTATATTAATGGATTTTTTTCTTTCATAAAAGGAATTACAACAAACAATTGAACCATTAAATTGGACAGAATCACATAAAAATACCGCGGACACTGTATTATCAACAGTGCTGGGGCCTTACCATGAGCTCTTATTGCCATGATAGTTTCACTCATTTATGAGACAGATGTGTGTGACGTGCATACATCTGTCACTGTCGCACAACTGAATTAACATTGCAATAAGAGCTCATGGTTGGGCCCCTGATATAATCGACTAGGAATTCTCCAAAAACTTAAAGATAACGGATGAGTATGGTGCAGTTAGTCGCAATTCGCAAATCGAGAAAGGAGTTTCTAGGAATGGGAAATATTAAGGCATGCGTTCTAAATGACCACTTTTATTTTGAATCGTTGATACGATCCCTAGGTAAAACAGCTATTGAAGAGTATTCTCTCTCGAGGCGATTATTCAAAAACGATTCGCTTTGATGTCTAGGCGCTCATTGAAATCGACCCAGATTAATAAAATTACAGTCTTTTTGTCATTCCAACGTTAACATTTGTTCACTAAATGCATATGAATGTATATAAATATAAAAAAATACATTTTTAATTAACCGTCTGACTATTTGATCCAGCAAATCTCTGACATGACTGGACCGATTTTAACGGGACTTTCATTGGCAGATAACTGATGTTAAGTTACGTATCCGGAGATAAGCAGAAAACTGGCAGTATTAGTTAATTAGTAGATTACGGATCTTTAGGTAAAAGATAATAAATTAACCAGTTCAAGGGCGCTTTTCAAGGTGCCATCGACAGCCTCCTCGGAGATGATGACGGTGCCGCCTTCGTAGCCGATCCCGCCGCAAGTGCCGATCCTGAAGAACACTGGGTCCCGCACCTTCGCGTGGAACATCAGCTTTATAACCTCGTGCAGCAGGATACCTACAGATGGAATGCCCATGCCGTGCTGTAAGGAAAACATACAAACGTGTAGTTATACCATTATTTGCTGCTGCTCTAATGGTTGGTATTCCTGACTGCTACACTAGGTGGCGTGGGTTCGATTCCCTCGACAGGGCAAACATTATAATATGTAATGAGTATTTGTGTTTCCCTTGTGTGTGGTTGTTTGGTACATGCTATGAGTACCGATATATTTACGAAACAAAGTATTATAGCCATTGTCCGGTACCCATAGTAACTACAAGCTTTGCTTAGTTTGGAACTAGACTAGATGGCGATGTGTCCAAACATTATTTATTTGCGCAAGTGACACACTTGATGTTGCGAAAGGCAAAGTCAATATTTACCACCATGTGGACTGTATGCTTGTTGCCTACAAACATTGCGTTCCTCAGATTATTCTGATAGTATTTTTATATTTATTGTAAAGTCGTATAATATTTATTCCTAGCACAAAATTTGATTTTTTCGATGATAAACCTACTCGCATCCAATTCAGTATACCTATTTGTACCAATACCTACATAACATATTTTTAATATTGTATTGTATTGATAAAAAGTAACTACATGATGCCAGGCTGAGTTTCTTGTCGGATCTTCTCAGAAAGCAAGTTCCGAACCGTTGGTCACTTATTCGACGTTCATAAGTGCCTTACCAGGTCCAAAACTGAAAATCTAATAAAAATATATAAGTGATAGTAATAGCTTATTTGATTAGGATTCATCCAGTTACAGATCCATGAGATCATCTATACATCTATCTATACAGATAAATAAAATTGAAGTGTCTGTTTGTAATTCAACAATTACAGCTTTTAACTAAATGCATATGAAAGTATACACGCTACTGACATTAAAAAACCAAGTTTTAAATTTTTTCTCTGTCTGTGTGTTTGGTCCGAGTAATCTCCAAAACGGCTGGACGGATTTTAACGGCTGATGTTTCAAGGAGTAACTTAGGCTACTTTTATTTATCAAAAATATTAAGGTTCCGCGCCAATAAGGATGAAACTAATTTTACGCTGGTGAAACCGCAGGGCGCAGCTAGTAGATGATAAGGAGTTAAGAATTATCTTAATATTATATAGATTATATAGATAATGTTGGAAACTATAGTTGAATGATGCCTCTTATGAACACGTTCATAGAATTATCTGAACCAATTTACGCAATTTACTTATGACTATATTATGCCAACATAAAGGAGACGTGATCAATCATGAGCTCTATTCAAGCATGGAAATTACAGATCTTACAAGCCCTTTCACGATTGCCGCACTCCAATGCTATGCTATTCCAGTTTTTATTTATTCTCCCTCCATACAATTTGCTCCATTTTCACCAAATAATAAGAATCACTATACAGTTTATCGAGCACAGTACGAAAGTCACGTGCTCGTAAATATAATTTAATGGAAATTGTAAGTGTTCATTTCAGCATGAACACAATCAGATAAGATGTCAGGGAATGGTCATTAATTAGTTTCAATTGAAACAGCCACTTATTGTACGCAGTCTGACTGAACAGAGGGCACTATTAGTTTGAGAAATGTTAATTCTACATATTCCATTCATAACAAGAAAGTTAAAGAAAATTCCAACTACTCTCAAATTCCACTATTTAACCACATAACGAATATTTTGATTGTAATTACTTATGTTTTGAATACGAAGTACCTACATTACTGTTTTTAATATCTATATTTAATAATATACATTGTATACATTTTATTTAGGAATAGTGGCCTATATACAACTGACTATTAACAGCTCTAGAACAGCTGCCATCACTAGTTATGAGCGCTGATCATGAATGCGCTGTATCTGTATAGCGACAACATGAATAAAATACATGCCCAGGTACCCCCATTATTTTCTCATAACTCGTTATGGCACCTGTATAAATTAATTTCCCAAGACATTAGAGAGTTGTAAGTACAGTTCATATAGTCAACATAAACAGTGTTTTTCTGAGTCCTTTGACAACTGATCTGGTGGTTCCCCTGTGAGTGACGCTTCTAGGATACCTAGTGATATTAATACTTACGCTGATGCAGAGAACCGGTCCCACTTTATACATGGAGTATCTGTAGGAAAACTGGCTGATGTCCTGCAGCGTGGTCCCGCACGGCAACTTGTGCCCGATCTCCGCCATTATCGTATACGCAAATTGCTCCATCCGCTTCGGAGTGCCGCCCATGCACACGAACTGCACATACAAATTATTCAATTGCGCAAAATAATTTTAAACAGCACCCGGCATGTTTATATCAAATTTATTATCCAACTAGCTTCTACCAGCGAAGTAGTCCGCATTGAGATTTTTTACCACCAATTAATCATCCAAGGGCTTGAAGCTATCTCAATTCCAAATTGCAGCGTAAACATCGCATCGTGATAAACCACACGTCTAATTTAACAACAAAATGCACCAGTTAGATCATGATGTCAGTTAGATCATACAATCGATGATGTTTTCTTAAAAATGATTTTTATTCCATTCAATAAAATAACCCACGTATCAGGAAAGAGCCTTGACCCGGTTATCTACATAATTATATTAACGAAGATAATATTATGATAAGAGAGATAACATTGATTGTCATACGGAATACGGAAGGAAATATATAAGAAACTTTCCACGAAGCTTACTCCCAACATCCAAACTAAGGACCCAAACACACTAATAATTTCACAGACAATCTTTATATCTTTACAATATTTAGGTACCTTGACGTCGCCGAACATCTCGACGAGGTCGTGAGAGCCGCTGCCCAGTGCCAGGTGGTACAGAATGTCCTGGTCCATGAGCTCAATATTTGGGTTTCGTAGCCGCACTGTGCCATCTGGGTACCTAGCAATACAAATACATAATTATACAACCACCTACCATATACATATTATATTCCAAATCCGACCCTCTTCGAACATGTATCTACTCTAGCCCGCTAAGGAAATAGGTAACAGGTAACACTGTTATTATTTTTTTATTAATATAAAAAACAATGTATTATAGAATTTTTTATCTATTGTATTAACAAACAACCTAACACTCTGTAGGTCTTCGTTTTGTCCATGATTAGTATCTTCAAATGGTTCGTCGTAAACTTTCCTATGCGGCTCGTGGTAGTAACCGTCGTGTGCAGATGAAACGTGACTGTTCACGCCATTCATTTCGCACCCATTGCGATGCTCCGTTGCCCCATTCCTCGTATCAAGCTCGCAGTTGCATCGCATCGTTGAGGTGTCCTTTACAACACCTATTGGTCAGATAACAAGTGTTTTACAAAAATATATTTATAATTATCTACAAAAAAATAAGAATGCACTCGAAATGTTTCAGGGCTGGGTGCGAGTTTCTCTAAAAGTAGCTATTTGTTCAATCTATTGCGTTGAAAAATATTGATAATCATTGCATGTTTGCAAACAATTGTCCCAAGGTCGTGGCTGGATGCTACACTTAGCGTGGACTGGAGATTAACATTTGAAAGTAAATAATGATAAGACTCCGTGAATTCGACAAAACAAACTTTGGAAATTGAACGAATATCGCTAAATTGGATAAATAACATTATAAGTTTATTTTTATTTACTTTTTAACACATAATAAATTAAGTACCAAGTTTAGTGCTAGAACATAACGTTTTTAATTCATATGTAGATGTATCTGATTGCATTTTTTATTACTGAGCACCTGCATTTAAATGCATAATTTAAATAAAAATATTTATAATATAAATACCTAGAAACCTACCTAATCCTGGATTATCTACAACAAATATAAAACTTGCGAAAAAGAACTCACCTTTTTAATATTTTACACTTATTACAACAAAACAGATCATAAAAACAATTAAATTGATATTGAGATAAATTAACCAGTGAACGTTTCAAAGTCAAACGTACGATTGAATCAACTTCCTCGGCGCGAATATGAGCTGTTGGATGGAAGTTTCGAACGGCAACTGCTGATATTCCATTCCGCACGAACCGCTACTATCTTACTATCGGCGATCATTCACACATCTGCGAGTTAAACACGCTGTACATTGAAGTTTAACTACATCAACACGTTCATGATCATAATGATAACCTACTAATGTATTTCTTCATGCAAAATAAACACATTGCTATTTCATTCTCGCAGGTTTTTACTACGTTTGGTTGCATGGCTGCAAATTATGCCATAGCATTAAAACGGATTTCGAAATAAATATATTTCAAATTTAATTTAGTTTTTTAATTATAATTTATACAAAAGAATTAATGAGCTAAAACACATATTTAGACAAGAAATTTATATTAATTGAGTGTTTTCATGAACCCTCATAATCATTGCTACAGCGAACTGGCAAGCCGTAATCTTAGTTTAAATTTGAATTGAAATTGAAATCTATACAGATAAATAAAATTGAAGTGTCTGTTTGTAATTCCAAAATTACAGCTTTTCACTCAATGAAAGTATACACGCTACTGACACAAAAAAATCAATTTTTTTTTTCTGTCTGTCTGTCTGTCTGTTTGTTCCGGGTAATCTCCGAAACGGCTGGACCGATTTTAACGGGACTTTCACTGGCAGGTAGCTGATGTATCAAGGAGTAACTTGGCTACTTTTATTTATTAAAAATATTAGGGTTCCGCGACAATAAGGATGAAACTAAATCTACGCGGGTGAAACCGCAGGGCACAGCTAGTTTAGTCATATATGAGTACGTAGGTAGGTACACGCACACCGTAGACAGTGGTATATATGCCCTCAGATTTACCACTAACTCAGTTCAACCGTAAGTACAGATCGGGTACAAACATATGAAATTGGTAAAAACCAATGTGGTGCTGAGGGTATCATACCTACAGTACCTAATACCTTCATTGTCTTCTGAATCAATCTGAGCAGTTGATGACATGGAAGTGCGTAGATGCGACTTCGTTTTATACGTTCTCAACATATATGAAAACCAGTTTCTCCGTGCTCTTTGAGATGGTGAAGTCTTTTGTTCAAATCAAATTGTGTTCTTATCGGTTCAGGGGCCTTACCATGAGCTCTTATTGACATGATAGTTTTACTCTTACTAAGAGACAGATGTATTTGACGTGTATACATCTGTCCTTGTCACACACCTGCAATATCATTGTAATAAGAGCTCATGGTTAGGCCCCAGATATTCTTCTAAGCACACAATGACCAGTGATTGCAACCTTATTTCTAGCGGCACTGAACTACAGCAGCTATTCTTTTAGATATCAAGACGTCGAGTTGTCGGTTTCAAACATACGAAATGGAACTTGATCGTGTATGTATTATTATGTATCAATTTCTTATGGGTGAAACCGACAACTTCTATGTCGACGTCTAGATATCTTATAGATACATGTAGCAGGTTCAATTGTAACGAGTTAGTAGTATCCCGTTAAGTACTACGATACATTTTTTACTCTCCAATTTGGTCGTCATAATTAACTAAGTACTAATTAAGTAAGGATATCGGAAAACACCATGTGGTTGGTTAGGTGAAGTCTGACGTTCGATTGACTTGATTAGGCAGTTTTCAGGTTTAGACCGCGTCCCTTGCCAAAGGTCCACAAGAACTAAATAGGTATCTGAACATTACAATCACGTAGGTAATGTTTTTTTATTACCAGATTACAAAGATAAATATTGAAATTTAATAAAAGATTAGTATCAGATAACGTGTGAGGAGTGTCATGAGTAACGTTATAAAATTGGAAGACAACAACTTGTTTTGTATCATAAGCGCGAATTGTATTATTTCAAATTGCCAAATTAGTATTACAACATGACAATAATGTATTGCAACGATAGACATTAAACAAAATTAGTATTGTTCTAACTACACACTAAACATATCAATTTGCAGAAGAAAATTATCAATTAATCCAAGTAGGTTACCATCGGGAGAGGTCGAGTGAAGTTCACCTAGATTCCACAACCGGGTCAAACCCTGTTTACAGGAGCAACACTGTGCCAACGTTATTCAGGATATGTATGATGACTTAACACTTATAAGTGGATACATAAATAGGAACATGAAATATTTAGAAAACCTCACAACTGCTTTACATAGTAATAATATATAGGTAAGATCAATATGATAAAACCAACATTCAATGCAAATCGTTCGTATTTTCACTCATGAAACGCTATTAAAATAATGTACCTTACATGGACATTGTTATAGTATATACTAGTGTTTGTTAGGCATGATAAGTCAATACATGTTCGGAGAGGACGGATACATTAAAGTTTAAGAGAATCAAGGGCAGTAAATGTACTCACTCATCACGAAGCTCATCTTTATCGAACGACATTGTAACTGCGCTGAAGCACTGACACTAACACTGATAACAATTAGCGGCGTGGAGGTTGGTGCGATCGATCGATGGGCGCGAGGCGGCGGGTGGTGCGCGACTGCCTACCGACCGCCGCCTGACAGCCGGCCGGGGCGGGCGGACACTTGCGCGCGCACTACAGCTTTTCCTACATTGTATTATACGCGACACTCCTATTTCATACGCACTTTGGTACAATCAGTGATGAAAGCATTATGCTTGTTTGCCTAGGTTAAACAATTCTAAATTGCTTCCCAGCTTTATATGGTCAGCGATTATTTCTGTTTTGTATCGTATATAAATGATTCCAATAAGTTAACTTGTTACCATATCTATAGTACTGATGGTTAAACCCTGATCAAAATCTATTGTGTTAGAAGATACATAGTGAACAAACAAGAGACGCCATACTCAACACATATTCTGTTGTCTGTTAAATACGAAACAAAATAAGCCTATGTAGGTAAATAAGACTTGTTGTTTAGTTGTTCATAAAAATATTATGACAATTGATTATATTGAGCATATCTATCTACGTCCGCGTGACGTTTCCTACGACGAGTAAATCCTAAACGTGGTGGAACATTCCTTATCATAGCACATGATCAGTATAAGCTAAGCTCTTGAATAAATACTATAAAATGTTTATACCATTTACTACAGATTAGGTCAGTAGAAAACAATAGGGTGAAAAATATAGGGCACCTATCTATAAATGATAGAAAATATAAATGCTTGCACACTTTATTCAGAGTAATTACACTGACAATAGACAGGTATATTAAAGGACACATGACGCACAATGAAACAGCTTGTCGATTGATAATTTTTTACCTAATGACAAAATGATTACAATAAAAATCCTACAAAAAACAAATTCATAATCAAATATCACCTACATTGCCTTTATTCGATAAAACCGTTTAATTAAACTATTTAAAAATTATAGTATGATAATATACGAATAATATAATCTCATCCAACAAACTGCAGTCTCAAGCGAACAATGTATTCAAATCAAATACCTAATTAAAGCTTAACAGAGCAAGATTAGCTTAGACAGGAATATCATTGAACCACAGAACAGGGGGCTAACTACGATAGTACTGTCGGTGTAAAGTTGTAGTCAGAAAAACATGGGTTTTAAAGCTAATACTTATGACGTCATCTGAAGATTTTAAAATGCTGCAACACATTTTTTGCATTTCCAGTGCTTTAACGATATTTTTTAGCTAAAGTCAGACCCAAATCCACCCCAAGTAGTACGTATTAAGAACAACTAAGCTGTTTCACCTTATGGTCCCAAAATGAAACGTCAAAGCTAAGACGTTTTCAATACGTGCTTGATAAAACGATCATAGTCGCCCCCCAGGCCAGCAATGCTGCACTCACGTAGAATGCATAGCGTGTGGTTCATGTCCCGCTTAATTGTGATTATGCTAAAATAATTAGACTACTGACTAGTAGACAAAATGTACATACAACTTAAGTTTATTATTTAAATAACATGCCAGTCCATCTAGTCACTACTGATTTTTACAAATTCGACGTGTTATCTAATTCATTCATTAGATTCCATAAAGAATCATACAATTCTGAGCTTCAAAAACGAACCAAAGGTGCATTTCAGATGTACATAATAAGAAGACGCTATTTATTCATCAAATACATTTTAAATTAAATGAAAATTATTCTATTTAATTCGATAGTTACAAATCATAAGTAGAGTCGGCAATACATTTATCATCACGTAGGTTTGTTGTGACCGAAAGACAATGATAAGCTATAGCCTACTTATCGCGTCAGATACGACAGCGGAAGATACAGCGCGTATGTCACTGCGTGTGTAACTACTATCTCGGCCAAAAATATAGGGATCATGAGCAATATTATCATATTAAAAATACGTATCATTACGTTACGTAGGCATCCATAGCTATATTACACGACATACATGATCATATTTAGAACCATAATGGAACAATGTACACACAATTTATCACATTACTTTAAATATAAGACAAGATCCATTAAAATTGGAAACGGCCAATAAACCGCCATAATAACAGGGAATGTGGGTATATATTATTTTCCCATACATCTATTCAGGAACACAGCAGCTATTAGAGAGGTTTATTTGACGTATAATTTGTACGAACAAGGAGGTAAACGTCACTAGGCTGTCATCCAAATGGACGTTAAATTAAACTATTGGTAAAGAAAGGGAAGAGCCCCTAGATCATTGTAGCTTCTCTTGGGCCCAGAGCTTTGTTTTGAGAACTAGCTAGACAACGATAATTTAATATAGGTAATTTTGCCTCGGGAAGATGGCGTGTGGTTCCTTGTAGTTGGGGTCGGGCTGGTTACGGTAGCGGCGGGCGAGCCACACGGCGAACAACTGCAAATGGCAACACATATATTATAATATAATGTATGTGAAACCAGCTACGTGAAACTTTTACAAATACGTACGCAACAATGACACGAATAACAATAGATCGTGTGCAATCATGCAATACATGCAGTCTGTTAGCAAAAAGAACAAAACAAGCATGCAAATCAAACAAACCTTGAACTCTAACACTGTTTATCACGTCACGCGTACTACATCGTAGCGTAAGTTTTATTATAATTATATTTGGGTGGTGGCAGAATACCAGTGTTTTGGACGTAAGAGCAACGCGATACACTGAGCCATGGCCTATTTGCACCACTGCAGCGCACTGTCATATTGCTAGACCTAAGTTCCATTGTTATCGTTTACTTATTTACTATTAATGTTTTTTTGTAGGTCTTCAGCATTGTAGTTTTGTTTAACTTATTAGTGTGTGGCAAATAAACCTTTTATCTATCTATCTATCTATATAAAGCTTAATCATGTCTTCGGGTCTATAAACATTTGAGGTCATTATGGAACTGACCATATTGAAAAGCCCAAACGCAAAAAATGCATGCAAGTATAATATAATCTCGTCGCATAAACGACATGCGAAATATCTAAGAAATTCACAGCGCCATAAAAGCGCACACATCGTTCTTCGAATGCTTAAGATCATGTGAGGGTCATGATTTTATATTTACGATACCCAACAGAAAAGTGATATATCTCTCATAAACCAAAGCAACAAAGACCACATGCTTTGCTTCAAATCAATTATGTTAAAGCAACTGTTAAGTTAGTGTGTTATGTGATTCATGGTATGCATAGAAAGTAGTGTGAAGCTAACTTCTTACATACAACTTTAATATTGTACCAATTATACTTTACGTTGTAACACAACTAGATCTTTATGCACACCAAGAAATGATTGACCTAAAACATTCCCACACGCAATACAGAGTACTTTAGAGATGGAGACATTACTCTCAATGAAAATAACTTCTGCTCATAATTATGACTAATTCCCACTGAAGCAGTGTATTTACAGTGTAGATGTTGTTTTAAGTTCTTATAAATTATATTCCTTCACAAGAGATATGATATGTTATCTCTGATGATATATTTACATAGTCAAACTGCGACTCGTGTGTGGAAGGTCTTGGTTCTAATCGAAGGCTTCCGAACATTAATATTATTCACTACGAAACATAATGTTTGAGAGCCCATCGAAATTTCTTGTGAAGCCGGGTCTCCTGCGCTTGTTAAACTCTAAACATACTCTAAGGAACAATTTTGTTTGTATATGTAGGTTGTTGTCAAGCTGTCTATATCATCAATCAATACTGTAAATATCAAAACCGCTTTTTATATTTGTAAAGCTTTTTTGTATTTAAGAACGTAAAAATTACACACTATCTTTCCCATCTTCTTTTTTCATGTAATGATTCCTAATTACTTCAGAAATAAAAAATAGTGTGTTGTTTTAGAATGTTTAGATGTAAGCGCAAAAGACCCAGCTCAAGCAAGACAAAAAGGCGAAACACCAATCCACCTCAAATGATACTATGTCGTAAGTCCATATCGTCAGATCATTCACAGAAATGCACTGGGGTTAGCTCGCGGGTCCTTTTGGTTACGATATCTTACTGTCAACCATACACCCAGAAACTGTAAGATAACACCGCTGTTAGTCACACAGAAAAGCCCGAACACACCCTGTTCTTCCTTGCATACATATTACATTAGTATGAACATGTTTAGCACCAGAAATAGTAAATGTTGATATCAATATGTCCGCCATGATGATAAGAAAATAGGTAATAATTCCAAATGTGAAGTGACTGCAATGCAAGTTGCTGGTGCAGCCTCAATGCCAGATTGTATAAAAATTAGAGATGGGCACAAATTATGTCAATAATTGAGGTATTCGGGATATTTATTAATGTATGTACAATAAACTTATATGGATTCCATTGCTATTAATATTACGTGAGTGGTAGCAAGAATTGGAATACCACAATATATCACTTGCGCTTGCGTCATTCTGCGAATATAACTGTATTAAAAAGGGCTGGGATTCTGATTAGTTACAACACTACATAACTCTGCATTATTTTACACTGGGCTTTTATAATGGCTGCTGGCTTGCAGAAAGCAAGAATTGATCATCTTACTTGCTATCAGCAGTCCTATATTTGGCCCATCTCTAAGAAATCTTGAAATTAATGAAAAGACTCAAACAGATAAAACTAGACGTGCTTTATTAGTAATGAAAGTACCTCTTGCACAGGAGGTAATTTATAAATTAATATTCATGAAAATTTGCAAAATAATTAAACAAACAAATTGAGGCTGTTACCAGGTTTTAGTAAATAATTTAATTTCAACTTTTAACACATATTATACATTTGAAAATACATAGCTGTTAACCCTAAGAGGCACTTTCACTAAATTGTGATAGCAATGTAGATACTAGATAGTAAATGCAAATATAATAAAGGATTAGTAAGAGTGTAATGTGTATTTACCTCGGTGAAGCTGAAGAACAGACCAATACCACCGCACAGTTTGAATGCATAATCAATAGTCTCCTTCAACTTCTCCATGCATGGCTCACATTGACACTCTGGTGAAATTACCATATTTTTGCAGCACAGCCTCTGTAATATGGCAGAAAAATATTTTATTGGGATAAACTATATTTTAGTTTTAGTTATTACGCCCAGAAGTCTATGCAACATCCACTTTTCAAAGATGAAATCTTTGAATTTTTCTTAAGCCTATGTAAGTTTCCTCACAATGTATATGACATAAAGGTTGTGGTGGACATCAATTCACCTAAGTTTGTTAAAAACTTGACAGAGACCAGTAACATTGGAATTGGCATCAGCATATCAGGCAACTAATCAAACTATCTATCCAGAACAAGTAAAAAAATACAAACATGTTGAGACCTTGTATTGTAAACTTTCTAACATAAAACAGCATGCAGTTAGTTGATGTAGCAATATGGCTACAAATTTTAACCTTGTGAATAGTAAACAAAACATTCCCCAGAGGCACATTTTAGGAAATTATTTTTGTTATATAGGACAGGAGATATTAACTAATGAAATGAAATGACATCACTAAAACTCACATCAACTTTGTCACAAGAAGGGTAGTCAGCGGTGCCATTGACCTGCCTGGTCTGGAATGCACAGCACTGGAACCTCTCCTGCACTTGCCCTCTAACATCCATGTGCATTTGACCCCAGCCCTGTAATGCATTTGTTACAATTTACCACCAACCAAAGTACAACAAAATTGTTCATCCATAATTACTTATCTTCAGTGTACATACAGTACACTGAAGACACCCTTGTACAGTTAGCAGTGTATAAAATGTTGGTTCACCCATGTCAACATACAGGGCATAGCACCAGATGTCGCTTTTAAAAACAATTGGACATCTAACCATATGGCTCTGACAGGGGCGTGCATTGGATTTTCAGAGGGGTAGGCATAAACAATAAATAGGTAGGTAGGCAGGTTAAGGACATATCTATCTGACGCGGCGTAGGTACGTACGTCTTGGTAAAGATACACATACGAACATAAACACACACACACACGACACGTGTGTATTCAGTGATCACAAATTGTAACTTCTGCTTACCTGCTTCTATGCAATGCACGCCACTGGGCTCTGATGTCAACATATACTAAATAATATTAATTTAATAACAACCAATCTTGTTTGCTAGAGCATTGTCTTAGCTACTATGAAAGAAAGTAATATTGGTAGATTTACTGCTTAAATGTTTCAATGTAATCAATAACTTATTAACTTTTATTGTAATATAATGGACATATACCTGCTCAGCTATCATTTCCTGCTGCTCAGAGTTGACAGCGAGGCATGCACATGCCACTGAAAACTGTACCAAGAACAAAAGGAACAGAATCACCATGTACTGACTCATTGATTAAGGAAGTGCAACTGAAATACATAATTACTGATAATAATCATTATAACAAGTTTGCAACTGACACAACCATTTTGTGAAACAATGGTAACTATGTGTTGTTACCATATGTTCTGACTTTAGCAGTGATATTATTGTATTGAAATTGAAAAGGATACAAAGAACAGCATGACCTGATGATGCTTGACGGCTCCTGCCAAACCCAGTAGTGAAATAAGAATGAGGAAGACTCCACAGGCCAGGATGCCCCCGACGATGGGCAAGTTGGCCACCTGAGACGACGCCTGCCCATACACCGCCACCGATATCAGAATACTCGCCACCACCTGGCGCCCACAAACATAATTAAAAACCACTCGTCACATAACTCTTACGTTTATAATAAACGGTCCTGATTTACGTACCACATAGAGCACATTTAAGGCAATCAGAGCATTCTTGGAACAAGTGAAACCACCACACATGTTGACTTTTCTTAATACTGCCTAAGACCCCAAAATCACCACATAAAGTTAGTGGAGGTCTTTTATATCACTTTCCTGGATTTTCACACGAGACCTGAAGAAAGCAATCAATGCTTTAATAAAATACACAATATGATCGACAGGAAATCGTATAAAAAATTACAATATTAAGATAAATAAATAGAAAACCTTTCGCTCGCTTGCTTGTGAAGTTAAAACAATCAAACAAATCCAAGAACAAATTTTACCTATTCACTCAGACAGTTCTCTATTTGTTCAGAAGCTAAGCAAGCTAATTTCTTTCAGCTGTCTGTTGTTTGATTGAAGTTTTAAGCTAGCTAGCAAAATGTATGTGAGTCAGTCAATTCCATAGATAAAGAAAAAAAATCGCTTGTCAATTCAGACTGCAAATTGTACAGTAGTGTCATAGATATGCTATGCTTGGTGCTTTCATCATAGGTAAAAAAATATTTCGTTGACAGAGCAGCATTTTTTCCTTGCTCATTTGTGTGCAGTGTGTGCCTCTGTTTTCGATTTTTCTTGACATCATTTTAATTAATGTGTGCTTTAGCGGACCATTGCTGCTTGATTAATTTGCTAAGACTAATTTGCAGCAAAGCATTATGTACTTTGAGAAAGAGCCCTTCCAGTTTTACATTTGTCTTTGAAGCGAGCGACCAACCAACCACAGCATAAGATTTTTTTTCTATATCTATATTTTCACAGCATTCGATGGTAAAAGTAGACAAAAAAGAAAATTAGATCAAAAACTAAAGAAAAAACGTAATGAATGATACTGGCTAGAGATCGTACTGCTTAGTTTTCAGTATCATTAATGACATCTTCAATATTTCATTAATAAAGTCAATATGAAACTTATGAAAGCTGATTTGAGAGCACCTCACAATACAAACTACATTTTTTCCCCTTCTACTTCATTACCTATATTGCCTCTTTATTGTTATAAGTGAATGATTACTTTAATTAAGCTACCACTCATTTTGTGTACTATGTTGAACTAATATGTTTAATTAATAGTAGATATTTAGTATCGATTTATGATTTTATCTCGAAAAGTAATTCTATTTTTCAAACTCAATAAAACCAATTCTATCCGAGTAGGTAGTGCCGCAACGCTTATAATCGTTGAATGCACCTTATTATTCTAGACTACCTTCATTTCGATCGATATCGATACATAATCCATACTAAACAAACTACTTATCTAACATCGAAGTGTAATGTATCGATGCTAAAAGAAAAACCATCACAATAATAGTGATTAATTATTTTCCATTTCGTTTTATAAAGTTGGTTTCTCTTTAAATCAAGGGTCAATAATCAATAAAGGCACAGAATCTAACACGTACAGGTGATTTCACAAGTTATGACCGCTGATCTTGAATGCGCAGGAGTCATTTTATGAATATATCTATGTCTATGTCTGAATGGCGCGACGCGAATAAAGTATATGCGCATGTATTCCCCCCATTTTCGCTGTGCCTTCATAACTCGTGACGGCACTTGTAATAATATGTAAACGTAGAATTATGTTAGCGCGTCGACAAGGAGGGCCAATTGCTTGTTTGACCACATTTGTGGGGTAAAAAAAACACAGGTATATTAAGAAAAAACAAATATAATTCTTCCCTTTGCAACAACAATTTATTCGGAATTAGCTTGCATAATTTCGTCAGCATTTAGGTCTCACGATAGTCAAATTCAATACAGCACATAGTTAATCTGATGGTTATAAGATTGTAATAATGAATTGAAATAAACTTACAAACTGCATATTATCGTTAGGGTCTGTAGGTACTCTGCAGCTAATTGATGTATCCTATTTATTCAGTGCCGACAGCGAGCATAAGATTGATAGCTCTGTCGTAAAGTAAAGACTTCGCCCCAGTGCCCCACATGAAGTCAAGGTGGCTGAAAGTAGCGTGTGGAACTCTGAATAATCCAACTGATCTGCCCAATTCTCTGTGTAGTCTGGACACATCATCAACATGGGCGAATACATCTACGTCGACGTAGTGCAAGAACACAGGCGCTGTGATTTTTTTGAGATCGTAGTCAGGTGCTGTGAAGCTCCTATACTCTCGCCAGTTACCCAGTCTGCCGTAGTCGTAGCGTTTGAAGAAGTCTTTTTTAATTAGCTGGCCGTAGTGCGAGATCTGCCTGATCGACGCGCCCGCTGGTGTGTGCGCCAGTTTCAACGGGAACAGGGTCTACAATACAATGATTTCCCTTTTATTTATCACTAAAGTATCTAAGATCGAACATTTTTTTTCATTACGTTTCATTACGCTTAACTTAAATTGTTTTTGCAAATAGCTTTTCAAATCTACATAATAAGTAAATCTACGTAATAAAGTAAAATAGTGATCGGAGAAGACTGAAAGAGTAGAAGAATGCATGAATCAAACATAATTCGTTCGACAGTACGTGATTCTGTTACAAGCCTTGTATGGTACGTACGAAGGTTTAAGTAATAAAATAAAGGAGTACTTACAGCGTTGTGCATGTCCCTGCTCTCTCCAGCAATCATAAATAAGACATTCGAGCAAATGGGCTGCGTGACAGCATCGTCAGAACAGAACGTTTGTCCCACAGAAGCGAAGATGGGGCTGTTGGGTAACAGTTCATTCATTCCGAGTAAGTTAATCATGGCCTGTAAAATGATAATTTTTGTTAATGGATTTTTATATCTATTTAGGTACCTACCTAAGACTTTCCCATCACAACTGTTTGGCAAAATCGATAAAAATATATCTTGTAAAAAAACAAGATGTTACCGTTACTTATTCGTTATTTTTAACGATGATCTACAAATTTAAGTACCTCGTTATCGACAAACGTAATTAAGATATATTCCCTGTTCTCCACACTTCACAACTGCATATTTAATTGGACTTTCGTGATACATCCTGTGTAGGTCTGGGTCTTTTTAGTCATTGGTTCAGAAATCAAATCCAAAAAAAATATTCACCCCTGGAGGACCTTTCAGATAATTACCTCGATGTTGGTAGCGTGTGGACCAAGAAGTGCGAAAATTTCGTTAGCATTGTTAGTCATATAAGCGACAGGAGCAAAAGCTTGCATGCTGATAATCTTGTCATTATATTCGGGTCGCAGCGAACCCATGCACCAGAACGCGGTTGTTCCCTGGGAGTGGCCGATGTAGTGGAGCCGTCTCTTGCCCGTGGTCTGCAGCGCGTAGTCAATCATAGCCGTCAAATCACCGGTTCCTATTTGTTCCCAGCTGAAATGCCAGAATTCGTTGTCTCTGTCAGGGTTCAGTGTGATATGTTTCCTTGAATACGTAGTACCACGAGCGTTGCCTAGCCATACATCGAAACCGGCTTCGGCTAAGATATAAGCTGTAACAAAGTAACAAAATATAAAGAGTCTGTAGCGGTAGAACCTCTTTATAATAAAATGTATTTTTATTGTTTTTAATTTACGAATGTCGACTTGACACAAGATGTCTAAAAGAAAAGATTTGGTGTTTTTCGATTGAGTTTTAAATAAAATAGTAATTAGGCAATGACTAAATAAAGCGTATTTAATTACGATCCTGATTACTATAAGTCCATTTCATAGGTAGGTAGTTCTAGAGTTAGAGTACCAATGTAAATAATGGTACCTAGGTATCGATTCTAATCTTCGAAACTACTCATCCGATATCAATAAAGTCTAACATATGTGGGTACCTACATGTTTTAAATGTACTTTCGGGTTGAACATATACTTTGAAGTACTTAGTTATTAACGCTAGAAGTTAGTTAAGTACTACAATATAGTTATTTAGTATTTAGACAAATGAACATAGGTAGGTACCTACCTACTTAGGTATATTATACTAACTAAACTTATGTTAATTAGTCAAAATGTATATAAGTATCGATTCTAGGCAAATTTATTTATCACACGTATTATTATACTGACTTACCCAACCCCGCCTCAGGACCCATAAGGACCCAATCGGCAGCTGACGAGAAAAGACCATGCATTACGAATACCACGGGTTTGTTGGAATCGGGAACATTATTTCGATCCCGACCATGAGGGATTCGCTGCACTCCAAGGAGATATCCATCATCGGTGACTACTTCGTGGACTTCAACTGGGTATCCATACTTCGAAATGAGACCAGGCTGCAACAGAAAACAGATTATCCCAAGGAACAGCTGGTTGATACACGGTCTTGACTAATATTTTTCTGCCAAGAGTACAAGGAGGTCGGTACTAACCACGTCAAGTTGGGCATCTTCTAATATATTGTCTGAGAATAGTTGGGCGCCTACTTTATCCACATACTCCTTAACCATATCAGCATGTGGAGACCGCCCGGCGAGAACTCCGGTGGCGAAAAGTAATAATACTGTTATACGCCACATGTTGACTTGAAGGAGGTTGATCATATGATCTCCAATGAATAAGCTTCAGTTGAGTTTTATACAGATTTGTAAACAGAGATTACACAAATTACCAGATAAAGAAAAGTGATCAAGCAATAGGTATCTAGCATAAGCTGGTACAGAAATCAGTAGACGATAATCATTAACTTACGCCAACCAATGGCACAGCACACGAACTGAGAGTCATCATTGTTGTTTTTACTATCCATATCATATCTATACCTATTATGAAGAGTAAAGTTGTAAGTTGGGACATATTAAATAAATATATGACAGGTAGCCATGAACATACCAGGCGGGCGGAGGTTTGTGTTTTAGATTTTAATAGAAAATACATTCTTACGAGCATACTAAATATATAGGTAGCTGCTGCCGCGATGCCGACACGCCTCCCGTATATAATATTAAGCTACAATGAAAATATTTTGCAGGACGGGGGTCCTGCAAAATATTTGAGCTTGGAGAAAACAAAACATTACATCATTATTTTCGCCTTGGGTGTTTGCTACATAGACTTGTCACATCGCTCCCGCGCCCCCGCAGCTCCAGCCGCATTATTCTGTAAAGTTTCTAAGCGTCGAGCTTGACGTCGAACGTAGGTTTCAATCATAAGAAATTCATACATTATTACATAGGCGATAAAGTTCAATTTCCCATCTTTGAAACCGACACTAAACATCGAGTGCGACGCTGAGAAACCTTAGAATAACGCGGCAGCTATCTCAGCAACGTACTCGATGTCGAGTGTCGGTTTTAATCATAGGACATTGATACATAAACGATAATGGTTTAAGAAAGACGCTTCTTCAGGTGCTAATCTCCCCGCACCCTACCCTCCTCGCGTATGTGCGTTATAATATGTGAACAAGGCTTAATTTCTTTAAAAACGACACTCGACGAAAGTGTGACGCGAGAAACCTTAGTGCTTAAAGCGGCAGGTGTCGTCACGAGTTAAAAGCGCGCAGCGAAAATAGTAGGGTAGGGATACAGCGCATGTTTTTATACGCCTCGTGCCATACATATAAGTAAACAGAGACCGAATATGAAAATAAAATTACTAATGAGCGTTCAAGGTACGCGCTCATTACTCGTGACGGGAACTGTTTCTAATGGTAGGTAAGGTACCTATGAATCATACCAATTTGCGTAGCTCAACACTTAAAATCAAAACAAGCGTAAGTAATACCTATCTACATCTGTTTATCTCTATAAACGCTGTAGATAATCATTTACAAATATCAATTCATAATTAAATAATGCTTCATTAGCAGGAACTAATCATGTAATAATACCCCTAAGACAGTGATAAATGAATTGTATATTAAATTGTTCAGGCATTTTTCGTCTGGACTACTTTGATACGTAGAACACGCAGAACAGTTGGTCGCGTTACATTTTTGTATGTATGTAGATAACGTGCTATGTTCACAGATGACGAAAAATATGTTAATACACGAAAATGGCTGGGTCGATTTGGATGGCTTATACGGTATAGTGCATTGGATAGGAGCTACTCAATAATAAATTAATAAGAAGACAAAATTATTTCATTGTTTTTTTCCATCATAGTCTTAAGGTTTTTGGACACTCATACCTACAGGCATTTTTCAAGCTTTACTTATTACTAGCTGTGCCCTGCGTAGATTTAGTTTCACGCTTTATTTCGCGGAACCCTAATATGTTTTCTAAATAACATACATATTAACAGACAGAGAAAATTTTAAAATAATTACTGTAAAAAATAATAATGCTTAAAAGCTGTCAGATATTCAGATTCTGATGTCAGATAAAATTTTATTTATCTGTATAGATTGACAAATATTGGAAGAAGATAGGGCATGCGGAATGGAATATATGCGAAATAAAATTGTATTATTATGTTGTTTAGCTACTTTATTGCATTGAACAAACAATGTTTTAACCTTCCATTCTTCATAACACTAAATATGTACATTTGTGGACTAGTCAGTTCAATTAAATCTTACCTAATCTTGATTCTCCAAAGAACCCATTTCTGAAGTTGCTTTCAATTGATCTTCAAAAAATTTTTTCCTATGTACTAATGATATTCGGGGATGTCGAATACCATAGTTTTCGTTTCCCAAAACACTGTATTTACTATCTCCTTCTGAGCCCATTAGTTCCCTAAGAGCTTGATTCCTTTGTAATATTTTGTCATAAAATGTAACACCGCTTTGAATGAAGTCCAGACCGAGCTCACAGAGTTGTTTATCTGTTTTAGTCTCATAGTACACCTCTGTCATATCCTTCATCAGAAAGTAGGTACCACAACCAAATAGCCCCAAAATGGTATATAGAGCAGCTCTCATAGTCACTGGTGCAGCATACAGATTCAACTTCCTATTCATATATTGCGACATATGGAACACACTAAATATGCAAGCAAAGGGATATGTTGATTCAAAAATCACTTTATTATTCTGTGTCATCAGTATTTCTCTACATATAGCAAATTCTTGCACTTTCTCGGGTAGTATTAATGCATCTGCAAGTTTTTTACCCACTTCTGAAGTTAAGTCAACATGTTTTTGATTAACCTAAAACAAAAAAAAAATATTTGTTTATATTACTACTATACTGCCTTACTTACTGCTTATTAGCAGAAATTCAAAATAATACACTGATTGTTTATATAACAAAAAGCAATTACCTGCCTAACCAATTATTCTTCAACCTCCACAACTCCACAACTTCAATATTGTTTTAAATGTAATACAGCCTTTACCAAGCATGTTTCCATTACGAAGGTAATAATAATCTTTGAAGAAATTTTTTGGAAAATAGGTTTATCTGAGCAGCAATAAAAAGTACCTACTACTAACATAGCAAATAGGAAAATAGAATTTACCTGTATATTATCTTTCTCTATGTCATCATATGATTTGTAGGTAAAATTGACTGGAATTCCAATAGCCACTCCATACTTAGAGCCAGTATAACCTAGAATTTGTAAAAATCATAAAATGTATTAGTTATTGTTCAAGGATTCCCCATTATGTTGTATAACCTATATATTTAGGGCTGACAGTGGAAAACTGTGTCTTTCTTAGCCTTTAATTCTGTAGCAAAACTCTATGATAATACTGGCAAATGAATTCCAATGGACTGATGACCATAGTCTAAAGAACCAATGATGGAGCCATTGTAATGACATACAAATGTTCATGCCTGTATTCCCCAGGTGTAGCCAGAGTTCTTGTAATAGTAACACCCACTCTCTTACTGAAGATTGATTTAGTGCCTATGTGACAGATGGTGAGTCTGTCACTGACTCAGGCATGATACATATATCATATATCTCTGAATTACTTCTCAGATATATGCAGGTTTTCTAACAATGTTTTCCCTCACCATAAGCATGTGGTGTGAAATCACTGCGCATAAGTTTTTAGAGAAATTCCTTAGTACATGCCGCATGAAGTTGACTTGCGCCACTTGTATAGCAGACAATTATTGAAACCCCAAAGCCACATAGCTCTTTGCATTGTTTAAGTTAATTAAGTCAATTAGAATTACCTGCATGGAATAAATCATAACCAAAGGCACTAAATGGCAATATAATCTTTCTCTGAATATCAGAAACTTTTAGAAGATCTAGACATTTTTGAAACCGTTCATTAAGCTCGCGTGGTAACTGTACAGGCTGCCCATTGCTGTGAATAAAAACACAATTTTTTCTAAGTAACATAATACATAACCACCTAGTATTTTGACTTCGATTTAATCTCTATTTGTTTTAAAGAAGACTTCTTGATTTGGAGGTTTTTTAATACATTTCTATGCTTATGCCTCGCAGCATTATCTAATATCCAATGATAATTGCGATTATTTTCTATTCCAATGTAGCTCACTGTTAAAAAGTTCAAAGTATTTTCTGAACTCTGCCATATTTTAGAAGGGCCACATTTAGTTCTGCCGCCCCTAGCCTCCAACCGGCTTAGCTAGCCACAGTTAGGTGTCAAATTATTAAGTTCTTATAGATAAAATAATTTTATGTTGATGTAGGTAAATGGACGGTACAAATAATTGAAATATGAATAGGTACCTGTAGTAACGCACAAAGTCTTTATACTTTTCAAGAAAAAAGGTATTCGGAGCGAATCGCGCAATAGTAAATGCACACCCAGCGCTAGCGACAACTGCAAACGAAAAGTTACGACCTTTCTCAGTTAAAAACCAAGATACAGGTTTTCTTGTCGTCATAATTTAGATTTTAATTTAGTTTAATTGTTAAAATTGAGTAAGGTTATGTATTTTCAAAATTTTTTGAGTACCATAGTGACTATTGTAAGTTTCTAATTATCTTTTTCTGTCAGTAGAATATGACACTGACTTTGAAGAACCGACTTCTACTATACGGTATTATTGTAGCGATTGCGAGATGTTCAACTCGCCCCTGGCCTTGGCGATGATACAATCGAGTGTTTTTGATGCAAGCGATTGGTCCGAGTCTCGTCGAATCGATCTTCGGCCAAAGCGATGCATCACGCGATAAGCGCCGACACGCAAATCTAACTCGCCATCGACTGCGACTGAAAACAATCGCAATGCATCTACATGTTTGCACAATCGAAATAAACACCGAGTAGCATCTCGCAATCGCGCATTGCTCGCTACTCGCACTTACTTCACTTCATCAAAATCATGTCATAGCTAACTAAGCTGAACTGCTGAACGTTCATCATACTAAAAGAAACACAAACACAATCAGAAAACAAGGAAAATTTACAATCCTTGGATTACATATCAATTTAGTTGAAATGAATATATTATCATATACAGAAACTCAAAAGCCTAAAGATAATACATATACAAAATTTTGTGTTAAGTTTTCAATTTAATTTGGCGGTTGCCAAAGAAGAAAGGACAATCGAAAATCTGTGAAACTTAATGAAATCCTCAAAATATACCGTTCTTTAATCATGGAAGAAGTAATTTACGAAATTAGTAAATTACGTTTAGCATCACTGGATGGAGAATGGGTGCAAGCCGTCTATTTTTCTGAATTTCTGGAGTTTGGTGATTTTCCCGCCGAATATGAATCTGTCTTGGATAACCTGGATAAAAGTACAGTGATAAAAGACATTATGAAATCGTTGGATACTTGGATTAATACGGAAGAGACAGCTCCTAATGAAGACAAATCATGGACTACACTATCAAATCTAGTCCCATATGAAAAGCTATTGGCTATTTTAGCCTACTTTATAGATTGTGGAGGCAAAAATGTAACCGCCCGAGAAGATAGGAACAATGCATTATTAGCTTCTAAATTATATTTTAAATTAATGAGCATTCCAGGTTATAGAGCGTACCACATATACCATTCGCAACTATTTGCACAGTCGCTGACATGTTTGAGCTATCCAAAAGCCTTGTGCGAAGCAGAAAATTATTTCACCTCCAGGGAACTGACAATAGAAGTCAATTCTTTGTTGAAGGATCTGACTGAGTTTATTATTGCACTTAAGGCTGTCATGGAGCATTTACAGCTACGTCCGAGTGACATGAACTTTGAAGACATTCTCAGTAATCTAGTGGATGTTACTGGAGGGGCGTTAGTGAATAAGCTCAATGTTGGTAAGTGTATCATTCACATTATTCACACTATTTACACTATTCCGATCCCCCAATGTCAATAATAAGTAAAAAAATTACTATGGATTAGGAAAATGCTTAAATCTATTTGAATTGTTTCACTAGTAAGAACAGTTGCCATCACTGGTGAGCGATGAACGGAGTGAAAAAGTGGGGATACAATTTTTTTATTCACAGACTCATAAAATTACTACTGTGTATTCAAAGTATGCACTGATAACTTGTGAATTTTAATGTCATTAAATAACAAACTTCACAAGTCACATCACATTTAAAGTTCACGTAAATGTTTTGTTAGACTAGAATAACTTGATATAATTTGTCATTTCAGATAAAGTAGCACTAGCAAATATCCATACAATGATATATGAGATAATAGATGGCTTGGTGTGTGATGATGATGAACGCCCTGATGAAGTGGCTATAAAACTACTTTTCAAGTGCCTTCTACCTAAACTTTTAGCAGTATCTGTGGACAATAGAAGTGGAAATGTAAGTTTTACATTATTATTATAGCAGTGCTGAAATCATTGACTGGGTCCAACCACAAGAACTGGCATAAAAGACCACCACAAAATTAAAGGTGGCATTTTGTTACTTTACCTGTAGTATTTGTGTAAAAGTGTTTTCTTTTATAACTTTCTTGGAATGGAATCCTTGTTTAAGTTTTCTTTCAACACCCATTTAAGTATCATGTGTAATTTGACTTCAACAAATCAGTTAATGTAGGTGAATACAATATCTTTCATTAACAGAAATGAGTTAAAAAGCTATTAGAAAGTATTTTTTATCTAGAACCAGGTACTTAGCTATCACTATAAATTTCATCAGAAACTGAATGCTCAGACAAACAGACCTAAATAAATCACAAATTTTGTACAATACATACAACTTGTTACTCGGTTCTGTCAGTTTCTAAATTAACTTCAGTAACTATACAGCCTGTGTTATCTACTCAGTGATAATGCAGCATTCTATTTGACAAAGATTTTTTTAAAGTTTCCTTCTTATCTTCTTCCTTCCTTATTCCCAAACAATATCAAAATGCAAATCTTCTCTCTTTAAAAATAAATTCAAATATCTGGCATGGAATTACAATTTACATATAATTTCAGGTTCTAGTAAGAGCATCTTATGTAACATATTCAGGATTTCTGGTGAGCAAGTATGGGAAAGCTGCTCTATCCGGGTACACTATTTTGCTGGAACACCTTTGTTATGCCTTGGATGGATTGGTAAGTATCTTTTGAATGTTATGTAAGTATAAATATGTACCCAACCTAGGTGAATATCTTTCTGACAGATACATATCATTGGCCAAAGTGAACTATTAATGTAGTGGCTTTTGATTGTCAATAATATTAGGTTTATTTTATTTCCAGTTGGGCGAAATGTAGAAACTGTTTTAATTTTCCAAATTTTTTTTTTGTTTTCGACATAATTTTTACACGAACACATTTCTTTTTGCAGGAGCGCGCAGAAGTACGTACGGCACGCACCTCACTGGTCGCGGGACTTATGAGTTTACTGCCACAAAAATCCTATCAAAAATTCGTCCAATGGCTATTAAAATTATCTACCACCGCTAAAATACCACATCGGCAGATCGCGCTGGTATGTGCTACATCAATCAAACACCTTGTTTGATAAAAATAATGTTTACTTACATCACATGTGTAATTTTGTTCTCTTTTAGGAGATGCTGGGGAACTTGCTCAACAATGTAGATCTGATTCATGATGAATGGTTTCCAGAGCAAAGCAATGATGCCCAAAATTCTGGTATGAAAACATATTCTCTATATACAATATGAATTCTAATTACATTTGGTACACATATAAATAATGTAAATCTTTCCTAATAGATAATCAGGACGCCAATTTTATACGAAACAAACTTTTAGTAGACTCAGGGGTAGATGAAGCAATAGATCTACAGGACTTCACTATAAGTACGGAGGACGAGAGCAGCCAGGAGAGCAGCGAAGCTATTATTAATGTAAGGTAGTTTTCCTTGTTCTTCTTTTGCGATTGTCCCAATAGCCGGGTTATTTGAGACTAGCTGTGCCCCGCAGTTTCACCCTCGTAGACTTAATTTCATGGGTAACTTTATTACTCAGAACCCAATAAAAAAAAAAATACAATATACATTCGTAACTGCGAAAGTTCCGTTAAAGTCGGTGCTGCCGTTTCAGAGATTAGCCGGTACAAACAGACTGACAAAGATTTTTTTTAATTGTTTTTAAAATACAGTATATACTTTCATATTATGACTTTTTATTTAATAAATAGTTGTTAATTGGGAATTCCATACTCACTTCAATTTAATTACCTATATACATTTTATACTCAATAAAAATTCACTCGGTGACCGCAGCTGCGTGCATTCGGTAGAGTCAAGCAGACTCTTAAGAATGCTCGGAACCCTCCAGGACTCTGCCTAAACACATCCCGGGGCCAGCCAATACGTCGGCTGTGGCAGTGTTCTCGCACATCGTAGTAACAGAACACTGTAGTAGCCAGGCAACGCCTGCATCATGATGGACAGGGCCGACTCAGGCCTGCTTTTTTAGTTCATCATAATATAATATAAATGAAATAAAAAAAAAGTGTAAACTAGCGATAAAGTTATTGGAATGGAAGGAAAGGAGAAAGGATAAACTTATCTTTAGCTAAATCAAAGACAGATAGAATATTGAAAACAGCCGTAAGTTGCTACGGTTTTCATTACGCTAATTGGGCTACAGAATTCTTATGCTAACCGATGTATAGCAGTATATGTGTGTAGGTGGAAGAGGAGGAAGTGTTACTGAGGGCGCGCACGCTGCGCGTGTCGCACGTGGTCATCCTGCGCGCCGTGTGCGAGCGCGCGTGCGACGGGTCCAGCGTGGTGCGCGCGCGCGCTCTGCATCTGCTCACCGACTGCCTCGGGAACACGCGACCATCCATACGGCAAGCTATCAATGTGAGCCACTATTTAAAACATCAGTTTAGTTTCCTCTTATTAATGAAATAATTTATTTAAGTACATTGATTGAACAACTTCGATTAATAAAATAATTTATTTATTTTGAATTTGTTAATTAATACACTTGTTTTTGTGATTTCGTGCCTGTAGGTGTTGTTTTTGCATTACATGCCAATTAGCAGCACCAATGCTAGGTGATACTATTTTATAGGAACTGAACGGTACTGGCGAAGTGTCCCGTCTAATGGCGCTAGGGGCACGGTGCATGTGCGATGAGCGTGCGGTTGTGAGGCGCGCTGCCGTGGGGCTCGTGTACCGCCTGCTGGCCGCCAGCTGCTCGCCCAGCACTAACGACCTCGGGGTGGGTACTACTCGGTGTCCCTCCGGATGGCGTTAGGGACGCGTCGCCGTGTACCACCCGCTGGCCACCAGCTGCTCGCCCAGCACTACCAACCTCGGGGTGGGTACTACTCGGTGTCTCTCCGGATGGCGTTAGGGACGCGTCGCCGTGTACCACCCGCTGGCCACCAGCTGCTCGCCCAGCACTACCGACCTCGGGGTGGGTACTACTCGGTGTCTCTCCCGATGGCGTTAGGGTCGCGTCGCCGTGTACCACTAGCTGCTCACCCAGCACTACCGACCTCGGGGTGGGTACTACACGGTGTCTCTCCCGATGGCGTTAGGGGCGTGTCGCCGTGTATCGCCCGCTGACCGCCAGCTGCTCGCCCAGCTCTACAGACCTTGGACACCTGATGCACCGTAAGGATATTAATCCATGTCAACCATAGACTCAGCCTTATCACAAGCTGTCCGAATGATTATCATACAATGTCGCTTAGTTACGTTACATAATTGTTTATCGTTAATGTGATATTACAGGTTTTGGTGGGTCTTTGTCGCGATGCAAGTATCATAGTGCGTTCAGCGGCGATATCGGCTATGGGCGAGCTGGTTATGGCGAATCCTACCGACACTATGTTTGACGCATTCCTAGCTGGGCCCATGAGCCAGTTGTCCGACCCAGAGAATAAGGTACCTACTCTGGCCTACATTGATTTGTGTAAGATAAAATGCGCAGTGTTCCATTTTATGACTTAGGCGCGATGCGAATAAAATACATACGCAGATACCCCCACTATTTTCGTGCGGTAATAACTCGTGAAGGCTCCTGTATTAGAATAATGGCACTTACTTAGATTGGTAATTTCGCATTTTGTAGATACAAGAACAAGTGGTCACGCTGATGAAGCAATTGTTACTAGACAAGTTAGAGAGAGCGAACGTTAACGAGGAGCCGCACCCGTGGCGGCTACTGGCGGCCATCACGCGACATAACAAGCGCAGCCATTTGCAGAAGGCCTGCACTGTCCTCGCCAAGTCTGCCAATTGTATTAAGTAACAACATTTTCTACTTGGAATTAGTTTTAAGTACTAATCCTTATACTTATAGATTTGGCTGTGCCCCGCGGTTTCACCCACGTAGAATTAATTTAATATGTCGCGGATCTCTTTTTTTTTTTTATATCAGCCTTATTTAATCCTTCTAGCATCAGCTATCTGTCCGTGAATGTCCCGTTAAAATCGGTCCAGTCGTTTCAGAGATTAGCCGGTACAATTATTTAATGCATTTTGTGAAAAGCTTTAAATAAGGGTTCCGCGAATAAAATCCACCCATCAAATGAAGTCTATGCGGCTGAAACCGCGGGGCCTGACCTGACTTGGGCCCTACGACATAACGAAGGAAGCTCAGCAGGTTTTTTGTCTATGAAACCCGTTGCGTGGATTGAAAACATCGCCTGTGTGTCTGACAGCGTGTCTGTGGTCAAAGTTTGATGCATGTCCGCGAGGTGTCTAAATGGTTTCCTTGTAACTTATTCACCTTTATGCTGCGTCGAAATGAATTAAAAATAAATTGTCTATCTTTCCTTCATATGATGTATCATGTATGGTATTTCAGTCACCGCATCGTGGACACCCTCAGCACGCATTTGTCCGGCGACGGTGACCGCGCGCTCTACTGCCTCGTGCTACTCACTAGTGTGGCGCGCCTGGTCGACTACAGCGATATGCGATTTGTCATTGACTACTTCTATGTCATCACACACCTTGAGGTAAACACGATAATTTCAAATTTACTGTATTGTAAAAAATGTTCACGTCAACCCAGTAGGGTCCCGAAGGAAAGCAGAGGTGTTGTTATAACTACACCCACATTTCACCGAAGATTAAGTGCCCACGTGACAGATGGCGAGTCCATCGCCGTCTCAGGTACTATACATACGTCTTGTAATTACTTCTCAAACATTTGCATTTCTCACGATTGTTGATATTGAATCAAAGCTTTTTTCTAGAAAAACTCATTGCTAGGCCGCTGGGATTCGAAGTTGCGTAGCTGACAAGTGCTCAAACCCCATGTAGCAAAGAATATTTTTTTAATAAAATTTAAATAAAAATAATAAATATTTGTCAGGAATGCGAAGTCCGAGTAATGAGCCTGACGTTGGAGCTACTCAGCCTGTGGTCGCGCTTCGTGCCGCCGACGGACCGCGTACTGCTGAGGGACTTCCTCGTGCAGCGCCTCGCCATACACCCCGATGCCGGTAAGCATTACTTATAAGGTCGTCCTGGTGCCTTCAAGAGTTATGAGCGTTGACCTTGAATGCGTCATTCTATGAGTCTCTCTCTGTTTATCTATTTTCGCTGAGCTGTCATAACGGGTCACGGCACCTGTAACAAGAATGAGTCCTCTTTTCACTTCGGGTTACGGTTTTTATGACTATTACAAAACGTTGACTTTTCCCTACCATCTATAAATATGATATTGTTTTTAGCTGTAAACCCATCGGAGTTAAACTCTTACATGTTCGTAAAACCGTAGCAAGATCCGTAACGTACTTTAAACGAACACTATTAAAACAAAAACTATATAAATAATGCTTATTTAAAACATCATACTTCATTGTTACATATTTTTTATTTCCCAAAGAAGCATACATTCCGTTCGATTATTTTCAAATGTTGTATATTTTTGTATGACAGTAATTTGTATTTATATTGCTTTGTATGTTAACATTTATATTCTAATTTCACAGGTAATAGGCTTTTGTGTGTCAAATTGGCTGCTCAGTTGGATGCCAATAACATTCAGTGGGCTACGGAACTCATGCAAATTTGTAAGTAATGTCTGAGATTTATTTGCATATAGCGGCTATAGATCGAGAAAGTGATTTTGATTATTTCTATCTGCATTTACAGAATATGTTGGATAAATGGACAGGAAACTGGCAATTCCCATGGAATTTTCTAGTGGTTCCGTTCTATATTGATTCTTATATTATTGGATCAACTGAGGTTAGAGTAGTTAATAAAAGTATCTGTTTACCCTAATAGGCACCGTGAGCTCATTTACTACGGCTGTGATCAGTAATTCGTTCTATCGAATATAAAATATATACCGCGGTGTAATAGAAGTAGGTAGAATCTTACAGCAACTGATTGATTTCGTAGAATCGTCTTAATTTATTGATTAGTTATAATTAGTTACTACATTATCATTAGATAATTTAATTAGATGTGAATTTAACTAATGTGCTCTACTGTGCGCTGCGGACTTTTAGTGGGTAGAAAATAAAATAGGCCCGTTCGGTGATTAGCTCGATTCGTTCTTGTATACTATTACGTGTATAAATGCAGTATTTGGTGATGGTATTTTATTTATTTATATAAAGAGAAACAAACAGTATTATAGGGCTTAACATATATGAAAATCAAAATGATATTCAAACCAGCGAAGTTTCTAGTGATAATTTAAACATATATACAGGGTGTCGGAGAAAAAGGAACAGTTGTCTTCTAGAAGTTGTAGGGTTTTATGAATATATCACTATATTGAAATCGTAAAATATCTAGCTCCAACGACAACGTAGTTATGGGCTATGGCCGAAGAGCTCGCAGCCTTAAGCGATTGAATGAATGCGCGGCCGCGTTTACCTACATTAACACATTCGCTGCTGAAATTTCGTCTTCTTCGTAAATTCTCTAACAGTTGGACGCGCAGGTGCGTCCTTAGCAGCGAACGCGTTAAGTACACGGTCATTCAACTTTTTAAATTAAGGGAAAGGTTAATGGTTTCGTAAAAAGGTTTTATGGGATTATTTCAGGATGTATTAGTAAGAGAAAAAAAATAAAAACGTAGTTAGATTTCACGTGAATAACTCTACGTTACAGCTGATTTTTATGCCAAAATAAGATCTGGATATGGTCAACTTTGAACATCAATTACTCGAAAACGGAAGAAAATATTTTTGTCATAATAATTTTAATTGATTCCTAAAATTATACCCTATCACATATTTTAAGAGCTGTCCCGGTTGCCCCGACATCCTGTATATATAGAGGACGCTTGCAACAAAGGTACAAGATATGTTTGTGTACGTGCAGCGGAGCGGCGAGCAGTGGATGAGGTGTCGGTGGAGGAGTTGTTGCGCACGGCGGACCTCGCGCTGGTGGCGCCGCGCCGGCCCTCCGCCGCGCTGCTGCGCACCTTCCTCGCGGCCATGGCGCAGCCCCCGCCAGGTCACACCAACTATATACTATACACATATCATAAACTATACATTATATTCTTAAATTGGGAATAAGGGAGAAATTAATTTTTCCTTTAAAATAAAAAAGGAACATTAAAAGTTTTGAGTATTGTTTGTGTCTGTAGAGTGGGAAGATCGCAGCATGGGCATGTGTGCAGCGGCCGTGGGTCGGCTGTGCCTGCGGTCGCGGGAGTTCGCCACACAGGCTGCCCCCACGCTCGCCGCCTTGTTGCCCGATGACGCAGTGCCGCTGTGTGCGAGGATCAACTCACTGCTCGCACTCACTGACATATGCATCAGGTTACTATGCTGGCTGTACCTCGGACTCGCGGTCACTTGTATACGTGACGAGTCTCATCAAAAACTATTCCCTTGCTTCCCTTGCCTTGCGTTTACCGACCATAAATACACAAGCCATTTCACATCTCTTCAGGTCTCCGTCCGCATTTTCATGCGATTTAGTCAAAACACTCTTCTTTATTGTGATCAAAATATAATAAACTATATATATATAAAAATGAATCCCCCATTTCCCTTGGTCACGGCATCACGCGTAAACGGCTGGATGGATTCTAATGGGACTTTCACTGGCAGATAGCTGATGTTTCGAGGAGTGTTTTAGGCTGATTTTATTTAGAAAACATATAAGGATTCCGCCACTACGCGGGTAAATCCGCGGGACACAGCTAGTAGATTAAAAATATAGATGAGGTTTGTGTGTGAAGGTATCCGAGCATAGTAGACGTGGAGCTGGGGTCGGTGTGCGGCTGCCTGCGCGCGCGCTCGCCGAGCCCGCTGCGCCGCGTGGCCGCGCGCGCCATCACGCGCCTGCTGCTCGCCGGCTTCCTGCGCCTGCGGGTGCCGCTCTACTACCAGTCAGTACATGTACACATACATATACATAGTGCACGTGGAGCTGGGGTCGGTGTGCGGCTGCCTGCGCGCGCCATCACGCGCCTGCTGCTCGCCGGCTTCCTGCGCCTGCGGGTGCCGCTCTACTACCAGTCAGTACATGTACACATACATATAATTGGTGCACGTGGAGCTGGGGTCGGTGTGCGGCTGCCTGCGCGCGCCATCACGCGCCTGCTGCTCGCCGGCTTCCTGCGCCTGCGGGTGCCGCTCTACTACCAGTCAGTACATGTACACACACATGACACATATACATAGTGCATGTGGAGCTGGGCTTTAGGTGTGAATGTCCGACATGTGATTCATTTAAGAACATCCTGTACACCTGCTGTCCACAATCACATCCATTATCACACCGAAAGGTGTGCATAAGTTACTGGAGACTGAACATTCTTGAACTTAACGGAGGTAGGTAAAATCTCATACTAAAATTATGACCATCAGAATATGTCCTTGTATGAAAATTACCAAAATTTTATGTAGGTAGGTAGGTCATAGAGACCTATTTTAGCACATTCCAGTGTCATAGTGTCCAATGTCAAAATGTGTAAAATGGTATTACAGTATTGTAAACCAAAGATAGGTAAGTCTTGTATGAATTGATAGTAATAATAATAATCAGCATTTATATTTGTTTGTAGATTCTGCGCGTTACTAGCGGATGAGGATCACGACGTCCGCGAGCCGGCGGAGTACTACGTCACCAGCTGCCTCTCGCCCGACGCTATCTACCATCACTTTGTGGATTGCGTTATCTATTACAACAAGTCCAATACAGGTACACGATACATCCTTATTTTGCTTACTTTAGCATGGGATTTTAAATTAACTTAGTTTCAAGTTACCAAAATACCCGGGCTGACCGTAGAACCATAACGACATTGTTGTTATTGATAGTTTGAATAAATTTTGCGTCCAATATTGTTATGGTAAACGAGATGGTACTGAATGTTTGCGTCATAATGTGATATGTTAAATCTTATATATAGTTGTAGGATGAACTCTTTTTCGATCTTCCCCTGTATAAAATTGCAACAAGATAGTTTCAAGTTGACCATAAAATACTAAGTATATTATGTAATATTTTTATATTTAAATTTATATTAAAATCTTGAATAAAAACAAAAAATGATTTTTGGTCTGCAGAGCTGGACTCGGAGCTATCATTCGACGGGCGTCAATTGATCTACGACGTGATGCTGCAGCGCCTGTCGTTGGTTCAGAAGCTGAACGTGCAGTGTCGACTGGCGCGTGAAGTGGTGTCCCACGCGGCGGACGTGGCCGACGAGCAGCCGCTGGCCGACGAGCTGCCCGCGCCGCTGCACGCCGCGCTGCTCGACGCCATCATCATACTCTGCTCGCCGAGGATGAAGCTTGCTAGTAAGTGCACTTACTATCTTTTCAGGGTTCCGTACCCAACGGGACCCTAATGCTAAGGCTTCGCTGTCCGCCTAGCACTAGGCGGTATCTCATGGACCGTGATAGATGACATTTGAAATTTTCACAGATGATGTATATCTGTTGCCGCTATAAGAAATGTTCACAGATGATGTAGTTCTGTTGCCGCTATTACAACATAATAATATAAATATTTTAGTGTGCTCCCTACAAATGTGAATTTTACTTTGTAAATCCGCATCCGTCAGGGATAAACCAACCGCCTCGGGAGTATAGTAGAGTTTTTCCTCGTGCTATCTTCATTGCACACTGGCAATCGTTGTATACTGCGAAATCCGCACAATAGCGATCGCGTATCTCTTCAGTGCCTCTCAACTTTCGGTGCATTTTCTTGTACTTAGAAAAAGCGTATTTCAGGGGAGTGGCACGGCTGTGAGAGACATCTGTAAACACCAGTTAATTCTTCTATTTCAGAAAAACCCCCAGGCAGCGGTGAGGCAGATCTAGAAGACATACACGAACGAGTCACTACGAATATCGTCTCACATGTGAGTTTATTATTACTAGGTTTTATTTAAAGTTCAATGTTTGTTAGGGTCACGTCTAGCTCTCACAAAACAGGTTCTAAATAATTTACTTCATATAAAGAAGCTTATGTAACTATATGATATATAGTTAAGCTACCTTTCTGAGAGAAATAAGCTTTATTATTATTATAATTTCTTATCCTAAAAATTGTTCATCTTGGCAAGTGCGGGTAATATCTATGATATCTATTGCCATATTCACACCTAGCTACGAAGCTAGGTAGCAGTAGTTTATAAGGAGTAACTTTTTTTTATTATTATTATGAGCCCGATGCGTCCCATTGCTGGGCAAAGGCCTACTCATTTTATTTAAAAAAACATTTGGGTTACCCTGGTCACCCATGAAATTAACTCTACGCGGGTAAAGCCGCGGGGCACAGCTGATTCCAAATATAATTTCCAAAATGTGTATTGTTATAGAAAATGAAGGTGACCGTAGCTGAAGTGGTGGTGCCGGCGGTGCTGCGGCTGTACGGGCAGCAGCGGCCGCGCGGCGGGCAGCTCGCCGCCTACCTCGTGCGCATCGCCACCGACCTGCTCAACGACTACCGCCTCGAGGTGCCTCCTGCTGAGCCGCTCACACCCTATCGTCCCTACATTAAACTGCTCATTCCGACGGGAAACGCTACATACTTATTGCCTACACACAAGTAACCCGGCAATCGGGCAATCAGTTTATAAAATCAACGAGTAGCGAGAAATATTTTGGAGGACAAGAATTCTTCCTGCGCCGCCTGAATAAATCCCGCGATCCACAATTTATTCATACAAATCAGCCTTATTTATACAGTTTTTACATCTTATCAACAAGAGGTAAAATCTTAAAACCATTGTAGTTACCGTAAGGAACTATTGTATCTGTTCTTACCCACTACAAGTGTATGTGTGTGTGCAGATCGAGGAGTTGTTCGAGAACAACGAGGATCTGGTGGAGCGCGTATCGCAGTTCCAGTCGACCATCGGTCTGGAGCCGGTGGCGGGCAACGCGCGCAACCTGGTGACCACCTCCACGGCGCTGGACCCCGCCACGCCGCACGCCGCGCCGCGCCGCCGCACCGCGCGCCAAGCCCGCCGCGCCGCTCTCCCGCGCCGCGCGCTGCACTTCTGACCCCCACCGCGGCTCGTCGAGCTGCTCCAACCCCCCGCCGCCACACCCACGACCCACGCTCAACACTCCCTTCTTCCGACCCAGCTGCTTCACGCCACCGTCGCCCAGCCCCGACTCCCCGTACCCTCCCTCCCTCCTATTCCTCCCACCCTGACCGAGCCCGCCCTCGACACGGTGTCGCAAGTACTACCCTCCGCGGCACCGATAACGTTCGATGTACAACCCCGGAGCCCCGAGCCGCAAACTAAAAACCGTAAAACCAAAACAATAAAACAAGATCTGTTATATCCGATCCCCGGGCCGTCGACGTGGAGTATATACGACGATGAATTTTACATTGACGACCCAATACCCGGCCCGTCGCACATGGCTTACGAACCTATGCCCGGCCCTTCGCACATGTCTTGCGAACCTATGCCCGACCCATCGCATATGTCCTATGAACCTATACCCGGCCCGTCGAGTATGTATGACGACCCTGTGCCCGGCCCGTCGGGGATGTCTAACAAACCGTTGCCCGACCCGTCCAACATCTCTGATGAACCTATTGCCGCATCGTCAGCGAGGGCTGTCTCCGACACACGAAAAACAAAATCATCATTAAACCGATTGGTGGCACAAGAATCCGAACCCGAGTGCTTAATGACTTCAAGGGTAGCTACAGAATCTCCTCCATTAGATTACGAAATACCAACACTACTCGCATGGTCCTCGCCATCTTTTGAATGTGATCAAGAACAGGAACATCCCACGTCACGGTCACTTTTCTGACAGTTTATTTCGTCGCGGTTTGAGAATGTCATTTAGAACATGCTTTTACCGTCAGAATGAATAAATTGTTCAGTTAAGGCCTAATGGAGGTTAGGTTCAGAGTAGCCTTCTGACACTAGCAAAAAATTCAGTAAATTCATGAAGTTGAATGAAGTTTTTCTGTGTGAATTAACGGAATTTAATTAAAAAAAATTGAGTTGAGTATATCGGTATATGAGGAACTTTAAAAGTGATGACGTCGAAATTAAACGCTTATTCATAAGAAGGAACATACAGGTTGACTACCTCTGGTCTTGTGGTTGCAAGCGCTACTGCGGAACACGAGGTCCTGGGTTCGAACCCCGGGTCGGGCAAAGTGTATGTATAGTATAGTTTAGGGTATTTCTTCCTGTAATTTCCCAGTAGCCCGGAGTCTGGATTGTGCCCGGTTAATGGCAATAGGCTCGCCCCCTATTACATTACATGGGACTTAAACATAACTGGCGAATGTGGGAGTACTATAAGTACACCTGTGCCTACACCTTAGGGGAAAACAGGCGTAAGCATATTTATGTATGGAAAGGTCCGTGGTATGGAACATACAGATAGGTAGGTATATAATGATAAAGCTACTGCAATCCAGTTTTTCTTAGGCACAGCTCCTTTAGTAAAAATTTTTCAGCGTTTGTGTGTTTAACTATTATAATGTAACAATAAGAATAAGTACAAAGAAGTGTGCTTATAATTCGTTTTAAAAGTAGTTTTAAGTTAAATTGTTAAAAGTAATTATGGTTAATGTTAAATTTAGTCTTGGTAATTGTTTCTTACTAAGGTTTAAAACTGTTCATTTTATAATAATAATAATGTTCATTTTCAATGTAAAACTGACTTGTGTCGAAGTAAATTTAAAAATGTATCAGATTAAGGGTCCAAGATTCCTGAATTGGACTGTTTTAGATGTTTCAAGCTTGAAAACAAATTGTTTAGTTATTATTGAATAATTCTAACGCTTCACATCTACGGTAGCATCGCAGCAGTTCAGCGAAGGATGACCAAGTCGAACCGATACACTGCCAGTATCCACCCTTCCTGCATAACAATTGCGGAGTTAGCCCACTATTCAGTTACTTGTTTCCATTCGCCGCGGATGCTGCACCACCGAGACTTTACATTGCTGATGCTTGCAATTTTTTTTACCAAGTTCTACGAAACAAGCATTATTTGTTCATCAAGAAATACATCTGCCACCAAGAAGTACTTCTGCTAAAACTGTGACCAAATATAGTCAATAATTGTGTGCCAATTGAGACAAATCTGCAATAATAACCTATGCTTATTGGAACAGAAGAGAAAGTAAATGTCTTAAAGCACACAGTGATTCTACGGACAAAAAAAAAGACAATAGTCGTTTGCATCAATAATGCGGTAGCGGAGACCACTGCTGTTGGGAATATCAAGGCAATGACTGGCTTTGGTGGACATCTCAAATCCCTTATCACATTGTGGTAGAGATAGAGAGTGGCATCCAACAATAATATCCAACAACTTCAGGCTATAGAGAACTCTAAGAATTCACAATTTTTGACATCGTGCAGCTGGCTAATTTCGGGTGGAAAACATACAAGGCTATAAAAAAAATCCGGTATTAGCATAGGTACAGATAATAAAGTAACATTTCACTGCCATACTTTTCTGTACCAGTATCACAGTGACTGCTTGTATGAGTGATTTCTAGTTTTTAATGCGAGAGCTTTGAAGTGTATATAATTCATCTCGGCATTCCCATAAGTTAGACCATAAAACTGCATTAAGTAGATATAGTATGTAAATAATTAATATGGTTCTTGATAGTTTCACTTTATTGGAATGTTCTTTTTATAATATAGTAAATCTATTACATAAAGAGAAGGGCATGCTTCTCGAACTAAAATTAAGGTTGGCTATCGGAATAAATATCGAAACACCTATATTTTTACTGTAATGCCAATTATCAAATAAGTGAATGTTGTATTAACTATATTTTTATACTAATATATACATATTGTAAGAATCTATCTTTTTTTTACTAACACTACTTAGTGGGTGAAACGTTGAACTTGCTGGGCGAGATGAGGTGATTGTCGTAATAATGTTTAGTTATTTCGGCGGTCGCTCGAAACACGCTAATGATGCTCAATACGATATGATGAATGCAAGATAAAACAAAATATAAGAACATGAGGGTGAGTATAATATGCATGGGTAAACAAATAATTTAATCTTAATGGTTTATTAAACTGTGTACAAGAATAATATTAAACATTCATAGAACTTTGAAACATATCTATTAATATACTAATAAATAAAATTAAACATTATATTCATTGCTTAAATTCAACTTAACTGCTAAATCACCTTCATTTTCGATTATCAAGTCTTTTTTACTGAATGTTTTCTTTAGCAACATTTCGATAGCAGCTTCTTCTGTAAATAGAGATAAGAAAATGAATCAACACCAAAATGGACGTATTTAAATTTGAAAAATAACTTATGAACCATAGATTTTAACTGATATTATGTACCACAATGAAATTAAGGTCTGCGAAGAAATAATTATTTATTACTTCCTGGTGAAGAAAGTCTGTATTATTTTATTGAATATTTAATTGTAAAAAATATGGTGGCCTCTGCCTACACCCATGGGATACAGGCGTGAGCATATGGATGTATGTCTGTTAAATAATTGTACAACTTAATTAATACTCACCGGTAACCTGAATGGCAAGTAATTGATGAACAATATGCCTGGCAGTAATTTTGAATAAATCACGACTACTGATCTTTTTCATCTTATAGTAGGGCATAAGTAGTTTCACTACGAGCCCGGCTACATCTACTTTCCCCTTCTTCGATGGGTCATCATTATGCTCCTTGTCTTCGTGAGTCTTTGCCCGCTTTTCCTCTTTTTTCTTCCTGTGCTCTTTTTCTTTGCCGCTCATTGATAGTTTTCTCTTGTGTTTCGACATTTCCTTAGATTTATGTTTGTTATGATGTTTTTTTGTGATTGGCGATTGTGATGGTGCGACATTAATGTCCGTCTTTTTCAAATCGTGTGGCTTCTCTACGACCAGAGGTTCCGGCGGTTTCTCTGAAAACTCTTTAAGCTTTTGAAGTACTATATCTGCCTCCAAGCTGAGCTTGTGCGCTTTATCTAATTTCACTCCATCTACAATCAATTCGGTAGATGAAAATGAACTATTTTGTTCGACATTTCCACTAATTAAAGATTCTGTAGATGCATCTTCTACAGTATTGCCAGGAGTTTTGTCTTCACTATCTATTTGAGTATCTTCAGGATTGCATGTATCTGAAGACTGATTCAGTATTAGTGTTTGTTCGGCACTGATATCGCGAGCTTCAATACCTTCATCGATAACTAATTCTTTTTCGGAGTCTGTGTCATTAAACATTTCTTGTTCTGGTTGTAAGGCAATGGAACTCGATGTTTTTACAGCTTTTTCCTCATCATGATGTTTTTCAGGAGACTTTTTTGGCTTCTTTTTTCCATGTTTTTCGTGTTTACTCTTTTTTCCATGCTCCGTTTTCTTAGCTTTTTTGTGTTTGCCTATGTCTTCTTCACTATCAGATGATTCGCCAAAAAGGTCTTTTAGTTTTCTTTTGGCTGTTGGTTTTGGTTTATCTGATTTCGGAACCACCTTATCTTTGTGCTTACTTTTAATAGCTTTTACATCATCAACTTCTTCACACTCTTTTTTCTGTTTTTTCGGCAACGCTTGAAGAGTTATGTTGATGACAAAAGTCTTACTATCCTTATCGGGAACCTTTGTGGCACTACTAGGTTCAACAATTTCTTCAATTTTCAGAGTTGTGTTATCGTGGATATTGCTAGTGTCATCCAAATTGGTAGCATTAGATTCATTAATAACAAGCGTAGTTTCGTCGCAATTATTATCGTCATTTTCATCTATATTCTGTTCTTCTGGTGACGAGGTCGGTGTTTGATTTGACGCCGTCTTAAAAAACCCTTGTAGTTTTGTTTGAGTCATAGGGTCCCTTTTAAAAGAATTCGCCTTTCTTTTTGTCTCCTTGTCGGCTTTAGATAGTGCGCGCTCTTCATTTCTAACTTCTATAGTCTCTGAAATTACATACAATGATCATTCAGAATATTATTATGATGTATAATAATCAATATAAGAAGGACAAAAGTGCCCAAAGTAGGTACCTGTTAGTAATTGAGATGCTGTAACAAAATTATTGGCTTCTTGTCTTTTAGACTCAAATTCTTTAGCAAATTCACCAAGTGTTCTTTGCCTCCTGGGCTCGAAGTCCTTTAATTGTGGATATAGATGGTCTTTGCAAGATTTAACTGCTGTTATCTGTGAAAATATATATACTTTTTATGGCGGCGCAAAACAGGAGCAGTAGCGGCTGTGTGTCGGAGGCTAATTAATCAAATTTATTAAATGAAGGGAAACAATACTCGATCTCATAATACTGTGATACTATATATTGTTGCGTAACTATTGATCCGGCTTTAAAACATCGAAACACCGCTACATGTTACGTATCGTTTCATTATTTTTAGGGTAAGTATAAACAAATTTTAAGGTTTTATTCGGGTCACTAAGTCTTATCCTGCCACAAATCTATACATATATATAAATGAATGTAATGTCCGTCTGTATGTCCTTTATAGAATCGTAAATTAAGTGTTGTGTTAGCATTAGCCCACGAAGGTTTCTGAGTTGGTGCGACCAATCCTCGACAGATCCCACCACTATAATTCTAATGAATTTCATATATTGTCGTGAATTTCATAAATTTCATATACAGAACTACGCAGGGCACAGCTACTAGTTAGTATATTTCTTTATCAGTACCTACAATACATATAATTTAAATATGCTTCTCTTCATCATTGTGGTGAACATGATCATATTGATCTGCGTATCTCTGCTAACAATCCTGACGCAATGCCTTGATCGACAAGGTTCATAAGCTTACCAATTTGGTCATTGCCCGTCTATATAGGCTCACAACAGTACTGGTGGAAAATGCTCCATATTCCATTTCTACGGCGCATTGTTCGATGTCATGCCTTTTTAGTGGATTTTTAGGTCCTTCCACATCTTTCATACTTGTTAAATTGTTACTCAGGGCGTCAGTAAGAAGAGAAAGGTAACTTTCGCGGCTAACTATTGTTAATCCATTTACCTGCAATAAAACATAACAATGGTTATACACATTTTCTTATAATACATCTCTCTCAAGTCTCTCAACACTTTATACCAGTAAAGGATTAGCCGAGAAATTGCTTAGAGTACGAAATTCTTTCGTCTCTGAGATATATTGTATCTCAAATAAGACAAACTTTGTTCGAGGTCAAAGATGGTCAGTAAATGACTGAATAATGAAAACATGGACTTACTTTATTACATGTACTGTCGGCTGCTTTGCACCTGGAAAATTCTGCGGCGTTTGCATCGTTGTTGTGCTTCTTCTCTTCAATTCGCTTTTTCCTGTTCGCAAATTCCTTCATGATGAGCGACTTGGTCTCCTCAGCGACGCGCCGCCGGCTTTCGCCGTCTGACCCATCGCTGTCACCCTCGTAGTACGATTCGCCTTCTCTAGTTAACACATATTATATCCAATTTTCAATAAAGTTGAAGAACTTAAACTAGAACTACTACTCAACACCTCGTTTGCACCCGCTTTCTATATAAATCATACAAGTAATCACTGCAGGCCGGTGGCGGCTCCCATAGCGCGGCGTAGGTGTTACCTGTGTTGGTCGGCGCGGCCCTCGCCGTAGAGCTCGGCGGGGTCCTGCGGCGGCTCCCATGGCGCGGCGTAGGTGTTACCTGTGTTGGCCGGCGCGGCCCTCGCCGTAGAGCTCGGCGGGGTCCTGCGGCGGCTCCCATGGCGCGGCGTAGGTGTTACCTGTGTTGGCCGGCGCGGCCCTCGCCGTAGAGCTCGGCGGGGTCCTGCGGCGACTCCCATGGCGCGGCGTAGGTGTTACCTGTGTTGGCCGGCGCGGCCCTCGCCGTAGAGCTCGGCGGGGTCCTGCGGCGACTCCCATGGCGCGGCGTAGGTGTTACCTGTGTTGGCCGGCGCGGCCCTCGCCGTAGAGCTCGGCGGGGTCCTGCGGCGGCTCCCATGGCGCGGCGTAGGTGTTACCTGTGTTGGCCGGCGCGGCCCTCGCCGTAGAGCTCGGCGGGGTCCTGCGGCGGCTCCCATGGCGCGGCGTAGGTGTTACCTGTGTTGGCCGGCGCGGCCCTCGCCGTAGAGCTCGGCGGGGTCCTGCGGCGACTCCCATGGCGCGGCGTAGGTGTTACCTGTGTTGGCCGGCGCGGCCCTCGCCGTAGAGCTCGGCGGGGTCCTGCGGCGGCTCCCATGGCGCGGCGTAGGTGTTACCTGTGTTGGCCGGCGCGGCCCTCGCCGTAGAGCTCGGCGGGGTCCTGCGGCGACTCCCATGGCGCGGCGTAGGTGTTACCTGTGTTGGCCGGCGCGGCCCTCGCCGTAGAGCTCGGCGGGGTCCTGCGGCGGCTCCCATGGCGCGGCGTAGGTGTTACCTGTGTTGGCCGGCGCGGCCCTCGCCGTAGAGCTCGGCGGGGTCCTGCGGCGGCTCCCATGGCGCGGCGTAGGTGTTACCTGTGCTGGCCGGCGCGGCCCTCGCCGTAGAGCTCGGCGGGGTCCTGCGGCGGCTCCCATGGCGCGGCGTAGGTGTTACCTGTGTTGGCCGGCGCGGCCCTCGCCGTAGAGCTCGGCGGGGTCCTGCGGCGACTCCCATGGCGCGGCGTAGGTGTTACCTGTGTTGGCCGGCGCGGCCCTCGCCGTAGAGCTCGGCGGGGTCCTGCGGCGGCTCCCATGGCGCGGCGTAGGTGTTACCTGTGTTGGCCGGCGCGGCCCTCGCCGTAGAGCTCGGCTGGGTCCTGCGGCGGCTCCCATGGCGCGGCGTAGGTGTTACCTGTGTTGGCCGGCGCGGCCCTCGCCGTAGAGCTCGGCGGGGTCCTGCGGCGACTCCCATGGCGCGGCGTAGGTGTTACCTGTGTTGGCCGGCGCGGCCCTCGCCGTAGAGCTCGGCGGGGTCCTGCGGCGGCTCCCATGGCGCGGCGTAGGTGTTACCTGTGTTGGCCGGCGCGGCCCTCGCCGTAGAGCTCGGCGGGGTCCTGCGGCGACTCCCATGGCGCGGCGTAGGTGTTACCTGTGTTGGCCGGCGCGGCCCTCGCCGTAGAGCTCGGCGGGGTCCTGCGGCGGCTCCCATGGCGCGGCGTAGGTGTTACCTGTGTTGGCCGGCGCGGCCCTCGCCGTAGAGCTCGGCGGGGTCCTGCGGCGGCTCCCATGGCGCGGCGTAGGTGTTACCTGTGCTGGCCGGCGCGGCCCTCGCCGTAGAGCTCGGCGGGGTCCTGCGGCGGCTCCCATGGCGCGGCGTAGGTGTTACCTGTGTTGGCCGGCGCGGCCCTCGCCGTAGAGCTCGGCGGGGTCCTGCGGCGGCTCCCATGGCGCGGCGTAGGTGTTACCTGTGTTGGCCGGCGCGGCCCTCGCCGTAGAGCTCGGCGGGGTCCTGCGGCGGCTCCCATGGCGCGGCGTAGGTGTTACCTGTGCTGGCCGGCGCGGCCCTCGCCGTAGAGCTCGGCGGGGTCCTGCGGCGGCTCCCATGGCGCGGCGTAGGTGTTACCTGTGTTGGCCGGCGCGGCCCTCGCCGTAGAGCTCGGCGGGGTCCTGCGGCGGCTCCCATGGCGCGGCGTAGGTGTTACCTGTGTTGGCCGGCGCGGCCCTCGCCGTAGAGCTCGGCGGGGTCCTGCGGCGGCTCCCATGGCGCGGCGTAGGTGTTACCTGTGTTGGCCGGCGCGGCCCTCGCCGTAGAGCTCGGCGGGGTCCTGCGGCGGCTGCAGGCCAGTGGCGGCTCCCATGGCGCGGCGTAGGTGTTGGTCGAGGGCGCGCCGCACGGCTCGCTCATCAGTGCACACGTCACAGCGAGCCGGACACCGCGGCGTCTCCTCACCGAAAAACTCCGCAAACGTTTTGTGCCGACATCTACATAATAACAGTATTCATACAAATCTTACTTGGTTTACCGATTACACATGGAAGATGAAATAAGTACTATTATGGTATCAGAATACACAAGTAAAATAAAATACGACAAGGGAGCTTTGCTTTGTATAAAAATTTCACAACACACCTTGCATCTTCGCAATATTTCACCATGATCTCGTAACTTTTGTAAGCAGTCTTGCAACGTTGCTTCTGCTCTGGTGTTCGAGCCTGCGCCAGTTCCTTCTTTAGTAAAAAATCTACTGCGTTGCGTTCGCTCCGACAGTAGTATATGCGACAAAACGCCAACTTGCCGTCGCGACCAGCTCTGCCCGACTCCTGATCGAAATATATACATACTTAGCAGCTTTTCACTAAATACACATGAAAAAATATAAGGTACTTACGTAAAAAGAAAAAAGCATTTAGATATCTGTCCATTTGTCGGTATTTTTTTCCATTTAATCTCTGTAATGGCTGTAACGTTTTTAACGGGACTTTCACTGGTTGATGTTACAAGAAATAACTTAGGCTACTTTTATTTACTACTAGCGGACGTCACGCGGTTTCACCCGCGTAGTTCCCGTTCCCATGGGGGTATGGGGATAAAATATAACCTATGCTATCCGTTTCTGAAAGAATTTTCAAGATCGGTCAAGTAGTTTCGGAGCCTTTACAATGTAAACAAAAAATCAAATCTTTCCACTTTATATTATTAGTCTAGATTATGAAATGAATTATATTTGGGTGAAACCGCGGGGCACAGCTATTAGTGCAAAAGATATAGTGTGTCCTGACTTGGTAATAAGCAGCGACGTTCTGCGCGATCCCCCAGTGCGCCACGGCGCGCACGGTCGCCTTGTCCACGCCCATGCCGAACGACACCGTGGCGCACACGCACGACACCGCGCCGCCCGACCACTGCTCCTGCACTGATATACGCTCCGATGACTTCAAACCTACAAACAAACATATGCATTATACTTACTTACTTATTACGTTTATTATACATTCTCACGCCTGTATTCCAAGGGGTAGGCAGACGTGTGCTTAAAGTAAAATCCCATGAAATAGGGGGCGAAACCATTGCCATTAATTGGGACTGGAACTAATACGGACTATGGGCCGCTAAAGACTGAATTGATTGAATGACCTGGGGATTGAACAGGGATGGGACCCGTGTTTTGCAATTGGGGTTGTGACCAGACCAATGAGGCAATTATACACTTATAACTACCGAAACAAAAAGTTTGCAGTCAATATAATGTTATACTTGTACCTCCATGATAAGCCAGAGATTTCAATCCCCTTTTTGTGAGCATGTTGGCTAAGTCTTCAGTTTGTTCACGTGTTCGGCAATATACAATCACAGCATTCTTATCTTTCTGAAAATAGTAACTGAGTATTACTATTAAATCAATAAATTGGTGGGCCAAAGCCATAAAAGAATTTTACTCACAGGTTTCACATTTTCATCTTCTTTTAAACTCTTTTTCAGGAACTCAGCTAAGTGTCCTATCTCATCATCGATGCAGTTTTGATACACAACATCATAATATAAATTACTTCTAAAACTAGGTGTTTTAAACTGCGCCACAGGTTGTAATAGTTTCAGATTAGCGAGTATGTCTTTGGCCACTTCAGCACTGGCTGTGGCCGTGAGAGCAACCCATGGTATGCTTGTGTACTTCTCTCTAATGAAGCCCAGTTTCAAATAGTCTGGCCGGAAATCATGACCCCACTCACTGACGCAGTGAGCTTCATCCACAATTACATATGAAACTTTTTTATACTTTACTAGGTGCTCCATCAGAGATTTGAATGTTTCTGTAGCTGCTTGTTCAGGTGTGATGTACAAAAACCTAGTATTAGGTTTCATGCTCCGCAAATCATTTAGCACTCTTTCTCTATCTTTTGATGTCATCTTAGAATTAACTGATTCAGCTGTGATTTTTATCTTTGTTAAATGATCAATTTGATCTTTAATTAGGGCAAGTAGTGGAGAAAACACAATGGCAACTTTATTATCTTGTAACATTGCAGGCAGTTGGAAGCACAAAGACTTCCCTGAACCAGTTGGCATTGAAACATAAACATCATGGACACCTGAAAAGTATAAACACGGGACTCTTTGATGTGCCTAGGTAGTATTAGACTAGCCCAGAGCATTTAATACATGCATTAGGCTTGCCACATTAAGTTGGGGCATTCATTAGTTCTTGCTTAGCTTAAAGTTATTTAAACGTATAAATTCAAAATTCATTATTTCCCTCCATTATTTCATTTTATTTCGTTCTTATATTGGCAGTACTGACTGCTGTTAATTTCACTATATTGCGACTTATTTTTGAGGTCGTAGATGGTAAATTACGCTTTAATCAAGACATGTTTGATTTCTTCCTTTCATCTATCTCATCTATTTTTATTCTAAAATTAGGAACATTTACGTAGTTAAACTAAACATACCTCTTGCTATTGCTCTAACAGCTCGTTCTTGAAGTTCACTTTTAAACTTTCGGTGCCCAAAATATTGGAACAATTTCTCCGATACGTTATCCATTACGGTGTCACTTGCGTCGCACGAATACTACAGGTATTTCACTTATAATTAAATATTTTTATTGCCTTGTAAACGTTTCTGAACTTTCTACATTTTATAATGAATGGAACATTTTATTATTGCTAAAAATAAATAAACCAACCTCAAAAACTGTCAAAAATCAAAACGTCATAAGTTGTCATATCACTGACGTGATGTGAAATGTGAATTAATTTATATTTCTTTATTCACATATTACAGATTAAAAAATATAGTACTAACACTAAAAATCATAAAATTTAAATATATTATTGTTAAAATGTAAATTTCGAAGTTAAGCAACTCATAGTTGTAGAAAAAAAATCGATTACTCCTTTATCTTTGAAGCAACTGACATTATTTATATAGCTTGTCAAAAAAAAACTATCTATGTCAAGAAATGAGGACCATAAATAAACATAAAGAATTTATTTTTGATGCGGACCAAGAAATTTGGTGGAGTGGCTATTGATGTGGATTTTTATTTTATTCTCAATTGTATAATAATACAATTGAGAATATAGATAATTATGAAGTGTGAAAAGCAGACCGAAAATAAAAACAAAAATCTTCACAATTGAGAATTACATAAATTTTATGTGATTCTCAATAGTAAATAGGATTTAAAAAAATTACTCTTTTCTGTCCCTGTCATAATGATGTAGTTTTGAAAAATGACGGTCTAACACGTAAATTACGTATACGCGATCGGATATATCGATATAGAAAAAAAATCGGTTACGATCGGACACGACGTGACACCCCTTATTGACGCTACTGCTATTCTGTATAATTATATTCTCGTAGATGTACGCGTCATTGTGAGTGTGTCAATTTGAATTATTTGTTCCTAGATTCCTTACTGCTTGTAAAGCTTATATTTTATTTTGTGTCTAATTACTATGTTATAATAGACTGCTACATATTATAGATAGATACAGCGCTGACCTTCAATGCGCAGTAGTCACTTGAGTCTGTCTCGACCCGAACAAAATACATTATTATCGATGCGCGCTCATAACTCGTGACGGCACCTGTAGTAACAACTGCATTCCACAACACACTTACCATGACCAGTATCTCGACGATGACGTCAAATAAAGTACGAAAAAAAAAACACAAATACCCAACTATGCAGTAAGTAGGTATGTTGTATTAGTAAGAGGTCGGATATCTCGTGTTCGGTACTCCAACATCAGCTATGGCGCCTAGCGCGGGCCCGCGACTGCACCACACCTTCGTTCAGCCAGTACAGTCCAAAAAACTCGGGATACAGCATTTCATATGCATTTTGTAATTTCTAAGATGCATAATACTCGGATCACAATAAGATTGTCCCAAAGTGGCTTTTTAGATCTGCAGTGAAGAGTCGCACATCACTTATTTCGCTTCTCAGGTAGGTATATTCCATAGCATGCGTAGAGAGATCTCGTCTAATTTCAGGATATAGGTAAGAAGCTGCGTAACAATGAGTAAACGCAAGAATCCTTCCAACGATGACAATTTCAATGCTGACTTCTGTGATTTCCTGATGGAACTTGCTGAATATGAAAAAAATGTAAGCCGCAATATACATAAATACAACGCATATAGAAAAGCGGCGAGTGTTTTAGTTTCTCACCATAAGCGCATTGAATCTGGCGAAGAGGCGCGAAAATTAAGCGGAATAGGAGAGAAAATTTCTAAGAAAATTGATGAATTTCTTCAGAGTGGTAAACTTAAAAAACTAGAGAATATTCATCAAGATGTGGATGCACAAGCAATTAATTTACTTACTCGGGTCTCAGGTATAGGACCTATTAAAGCAGCCGAGTTAGTTAGAAATGGATTTAAGACAATAGAAGACTTGCGGGAAAATCAAAATATATTAAATCATCATCAAATTATTGGCTTGAAGTGAGTATCCTCAGTGGAAGGTAGTTATGCTCCCATCTTTTTTATAAAATTCGTCTTCCGTCCGTCAGACTGAAGCCGCTGATTTCAACCCGCTTTTATGCGCCATATCGTTTTAACTGACCAAATGATATAGAATACACACGCATACGAGTACAAACACTTAATCACGCCCCTATCTTTACAGGCACTTCGATGATTTTGAAAGGAAAATACCTAGATCTGAAATAAAAGAGATCGAAGTATATTTGAAAAAATTAACTAATCGTTTGGACCAAGAATTTACAGTAACTATTTGCGGCAGTTACAGGTAGCTACTAGGTGATGGGCATACATTTTCCACTACCACAACAATACGTGGGATTTTTTTAAATCTTAACAATCATGATAAATTCTAGACGCGGTAAGCCTGAAAGCGGTGATATTGACGCTTTGGTAACACATCCAAAGATCAAAGTTGGTCAAAAGAATAAGAAGAATAAACACGGAGAACAATTGTTGAAGAATCTCGTCGAAGCCCTGAAAGGTCTGGTTACCGATGTAATTTCCCTTGGGGATACAAAATTCATGGTATGTTGCATAAACATTTATATCCTCCTTAAAAGCGTGTGCTAAACTTGTGTTAACAAAGGTTTAGTAACTGTACTATTATATGTTTTTATTGTAATGCTTTAAAAAGGTAAATACGAACCTCGTACAGTAATATTTAGATCAGGGTTGCGGCATTGATTTTTACGGTAGCTAAATGTTACTTGGATAAACATTAAGTCAGTTAACAGATGGCGAAAGGCGGCTTTTAACCGCGGTAAATAAGGGAAAGAAAAACAGACTCATGGAGTGGATCACGAATAGCTCAACTGGCAGTACATCTGCACCTGCACGGTATGCAGAAGATCGAATTTCGCTTTTGGTTCATATTTTCCTAACCATTTTTAAAATGTGCTAGATATATTAAATACCAAATTGGAAAGTCCTACGCAATTAGAGCCTCTCAGTGGTCATTGATCCCATACATGAATAATGCATAGGGTGTGTGCCAACTGTCGCCGAAGCACCGTCACCGGCGGCTGGACATTCGGTTGGTGCCGTGCGAGCAGTACCACTGCGCCGTGCTCTACTTCACGGGCAGCGACGTGTTCAACAAGACAATGCGTGCGCACGCTCTCCAACAAGGGTTCACTCTCAACGAATACTCACTGAGACCGGTTGGGGTTACTGGTACGTTTTGGATAGTATTTTTACAACAATAAATATAAGTGTTCATGTCCTTTCTAAAAAAACTGCTAATTGCATATCAAAATGAGATCTCCATACAAAATTACACATTTGAAAAGGCCGAATAAGCTCGTATTTGGCGTGTTACGAATACTTTAACTTAACACCTTACGTCTACAGGTGTCCCAGGGGAACAATTGCCAATCAGTGCAGAGCGGGATATTTTCGACTATATTGACCTTCCATACAAAACTCCAGAAGAACGAAACATGTAAGGATACTATAGTAAATCAAGCAACTAATGTAACGAACAAATAAAACTTACAACAAGGACTTTATCCGTTATTTATTTAATTTTTTTTTGTCATTTATAAATCAATGTATTTATCTAATATCACAAGCATCATTACAAAAAAGGTCTAGGTCAACTGAATAACTAAATTACATTGCTCGTAGATAATTGTTAAACATGTATAAACTATCCAATTTAACAAGGTTGAATAAATAGTGCCTACACTTAATCTGAATGGGCCTCCGGAGGAATGTTACCGAAACTATATAAATATGCTTGAATTAAGAAATTATACCGATATTACGTTTGTATAGGAAAGCAAGCCTCCATAGACCCTTTACATTCGGAATGTATTAACGAATTTCAACAGTGAAACAATGTAAGACATATTTCTTTCGGCATTCTCACGTACAACACGCAAGTCCCGCGTCAATACCAGGGTTGATAGACTTTGAAATTCATGATAATGTGCAAAGTCATTCTGGTAAATTATTAAATACATATTTTTATTCACATACCATAATAAAACTATAACATGATAATAACAAGAAAACAAAGTGGGTTGCACATCATATTTAAACGAACGCATAACGAATTCTATTAATAAAAATGCTTGAAACCACTCTACCATTACAAGTATGTCCAACTTTTTTATTTCTATATTATGAAAAGGGCTAGAACTTCTCCAAACCTCTACGTTTTTTTAATAAGAAGCTTTATGAAGAACTTGAATGAAATGAAATTAATTATTTTATTCATCATTTATGAAGAATATTTTTTTTGCTTATGTTGCTACACGTCTACCAGCGCTATCGTCTGCGTGGTTTATGTAAACCCACAACGAAACGTAAGTATAATACAATTCTACATGATCTAGTCTTATCATAGTCGTAATATTTATTATAAGACTAGTCGACTAGTCTTATCAATTCAGTCATACGTTATCGCATAGTATGTATAAAAATATCATAACTCTACTTACATATGCCAATTATTATAATACCTTTTTTTCTACCCACCCTTTTGTCGACCTCCTTGGTAACGTCGCCAGGGCAAGTTTACATCGCAGTAATCACTCGACGAGATTGCCAAATAGAGGTAACTAGCTATGCTAATGCGGTGTGAGGTCGAGGTAAGTGACGGATTCACGCACCCCGACAGTATACAAACTATGGCGGCAGGACGATGCAACGCATGTGTGTGTGTGCACACGCGTGCCTCTTGATTGAAGCATGACCCCTGGATGAACATTTGCTCACGTTCTGTAGCGCGATACACATAACGAAAACCGTATCATCGTTGATAACGGTTTCGTATTGAATACATTAAAGAAAAATATCTAATTAATTAAAAGTCGTCTTTAGTTTCGATTCTGTTGAGTTGAAATCCTAGAGAACAACGATTCTGGAAAACGTGAATACCTATGGAAAGACTTTATCCGTTCAACGTTATGTGTGTGGTGCGACGAGCAGGTGGTATAGAGGCGAGTCGGTGTCGGCGAGCGCGTCATGCGGCGGCTGTAGCGCGAGTACCTGTCCGGCGGCCATTACAAGTACGCGCGCGCACTGCAGCACACCGTGCGCGCGGTGCGCCACCATAAGCACGGTGCTGCCCGCGAAGCACCCCACGATGTGCTCCACGATGCGACGCTCGCACTCCACGTCCAAGTTCGCCGTCGCCTCGTCCACCAACAGGATCTATGACAACATCGCTATCGACTAAACATTCACGACTACCATGTGTGTTTATACAATGTCGTTAGTAACAATTAACGGATGCATTTATAAACTGTACTTTATTTTGGCGGCAGAACCATGTACGTATTAGGGTGAGAAATCGTCTACGCGATTATAAAAAAAACCACGTTCTCTTTTATTTTCTAAAACTTTCTTTTTTTTTTATCCATATTTAAAGCTAGTCAGGACTAAAAATATTTATATGACGTAACTCGACGTTTTAATTGGGTTACACCAATCGTGGTCGCGCGCCAGCAGTCCACGATTTATATTATCGTGATAAGTCCGGAGTAACTTTAAATATAAACGTCTTCTCCCTGCTGATGATATGTTTAAGATCTCTGAGATATGTAGTGGGTCAATATAAACTTAAATCTTATAGATCGTCTGATTACTTCCGCCATTTATTGAAGTGCAGTACAAAATTCAACATTTGAACGTATCTAATCTACACTAATATTATAAATAGGAAACATTTGATAGTTTGTTTGCATTGAATAGGCTCCAAAACTACTTGACCGATTATGAAAATTCTTTCAGCAATGGATAACTACATCATCAGGCTATATTTGATCCCCGTACTCCCACGGGAACGGGAACTACGCGGGTGTATCAGCGTGACTTCCGCTAGTAGTAAATAATAAAGTATGTAGTACCTTGGGTCGCTGCAGCACGGCCCTGGCGAGCGCGAGCAGCTGCGCCAATCCGCGCGAGAGGGCGAGCGCGGGCGCGGCCAGCCCGCCGCCCGCCTCGAGCAGCGGCCGCGCGCCGCACGCCTCCAGCGCGCGCCACACCTCCGCCTCCGAGTACTGCCGCAGCGGGTCCACGTTCTCGCGCACGCTGCCCGAGAATATGAACGGCTCCTGCGGTATCACGCCGATACGCGACCTGCAAAATCATCATACGTAACTATAATCAACAAACAGTGCGTTTGTCAGTGAGATTTCCGAATTCAAGGGGAACCCCCTTGAATTCTTATGGATGCATTCCACCATCAGAACTGAACCAAATTACTCACCACCTTTTAGGAAGGCATCACCTTTCAAATAAAAAAGAGTCAGCGAAATCGGTTCACCCAGTCAAAAGATCTGAGGTAACAAATACAAAAAACAAAATATCATACAGTCGAATTGAAAACCTGCTCCATTTTTTGAAGTTCATTATATTACCATTTAATATAACAAGTAGCACATACGTTGATCAGTTAATTTGCTTTCACTCACGCATGAATAGGTGAATCATAAGAAAATCATATGGAAATGACCGGTAGTGATGTATGGAGGGGAGTGTACCTGAGCGCGCGCAGGTTGATCGTGGCGAGGTCGACCCCGTCGACGCGCACGCGGCCGGCGGCGAGCGGCGCCAGCCGCAGCACGGCGTGCAGCAGCGAGCTCTTGCCCGCGCCCGTGCGGCCCACCACGCCCACCTTCTCGCCCGGACGCGTCGCGAACGACACGCCGCACAACGCCATCGCGTTGCTCTCCCTGACCATGTACACGATATACACACTGCTGACACTTCATTAAATATTCAATTCCATTCAAAATACCTTTATTTAATTAGACGTTTAACAAAGTACTGTCAAATAATAGTATGCGGAGGGATCCATTATACTTTGCATGCTCAAATAATGTCTCCATTTAAATCTAGTTCGTGCAACTAATCCTTCAACTTCGTTAGAGTTGAGCAGTTAAGGGTTACCCGTTGAGGTCTGAGGCCAGGTTTTGAGTCAAAAATTCTTATACTGTAGGTAAGGCATACCTTATGAAGTATGTTGGATAAGGCATCAACTTTTATATTTTTGAATAACAGTTATTATACATAGTTCACCTGTATCTGAGATACACGTCTTCAAACTCAAGGACTCCTTGCGACGGCCATCCGTATGGAGGCGGGTCACCGTCCACCGTCTCGCATTCCACCTACGAATAACGAATCTTACTTACAAAGCTGTCTAGTATAGTTCAGTAAACACTCTGAGATGCATGTAAGCGTTGATCATGTAAACGTGAAAATGTATGTTGATCCGTTGTTTGTATCATGAAAAAGAAAAAATCATCTCAGATACTTATAATATGAATAGGTAACAGACGATTTATTTTATAGTACTTCGGTGCGGTGACTACTAAGCATGGCCTATCTGATGGTTTACAGTTTCCGTAGCCAATGGAAACTGGCAACTATAATCACTGCTGGTGTAATAATTGTAATACGAACCGTTCTGATATATTCGCCGACTCGTTCAACCGCGATCACCTCACGCTCGGTCTCAGTGAACGAGTTGAGCACGCTGCTCAACATGGAAGTCATAGATAGCGCGTACGATATGGCCAGTCCTACGAGACCTATAAATGAAAGTGATTTCATTATTAAAAATATACTCATACAATATTTCTTGTTCTTTAAAGATTGCATGGCGGTGGCCACCTGCAGTCGCCGCGCCAGCCAGACATGTATAATATGACAGTAGTGTGTATGGAGCAGGTGTGACCTGGGTCGGCGGCGTGCAGCGCGCGCTGCAGCACGGCGAGCGCGGCGGCGGCGGCCACGGCGGCGGCGGCGGCCCCCTGCAGGCGCAGCACCAGCCAGGCATGTATAATATGACAGTAGTGTGTATGGAGCAGGTGTGACCTGGGTCGGCGGCGTGCAGCGCGCGCTGCAGCACGGCGAGCGCGGCGGCGGCGGCCACGGCGGCGGCCCCCTGCAGGCGCAGCGCCAGCCAGGCATGTATAATATGACAGTAGTGTGTATGGAGCAGGTGTGACCTGGGTCGGCGGCGTGCAGCGCGCGCTGCAGCACGGCGAGCGCGGCGGCGGCGGCCACGGCGGCGGCGGCGGCCCCCTGCAGGCGCAGCGCCAGCCAGGCATGTATAATATGACAGTAGTGTGTATGGAGCAGGTGTGACCTGGGTCGGCGGCGTGCAGCGCGCGCTGCAGCACGGCGAGCGCGGCGGCGGCGGCCACGGCGGCGGCCCCCTGCAGGCGCAGCGCCAGCCAGGCATGTATAATATGACAGTAGTGTGTATGGAGCAGGTGTGACCTGGGTCGGCGGCGTGCAGCGCGCGCTGCAGCACGGCGAGCGCGGCGGCGGCGGCCACGGCGGCGGCGGCGGCCCCCTGCAGGCGCAGCGCCAGCCAGGCATGTATAATATGACAGTAGTGTGTATGGAGCAGGTGTGACCTGGGTCGGCGGCGTGCAGCGCGCGCTGCAGCACGGCGAGCGCGGCGGCGGCGGCCACGGCGGCGGCGGCGGCCCTCTGCAGGCGCAGCGCCAGCCAGGCATGTATAATATGACAGTAGTGTGTATGGAGCAGGTGTGACCTGGGTCGGCGGCGTGCAGCGCGCGCTGCAGCACGGCGAGCGCGGCGGCGGCGGCCACGGCGGCGGCGGCGGCCCCCTGCAGGCGCAGCGCCAGCCAGGCACTGGCCGCGGCGCCGCCCAGGGCCGCCCGCTGCCAGCTCTCCGTCAGCTCCTCGCCGCGCTCGCGCCACGACCACGCCGCACCCAGCGCCCGCACTGTCGTCACACCTACAAAAAACGCGCGCACAAACTAATATCATGATGACGATTTAATAATGCTTTGTGCAAGATTGGGCTGCCTGTTGCGATTAATTTGCTACCAGATTATTGCAACCTAGAGAGCCATATATCTGAGACTTTATTAAGATTACTTATGCATACCAATTGTAAATTGTAATGAAGTAAATACCTTCTAAAGTATCATTGAAGTGGGTGTAGACGGGCGAGAGTGTGACACTCTGCAGTCGCTTGAGCTGACGCGAGGTGACGCGGTAGAGCCGCTGCAGCCGGTAGTACACGAAGGACAGCGGGATCACGCCCGCCACCAGCCATGGGATACCGTACACCGTTACTATAGCTGCGCCTACACACCAACAGGTATTTTGATGTTCAAAAATTTACCACGAAATACATTCATCATTTTATGTACAGACACTGCATTAGTTTAGCAATCAGGCTTCGATTAATTCGTCAACCGCAGAGCGCGCAAAGCACTTACCAATAAGCGAGAAAGTCTGCGCTAGTAGAATGTTGAGAATGAAGGGCAGGGAGTCATCCACAGTGTAGGTGTCCGACGAGAACCTGTTCAAGATACGTCCGGCGGGCGTCACGTCGAAGAACTTCACCTTGGCCTATACAAACACACAACTTATCAGCTTTTCTCATACACGAGACGGGCTAAAATGGTAATATTTATTATAACCATAATTTAATATAACAAAATATTACTTAAAATCTTCGATGATTAAGACCTTGTTTGATAACAGCCGTGTAAGATAAGTATCCAAATATTAAACTATTGATAGTAGAAAAACTCACGTGAACAATAACTTTCAATAGCATCTTGTGTATCCTCGTGGCGGCTTGCACCCCGCCGTAAGCAAAGAGAAATGCTCTCATAATGGTGAACACCAAATTGATGCCGGCCAGGCCGAAGTACACTTCCAAGTAAAAGTTATCATTGTATGTTGTCCCATTTGCTGCCAACGGTTCAAACAATTTGATATTTTTGCGTTCTGAATTATCCAATGTCCCATTGCTTAAATAAGAACTCCCAAACATTCGTAGAGTATTGTTAATGATAGCATGTACCGCTCCGTCGATGGCATTCACACCATGGTCTAACATAGAGGTACTTTCGTGCGTGTCTTCTGTGAACGCAACGCTAGCCAATGTTGTGGAATTCTTAACTCTGTTCTTGAGCCAGATGGTAAGCCAGAAGAATGTAAAGTTCTGTGAGACTTGCATCAGCAACAGTGATAATAAAATGATAATGGATAGAAAGATTCCCACTGATCGTAAATACATGCCGAGCACCCACCAGCTGACAGTTCCTTGGGACATCGCTTCCTGTTAGAAAAATATATTTATCAAGATCTACTGCGTGGGGCAATACATTAGTCAAGCCGTGTATAAGTTATTTTTACTTTTAGTATAGTATATATTTAGTATTTACCTCCTCGTCAAAGCTGTTCCGGCTGACATTGTCCAGGTCGCGCTCTATCTGAGGCTCTGGAGGACGGGGCGGCTCTTCGCCGATAAATTCCGATTCACTCGGCAGGAACTCCTCGATGTCACTCAAGATCGTCTCCGGGGGGCCTGTGTTTACGAGTAAGTATTGCGTGATCGTTGTATTTTGACCTGTTCTTAAACTGACGGAAGTTGAATAGCACGAAATTTCATGAACGTGTGAAAACACGGCTTTATTACACTTGCCTTGTGCCATCCGAAAATTCATGATGTTGTAAATCTTGCATGTGAAAATTTGCCTATTTTTTATTAGGCTGTTGAAGAATCCTGGGAATAGTGTAGTGTATAGCAAGTGACCGACTAGTTTCGTGTATAAATAACTAGTAGAGTTTGTCACTTAAGTGTGTAGAGCATGTATGTTGCTTTTATATGAGGCATCCCCATCCGGTGTGTGTAGGGAGTGCAGTGTTACCGTGTGTGTGCAGGCGGCCGTGGTTGAGCAGCGCCACCCGGTGTGAGTAGGGTGTGCAGAGTTATCGTCTGTGTGCAGGCGGCCGTGGTTGAGCAGCGCCACCCGGTGTGTGTAGGATGTGCAGTGTTACCGTGTGTGTGCAGGCGGCCGTCGTTGAGCAGCAGCAGTGTGTGTGCACGCGCGAGGTGTCTCGGCGAGTGCGCGACCAGCACGCGCGTGGTGTGCCGCAGCAGGCCGAGGATGCAGCGCTGCATTATGTGCGCGCCCACTCGCACGTCCACGCCGGACAATACGTCGTCCAGCAGGTACACTGAACACACCACACTTTACGTTAATACCTCAAGTTATATACAGGGGAGTGAGTTGCATTCGTGCAATATTCATGGAGCCATAATAATTTTACAGAACACAAATCAATAGTCAAATGATAGTCAGTTTTTTTATTGCATTCAAAAGCGTGTTTTGTGCAAAGGGTGGTGTATACATCCTGTTTTATTTAAAAAAGGAACGTTGAACACGAGCGAATGTTATTTCAAACCATTTTAAACAAAAATATTTGACGATTGATTAACTTTCTATCTTTACAATGAATGTAACACTTACCTTGTTTGTCCTGGTACACGGCTCGGGCGAGCGCGATGCGGGCTCGCTGACCGCCGCTGAGTGTGCAGCCGCCTTCACCCACGTATACATTCCATCCCAGCACATTCAGGTCCTCTATACATACATTACATTGTATACTATCGAATCCATATGAAATTCATCCAAATTAAATAGATATTGGTAATTACCAGTAAGGGCGCATGCATCAACTACTGCTCGGAACTTGGCTTCGTCATAAGGCTTCCCAAACAGAATGTTGTCGCGGATTGTACCTCGTATCAGCCAAGGTTTCTGTGACACGTACCCAAAGCCTAAACAAACACATAATCACATTTAATGTTGCATTTGTAATGTTATATTTCGGTTTCGTGTTTTTCGTTCTTACATTTTACATACCCACATGGGACGAAGTCACATGAAATATCGAGAAAATCTATACAGATAAATAAAATTGAAGTGTCTGTTTGTAATTACAAAATTACAGCTTTACACTAAATGCATATGAAAAGTATATACGCTACTGGAGGCCTACTCGCTTTCACCGAGAAACGAAGCTTCGGACGAAAATTCGCAAAGTTCCTACCACGGTTATTATTCGTTCTAAAATTAAGTCCGAACGTGACCACGCTAGAAAATTATTTGACGTTTATATTTTCTAAAACAACTTAAATTAAATTATTAAACGAAGAAAAATTTGGGTATGATAAAAACAAAGCGATAATGAAACTACGTTTAATTTTCGTTCGTTCACGAAGTTTCGTTTTCGGAGAAAGAGAGTAGACCGCAGACACGGAAAAACCACGTTTTAAATTTTTCCTCTGTCTGTCTGTTTGTTCCGAGTAATCTCTGAAACGGCCGGACCGATTTTAACGGGACTTTCACTGGCAGGTAGCTGATGTTTCAAAGAGTAACTTAGGCTACTTGTATTTATTAAAAATATTAGGGTTCCGCGACATGAAGCATGAAACTAAATTTACGCAGGTGAAACCGCGGGGCACAGCTAGAACTACAATAAATTGAAAGAATTTAATATAAAAAAAATAACGGTATTTAGTAACTTGTAAGAATTGAACTCCCGATGTGCTTATATCTAAAAAAAACATGTTATATCGATAGTAGAGAAAAGTCAATGTTAACCCGAATTGAAGCGAGTGCGGGTCGGTAGTATCATATAAAGTACTGACTATCCAAATTTTCAGGTATCTGCAAATCGCCGCTGCGTTTGATCATATCTCCGATGATGGCGAGCAGCAGCGAGGTCTTCCCGCAGCCCACGGGCCCGGTGACGCCGATCAGCTCCTCTCTGCCGATCTCCAGGGAGATGTTCCGCAGCATGAACGGCTCGCCCGGACCCGAAGCCTCCGCCGACGATGAAGAGTCGCGTCTCTGTATGTTCACTTTCGACAATCTCTTGTTAGACTTCCCTTTGTTCTTTTTTGATTTTTGTACTGGCTTCGGCCTCTTTGAAGGAGTAGCCCACGAGAATGTCGCGTTCTTGAATATTATAATCTTGTCCTCGTCGCAATTCCGGTCCAGTCTGTCGTAGTAACGCTCTGCGTCCATATCTGGGAGCTGGACGAAATTTATGTTCACAAAAATGTATGTATTCAAGTTGAAATAAATTATCTTTTGAAAAATTGCCATAACTTACATCTAGCAACTTCTGTATACGTTTTATCGAGACCCAGGCTTCAGTGAGTCCGTTCAGCACCCAAGGGAACGCATTAAGAGGCGCTATCAGCATGTTGATTAACGCAACTGTAGTGAACACCTAAAATACAATACATCTTAATCAGTTAACCTAACTTCTGAGGTTTTAATCATGGAGAGTCAATATGAGTGACAACTTTTATTTCGAATTGCAGACAATATGCTTACGTGCTGGCCACAGCACCACGCACACCATCCAGGTATTTACAGTGGGCGCAGTGAGAGGCTGTCCTCTGAGCGCGTGCTGGCCCACAGCACCACGCACACCGTCCAGGTACTTACAGTGGGCGCAGTGAGAGGCTGTCCTCTGAGCGCGTGCTGGCCCACAGCACCACGCACACCGTCCAGGTACTTACAGTGGGCGCAGTGAGAGGCTGTCCTCTGAGCGCGTGCTGGCCCACAGCACCACGCACACCGTCCAGGTACTTACAGTGGGCGCAGTGAGAGGCTGTCCTCTGAGCGCGTGCTGGCCCACAGCACCACGCACACCGTCCAGGTACTTACAGTGGGCGCAGTGAGAGGCTGTCCTCTGAGCGCGTGCTGGCCCACAGCACCACGCACACCGTCCAGGTACTTACAGTGGGCGCAGTGAGAGGCTGTCCTCTGAGCGCGTGCTGGCCCACAGCACCACGCACACCGTCCAGGTACTTACAGTGGGCGCAGTGAGAGGCTGTCCTATGAGCGCGTGCTGGCCCACAGCACCACGCACACCGTCCAGGTACTTACAGTGGGCGCAGTGAGAGGCTGTCCTCTGAGCGCGTGCTGGCCCACAGCACCACGCACACCGTCCAGGTACTTACAGTGGGCGCAGTGAGAGGCTGTCCTCTGAGCGCGTGCTGGCCCACAGCACCACGCACACCGTCCAGGTACTTACAGTGGGCGCAGTGAGAGGCTGTCCTCTGAGCGCGTGCTGGCCCACAGCACCACGCACACCGTCCAGGTACTTACAGTGGGCGCAGTGAGAGGCTGTCCTATGAGCGCGTGCTGGCCCACAGCACCACGCACACCGTCCAGGTACTTACAGTGGGCGCAGTGAGAGGCTGTCCTCTGAGCGCGTGCTGGCCCACAGCACCACGCACACCGTCCAGGTACTTACAGTGGGCGCAGTGAGAGGCTGTCCTCTGAGCGCGTGCGTGCCGAGCGTCAGCGCGGCCACGAGCACCGGCGTGCTGGCCCACAGCACCACGCACACCGCGTCGAGGTATTTGCGCCCACGCAGATACCGCAGCTCACTTCCTCGAGCCTCTGCACATTCAGTACGTAACTATCGATTTCAACACATTTTGCGTACAGATGTGAGAATTAAGTCTTTTCTTTTCCCACTTACTAATAAAATGCTTTAAACGAGTAAGTAAAATTGGATATGAAAAGTTAAAGGTATCAAGACGACCAATAAAATGGATCTATATTGTTTGAATCAGGGAATACTTTAGAATAAATAATATTTAATTCCTTACCTGTCACTTTGTTAATGAAGAAATCTTCCCAGACATGAACTTTTACCGTTCTTATTCCTTTGAGCATGTCGCTGATGAAGCTGACTCGCGTGTCCTTGTTTTTCATCAACTCTGTACTCAGCTGGCCAATCTTGTTAGCTATCACTTTGTTTATTGGAATCAGAATGACTGAGAATCCAACACCCGCAAGAAAAGATATACCCACTTGTTGGTACAGAAGAAATAGCGTAATAAATAACTGAAATAAGACAAAGTAACAAAATTTGCAATAGCATATACCATGAAAACATGTTAATATGAATAATATTATGCAATACCTGTAAAGGGATACTCCAAAGGGCATGAAAACTTGGACAAGAATTGACTATTCTGTCAGTGTCAGTTGACATAAAATTTGTTATTTCGCCAACGGAAAACGACTTGGTGAGCTCGGTAGATGTGACGCTGAGCGTCTTCCTCAGGATCGTAGAGACTATGGCCCCGCGCATTTTGAGTCCGATCAGCGACATCAGCCAAGAGAAGTGCACATTGCACAATGCTGATATTAAGGTAGCAGCCAGAAGACCAGCTGCATACATGTAGCTGGAAATTGAATATTGATTACAATAAGTACACACTTTAAATAGTCAGCTTGTAGTACTTTACTCCATTATTAATTATGACAGGTATAACACTAACACCATTATAACTACTCTAGTTATATGATCCAAATTATAGATACACATCATTGTAATCCAAATAGCTAGGTAGTACAAAATGTTAGAAAACATAGTTTTTGGCTTTGATAAATATAAAAAGAAATAAAGTTTACCCAAGGTGTTGATCAATAGTTTCATCTTCCACAAATGTCACCAGCTTATTAAGAAGTATTGGGCCAGAGAAGCCTGCCATATCCGAAATAAGCTTGAGTATCCCAATGCTATAGAACTGCACCGCAAAGCAAGAATGCAACGCACGCAGCAGAGTGACGTTCTGGCGACGCGCAGGGCGGACCAACACACGGGATGTTGGGGTCACTGGGGTTGAAACTTGTGGCGCTGTTTCACCTAGTGCTCCATAACCTAAAAATATTTTCATAATTTTATCAAATTATCCTACTAATAAATAATAAACAGGTGAAAGTTTGTGAGTATGGATGTTTGTTACTCTTTCACACAAAAAGTACTAGATGGATCTTATTAAAACTTTACAATAATATAGCTTATAGATCAGAATAACATATAGGATATCATTACAAAGATATTGCATGAATTGTGTAAAATATACATATAAGTCAAATCCTGAATACAAGAAGTTGTGGGCACTACATTTATATGTGGGCTAGTAGCTTTATATTTATAACTGGCTGGTAACAAGTTCAGTTTCATGGCATGCCAAATTTACCTATCCAAACATAAGAAAGTCTTAATTATTTCTTATAACATCAGCTGTAGTCCGATTGCTATCCTACCACTACTAAATAAAGCCAGGGTACAGTTTAAACCCAAATTAAAAATAAAGAATTTATTTAATAGTTATAGAATGACATGATCCAAAACATGTGCAACTATTCAAGATTCTCAAATTATGTAACAATAATTTAAAAAAAATATTAAAATAATTCTTCATGTGTCCTAGAATCAACACTCCTCTTTAGAATGTAAAATGAGAATTATGAATTATATTACACTAGCTGAGCCCTGCGGTTTCACCCGCGTAGATTTCATTTGATTACCACGGAACCCTAAATATTCTTTATAAATAAAAAGCCCATGGTACTCCCTGTAACATAAGCTATCTGCCAGTGAAAGTCCCGTTAAAATCGGTCTAGCCGTTTCAGAGATTACTCTTTGGCAAATAACTCATTATTAGGTACCATTTCTTTGCGTTTTTATACTCGTGATAATTTCTAAACGCAATGTCCTATTGGAATAAAACAAACGGTATTTTACTTCTACATGAATACCCTTGATAGCATAATGCTTAATTTGCATAAGGATTAATATTAAGATACACATTTAACGTAGTTTCTTTCTTCAGACGAATTAATATTTTTTATGAACATAAAAGCGGTTATTGTGACTAAACTATGACAGTTAGATATATGCTCTCGCAGACTTTTTTGTAGATCTTAATAAGACCTACAATTCCGTAGTACATCATTTTGTTCTATTGTTAATAGTTTTTGCAGCGCACGCATAAATAGGATTTCGATTTTACACCTTGGGTTACAAATTCGCAATTTTCTTACGGACCCCTAATTTTTATGAGAATAAAATATAGCCTTCCTCGATAAATGGACTATCCAACACTGAAAGAATTTTTTAAATCGGACCTGTAGTGCCTGAGATTAGAGCGTTCAAACAAACAAACAAACAAACACACAAACAAACAAACTCATCAGCTTTATAATATTAGTATAGATTAAAGGTCTAGGGTAAAACATCAAGCACACAATGATTCATCATGGAATATTGCTGTTGCTGCTAAATGAAGATCAAAGTACAAAATGATGTATAATATAATGTATACTTATATTAGCTACTATGACTTAGCCAGTCCACTTATCAGGCAAGTTGAAATAGTGATTACTCATTAGTAATGACTCAATAATAACACTGAACTACTATCTGAAAACTTACCCGATCCAATAAATGGTTCATGGGGTACCTCTGCAAATTGCTGATAGCTGTCAATATTACCAACAAGGGATCGGTCCATTCGGGCCCCCACATATGAACACCGATATTTCACAGGCAGATCAAACAGCTCCTCAGGATCATTCAATTTGTTCTCTACACCTAAAAATAGGTTAATTATCATAGTTATTTATTGATGTAAGTAATTCCCTACCATATGAATTGACTCATAAGTTCTTCATGTAAAGTATAATAAAATTTGTTAGAATGACAGAATAAATTATATTGTGCATACCTTTCTGTAGCAGTGGATTAACCCATAAAAAAGACAATTTCGAGAACCAACCACTACTTTGCATTGCAGTCCCAAGTACTCCTTCATCATAATGCGGAAGTAAAGGTGTGTATTCACTCTGCAATAGATAATATCTAAATTTGTATGGCAGTACCAACAGTAATGAAAACATTTAAAAAATAATGTAAGTATCAAGAAAATATTCTGTACTAATGCAGATAAAATTTAATATAGAACAGTATACTTACATGTGTGTGTCGAGATCCAACAAGACATGGTGAGTAGAAGGTGGGCTGTGACTCACTTGATGGTATGAGTGTGAGGAAATAGAGAAAATGGCAAACCAGGGTTGCAGTGTTGAAAGCATAAGAAGTACCTGCGTTGATATTTGTTCGGAGGGCAAGGACATTCAATAATACTGCTAAGCTCCATGTTATCAGTTGTAAGTTAGGCCCTCGAGAACTTACACCCAGGCGATGTTTCAAGGCCAGAACGAAGCCAAAATGGACGAGCCACGATAAACTAGCCGCACCCGCGGCGAAGTAATCAATCGGGTACAGGATAAAATCTACTTTTGTAATGAAAACATACATTTCTATTATAGGTATGAAAACCAAACCCAGAACTACAAAACTCCGGAAGACAATCAGCCGCTCTTGAGGCTTGCCTCGAATTACCCAGTCTCTTCTGTAGCCCACATAATAGCTGGATGTTATGGCGATAATGCAAAACAAAGGAATTTGCAAAAACAGTTCTTGGAAGCACTGCCCGACGTCTTTCGTGATATCGTTCCACGGCTGCAAGCCTGCCGGCCCGCACATGTCTTCCCATTTCCATTTTATATCGAAGAAGTTATCCATAACTTCGTAAGGGGAAAATTCACATCAAAGCATTGTATGAAAAATTGTTAGCTCAACAGTGAATGCAGTATCAACATAGTAATTAAAGTATTTAGATCTTTTAGTCGAAACTCAGAACAAATTACAAGCTAATTAATAACAAAAGTACGACTACAATAGCCACACAAAACCGAACGATAACCGTCGGTGAATTATTTATTCACATAATTTACAAAATGTGTTTTTGATTTTTTTGTTTGTAATTGTCAACCAACCACCGAAACTGACAGAAAATCTGACCTGACATCCGACTGACTGTCAACGTTATGTCAGCAGTAACCAAAGAGAAGTATATTTTTTAATTGCCAATATTGCTAAATAATGGTACCCAGTATTTTTATTATGGTTTCTATGTCATTGGCAATCACCACAACAGAGACATGAAAAATTGCTCACAAGCTCTATGCTTGGTAAATGGCAGTCATGCACTACTAATAACCACGGAAATTGGACGGACTTGATTTGACATTTGACGTATTAACCAACTGACAGTGACAGCGTAAAATTAAAAGAAAACAAAATAAATAATAAAATCTATTTTCTTTTCTTTGAATGTATATTTTAATGCCGTGATTAAACTTTATTTTAATTAAAAATACTGGCATCAAGTTCATTTAGGAAGAGGAAGGTTGATCGGTGCAGAGAAGGAACGCTAGCTGAGCTCATCAAATCAAATACCTAGCACTCATTGATTTCTTCAAATAAGTGTCAATTTTAGAATACATTGAATGCGTTGCGATAAAATAAAAGTAATAAAGTTCCAATGGAAAATAATATTGAAAGCCTTAAAGTAGCGTCATTAAACATCAATGAAATCGAAGAACCCGAAATAGATCCCATTATTGATATTGTTGACTATCTAGTAAGATGTGCTAAAATATCATTCAAAAATGCTCATTGTGATGAGAAAGAAGTACGAACTGATGACAAAATTAAAATGGCTCATGAATTATATCGCCGCTCACCAACAGCATTCTTGATGCAATTTGGGAAATATTTAGCTCCAGCTCATATGGGCTATTTTGAGAAATTACAAAATAACCATGACGAAAGTTTTTGTAAATGTGTAAAACACTTGATGAGCTATCATTCTGATGCAATTACACATAAAAGAGTTCGGAACAGACGTTATAAGGCTTTACAAAAGTTACAAAATGAGTCTGAATATTTTAGTGAAAAGCAAATGATGTACCGTAACCCCCTATTATATGAGCAACTTGTTGGCCAGTATTTAACTGACGATGAGATCCGAGAAAGAGATGGAGTTGATAGAGATAATCTTACTTTTCTTAACATGATCTTGGAGACAGTTGAGAAAAATGAAATGAGAGAAATGAGAAATGAACAAATGCTTGAGGAGGATATGGAAACAGATAGTTTGACTATCAAGGAAATGGATAGTACCACCAATGACTCTAAACCAAAGAGTAAGAAGCATTGGGGAGACTTTGACACTCCAGATACACAACCCAGTCACAAGCCTGATGTCAGGAAACAGAGTATGATTAGTGCACCAGAGAGAAACTTGCTGCGTGAGGAGTTCCTACAAGAAATGTATAGCAGTTTCATGGAAGGTAGAGATGCTGATATTGACTACAACAGTATTGACAAGGATGAACAATATGATGATTTGCAGCAAGTATCACAGGATGCCGAGGATAGGTATTTTGACTCTGAACCTAATGATGTGGAGAATCTGGAGGAGCATATGAGACTGGTACAAGAATATGGCCGGAAAACATCTCAAGGCAGCCTAAGTGATGATTCATTGGACATTTTTATGAACCATATTTCAAGTAAATCATAAAATGTTATTATTTTTTTATTTGCAACAACAATGTACTCTATCTTTATTGAGTACCATATTATAATTTTATGCTTATATCAGTTTAAAGTATGGTAATGTGGCATATGTACTCTATAAACAATATAAAATCACAGCACTTCATTTTAAGAAAACCTGTACTACTCTGTCACCACAACTTAGAAAAATATTTAGCATGCAATTGGTTCTATGCTAGTAAAACCTCAGGATATAGTGACAAAATAGAAATTTTAATTAAATTGGTCCCTGTGGTGCTGCTATCTATATATACAGATAAATAAAATTGAAGTGTCTGTTTGTAATTTCAAAATTACAGCTTTTCACTAAATGCATATGAAAGTATACACGCTACTGACACTACGAAAACCAAGTTTTAAAATAGGTAGGTAGCTGATGTTTCAAGGAGTAACTTAGACTACTTTTATTTATCAAAAATATTAGGGTTCCGCGACAATAAGGCTGAAACTAAATCCACGCGGGTGAAACCGCGGGGCACAGCTAGTTATATATAAAAATACACAAGTCCTTACCTTATAGTTATAATAAATGAAAACAAAGTTAAAAGTTAATTAAAAAACACCGAAAGGTATGCCATAAAAATATGGAGAAGCTTTATTAAAAGGTGCTTCTACGAATTTTATAAGATAACTAGCTGTGCCCCGCGGTTTCACCCGCGTAGATTTAGTTTCATCCTTATTGTCGCGGAACCCTAATATTTTAAATAAATAAAAGTATCCTAAGTTACTCCTTGGAACATCAGCTACCTACCAGTGAAAGTCCCGTTAAAATCCGTCCAACCGTTTCAGAGATTACCCCGAACAAACAGACAGACAGACAGACGGACAGACAGACAGACAGACAGAGAAAAATTTAAAAGTTGGTTTTTTTAGTACCTATAGCGTGTACACATTCATACGCATTTAGTGAAATGCTGTTATTTTGGAATTACAAGCAGACACTTCAATTTTATTTGTCTGTATAGATACACAGTAAAAGATAACTGTGGTTAGACTTCGTATTAATTGCTATTCAAAGCATGTCAGGCGCAAAAATGTGTCGATTGTCGGCATCGCACAGGCGCACGAAATCAAAGAGCATAAAAAGTAATTATGTCCCTTTTCTTATAACATATATACTAATGTAAAGGTATTATACCACCACATCTAAATATAAATAACTCAAAGGTGACTGACATAGTGATCTATCAACGCACAGCCCAAACCACTGGACGGATCGGGCTGAAATTTGGCAGGTAGATGTTATGACATAGGCATCCGCTTAGAAAGGATTTTGATTAATTCTACCCCCAAGGTGATAAAATAGGGGATGAAAGTCTGTATGAAACTAAATTTACGCGGGTGAAACCGCAAGGCACAGCAAGTTGTTTGTTATAATAAAATGCAACATTTATCCTGTGTAGAAAGAATTGTACTGTACATAAACCTTAGCTGATTTATATAATTTTTTATCTAGTGTATGTAAGTACGTTAAACGTACTTTTTTGGTGGCAGCTGCGTGTGGGGCAGACCAGCCAGTCACGTTGCATCCATTCATAGTTTATCAATATCCAGGAACAGCATAATAAACAAACTGTTCCAGTGCCGCGCCGTGTTACGCCACCCGCACCATGTATGTAACAGTGCCTTTATAATAATCATGCATAATCAAATATAGATGGAGATGTTGCACAATTTAGGCGCATAATATTCACTTCCCTACTGTGCAATAACTTTTCGTGTGATTGTAGATGGATAAATTGATCGTTTGGAACACTGTGTGCGTTTCACTAGCACTACTTATCGCCGTGTGTGTTGAGTGCTTCTCCTTCTAAGGCTGTTAGCACGCGGCATGCATACGGAAACATGTCAACAGCCAATTTCACATAACTCACCTATATCGCTTTAGATAGTTCTCGATACATTTGCCAATTTCTAATGAAAGCAAAAGTGAATAAAATGTAGGTAATAAAACCTATGTAAGTAGGCAGTTTTGGCATTTTGGTCACTTTTGCTTTGAGTGAGTAGTCACGCAATTTGTTTTTAGCTGTTTTGGTATCTGATACAATCGATTAAATAGGTCTTCATCAAATATCAGTCGTTTTTCTTACCAGTTCCGTTCCCGCGTGACTAGTAATAAGTAAGTAAGTACCTACTTACCTACTTCAAAACTACTAATCTATTATTTACTCTCTTGAGTCTTCCTAAATTTGGAAACCACACAGTGGTATGTATATTAAAGAGAGGGTTGGCCCAGCGACATGGTTACATGTTCTTACACTTGCCCCAGTCAACCCATGGGTCTACTTTGTAACATACTTACGATACTCTGTGCCACCGGTTTATTATAAAATTCACAATAGCCAAGTAAGTAAGATTCCATAGGACTCTCCTTGGAATGGGCTGATGAGTAGAGGTAGAGGACAGTGCTTTCCACTAGAGAACCCGGAGCCCTCCTGGCAGACGGTGAGGCAGGATATCGGTTTAAAGTATACATATAAGTATGGACCTTTATATAAGAGCTGTAAGCAGTCGGTACCTTTTGAAGGTACGTATCTTCATAATCGTATATAATGTAGTGACAGTAATAAAGTTACAGAGGGCAGCAGCGCGGAGGCGTTTCACTTTAAATTGATATATTGACTTATATAGAGTGCACGGTGACCAACATTTACATACAATGGCCGCTAAGTAGCGCTCCGCGAAAATATGAAATTTAAATCCGCGGATTAAACCAACGAGTATTGACAACCTCAAAAGAGGGTCACACACTGTCAATTAAATTAACGACTCTTTCTTTTTTGATACCATTAGCCGCTCCCTGTCTGCCAAGTAACTAATTAATGCCGACATGCTGCGGTCATAGTGTCTATGTGAAGTTTACGAATAGCGCGAGATTTATTTCCAAAATATTGAATAAATGAATAACGTTATTTGTTAAATAAAATTTGTTAGGTAATCATCAACTTTTGCCTATTACGGTTTAGGAATGCTCAAATTAACATAGATATGAAGTTACTAGCTTTTCCATCGTCTTCGCTCACATTGAAAGAATTGTATTTTTAAAGTATTCTACTTCTATATTCTATACCTCTAAGAAAATGTACAAAATTTCATGATGAACGATTAAGTAGTTTTCGCGTGATAGCGCAACGAACAAACTTACATTCACGTTTATAATATAAATAGTATTATTATATAATTATATATCATAATATAATTTACTGTTACAGATATTTCGTATGTAGGTCTAGATATAAGTATATCGTTTAATATAAAGGCAGTTAAATAGTATAGATATCTGATACCATATTCGATGCACAAGCTGGCCAACTAAGTTTAGTGTTTATTGACATTTAAGGAATCAGTCTGTACTTTATGACCTCCCACGCAAGCGAACTGATACTAGTTTATTATATATGCGTAGGTATCTAAAGCAGGCTTTTAACATTAACGGATTTAAATATTACGGTAACTATGTATATAGTGAGGTATGTGCATAAGAATAATAGTAGGTATAAGGTGTGTAGCACCCACACCCTCCCAAGGAGTTGAATGAAGTGTTCACGGGGACGTGCGCTATGAATGGCGAGGACCGGGGCTTGACCGGGCAGACCAGTATTAGGTACCTATGGGCAGACGTGCCGCAGACGTCGTGCGGATAACGCGGGCCCGACGGCCATCCATACACATGTGCCGCGAATATCGTTTGTGATCATACTCGTGTATATGCGCATACGCTCAACAAAATGTTTTTGGTAAGCATACAACCTTTATATCGTCTCGATTTATAAAAAAGCAAAAAAAATATTGTGTATAGTGAAATTTAGTTTGTGTAGTTAAGATATAAAAATTGATATTTATTGGAAATAGCTGTGCCCGCGTAGATTTAGTTTCATCCTATTTGTCGCGGAACCCTTATATTTTTAATAAATAAAAGTAGCCTAAGTTACTCCTTGAAACATAAGCTACCTACCAGTGAAAGTCCCGTTAAAATCCGTCCAGCCGTTTCAGAGATTACCCGGAACAAACAGACAGACAGACGGAGAAAAAAATTAAAAGTTATTTTACAATGCGTTAGATTTTAAATGCAAAATTATGAAGGACTAGCTGTGCCCCGCGGTTTCACCCGCGTAGATTTAGTTTCATCCTTATTGTCGCGGAATTGTCTTAATAAATAAAAGTAGCCTAGGTTACATTTTGAAAAATCAGCTACCTACCAGTAAAAATCCGTTCAGCCGTTTCAGAGATTACACGGAACAAACAGACAGACAGAGAAAAAAATTAAAACTTGGTTTATTAGTGTCAGTAGCGTGTAAACTTTCATATGCATTTAATGAAATTCTGTAATTTAAGAATTACAAACAGAAACTTTAATTTTATTTATCTGTATAGATGTATAGATTTGCGTTAAATACTTAATTAAGCTGTTTAATCCTTACACAATTTAAGGAGTCCAACTTTACATTTAAAAGTTTAGTTTTGATGCAAAAGTTTAGTGGAATAAATATTGCGTGTATTAAAACATAAAAACTAGATTCCTCTCATAATAAAATAGTAATGAACATCTATTGCATAAGATAAATTTGCGAGGCATCTTGTTTCGTGCGTGGCTAACTGTGCGTCCGTTAATTTGATGCATTCAGTTGATTGTTATTAAAATAAAATATTATACCGAGGTAGGTTTATCAACTAATTACATAAAATTAGAACTGGTTTATGTTAGTGAAATAAATTTGATGCGAAACAGGAAACGGCAGTAGATAAATAAAAATATTGCAGCTAATAATAGAAAATACTTTTTGATGAAGGATATAATCATTTAATTTATTCAACACTAGCTGTGCCCTGCGATTTCACCCGCGTAGATTTAATTTGATTCCCGCGGAAAGCTAAAGGGTTTTTTTAAATTAGTTACTCCTTGTAACATTAGCTACCTACCAGTGAAAGTCCCGTTAAAATCTGTTCAGCCGTTTCGGAGATGTTATGTCAGTATTGTATGTCAATATACTTTCATATGCATTTAGTAAAAAGGTGTTATATTGGAATTTCAAACAGACACTTCAATTTTATTTATCTGTATGGATAAATATCCTATTTTTCCCCCACAACGTCGTACGCATAGTGATTTTTTTAAATACGTGTTTTAAGACCAAATTTCCGAGTCCGAGAAAATTTTCAGAGTGCTGATAGTGAGTCCATCGCTGTCTGAAGCACAACTTACTTATTTCTTTGTATTTTTTTCTCATTCTCATGATCCTTTAATATGAATCGATTGAATAACTTTGCATCGGATTATACAGGCTGCTATGATGACAGTCATGTATTGCGCTGTGCGCTAATTTTTAAACTGTGGAAATAAATATATCGAAGGAAAACTTATACCTACAAGAAACAGTAGGTACTTATTACGATTAAAAATAGTTGATTCAAATCGGTGTCTCTTGGGACTGTACAAAACTGCTCTTCATCATCTCCCTGGCCTTATCCCATACATTGTTAGGGTCGGCACTTGATTCAACCCGATGTGGCTGATCACATGATTTTTATACGAAGCGACTGCCATCGGACCTTCGCAACCCCATTTAGGAGGAAAATCTGTGATCTGGGTTAAACCAGTTGTCAGATTATTTTTAGGCCTCCGACTGACCTGTAACGATTGCCAAAGATGTTAAATTGGCAACCGGGACCGACGGCTTAACGTGCTCTCCGAGGTACGGAGGGAACTCGGGCGGTCACCCATCCAACTACTGGCTAGGCGTATGGTTGCTTAACTTCGCTGATCGAATGATATGCGCAATAGCAACTGTGCCACGAGCTCCTCACAAAACTGCTCTTATTGCAATGATAATTCAGTTGTGCGACAGTGACAGATGTATACACGTCGCGTACATATGTCTCATAAATGAGTGAAACTATCATGGCAATAAGAGCCATGGTAAGGCCCCTGATTCTCGCAGCCTGCATGTCACGTTACAAAGTAGCATCTACAAGACGACGTGCATGCAACCGCTTTAAAATATGATAATCTTTGGACCCAAAGGCCCCAGAGTTTAAGCCGCAAACGCAAATAGATTTCCAGTGTAGGGAAATAAGATTAGGAAAAATAATTTCATAAGCAATAATTTCTTAGAGCTGCCAATGGAATCACCAACTGTAGGTGGACGTTTACTTGTGTTCTAGTAAATGTTTGATATTATACATCTACCCACAGCTTTGAAAGCCCTTTTTCTATTTATCTCGCAAGTTTTTTGTATCGCGGTTTCCAAATAGAATATTAAGGAATATAACAAAAGGTAGATATTTATCGAAAATATTGTGAGTACTAACTAGAATTTAGTCCCTTAATTCAAATTGAATAAGTATAATATTACGTGTCTGAATACTAAGGTCATTTAGGCATATGTAGAAAGAAGTCCAGGGAAATCGAGTAAGCAATGGTGACACCGTCCGGCGGCCGGCGCGTGGGCATCTTCTGCGACGGGTCATCGACACATAAACGTGTGAAAGCGTTACTCTCCTCCTGCACCCACACCGATGCCGATTTATTGTCAGAATCCACGGAAACCTCAATTACTTACGTTATACAATAGATTCGGCCTGTAGTGACGTAAACTTATTGCTCTTGATAGCCTAATGATAAATTGTTCATGATGGGTGCATTGATTTCAAAGCTTATCTTTAATGGACAAGCTTGGCAGTGTTCAGTTTTGCTCGCACGGAATAAGTTCTTAAAGCCCATGTTTAAAAGTTTTTATGTATTTATTTCATTTCAAAGGCTTCTTACACAACTAAGGTATTTGTAATAATTTACCCTTTCGCGGAATATAGGCGCGAACATGCATAAATAGAGGTTATTTAAATGCATTATTTGTCATCCCTCCTACTTATTACTAAAGATTTTCACACGCTGATGAGTAGGCCACACGTTCTAATCGTTGAATGAATGGGGAAATTGTTGTACAACTGCAATATTTATTATAATTCATCCAGATAAATGAGTAATAAACTCTTAACTTAAGTTTTATAACTAGCTGTCCCGTATATTATGTAAAAACTTCCTCACAAAGAATGCCCCTCTGCTTAAATAAGGGATGAAATGGAATGCAAGTAGGTATTGCTGGTTTTATTAATATTAAAAATAATAATAAAGCCTTTTTATTTCTAAAAATCTATTTGTTAGTAAGTTGTGGTATATTCTTTATATGTTAGGGTTATGGACCCCTCCTTGGGTGAAGGCCTCCTCCACCTCTTTCCGTGTCCCTCTGTCTTCTTTACCTTGAATGAACCACGCTGGTTTTAATGGTATCACTTAAAATTTTCGACGAGCACCTATTAGGCCGCCACCCAAAGCGGCGGCGGGCGGCGGCGCGGCGGGCGCGTCGTGCGCGTGGGCAACAAACCGCCCGTGGCGCCACTCGGTCTGCGCGCCCCGTTCCCACGCCAGCTCCGTCGTCTTATCAACACGCGCTTTATCCAACGAACGCCTCTCCAAACTTTCACTGCTAAATATACGAGCTTTTGGGTTAGAGTAATTAACTAAAGCTAAACCTGTTCCGCTAGAAGCAGCCGCACTGATAACTCTGACATGAATGAAGGGCGGCTCTCTTGATGACATCACAAATTTATCAGCCATATCACAGTGCAAATTTAATGAAAGTGAAATTACTTCGCGCAATCGCGCACGTATATTTTAGCAACGAATGTGACTCAAAAAATATTCATCATAATAGTGCCGTGCATAGGCATTTACTTACCTACTTAGGATTTTTATAATCTCTAATACCATTTAATGGATCTTAATACGAGTTATTGGTATAATTTGGTAAGATGTCATTATGGGCTGTACATACAGTAAATACACTTCTGCTGGATGTGTCCAGTTGGTGACACTCAAAAATTTAGGTACTGTAAAGTAATAGGCCTTCTGCTAACCACTTCGGGGAACACTGGCTTGAGTACGTATGTATTATTTACTAGAATTAGAATACTATTAAGGCAAAATGTTTAAATTTAAAAATCATGATTGCTTGCTTAGTCATGATATTTTTGCAAAGACAATCACATAGTTAAATACCTAGTTATAACGCTGACGGTTAGAATTAGTAGAGTTTAATTAACCATGTACTTAGGAATGTACTTAATATTGATAAGCATTGAATGCCTGGCACGCGCCTCGCGGAAACTAACGGAATCGGTGACAGGTTCAGTCAGATGCTGTTTAATGCCATGTCCATTGTGAACGTAAAGCCCCATCAAGCACACTTTAACTACCAACCTCTTCACACAGCAGCTTGCGTTAATACATACTTACTTAGGTAAGAAACCAAATACTAACGTGAAACCATAAAATCTATGAATGTCTGTCTACCCATAGTTTCTTAATTAGTAAACTAAGTCCCTTATAGGACAGGCTTACATTTGGAAACGGTAATTAACCTAAGTTAGCGTAAGAGAAATGACGTTGAATGAGGGTTCCAAGTGTCCCTTATGCTGAATAAAACTTTTAGATTTAGATTTTATATATCTAGTCCCTTCGTAGCACACGCGGTGTATTAAAGATCGTAATTCCTCACTCATGTGTATCCTTCAAGATTATACTGGTGCCGTCAAGAGTTATGGCCGCTCAGCTAGCAACATTAGTGCGGGGTAGCTGGGGCCCACCCATGAGCTCTCATTGCAATGTTAATTCAGTTGTGCGACAGTGACAGGTGTATGTACGTCACATACATCTGTCTCATGAATGAGTGAAACTATCATGGCAAGAAGAGCTCAAGGCCCCTGAACCTGTAGACAAAGTAATATTATCCTCACGCTACGCTAGTTGAAACGATACATAATGTACGGGAATGACATAAAATGATCACAGCACTTTCGAGGTCAGCGCTCATAACTCGCGACGGTACCGGTACTTTGTTAATAGGTCCATCAACGTTTACTGTGTAGTTGACATGCCACGATATGACATGACATGAGTTTATGGTTATTGGTTTCATTTAATTAGTAAAACTAGAGGATTTGGTTAGCCACAATGACTTATAAAACTTGAAATGGAAAGTTGCGACCGCACTCTGTGCCGCGCAAATGTTTGCGGAACGTGCTCATCGAAACACCGGCCACTGTCAAATAGGCTACTTCACATGGGACATAGCTCAAGTTTTAGGTGACTTAGGTAGGATAAATTATCATTCGTAAAGAAAAATAAATTTAAGAAGAGAAGTTGAGAAGTTGAAGAACTAAGAGAAGTGAGACTCGAGTTACCTACCAACAAATTAGATTAGGTTGATGGGGCCTGTTCGACTTCCTTATTTGAGCTTATTTCCCCTGGTAGAGAAGGTTGGATTGCTTTGCAATCTGAGAACCGGAAGAAAAAATATGTTAAAATGTATGGAGCTGACGACTAATTGTATACAGATAGAGGCTTATTAATGTCGTTATCGCAGTACCTATGTTTCATTCTTAAACTTAATCAATGTGAAGAACTTCCGAGAGAGTGAAAGGACCCCGAAAGAGCGCAAAGTAGATGCAAAACGCCTTACTACTATTCCCGTCGAGTAACGTTTAAGTTTACAATTCTTCGCACGCGCCGCTTTCACTGAGTAAGTAACCAACGTATCCTTGTGAGCTACGTCGGCACGGCACATCGGGTCTTCGGGTCGTCTGATTCGTGTTATCTTAGGTAAATTACCTATTTCTATTTAGTTGCTGTGCCACCTAAAACAACTTCATACTTTGAAATCTCAGGACTTTTCATACGTACAATCGAGGCGCGTCGGGTGTGTTTATAACTCTGGTACTGGGTACTTCTAATCACATAACATATCTAACGACTATCTCAGCATCACGGCCACCGGTTGCATTTGGAAACTAGGTAATATAGTAGTCGCTTAATAGACAATACGTTGAAATCACACTACGATATAATAATAACAAATACTTAAACATCTCCTACCAGTTCTAACTTTGAATTAAATTATGTATGCTGATACGTAGGTACTTACCCACCGGACATGAGGAGTAGGTACAAAGAACTGAAACTGAAATAGGTTTGTTCAGATTAGGCCTTGGAACGTCGTCGGATAATTTACCACCGGTTTGGAAACTAAATCTTTGAGAAGAACCGGCAGGCGGCAAGTTACTCAATATCTATTGCCATGCACATAAGTAGGTATATTAACTGTTTAAAATGTAAGTAACAATAGTTATTTGTTATACAAGAGTGCAAAGTTGCTTTTTAACCGTGTGTTCAATTTTGATGACCGAGCAAGCGAAGGATTCAAAATTAGAATCCTGAGCGTTAGCGAGGGAATCAAAAGAGCACGAGGTGAAAAATCTTTGCACTCGAGTGCAACACGTAACTTTTCATTCCACCTCAGCGAGGAAATGACTAAATGCAAAAAAAAAAACGTTTACAATCACAAGATAGGTACACTTTTATTTCAGTTTAGGTATTATTTACTACATTATGACAGGTAAGTATTACAGAATAATCTTTAAATTATAACAATACTAAGGTATAATTAAGAAAATTTTAAAGTAACGTTGCTACAGTTATTTAAATTGAGTGTAATATTTTTGTTTGGTACTGTAATATTGGTGTTAGTCACTTGTGTATTGTTTTTCGGTAAACTATCTGTCATACTTAATAGTTGTACCGATTCATCGGATTCCCTTGGCGTGAATGTTGGAGAGAGAGGGAGATGGTTCCTACGATGCCTTCACATATTTTAGACTTATTTTGGATGGAATCCTCTATGTATCCCTCTACAACTGCATTGGACTTCCAGCCTCCGTGGCGCTTAAGGGACAGGAGATCAGCTCCGGAATCAGCCAAAAGTGTGGCTGAAGTTCGTCGGAAACAATGACCCGTGTACAACAGGGGTTCTGGAAGTTCAAGAAATGTTGCTATTTCTCGTGGGATACTGCCAATTTTATTAGTACCCATAGGCTGTCTAACACACTTTCCATTGCGATACTGTAGAAAAAATCGATCGATTGGAGTGTTAGGCGGGCGTAAGGCTTGATATTTCTCAACAATCGTTACGTATTCCTTGCGAATGACGAAGTTGCGGTCTCTTTTTGTCTTTGTATTAGGTAAATTAATTAATAGTAAGTCATCTGAATGTTTCTCAATGTTTTTGAGATTAAGTTGTGTTAGTTCATTACTTCGACATGCTCCGTGTATTCCAATAATAAGAACAACCTGTAACGTAAACAGTATTGTAGTAGATTGATATGAACGCATATTTATGCCTATCAACATCTACTAAGTATACTATTTAATTGAGATTAATATACTTAAGTAGATACTGATTGTGCAACTGACTTACTTTTGCCGCCAAATATACGGAATCGGGTGCTTCGTTAAGAAACTTTTCAATATCAGATACTGTGAAAACCTTCGATTTTTTTGGTTGATGACCAGATGAGGCTCTTTTTAAAAATGCCACTAATTTAGGATAGGTATCGATATGTATGTCTTTTTTCATCTTTATTGTTGCTTTTAGCATCGAATACGTACTCCATAGAGTGCTTGCTTTCTTGTTCTCGGATAATTCTATAAAATATGCCAGCAAAACGTTTTCTGAGAAAGTTTTGGCTCCTTTTGCTAGTCGCCACGTGTTGAACATATCGTACTGTTTTAAATACTTCTCGCGTGATTGTTGAGGGAGAAAGCTCATTTGCGCATTATTAACAGTTTCAGTCAATTCTGTTGGCGTCAAACAATCTTCCTCGTCGCTAGAATTATCATTTTAGTTTTTTCACTGGTTTTAAAGTTTCTTGTTTTTACTATAAGGTTTAACAATGACGTGAAAAAATGCCGCGTTAAGAACCGCGTACAAAGCAAATTGAAAAAAGAACACCAAGAAGGTTCCGAGTCTGAGTTTTTAACAAATTAAAAAAAAGTTGTATGATATATTCGGCACCATAGAGGTATCAGTAAATAGGTTTAATGTTTTTTTAAATTCACAAACTTAGTGCACACGATGTTCTAAATTCAATTTACTTTATCCTCTAGAGAATAAAAACGGCTTTTCCACTCAGATATTGAAGATTAAAAATACTCTTTCCGAGATGGTGGGATGAAAAATAATATTATTACCACCCTAATAAAACACCCAAATCTATTCATACATATATATGCTCACGCCTGCATTCCCCGAAGGGGTAGGCAGAAGTATTGTAATAACAACACCCACTTTTAACCGAAGATGATAAAGTGACAACGTGACAGATAGTGACTATTTTGCCATCTCAGGCACTAGGAAACTGTTTTTCGCCTCACTCCTGTCTTAGTCTTCTAACGGAGCGGGGTGAAATTGCGGTTGACGCAGCAAAACTGCGGGCGAAACTTCTATATTTCAACTACTTCCGCCCGAGATTTCGACTAAGTACCTGGAATTTGTCATAATTGCTATCTAAAGATTATGTGTCCGTATAGCTAGCGTACACATGGTGGAATCCAGTGTCGGGAGTAGCCTCAAAAAATAGTGCCTAATTAGTGCCATATGTAAAAAAATAGTGCCACTATATTCGTTCTTAGGTAGGTAGGGTACTTAAATGAACGTGATGACACTTTGTGATACAAATTAACAATAATGTACTTACAGACTATATTATTATTGAAAATTATTCAGAAAAATAATTGTGGCTTCAATTAAAATATAATGATATAGGTACTTATTGTGGACGTGTATCGTTTCAAGTAAATATATTTTTCCATGAAGAGCAGATCGAGGTCAAGCATTTCGAATATAAATAAAGAGGATGGTTTAAATATTAAATTAGCTCGTCTTTCTTCCTGCCACGCCGGCTGGCATTTTAACGAGCAGCTCTGCGCCCAGAACCACCCAAAAAATGTCTGACAACTTACATCAACGCTAATTGGACGAAAATCATGTTCAAAGGCGAGTTATCGACGAAACAAATTGACGAAAAATTTAACTTACAAGTATATGAAGCTAATGTGCAGACTCAAAATACAGATTTTAATAAACAATCAGTAATTAAGTAGTATAGTACCAACCTCTTATTTAAAAGCATGCCTCAGTCCCAGATGAATAGAATACCTATATTTTTTTAATGTCCGTGACTTATAAAATGTAACTAAGTAAACAGACAATTACAAATACGAAGGCCTACCTACTTCTTACCTGTGTTTGTTTGGATATTTAACTTCATAACTTCTGTCGCGTTATTCTGTACGTGACGGTGCGAAATTGACCTTTATCTACTATGTACTAGCTAACCCGGGGAACTTCGTACCGCCTAACAGTCGATTTTTTATTTTTAGTAATACGTGTCGATTGTATTTTTTTTTCTCTCCGTAAGTACCATCCTCGTACTTCAAGGATATTCTAAAAAATAATTAGCAAAATCGGTTCCACTGCTATATCATATACTGCGATATTTGCGCTTAGCAACACATTCAGCGATTAATTTTTATATGATTTAAACTGACGCTCGACTTCGTGTTCGACGCTGAGACACTTTACAAAATAACGTGGCTGTAATGTTAAATGGTTTTTCTTTCTTAATAATATGAAATTTATATTTTATCCAATACGATTGGACTATTTAGAAACTACTGGTTGTGTTTCTAAATTGTTTTGTTGAGAAGGAAACTGGATAAGCAATATATTCTTCGTTTTTGATTGTTGCAGAAGCAGTACAGTTCGATGCTACTAATGTTGCTGTTGACTTCAGCTCACTCTCTCAGCATTCCACCCGATTCCATAGGCATCTCTTCGCACAAGCATATCAATAACATATCTTGTAAGTTTTTCATGTACCTAGGCCTCCTCTAATTTATACTTTATATGGGAACCTACCTAATTGTACCTTTGTGAATTGTTATACCTTGATTCCTCCTAAGGCCTCATATGAAACCTAAGTAAGTATATGTAATTATTGCTTCAGATGCTGGAGAAATGTTAAGTGGACTGGCATCAATATTTTCCCCTCGTATGGACTTTGATCAATGGAAGCCGCTCACTGGCCGCGGTGACCCTTTACGCAACGATCCCACTTACGATTACGAACCACCAGTACTCGAACGAGTCCACTACTGGGCTGATGAAACGAGGCCTGACAAAGGCGATTTCCCAGAGAGAAAATCCGAAGTTCTTATGCTAGGAGTTTCGTCTCGAAAACCAAGCGTCACGCCGCGCCCTCCGCCGCCGCACCCACGGAGGCCAACTCATCAACACCAGCGCCCATCACCTCCAAAATACGAAGACTTCACCTTTAAAATAAATGACCACTACCCCATGACTATACTAGTGCCACCACCCCCTCCTCCACCTGGACATCAGCAGCCGCTCTTCACTCTGAACAATGAGAATTTTTCTCGGCCTACCTTTAAAATACCCATGACTGAAGCTCCACCTGTGATAATAACCCAAGAAACTACCTCTGTGCCGGAACATCTTACATCACTTTACGCGTTACAGGAAGCTAATTTAATATATCAGTCTTCAACAACACATCAAAACTGGAATTTAAGCACAAATCAGACTAGAGTACCAATAAGCGGAACTGTGAGCAGTGATTATGCAGGATGGGGCCCAACGACGCCGCTAGATGAATACGATTTCAATAATGAAACGCATAATTTAATAACTAATGATCCTATCGAACTAACAAATGAACCATACAAATTTTATAGACCTATGCTTTCAGAAGCACCCCCTCCTCCTTCCATGCGTACCCCTGGTCCCTTACGGCAGTCGACATTTCTTCCTACCGCATTACCTCCTGTGCTTACTGAATCTACGACAAGTAATCATGAGACGTGGCCAACAGAAAAATCAACTTACGAATTATATACAGAAAATCTAGACTATTATGAAGACACTACAACTGAAAAATCTACTACATTAGTATTCGAACCTACGCCTATTCCTCCTGAAAAAGGGAGGCCTGAGACTGGTCAATTTGATATGCTCGGACCTATGCTGTCCATGCCTTTAGTAAACGGTCCTGAAAGACCCGAAGACAATCTCTATGCCCATGCATCAGAAAATAACCAAGTTTATAAAAAACAAACACCGGAAGACATCATTAAACTGAAGACAATGGAAACAATGCTACCGCCACCAGTCACAGAAATATTGGAAACTACTACAAACTCTTATTATAAACAATCATACCACCCGAATGCCCATAGCCTTAATAGCATTCTGTTAAATAATAAACATATAAATAAGCCTTCTCAACAAACACCTGATCCTTACTTACATATGCGATTTACCACACCAATAACTACACCAGCAGCAACTCAATCAAAATCATCCACAGAAGCACCTTCTGTACCCATGTATTTAATTATACAAGGTCATTCCAAGGTTAAAACGTACAATTCAAAACCAAAACCAACCTATGAAAAGGATACTTTAATCAACGAAATTACAAAACCTAATGAGACTACTCAAGTAAAGCACTTACATCCAATTAAAGAAAAATACATCAAGAAAGTAGAAAAGGTGGATAAAAGAACAAATAGAGCCTATAATTTAAGCTCTCTTATTGATCAAGGGTTGGGATCTATTGAGATACACGAAGCGGACGTCGGAATCAAATATGACGTCAGCGATGGCAGCAATGTGCCCGTAGAAATATACAGAAAAGGTATCGTAGACAGCGATGAGAATAACTATGTACCATCGAATAATAATACCAAGAAAATAAAGCGGATAAAAAGACAAATTGATCTGGAAGATCTTTTACCGTTTGATGAAGACTCTATAGAAGAATACGTTTATAATTTCTTTGAGGGTAAAAAAAATGAATCTGGTATCACGGGACTGATTGCGCAAGCAGTAACCAGTGACACAGCTGCAGTCGTCGACGAACTAAATGATGATGATGACGACAATAAACGAAGAAGGCGAAGGATCAAAATATAAGGCCAATGGACGACTTTATGAATAGTACAATACGTTTGTAGCACAATGCCAAAAATGGATTATAGTGCAGAAGATTTCTTCAGTTACCTTCATTGAAATTAAAACCTATAAAATTTCTGCAATTCTATGATATTAAACTAGGTAATCTCAGTTTACCTATTCGATTTGTTAAATAATCAATGGCACCTATCATGCTAACCCTGCTATATCGCTACCCCACCGATACCATTTCGAATACGTGTGTTAAATTTTTTATGTTAATAATTTGTGTAAAACTATGTGACGTGTACGTATGTGCTAAATATTTACATGACGTTTACGAAACCCAATATAAATTCAAAGAATAAGTAAAATATGTTTATATTTTATGAACATCACAAAAAAAATTGAGTAAATATTCGATGGATGTGATGAAAATGCTTATTGTGTTCTTCTAAAACGTCTGTCATACCTTTTACTACTTATATAAAAACGAATGTTGTATTGTGAAAAGGTAAAGTAAATATATTACCTACATAAGTACTGAACGAACAAATTGAATTGATAGTGTTGTGACGGCAACTTTGAGAATTTTTAGATCGAGAGCTTAAACATTAGCTTAAATAAGTTATGTAAATTGTATTCTGTAAGTTGAGAGTACTGACAGAAATTTATTTATTACCGTTATAAATGTAAGTTATTTAATATAACATATTTTTTACAAAACTCGTTATTTTATTATAGATATATATAAAATATTTTTTTTAGTATTAAGTGGTTATGTATCTAAAAGAGACAAGAAAGCCGTGTCGTGAACTGTCCTATGACAAGACAAGCAAATAAATCTAATAGGTACCTAAGTAGTTGAATTTGAATTAGTCATACTACTTACATACAGTCTTCAAACGTGGTAGGTTCGGTTGGCTCTCACCCTCTTCTTACAAAACGTTGCTACAGTCAAAACTAGACCGAACTTGCACTAAATCTATATCCATCCCTTTTGAAATCCGTGTCACAAATAGATATGGATCTGGTTTTAAACTAAGGACTATATGCATCTTACGCGATGTGTTTGTTAGGGTAGGCAATTCCAGAATTTGAACAACGTAAGTAAGTTTACCATAAATCAGGTAGCTAGGTACCCCAAAAAGTATATAGATATAAATATGTTAGAATTTTCCGCCCATTCATCAGAAACATGGAAAATGTTCTATTTTTCTAATTATGTAGGAAGCTTGTGTACAAAAAGCCTCGCGCCACAGCGGACGCGGCCCACTAACATACACTTTTCTTACCATCCTTTTCGTAGAAATAGACATAGACACCTTAGATAAAGTGAAAGCTGCTTATAAACCCATAAAGTCACATTTATTGCGATCCATAGAAACCTATAAGGAGTCTTCAATGAAGGGTCAACAGTAGAAATGAGTCATCCTAACTAAGTATATAAGATTGTATGTTGTGGAGACGCTTTAAAAGAGTTCGTTTACTAGAATGGCTGCTTTAGAAATATACGCAAGAGAAGTGTACTTAAACAAACTGAACATATAATTAAAAAGTAAACTGCTCGAAATTTCGTTTCAGAATTGCACCAGTCTGCTTGGCAAAGACATATTTTATAGTCGCCATCAGAATATCTGGAAATAAGGTATCAATTTAGTTTTATAAAACTTATTAGCAAATAGTTAATTTAAAGTTAAAAATAATACACTAACTTTTCATATTTGCATGTCATGGCTCGGTTGGGTAAGTGCATACTCGGTGGAAGAGAATCTCCCTTGAATGACTGGTAGCAGCCGCGCTGGACCATCCACGAATGATGCGCACGCACAGACCATGACCTCACGAAGCACATAGCGTTATCTGTAGATAATTTTGCTGGTATGACACTCTTGCGTTATGTACCCTCTAATTTCTATGGCTAAATAATAGTGAGAAATGGAACACAACACTACGCAATGGTAACGTTAATCAACTGCGATCGCTTGTTAGGTGAAGTACCTAAAGCCCCAGTTGGCCAGCTCCGAAACTCGAACGAAAAAACCCCGTTAATGCCCTACCTACCTACGAGGTTAATACCTAAATATAATCAGTAGTTTATAGGTCAGCTCTCAGTTGGTATTGAAAGTGCGTGGTTGGAATCAAACCCATAATCTACATTCAGAATGAGTATATTATGTTTCTGAAATGAGCAGGTTTTAAAGCACCTCCAGTACAGTTGACCAAGTATCCTCGGCTGCTGTTGAAGTACAGAACATGAGCTGATACAAAGTCTCCGCCACACTCGGTCCAATCCCGATGCGTCGAGCTGCAGTTATAGCACAGCAAACCGCTCGTCGTGGTAAACACACAAACGAATATTATCCCAAAAAAAATGAGCAACATCATTCAGAGTCAATCAATCTACTGGCTCTTTTAATATATTAGGTATAATATTATCCTAGGCCATACAAAAATGTATATAAAAACATCGTAATACAAAAATTAAGGAATATGACCAGTGTCAATGACACAATGACAGTCAGTCGACATAATATATTCCATTGAAGTCAGATTGGAACACAGAAAACTTAGACAGGAATGTACAAACACAGAGAAAGTATATGTTCCATTCCTATTCCAAATGAGTCTTTATGTGAAGTAATGTAGACCAGGGGGCCTACTATCATCGTCATAGCAGTGACGTCTTACTAACTTCTTATATTTGGCATTCTATTTTATATCACATCAAAGCTAAAAGAATCTTAATACGCTCTACTTAAACCGATGAGTGCTAGGCCCCATGGTCCTTTTCTCGTTGCGAGGACGTATACACGGTAATACACCATTTGCACCGCCTTGACATAGCTTAGCATCAATGATATTATTAGATTTATTAATAAGGCAAGAGATTTTTGGCATTGATTAGCCACTTTTTACCTATGTCAGTTACGTACATTGCATACTACCTACACATCCCATCCCTACACTGTTGATAACATAATGATAGACCAATAGTTATGATTGGCAATCGCGTAGATTTTTACTTCTTAGACGACTATCAGTGGGGTAAAACCATAGAATAGGCACTACTTATAGGTATTGGGGTAAGTCCATGTGTGAAAATTAATATCAGGTATATATCTAGTAATGTTAACTCTTCTGACACTCGGGTATGGCACGAGGACAGTGTCGGCGGTCTTCCATCGAAAAACTAGCCAAGAGCGAGGTTCTTAACCGAACAAACGATATGAGCAGTAACTGTTACATTTCGCATATTTTAATACAAGCCTACTCGTAAGCAGTTTAGGTCCTCATTCGGTCATTTTATGATTGATATATGCGATTTAAATTTAATCAATAATTATATCAACCTCCGTAAATATGGTACCAATAAGTACTACCAATACAAAACCATGTGTGTGCCCTTGTTGACTGAAATGCATGTTCGAACGAATAGCAGCACAATTACCTGGACATGATATAGTCAATGAACATTTTAATCTGGTGACCGCCCTAAAGCTGGGGGCAAACACACCCGATGACACTAAAGGATCACTCCCGTAGTCGAAATTTGTAAATGTTCCGTTGTAACATAATATAGAGTAAGTTTTACTAAAACTATCTACCAATAGTAATACTATGATTATAAACATATCCGATTAATTTTGACATTCCATGGCCCTGCGTAACCACGCTAACTGTTAGTAGGTCATGATTTAAAAATGTAGGCCTTCCTACAATCAATAAAAAACGAGAATATTCAGTTAAATAATGTATTTTAGTAGTTTCATAAATTGATAACTATTCACTATCGGTGAGGTAACAACTCTTGAAGAAACATATCTGCGATCTATTTTTCTAGTACTAAAATTCGGGTGCATTCAAACCATCAATGTAGGGACTGCCTTACAACATTATCAAATCGACAAAATAATTTATAACAAACAGCTAAAGTCCAATTATGGACAATCGCAAATAAGTGTGTTGTGGTGGGAACGGCTAAGCTGGAGAATGACTTGAATGCACCCAGCATACCGCCGCGCCGCACAAACTCACGGCGTACTCCCCGTCCCTACGCAAACAACGACGTTTACTGTAACAACATACCCTCACATTCTTGAAGCGGTTGCACAATTTATACATTTGGACCCAGAACTAAATTAACTTAATGTAGGTCTTCTGTCCCAACCATGCTTTCACGTTAAGATTTTTGAAATATTCCACACACTCAATACAAACCATCAGTACAACCTAAAAGTCAACAGTAAATTTTAACATTGTGGATAAAATATACTTGCACGCGATTATGAACACATAACTTTATTAATGCCTTCATACAATGCAATCATTGCAACTGGACAGTTATTTACTTCTGTAAATATTTATTCTACTCCTCATATGCTGCCCTGAATTTATCGAACAAAACAAGTCAATTAAACAAATACGATTGTTATTCCTCAACCATGTTGACTATGACATGCCTAATTTACAAAGTATATCTGAACAATTAAACAAATTATGTAGATAATTACAATAACATGCACTTGCTAAGCCTCCAATGATTGCTAAGTATATCATATGAATTGAAAAAGTATTTATTGTTGTTTGAACCAAATCAAAGAACTGTGTAACATTTCATACAGTACATAAGTACACACACTTTGGTCACGCATTTTGTTGAATTTAAATGCATAAAACACATATTTTTTTTCTATGCTAGATATTTTCAAGAGAAACAATCAGGTCACAAACAACTTCAATATGAAGTAGGTGCCTCCTTAACATCTGGATATAAGTAAAATACGTGAATTTGTTAACAATATTTTACTACTAATAAATATGACACATACCCACCATTGACATAATTTAACCCAAAAGCAAGAAATAATATTTACAATAGATTATCCAAATAACAAGTTTGTGATATTAATGATAGAGTTTTAGAATACTTGAACAAAGTATTTATCAATTAGTGTTATGTGCTTTTAAGATATTAGTGTTTTTACATATTATGTATTACAGGCAGTATATTCTGAAAGTACATCATCAATAGTATTATTGAAAAACTAGTGATTGTTTATCTGAATATACATTACGTATATATCTATATACATGATGCACCAAATTACAGCTAATGGCAAATAAACGTGCTACGTTAATACCGTAGATATTTGTTACAACGTAAGAACAAGTTTGCGACGCGTTGGGAGTTGGCGGCGGATGGTACCAGCCACAACGAGAATATCATCTGGCATTCATATCACTAAGCATTTTAATAATTATAATATATTTCCGCAAATAAATTTATGCAATTAAAAAAACAAGTCAAATGGAGAACCGCCTTCTTTTATACAGTGGGATAAAAAGGAATCCAGCACAATAACCTTCATAATTTAGTAAATCAAACATAAGCAGAACAACAAATTTGATGAAAGTAATAAAAGTGTATCTGGCTACAATGGACGGCCAGGTACTATTCTCGTTGAAGATATGAGGAGTGCAGAGACGAAGGCCTAGCTTACTGTCCAGTCCAGTCCCCAACGCTCAGACACCTTCAGCTGCGCTGCTGCTGCATCCTTCAGCGAGAACAAGTGAGTCATTTCCAACTCAGTCTTGGCTAGTGATATGGCCTTTTCAAACAGCTCCAGAGACCGTCTCAGATTACCCCTGGAATGAAAATACATATTTATAAATAGAATATTCCTCAGTATGCAGCAACCTTGCCTGCTAACAACAGATCTTAAGTTGGATCCCTGCTCAGGGTTGATATTTAAGTAATGAACAAGAACATTCTGTACTAATGTTATAAGTAGTTAAGTGAAATCTGGCTCCAATGCAAGAGCATCAATTTCTGATATAGCTTCTCTTAGTAGGGGACAAAAAATTCAATTGTGCGTGAGAAACTAAATTATGTATCTTCTACATAAGTGAAACATTTTTGATTCTATAATTGGTAACACACTGTTAGATTGAAAGATCATTCAACATACAAGAGAGCCTCTATCTAAGAATGTTTACTTGCTTTCTGATAATATTGGTAACTGATAACACAATGGATAAATGTTCAAGTTTAACTTATTATGATTATCTTATTATGTGGAACAGTTATTCAACACACTATGTCACATGATTAATAGACAATATTATCAAAATTTAAGCATTCCATTTCTTTGGTGGTTATAAAAATATTTGTATTGTAATATAATGCTTGCCACATATAGAGAGACTTCATTATCATAAATAATACAAAGATAGTACAATTACTATGTAATCACAATGGACTTAATAGAAATAATGGAAAATGTTTGTTACATAATAATGATGGAAGAAGCTGAATATCTAAATATATGTTCTAGGAAATATTAATGACACAAATAATGACCTGGGGCCTTACCATGAGCTCCTATAGCCATAAAAGTTTCAATCATTTATGAGACAGATGTATGTGACATGCATACATCTGTCACTGTCGCACAACTGAATTAACATTGCAATAAGAGCTCATGGTTGGACCCCTGATTAGGTTACTTGTAAGATTAATCTTGTACTGGGGACAGTCTAGAACATTAGGTTGGTACTAAAGTATCTAATATCCTTACCTCTGTACTTCAATGGTTCCTAGAGTTTCATATGCAAAATCACATTTGTCATCCATTTCAATGGCTTTGTTAATCAGTTTGACAGCTTTATCAAAGTCTGTATTCTTCTGCAGCTGCACCAAGCCCTTGTGTACATAGAGTGTAGCATTGCTGGGGTCCACAGACAGGGCAGAGTCAAACAGAGCCTCGGCACGTCCCCATTCCTGCTGGTCAGACAGTACCTGGGCAAACAGGATATAGGCCTCTGCACACTTAGGGAACCTCTCAAGAGCACGCTCAAAGTCGGCTCGCACTTGTGTCAAAGCGCCGACATTCTTATTAATCTGTGCATGTCTGTAATCTGCATAGCATTTCTGAATATAAGCAATTGAAAAGTTTGGATTCAACTCAACTGCTTTAGCAAACTCAGCAGTTGCTTCATCCATGCGTTCCAGTAGCAAGTATACCTGTCCACGGTGGTGATATATGTCAGAATTATTAGGGTCCAGCTGGGCAGCCTGGGCAAAGTCCTCCAGGCAGCTCTCAGTGTTCTCCAGCTGTGTGTACAGAGAAGCTCGCTTGATCAAAGCATTCACCTTCACTTTGGTAGGTGCATCACTGTTAATGACCTTGCCAAGGTCCAATTGGGCTTCTTCATGTCTGCCTAACAACAGATAAAATGTTGCACGCAATAGTAATGCCTCATTTTGGTAATCTCCATTACTGTTCAATTCTTCGGTGCAGGCTTCTACAAGTGAATCATATTCTTGTGCATCTAGTGCTTGTTTAGCTTTAGCAAATCCACCAGTTACATTGTCAGCAAGTTGAATTTTGGTGATGGGATCTTCGGAAAATGCAGAGAAATATGTCTTTATGAAATGCTTAGATGGCATAATGGGACACCGCCTGGCGAGAGCCTCTCGTGCGTGTTGTCTACCGAGAGCTTTCAGAATGCGATCAGCGTTAGCCAGGGAGCTCTGGACTTGAAATCGTTCAAGAATACAAGCAGAGGTGACGTCTTCCAGGGCCAGAACAAGGTCTCCACTTTTCTCAGCAGCACGGGATCGCCTCAGAAACGCTTTCACGTATTTCTCGTTGAGTTTCAGAGCAAAAGTACAATCCTCCTTCACTTGCTCCCACATCTCACGCTTCTCATAACATGCAGAACGATTTTGATAGAAAGTGGCGAGATCGACGGGACGATCTGGGGGACACGCCTCAATCGCTTCATTGTACAAGGTGATAGCTTTATCATACTCGCCTGCATGGAAAGCCCGGTTCCCAGCGGCTTTCAACTTCATTGCGCGGTCGATAGCCGTCTCGGAGACTTTAGCATTATCTTCGTTGTCCAATGAAATTGTAGTTTTCGCTTTTAACTCTGCAACTTTCTTCTTTTCGGGGTCTTCCAATCTATTTCTCATGTATAGGTAACCTAAACCAATAGCAAGAGGTGCACCGAGAAGAATGGCCAGTTGCCATTTAGGAAAAGGTGTACTCCCTGTCGAAGCCATTTCCTCTCGGCTATTGCTTCAATAGATAGAAAAGTTGGACAATCCACCATTTACTTTTACAATACGAACTTTTAGTTAATACAGAACTTGAAATTTCAATTTTTACACCGTTCTTCCCATTTCATTGATATCTTCACGCACCGAGCTAAGTATGCATAGACAATACATTTTTCTGACATGACATTTTAACTTTTATTTTTTGTTAATGTTCCTGTCCAGAAATAATTCCGTAAAATACCAGACTTCAAGTTAAGGGGGGCACACACTGAGCTATATAATATAACAGTCCATGTGCAATATATTTTTTTTCTTATTTGTTTTCATATAATACTCACGTCGAAATAAAGGAAAGGCAAAAGTTCGCACTCAGTCAAAGGTGGTAATATGATAAATACAGAAACAAATTTCTTTATCTTATGGTCATACGGTGGGCGTGCAATGAAAATGCAACTAAATGCAGCATTTATCCGATGGATTTTTACATTCTTATAGAATAAATGCGACTGGTTGTGTGTCATTGCATACTTTGGTTTAGCTGTAATGTATTAATAATAAAGAAAGATGTATATAATGTTATTGCTCATGTATAATCATTAAAAATAAATAATTAATATCTAGTTAAATGCAGTACCTAAGTAGGTAGCTAGGTTAATATTACCATGTCCTAAAATTGGATGAAATATGTGATTCTTATGACTTTAATAAGACCTATTTAGTATCATATTTCATGTGGAGAAATATATTTTTTGTTGCTATTAGTTTTCTGCAAAGACAAAGAAGCGCTTTTTTTTTCTATATCTATGGTTTTATGCTTACCGATATATTTTTTTAATATAGGACAGTGATCTGACCATAGATAAGTAATAAAATCGCTTACTCAAGATAACGTGTGTCACGTACGTCATATCATGTGTCAGTCAAGTAATATATCTATCTACAGTATCTTATCTTGTCTGGCTGACTGACTGAACGAACAAACAAGCAAAGAATTTCTCTCTACTTTATTTATAATTTTTTTTTAAATAAATAGTTTAACATAAAGAGAACTCACACCAATATATTATTTTAATTTATATTGAGAGACATTGAAACGTACTGAATTGATGATTCAAGATAATACAAACTATTTAATTCCTAGCTTTTTGTAAACATAACCAAGAAATTTACCAAATTATATTAATAGTTTTAGTGACACTAAATAGCTAGAAAATATGCTTGTTAATAAATTGAGTAACCTTGTGAGTAAAAATTAATTAACCTTGATTATGCAAACTACATACATATTTAAATATAAACTATCTAAGTAAATATGTGCTTTTATTTTAGGTAAAAATCGGTCGGTCTTTGACGTTCCATAAGATGGTTGCAGCACCAGCTACAAAATATCAACAAATACGTTGGAAAAGTGACCTGTATGAACCAGACTATCTCATTGTAAGTTGACTACTAATTAAGTATTTTGTCAGTAAGAACCTATTGTTTACCGCATTATTGCACCGGATTTAAAATTAAAAACGAATGTTGCAATAAAGTTGTGTTACCTATCTTATATGTGTGGTGTGTTTGTTATTGTCATAAATATAAAGTAAAGATTACCTTTCATAGTCGTAATTCTGTCGTGAGTCTTTATTACTGAGGGATGTGATCATGGCGCGACTTCTGCGCCATAATTACTTTCCAAGCCTCTTTATTTATTGCTATCTGGATGGTAGCTTTAAGTGTAGTCCTCGTTGCAGCCTGGGTCGCGTCGGCGAATGACCCCTGCTCCTCTTGCCCTCGACCCACTCCCGTGGATTACTAATCCCTTTGGATATAAGTAACTATGTAATCTATTGCAATATTGCAGAGTATGGAACCAGATGAACCAGTGTATGATTGCATAAACTTGCAGTTGAAAGGGTATGACTATGCACTGCTTGAAGCCTGTCAGAAACAAATACATAGATATGCTGAAGTCATGGGGCTACAAGTTGATGAGTGGTAAGAAATGGTAACATTTACAATAGATTTGGTGACATACTCATAAAATGTCTACTTCAAGGTACACGCTCATAACTGGAAATTACACCTCAATATTTTGATATACTGTTATTGAATGCATCAATTATTTGCTCTGTTAACTCTGTATTTCAATCTTTAATTACAGTTGGGCCACACCTGCCAAACAACTGAAAGTGCAGAGATTCAAACCTAGAGGGACAGCCATTGATTCTGAATATCATCTTAATATCTATGAGAGAAATGTGCAGGTTTGCAATTTGTTTACACTACTTGTAACCTGTGTAGACAAAATGTCAGTAATAAATATACTTAATGTTTTGAAATTAAATGGTTTACTTAATAGAAGATTTCAAGATGCATAGGTGCTGTCACAAGCTATGAGCAGTCAGCTATATATATGAGAAATAACTTACATGTACTATTCTTTGTGTTGCGCCATACAAGAACAAAACTACATAATTACTTCTATCCATTACTGCATTCAGCATTCTTAACGTGTATTGGCACCCATAACCTGATATGTATCTGCTGAAGAAGTTCTAAAATTTTACCATGAGACCCCAAAGATTTTTCTCATATCCCATAATTATGTTTTAAGAAGGTATTGGTATATAATGTTGAAAGGTGAACGATGTGCCTGCGTGGGCGCTGGGCACGCTGCTCCGAGTGTCCCGCGCGCTGCTGCCCGAGGGCTGCTCGCTCAACGCGCACGAACACGACGTAGAGCACGAAGAAGTGAACTACGTGCCAGACAACCAGCTCCTAGATCTCAAACAGCAACTAGAAGATATGGGCGGCAGTCGTGCTGACAAAAAGAAGAAGAAATAATAAAAAATACATGCCAATTTCTGCTTTACGAATATCATGTCAAAATTCATACAACATCACTAATGTAGGGCTTATGTAGGTACATACAATTACAGTATATTGTTTTTCATTAGGTAGCTGGAAAGCAGTGTGGTAACAATTTCCGTCATATGGAATTTAAACGTGGTTAAACTTACCTCACTACTCTTTCATACCTCATATCATATCCGCTTACCATCAGGAGAGTCACGATATTGAGCTTGTTTCTTACCCTGCTGGTTGAAAGAAAGAAAAAATGTATGCTTGAATTTATGATTCAATAGCAATGTGCTCACTTACGTCTTATAGTTAGTGCTTTAAGTAATGTAAGTATGCTTGTTTATACGTATTACACAGATATTTCCAAGCAGAAATCAGACGAATGTGTGATGTAGCCGTAAATGTATTGTAGATATGAATATAGAGAAGATACTATTTACAAAATGTTTTATTTTTACGTGTGAGGTAAGTTACCCATTACGGCCCATAATCTATTCTACGGATTAGCAGACCTTGACCTACAATCTATTTTATGTCTGTTGCTCGTACGTGCATTAAGATTACAAAGGTTGCCGTTTTTTTTAAGGCCATATAGGTATATAATCGAGTGATTATGCTCCAATCCCATTTATGAAAGGATATAAGTACCTTCACCCTTTTATTAGAAGATCAGAATAAATTATGTTGTCGCTAAAAATAAGTAATTTCCAAAAATATTCAGATTTTCACATTCTTATTGAGTGAAATGCATCTGTTTGCTGTGAAGGGAATCTCTACCGTTTCCGTCCGGACACAATTAGGTGATACTTCAAGAAATAACTTAACAATAGGTACTTAAAACTCTGAATATTTAAAATAAGAAATATTTTAGTAACTGCCTCAGAGTCGCTTTTCCGTATTCTCTGGTGGTTTCTACCCGTATTGCAACTGTCTTAGGTGGTAATGACTTGTATGCATTGTTTCCACCTATCTGATAAGTTTTTCTAAATATACGGCCGAGTTTATAACTACATAAATGGGCACCGTGGCCCATGACCGCTTGCAGCACTGAGGAGGCAGACTCGCATTGTTTTGTGCTGATGACAGGGCTTCCTACCCACAAGGTAAGTTACTATATCGCCACCAAGCAGTCCCTTGCCATTCCAAGGAGCACGGACATATTTCGGTAGTAGTCAATAGGGTAATTTATTTATTCCCCACCCATTGATTTTATTCCATAATTTTGAAATTGGTGCTAGTGAACCAGGAGCAATAAAGCTGCTAGATTGCGTCCGTTGATTGATGACCAAGAGAACGCATACCTATACTTAAACCAGATAGGAATACAGTGATAAGTAGGTAGGTAGCTACCTAAATTATAATTATATAGGTATTGGTCGATGTAGTCTGTACCGATTATATTCTTAGAAGATGGTAACCAAAACATTGCGCAAGTTCGTGTAAAACAAATTAAGTAGGTACTTACATGAATTTAGAGACGCGCGGATGGCGTATATGGCCTTCGTTCACTCAGCGTTATTATTATTCCGAAGTGTGTCTGACGGAACCCACCTTACCGGACTACACCTAAGACAGGCTAAGGCTAACAGACCTCTAATAAATGGGCATTTAGAGTTATTAACAGAGATTATCTATACAGACAAATAAAATTGAAGTGTCTGTTTGTAATTCCAAAATAACAGCTTTTCACTAAATGCATATGAAAGTATACACGATACTGACACTTTAAAACCAAGCTTTAACATTTTTCTCTGTCTGTCTATCTGTTTGTTCCGGGTAATCTTTGAAACGGCTGGACCGATTTCAACGGCACTTTCACTGGCAGGTGATGTTCGAAGGAGTAACTTAGGCTACTTTTATTTATTAAAAATATTAGGGTTCCGTGACAATAAGGAAGAAACTAAATCTACGCGGGTGTAACTGCGGGGCGCAGCTAGTTTGTTATAAAATTACGTCAAAAAGTGGTCTGCTAGACAATTCTTTGACGCTACTTTAATGTAATTACCAAATGAACAAAAAAAATTGTGTCTTAAAAAAAAAGAGAGAGACTGATGCTGCGTTTGATTTTGCTCCGTTTGCAAAAATACGTGTTCGGAGAAAGAGAGTAGACCCCCTGTGCATGTATTTTATTCGCATCGCTTCTGCCGATCCTTAATATGACTAAGTACTTATTGCGCTTTCATGGTGAGTGCTCAAAATTCGATAAGGCACCTGTTATAGGTAACCTACGTTATTGCTAATGCTCGTCGGTTCCAAGTTTGCAAACAGAGGTGGGATATCAATCGCCTCCTTGTTGCCACCTTTTTCGGTGACACAGATCAAACTAAGAATAAAGACTTATACTATTTCAAAATACGACTAGTTAAAAGACCTACCTATTTATGGTTTTCACCTGTAAGTAAAGAAAGGCCTATCGAGTTATGCTCTTTCAGAGGATCACCACCAATTAACTAGGTAAGTGCATACCATTTCCAAGACATTTCGTTAAGTGCATTGCTCCTTAGATGGGCTTAGCCTAATCTGTTATTATGAAAGGTAAGTACACCTTGTACATTTTACCTCTCGAATCTTAGTTTGTGCAACGTAATACAATATCGGACTCGGTAATCACTCTGTTAGCAGTCGCACGCAGTCCTTTCGCTCACAGTAAAATGATCTCCTGCCTTGCAACACTGGGCGTGAGACAGATTGCAACGAACTTTAATTTGTATTCTTATAAGAATACATGAGCACGAGGAACGAGAAGAGATAGTAATTAATTCGGAGTTCGATGGATATTCTACATACCTAGGTAGGTATTTCTTGTTTCTTACGTTGGAGAAATATACTTAGAACATAATTTAGTATAGTACTTAGGTACTTACCTACATCTTTCTCCGATATGTCGCGTGTAAGTAATGCGATGGTAATTTTCTGTTAAACCTATTTGGCTACATTGATCATTGTCAGTTGCATTAGTGTTTGCTAATTTCATTAGATGAAATATATTAAGTTAGTTATAGATACCTTACTTAAATAGTCACCTAGGTACTTGATTAACCTAGAGGTATTTCTAAACTAGCGACACACACTTGCCTTCAGCCCATCCCAGTACATCACCGACCGGTCAAAATTCAGCTATTAGGCTGTGCTAGTAGGTATTCAAGGCGCGCCGCGGCAGTCAAATGATGATCGTCGAATGCCGCACGGAATCGCACGTCATCTCTAATACTGTGGACACTGTGGTCCATGTTCAAACTGTCAGTTTACAATACTATCACCGCACTGTGCTGCAACAAATTGTTTTGTTGAATGTGTAAGTGCCACTTTGTCCTAACGACTAACGAAGGCAGAATTGTAAAGCCGAAATAACACATTATTGAGTAAGGTTTGATAAGGAACCTACTAAAAGTACATACCTTAGTACCTACACTTAAAACTTCTGGAACACAACCTGAAAGATTGTTGATGTGCAGGACGTTACATATATGTAGTGTTTCAGTAGTCGCCTACTGTCACGTACTAAGTACGCATGTTCAACATATAGCTATTATTTATTTGCCGCAAAACGGGACTTATGTGTTAATTTACGTAAAAATATCAATTAAAAAAAGTAATTAAGCACGATTTGGATTCCGCACCTAAGTCTCCGTACCAGATTGGTTTTGATAGATAAACTTAACTTCGCCGTTGGAAAACTTTGTCCCCATACATCGACATGTTCAAGGCATTCCACGGTGTGATTTATATGTGCTGTAACTAAAATTATGTATGGCACACTGAGATAGGTAATAATATTTAGCGTGGTTTGGAAAAACGGGACAATTTTGCGTTCCGAGGCTCTGGGGCTGTGGATTAATCATGGGTTGTGTTTTTGGGCATTTTATAACTCTCCCCTCATTCCCCTTGGTGAAACCTAGTGACGTAACCCACAGATAAACAAGAGTAACTGCCAAGAAGTTAGACTTCAATATATCCCTTCAGAGAACCCCTTTCGGATTTCGAATAACCTTCTAGGAAGGTGGGGGACTCCAGGTTCTGTTTTGAGCATTTGTTGCTTACAAACATATAATTTAACAGCGAAATGTTCGAATATCCTCAAAATTACAGAATAAGTCACCGGGGTAGATGGTCACTTTGATAATAAACGCTGCTCGCGACCTACTTGTACCTAAACGATATGTCGTGTTTGAATCGTGGATTTGTGATTCCATCAATCAGATTAATTTTCCTCTGTGAAAGAACATTATGGTGCGTTACAAAACAGCTTGAGGCACGACTTGAACACATACCTACAACATAAGCTGAACATTTGAACAATTGGACGCATCAACCACTGACGTCAGCCAAATTTTGCGGTCATCTCGCCAGCATTGCGCAATTCCCTTTTACTGAGATATTACCAAGACATAATGGATGGCGAGCGTATTACTCGTGTTCTCTTCATATTACAACTAACGACCGTGATCTTAGTCAATAACAACACTATTAAGATCTGTAACTTCGTTATGATCTTACTTTATGATCAATAATTTACAGCAAAATCTGTAGGTACATACATAACTACTAAACGTGTACACTATAGTAGACAGAACAACGCGTCTTTCAACACGACTTTCTAGGTAGGAGGAATAGTAGGTACCATTCCTACCAGTATAATGATAGGTTCGACGCTCCAACGACGAATCAAACCTTTGACAAGCCCAAAAATCAGACCACCAAGTATCATATAATAAGTGACAGATATATAGAATGAATAAAAGCGTAGGTACTTAGGTATCCCGATCCCTGGGGCCCAACCATGAGCTCTTATTGCAATGTTAATTCAGTTGTGCGACAGTGACAGATGTATACACGTCACATACATCTTTTTCTTAAATGAGTGAAACTATCATGACAATAAGAGCTCGTGGTAAGGCCCCTGATCGAGAACAAAGTAAACATGGATAAATGTTATGAGGAGTAACTTAGGCTACCTTTATTTAAGAAAAAGTTTTGGTTGAACGAAAATAAGTATCTATGTAAGTAGGTATTGAATAAAGAAAGCACACAAATATATTTTCAACCATTCCTTCTGTGTTGAAACGGTTAAAGCAATAATATTGTAACACTAATAATCTATACAGATAAATAAAATGTAATTTTTCACTAAATACATGTGAAAAGTATATGTAAGTATAGATAGGTACGGTGAGTTATACCTACTTACATAAAAAAAATCAATTTTTTTCTCTATCTGCCTTTGTTTTCCGGCTAATCGTTGAAATAGCTGGACCCATTGTTTGGTTTGAAATTTTATTGTTAATTCCACGCGGGTATAACCGCGGGGCATAGTTAGTACCTAATATGGTATCGATGTTGAAATTCTGGTGGCGCGAACAACAAAATAACGATAAGTACGAGAGAAGGTAAAACAGATAACATCATCTGAAATCGACCCAATTGGAACGATATAATATATTTCTTACAAGTTGTGCCCCGCGGTTTTACCCTTGTAGGTTGAATTTCATGGGCCTTACGTCGCAAAACCTTGTTTATTTTTTATTATCTAAACATCCACCGGTCAATATAATACCTTCCTTATTACTTCGCCGTAGTCGGGTAAAAAGTAGTAAGCCTTGGTTACTTTACTCCTGTAGTATGTGCCAATTATGTTAAAATCCCGTTAAAATCGTTCCAAACAGACAGTTTTGGAATTACAAACACTTCAAAAAATATATACCTATTGTTGCATTGCAAAAACGGTTTATTGGTTGCGAACTAGTTAGTAGTGCCTAAGTCTGTAGTGCCCAACTACCTAAGTCGTTTAAAGTGATATTTTTTAAATTCTTAGTAGGCAAAGTGTGAAATGTATATACTTACCTACATACATACCTATGCGTACATAACACAACTTGCCTAAATTAATTAAAAACCTACTTGGTTTAAGTAGGTTTTAAGTACATTTAATTGTAATAGCATATAAAAATTAAAATAAATATGTACGTACTTACCTACTTTATATGTCGTAAACGCAGAAAGAGAAATGAAGATTATACCATAGCTATTTCATTGAAATTGTGGCTTTAAGCACATTAACGGATGAAGGGTTAGAGCCGAATCTCACCTAATCTCACAAGGGATAGGATTGCACTAAAAAATTAGGCACTTACCTACCCATGAATTTCAGTCTACGAGGTGGAAACCTTTTCCTTTATAAGTACATACGTAAATTGAATCCAAATTAACAGCATTTCACCAACTGCTTATGAAAGTATATAGATAGAGTACTTATATAAAAAATATTTTAATTTCTTATTTGTCTGTGAGTTCGTTCAAGCTAATCTCTGAAATGACTGGACCGATTTTAACGGGACTTCTCTTTTTACACTGGCAGATAGCTAATGTTTCAAGGAGTTACTTATACCTACTACTTTTATTTAGGAAAAATTAGGGTTCCCCGAAATAAACCATGAAACTAATTCTACGCACCTAATCTATAATGAAATTAGCTGTGATTTTACTCGTGCAGTCAACTACAAGTTCGCCCAAAGAATGAGAATGGTTTAATGCCCAGCAGAAGGTATTAAGGCCATGCCACCCAAATAAACATACTAAAGTATATTAAATTGTTAGGTACATTAAGTAAGGTAATAATTACCTGCCATCCGAACACAGCGGCCTTCTCACAAAAATTATCTCATCTTTATTTGAATGTTTAGTTGCATTGAAACTTGTTTTGTTTACTTATTTCATCATTATGATGGTTGTATGCCATTCACCGATGACTCGTTGATTAGTTTGATTAACACAACTATCATAATATTTGTGTCCTATGAATCCTATTAGGCTATATGCTGAGTTGGGCACTAGAAAGGATAGCGGAAAAGTCTAATGAAAAGACAAACTAGTTAATTGCATCAGTGGGGTAGGTAGTGCATACCACAGCAGTTGCATAGCTGACATGATGATCCGTCGTAAATAAATATGCAAACTGCAAAACCTTAATTTTTATGATAATTACTAACTTACAACAGGTTGCACACTACATTCGTCCAATTTTAAACGCGACATACCTTAAATGTATTACCTGAATTTCTGTTGATCGCGATAAACATAGAAGCAAGTGCAAGGGTTACTTTTTGTATCTCTGGAGTTCTTTAATAAGGCCCTTTAATGCGTTATTCAATGTAAATGAGAATTATCAAGATGATCTGCGGATGGCCGTTGTAGGCACTAGGCGGGCAGGTAGGCACTGCGACGACCGCCGCTCGATTACTAATGCTGCAATTACTTCATCGCAGTAAAGTAGGTGTTTCGCGGCTGAGCGCAATATCCACACAATGTATATCATTTTGATGATCATTGCACTACGTATGTGCCACAGTATGAAGACATTTACCAAACAACATTTGCATATATAGCTCTACTTACTTATATGCCAGATACACAAGGAGCCGATAAACAGATTTCGCTGAAATTAGATTTTTTTTTACCTACCTTCTCAAAAAGTATTACGCGGTGAAAATCGCTGATAATAATAGTAAGTACTTACTTAAGTAATGTAGAAATTAGGTGCAAATACAGAACTTCAGATCGAAAATTTTAATTTGAGATGCTAAGCAGCGCTCTACTTAGTAGTTCGCACGTTACAAAAACTACAACGATATCGTAGCGACCTAGTCGTTGACAACGTTTCGTTACGGAGGTACTTACGTACGTACTTACCTATTCAATACATTATATATATATCAAAGAGAAACGTAAAGTATTCAACAAACCGTTTTTTTAGTTTCGATCCAATTGAGTTGAAGTCCTATCGAACTTCGATTTTGGAACGCGTCAATACACCACACCATTTGTAATTAGGAGAACAATTCGTTTAAACACTGCAATTTCCGAAATACCCATTGGTGATCCAAAACGTATTAAGATCTCGTAATAAATCATTCTAGACCGAATGAAAATCTAGTTTTTAGGTTTTTTTAATCTTGGTATAACACATTAATGACGCACCCTACCTAGGCATACACGATCGGCCACAATATGACGGAAAAACCCTAATAAAATGACAGCACTGCTAGGGGTGCTTAGAATCTCGTAGATGCGACGTGCTATGTGTGCCGCCGCCGTTTTGAAAGATTTTTTCGTAGCTAGTTTCGTTATAGATTCTGTGGTTTGTAGCATTGTACATGTTAATATTCGAATGCGTATTTTATAATTCCAAACCAATACTTGGGACCCCCGTAACGATAGTGCCTAACGAAGTATTTTCAGCACATATTGATTGATTAATCCCTACTTAATATTATAAAAGCGAAAGTAACTCTGTCTGTCTGTTACGCTTTCCCGCTTAAACCTCTCAACCGATTTTGATGAAATTTGGCACAGACAATCTTTGGACCCTGAGAAAGGACATACCTTTTATTGCGAAAAAAAGAGATAAAGACGTTGAAATAGAGCTTGAAAGTTTGTATGGGATTACTTAATTTTAAAAGATAAAACCATAAAACTTTATATTTAAGCACTTGATAAGAAATAAATAAACATTTGTTCTAGCGTTTTTGAAATTTCGACCTGTGAGGGGATGAAATAGGGGCTGAAAGTTTGTATGAAGTTCGTCATTTTTGAAGATAAAAACATAACATTTTGAATTTAGGCACTAAATAAGAAACAATAAATCGTTTGTTCTAGCATTTTGAAATTTTTACCAGTGTGGGGGTGAAATAGGGGTTGAAAGTTTGTATGGGTTTTCGTCATTTTTGAAGATAAAACCATGAAACTTGGTACGTAGGTCTCTTAGGATGTGCAGAGTTTTTCTACAAACGGAATTCCCGTAATTCGAACGGAACGGATTCGGAACGGGAACTACGAAGCCAAACTTTTAGGATTAGGGTTCCGCGACAGTAAAGATTAAACTAAATCTACGCGGGTGAAACCGCGGGGCACAGCTAGTAGAATATAAAATGTTGATAGGTAGGTAGGTACTTACTTCTTTGGAGTTGTGAGGTTAAAGCCAATTAAAATAAGCAGAATTGTTGATATGTTAACCTTGCTTCGTAATGGATGGTCAATGGGTACTTGCAAGCAGATGAGTAGGTACCTAAGTCGTTCAACTTGTAGCGAATTAATAACTAAAATAAAACTGTACGAGCGAACCAATGAAATATTGCGAAATCGTATAACAGAGATTAGTTTGTAAAAGTAAGAATTCATTTGATACTAAACTGCGAGTTGTTTTAGAATTAAATTGCCTCCATCGCAAGGTAGCGTGTGATGCAACATGTCACCATTGTGCATCCACGACCTCTCATTATCTTGACCAGTCATTGACTCTTGGAGGTTTTTTTTATTATTTATACCACGCGAATGTACCAAACACCTTCGAAGTAGAGTACTCTCTAAGTACAGAATATGAGCAGATTACACTTTTTTATATTACTATACAAAAATATGCATGATAAAGAAGGTCATATTGTGCAATAGGTTTAAGCACATAGTGGTAGGTACGCTATCTTTCTCGCTAAAGAGAACTATTTTTTTTTATTATTTGACTAACTTTGACGAACAAGATGCCAACCGAGTTTTATTCAGATTCTTCTCTGTAGGCTAGTTTCCGAAAGGTGGTATTTTTTCGCAGTATTTTAGTGTTTATTATGTGCTTGGTTCATTACTACTAGGACCCAAACTACAATAAGGAATTTTATTTTTCAATTTCTTATGAGAACACATATATTTAAATTAACCAAAAAATATATACTGAACACTAAGGTGTGAGTGCCTTGCGTGCAGCCGTAGGGCTACCGACATGCATATATCCGTCAGATCAAGAAGATGGTGAGGCTACGTGCTTTTAATTTTGCTATTTCCTTCTTTACGAATTAGGTAATTCGCAACCTCAAGAATCCTAATTAAGTATATGTCGAAACATAAATAACCTATAGGTACATGATGCCTGATAAATATAGAAACCATTGATATAGGTACTTTCTAAGAGTTCCTACGCCGATATTTTATTGTGTTGATATAAAATTTGTCACTATTGTGAATAATTTTATATGAATTTTATTATAATTAGTAATTATTTCTTTATGTAATAAAACCTACATGATGCCAGCTGAGTTTCTTGCCGGTTCTTCTAAACTGAATAAATCATTTTCATTTTCAGACTCAATCTCTGGCAATTTCTGTTCATTTTGTCAATTACCTAGGTTGCCTACACTACACATCGATAAGTAGCTGTAAAAGAGGTAAACTACCTAATTACCTATGTTGTGAAGACGAATTTGTTGTTAGAAGCGAATTTATAACTGCCTAAATGCATAAGTAATAAATATCTAACGTATACATATACAATAGTAGGTAGACTTACTCGTTAATCAATTTACCTATCAATCACAATAGTAGTGAGTATAGGTACCCACTTACCAAAATACTTTAATTTTATCGAACTCATGAGTGGTTTGATCACTGGTGTGATGATACATATTATATGAGATGAAAGGCAAACGTACCTACGCTAAGTGTTAGCAGGGACAATAGATTGCGTGAGTGAGGGCCGCGGAAGAGCTTCCGCTCGCCTCTTCATGGCTCTCGGTCGCGAGCGGAGCCCCGCGAGTGGGAGACCACTAGGTATATAACGCGATACCACCGACCCCTCAGCAAGCAGTACCCACACAGCTTCAGCATGAAGGTAATATACTACCAATACATTACCTTTCAAATAACGAATACCTATTCCTTGCGTAGACAATACGCTAAATTCCAAAAGCATTTTTTGAGCATTTTATTCCGATATATATATATTTTTTAATACCCATCAAATATAATAATAAATAAAAGCCTTATTATATTTGTCTGAATAACAAAATATCTTGAGCTATATGTATAATAGAACGGATGAAATAAATAAGCCTTTATTTCATCCGACAATTACCTATTACAAAAAAAATACATTTCATAATAATGCTATAATCTTGATTAAGTCCTACAACTTTTCGTAAGCGAAGATGACTGTTACAATACAATATTTCCAGATTTCATGCGTTCTAAGTACCTATTATATAACATAATATTAAGTTCTTACTCACCTACTTATTTTTTTTTCGCATGTTTTAATTTGTGTTCTTAATGACCATTGAATCCGTTCGAAAAATTTTCGCACAAGAAATGGCAATCAGGTAATGTGACTCACCATCATCATAAATGTAAGAGTTGTGACTTTTATGGGTGTAACCGATGCAGTTTCTTCTTTTAATGTGACTACCTAACTTTAAACTGACTCGCCCAGATCTTTTCCTTAAAATGTGTTTGATTGTTACTTGCAGGTTTTCGTGTGCTTGTTAGCCCTTGCCGTAGTAGCCCGCGCCGGATTTATCGGCGGCGGTAGCAGCGGAGGTTGGTCCGGCGGCGGCGGCGGTGGCGGCTACGGCGGTGGCAGCAGCGGTTGGTTGAGCAAGAGTGGCGGCGGCGGCGGCGGTGGCTGGTCCTCTGGTGGAGGTGGTGGCGGCTGGCCCTCGGGCGGCGGCGGCGGCTGGTCCTCCGGCGGCGGCGGCGGTGGCGGCGGCGGCTGGTCCTCTGGCGGCGGCGGCGGTGGCTGGTCCTCCGGCGGCGGCGGCAGCAGCGGAGGACGTGAGTTTACACATCCCTACTTACCCCTAAGCTAATTAAATATGGCTTTTCACACGATACGCTAGTAGATTCCAAAATGCAAGGCACCCCAAACACAGAAGTAGATTGCAGGACGTGACGTGGTTATGAAGTCCACATAAAACATATTTGTTTTGTGCGGGAATCTAACTCGCAACCCTAGCGCGGCAGGTGTATGAGATAACCTCAGAACAACACCACATATAAATCATGCTTACATGCACGATGTACACCTAGTTAGGAATCCTAATCTTAATCACAGACACATAGAAGATGTGTTTCGGTATCTAAATTAATAGCTCAAGTTAAATTTTAAAAAAGTGTTAAGTATGATGGTCAACTCAACATGGTGCCGTTATAGTTTTATTATCTTTAAGTATGGATTATCTACTATTACTTAACTATTTTTTTTTCATTTATCTAACTAGAGTACTTAGTTACTACATCGGTAATCATTGTATTTTAATGTCAACAGAGGTGAAAATCATCAAGATCATTACCTCCGGCGGTGGAGGCGGCGGCGGCGGATTCGGTAATTATATATCTTATTTTACAAATATACAAACAAATTCAAGTACCTATACCTAAATAAAGGGCCTGTACACATAAGTTTACCTCCGCATACGATTCTAGATTCTAATTATAGCTTTTAGTTTCATATACTATGCGCTAACTAGTGACGGTACAAGATTGTAAATTTCGCAACAACATCACTAAACGCCAGGCATCTTATTAATACATCAAGTACAAGGCTTTAAAAGGCAATCTTTGCAAGAGGCACGAGATGGATATCGGCGATGGACTTCGGGTTCAGTTCAAGGTGCCTCTGGCAGCCACTTAAACAATTATTATTTACATTGCGACATCTACAAACCTAAAAGCTTATAAATTGTCCTTTTAGTAAGAATTTAATTCAAGTACTTAACAGTGGCTGGCTTAGATTAGACATAGAATTTTTTAGATGTTACATATCTAACAATTTTAATGTGACGCGCTAACACACACTCTGTTGTTGATGTTTATCTATATCTATAGATAGATAAATAAAACATTATTTCTAGACATTCGGCATTTTTAAGAGTAGGTTGGTACTACTGGTAGGTAGGTACACACATACCTGAAAGTGCATCTAATGCGAGACAGTCAAACATCATGCAAGCTATTCGATTATAGACGGATGCTTTAAACCACATAATATTGACAACGTCTAAATGTGAACAGGCGGCGGTCATGGCGGTTGGTCCGGCGGTGGCAGCAGCGGCGGCGGCGGCTGGAAGTCTGGCGGCGGCGGTGGCTTCGGAGGCGGTAGCGGTTGGAAGTCCGGCGGAGGCGGCGGTGGCGGGTGGAAGTCCGGCGGAGGAAGCAGCGGTTGGTCCTCTGGCGGCAGCTCCGGCGGCAGCTCTGGCTGGTGGTGATCTCCTATCCTCTCACATCTAGTACAAATTTCGAAATACAGTGATACCTCCTAAACATAACATATTTTATTTAACATATCTACCTTATTTACCAAAACATGGACATTCACCTACCTACTCGATTAACGTAACCCTTGACACAAATCACGCATTTGTGTTATGCAAATTACAGGGGTACTGCCAAAATCCAGATATATAAGAACTTTTAGCTGCAATAATTTTTTTTTTTAATTTTAATTTGACTTTCAAACAGTATTTAATGTAACCATACCACACAGACATCACACTTTTGAATCGAAAATCCACTCGAAGGACCTCTTGAATGTTTGAGATTTTATTCATGTACATACAATTATGAACATAATATTATTTTGATACTTTGAACGAAAGAACTCCTATACCATTTTTTTTTTTTCTTTTTCATTGGCAATCGGTCGCCAGACCATAATCAAATGTGTTGTGTTGGTAATTTCTCGTGTAAGGAATTGGGACCATTGTCTCAAGTCCATCATAGAACGTTGCCGCGCTTCAGTCTCCTGGCCGCATTCGCAGTGCCAAGCAATACTGATACGAGGGGGTTAGGGTGAGATTCAAGGCGTTCTCGATAAGACTTCTTCAGGCGGTCGATCTCATTGTATACTGTGGGTACGTTGAGGTAAGCGTGAATTTCATCGGTTCTTGCAAACCAAGGTGCATTTGATACGGCTCGGAGGATATTGTTTTGTGCGCGTTGAAGGCACATTACATTGCTCTTGCTAGCTGTGCTCCACAGCTGAATGCCGTAGGTCCAGATAGGTTTTAGTAGTGCATTTTAGATCAGTAGCTTGTTGTCTATAGACAGCACCGAGTTTCTGCCTATGAGCCAGTATAGGTTTTTGAACTTGTTGTTGATGGCGTCTCTCTTTTGTTTTATATGTTGTTTCCAGGTGAGATGCCTATCCAAGCAGAACCCAAGGTAATTTACATGGTCCACGTGGGGTAGTGTATCATTTCCAATTTTGACTAGTGGACAATTTCCTCTCCTTAAGGCAAATGTGATATGGTTTGATTTTAGGGCGCTAGCGCGAATACGCCACTTGTGTAGCCATGATTCCGTGTCATGTAAAACCATCTGTAGCTTAGAACTAGCAATTACTGGGTCTATATCAGAAGCAATGAATGCGATGTCATCAGCGTATGTCGCCGTTGTTACATCGTCCCGAGTTGGTAGATCTGAGGTGAAGATGTTGTATAGGACTGGTCCAAGTACAGAGCCCTGAGGCACGCCGGCTTCTATTGTCTGAAGAGCAGATCTGGCTTCACCTTGTTTAACTAGAAACGATCTGTCTGAGAGGTAGGAAGCCAATATAGGGTACATGGAGTGAGGCAGTATCAATTTTATTTTGCACAAAAGGCCTTTATGCCAGACTCGGTCAATAGCTTGTTGGACATCGAGGAAGGCGGCAGAGCAGTATTGCTTTTGTTCAAAGGCTTGTCGAATGGAGTTATGGACTCGGTGAACCTGTTCAATTGTAGAGTGTGATTTGCGAAATCCAAACTGATGGGCTGGGATGGCACGAGATTCTTCCAACAGCGGGTTGAGGCGAGCCAGCAAAAGTCTCTCCCACAACTTTGATAGAACAGGCGTGAGGCTAATCGGTCGGTAGGATGAGACCAAGTGTGCAGGTTTTCCCGGCTTGAGGATCATTATGTTCTCTGATGTTTTCCATACAGTAGGGAAATGTGATGTTCTGAGGATGGCATTGAAGAACAAGGCTAGAAATATTTGGCATTTACGTGGCAATTCCTTTAGGACCCGGGTGATATTAAGTCAAAACCGGGTGATTTTTTGGAATCAAGAGTCCTTATTTCTCTTAAGATTTCTTTGGGAGAAATGGGTTTGATTGGCAAGCACAACTGTAGATCTTGTCCCAAAACGTCGTCAATATCAGTTTCTATCCTATACCATTAACTCTTAATTAGTTTATACTCTCTGTGAAGGACAGAGGTAATTGACGTGTAAATATATATAGGCTCGCAACATTTGATTCCATCATATTCATTATGAACTCTAGTCGATCTTACAAGCTTCACTTCTATCCAACCAATCAACTTTTTTTCCGACTACGGCGAAGTAATAAGGAGTGTTATTAAAATTTCCGAAAGCAGTTGGTATCACCATTACCTACATCAGTGTCTTATCAATTGAAAATATAATTTTTCCTAACAGTTTTGTAGGTATTTAGGGGTGAAATGATGGCTTGGCGTAGACGACCCGCCGATCTTATTGCTCTTTGGCGGTCGAAGGGCTTAAATTCTCTCCCTCTGTGTACTTTAGCTGTGAGTGACACATTTGTGTATAACCATAATAGGATTTCAAATAAAACTTGATAATGTATAAATAATTTTAATTTAGAATGTATAACATACAACAAAATAAATCAATTATAATACATAGTACTTACAATACTTTCTTACATAGCAGATGAATGAAAGCAAAATATCATTTAAAATTTTTTTTTTTCGTTTTCTTCCCTGTCTTTGTTTTCTTAATTCTATTAGGATTGAAGTTTTCTTTTTCTGATGAGTCTGTGCTTGTGGGCGTGAGGCCGCGCGGTCCGCGTCTGGGTCTACTTTCATGTTCCCCTGCATCCACTACTTCGTTAAGAATTCCATAATCTCTGTAATTCATATCAAACACAAAATTTAGTCCTGCAATTTTAAAATACATACATATTTTAGTATAGGAAGGCGGCAAACACAAATAAGCTTATATTATAGCTGGCTAGGCTCTGCATATTATTGATTGTGTGCCAACTTCAAAGATGAAAAGATGATTTTTGGTATAAACAACTGTGCCGCGCGGTGTCACCCGCGTAGATTTAGTTTCATCCTTATTGTCGTGGAACCCTAATATTTTTGATAAAAAACTCTACTCTACTCCTTGAAACTTCAGCTACCTGCCAGTGAAAGTCCCATTAAAATCCGTCCAGCCGTTTCAGAGATTACCCGGAACAAAGAGAGACAGACAGTGAACAATTTTAAAACTTGGTATTTATAGTGTCGGTAGCGTGTATACTTTCATATGCAATTATTGAAAAGCTGTAATTTTGGAATTACAAACAGACTTCAATTTTATTTATCTGTATTGATTTAAACAATTATACATGTATAGATTAAAGCAGCATTGATGTCATACATAGATTTGTACTCACAGATGATCACAGGATCTGTGAATATCAGCAGTAACCTCCACAGGGCCAGAGTCACTATCTATTTCACTCTCAGATTCTTCAATGACAATACATTTGCTTCCAGTTTTTTGAGACATTGCTGACACATTATTATATTTGTTGGTTTTTTTATCTTGGGAACCCTGGTCAGTCAGTTCAGTAAATACATTCTGACTTATTTTGCTGCAGCCTACCAGCACTGGTGGGTGTGCTTGTTTTTCATTACAATCATTATCAATTACAGATCTCTTAACTAAATCTCCACTAATGTTGCTTGCATCATCTATATTATCAGTTTGTATCTCCACAGACTGTTTATTTCTCAACACTTCCTCAGCCTTGTATACTTTAATAGTAGTTATAAAACTTTGACTCTCAACAGTAATTGATATATCATCTGACTGCTCAATAGTATTGACGCTTTTCTTATGTCTGCTATCAATTACATTTTGGCACAGTGAACAAGTTTCTAAAATGTAGCTCTTTTTATAAAATGGGATTTTAGCACACTTATTATAAATGCTATCCATAGGTTCCTTGACAAACTTCTGATCTGGAGTGGTATAGTCAACTATGCCTCTGCATTCTAATGTAATTTCAGATCCAGAATCATCTTGCGTGTTTTCCTCTGCAGCCAAAACAGCAAGACAGGCCTCTCTATCTTTATCAATGAATTCACTTTGTGAATCTTCAATTAGAATTGGTTCATCATCTATTACTATACCACTTTCATCATTTATACTTTTTTTTAAAGTTTGAACACTATAAGGCTTTTCAAACTGTTTTCTTTTCTTAGCACATGGTTCATCTCTTGGCATATTCTCATCATTAAATTTGTTTTTTAAGCTGCATTTAGCTGATTTTAAACATTTAAAGCTATTTGTTTTTGCTGGCTTTTTAATGGTTCTTTTACCTGGATATTGTATAGTATGATTGATCTGCTTATTTGTACTTAAATCCATGAATGGTTTTCTAACCAGGTTTTTTTCATTTTTAATCAGCCAGTCTCGTACATAGTTTGTTGAATTCTCCATATTTCTATCCTGCGGGGATGATATATCTTCTCCAGGTAAGTATGGTATCTCCTTATTTTCTTTAAATCTACTTGAAGAAAGCAAACTCTTCCTTTTGTTACAATATTTTGCAGGAGCTTGAATACATTCAGGAAACAATTCTTTTTCAATTTTCAGTTGCTCTGATAGTCTTTTTCGTTTGTAAGCTTAAACAAAAAAAATGTTCTATTTTTGTAAACTATCCAACACTCATGGCAATGGTGGCTCCTTTCTCAAAAGAACTTACAACCATTTAAACATATTGGCTATTATAATAATGCTTATTCTCTTAATGGCAAACTTATTTACTGATTAAAGTAATTTTTGTTTGAGAATTAGGCTTTTTTTTATTAGATTTTGGAAGATTGGGGCATTCTGAACACAACTGTATTATAAATATGGAAAATTATCACTTAAAAGTATAAAAACTACAGAAGATTGATTTATAATTAATTTGGTTCAAAAGTAGCTACATCTCTTTTGTGATATGGACTTTAAAAGGGATTAAAGGGATAAAGCTATAGCTTTAGTCTGAGTTTGTTCTGGCCATTGCTTAAACCATGTTTGTAAGGGGGATAATGTTCTTACCATCGGTATGAAATGCTTCTTGGCATGTCTCTAACAGAACAGTTGCATGTTTAACTCTTTCTGTTAGTATGGCATCAAAGTAAGGTGTACATGTAGTTGATGAGGATGGTGAGAGGCACTGCATGCAGTCTTCTAAAGCAGCACACTGGTGACAAACAGAGTGACCGCACGAATATCTCAAGCGCGTCCCATCCAATTTGTCACTAAAAAAGATATTTAATTGAAAGTATGCAAGTAAAATGAAAGTAATTAGTTTCCTTAACCATCCCCTGGTAAATTTAAGGAAATCCACAATTGTATGGTCCTTTACTATTATGAAAATCTTTTAAACACTTTTAAAGTTGAGTATCACACAAAGGCTATGAATCTTATGATTTCATTGAGCCTGATTGGATCCAAATATAAAGCAATAATCTGTTTTGTGTATGATGCAGCTCCCTGATGATGAAGTAAGTCCATAGTATGTGTGTGTGTCAATATTACAAACAAGTAGGTTGCTACTATTAAATCGAAAGCATAAGCTTAAATACTTTACCAAATATTGCAACGATTTATATCACATACAATTTTAACGTGTTCAAACACTTCATCAACATTTACATAATAATTCATGACACGTTGTACTTCAATAGCAATTCTATAGACATAATTTCCACTTATAATATGAGATTATCCGTCGAGCTGTCAACTTTCTGTTATAGATTGGATGGAACCCCAAAGCATTAAGCAACGCAAAACGATGACATGTCAATTGACATGTACGTATCATCATCAGACAAAGTATAACATATGACAGACGAAAATGTCGACGCTGGTAGACATAGATAAAGGAAATTTCCGATCGACACGACAGACAGATACACACTCGTTCTTAAAAAAAAACCCTTTCTCAATAAATAGAACCATTCAAGTGGAAAATTTGAACTATATATATATCCTTTTCCTACCAATATCCACCCTACATGTGATAAAAAGAGACAGGGAGACGTCAATCGGTGATCTCTTCAACTGCACGTGTTATCACTTTCTGCTGACAGCTGTTTGTTTGTTAGTATATCCTCAATAATTGGCTAGCAGTAATCATATCAGTTAATTCACGAAATAATTTAATTTTATAAGGATATCCACCATATACCTGATATATACGTGCTTTAAAAAAAAGTGTTGTGCGCTGTGCCCAAATGAGTATGGATATAAGTGTATAAATGATTCATATAATAGGCACAATGGACAGGGGCCTTACCGTGAGCTCTTATTGCCATGATAGTTTCACTCATTTATGAGACAGATGTATGTGACTTGCATACATCTGTCACTGTCGCACAACTGAATTATCATTGCAATAAGAGCTCATGGTTGGGCCCCTATATTGGTCAAAACTACAATTTATTCAGTTTCACTAGGCTATATTTCAAATTCGCTAACTGTTTTAATTTCCACTTCCACATATTAAACAATCCCCCGGTGGCCATCCACCGTGCTTAGGGGTGCTCCGGGTCTCTGAAAAATCGCACAGGTGTCCCCTCGCACTTTGCCGGGGCACATCCCCGGAGCAGCTGTGTCGCAGCCCCTGGACCTCGCTGTGCAAATCAGCGTGAGTCACATCGCGCTGCCACCTTATCGGGCCCGCGACTCGGTAGTCAAGGCTCTCTCAGAAGTTGTGAGCTTCTCGTGCTCTAATCAACTTGCTGCCGGGCGACTCAGTTTCCTTCCTTTGTGACTTTATTTTGTTAGTTGCATGTGGTATCGTGTGTATATTATACTATTATTTCCATTTACAACCACCGACTTTCATTGGGTAGCTATAACCACGCCATAATGACAGATTGATTATGAGTGTAAAATTTACAACGCCTCAATAAAAAATTAAATAGTTTGCAGAGCCGTATTGATTTTATATGATGTACTTACCTATATTTAAGCTGTACTGTACCTAAGTGTTTCAATTGAATAACTAAGAGCAATCTTAAATTACATAAAACTCTAAAAATCACTCAAGAGACGGCGCGCCGCTATAATATGTAGCCATCCATAGTGGTCTTTAGGCAAAGATTGCTTATGTGCCTTACGAGGGGTCAACTTAAATTGAATAAGCGAAAACATACTCTAATTAAGATTTATTTTAACGAAAATAAATGCTTTCACAATCACCACAATAATTCAGTTTCTAAATAGGTACATACCTATTTGTTCGATATTAGCATGTAGTAAGCAATTATATTTTATTCTGTGACATAAGTAAACCTACCCTAGGTTTACTTGCTTTACTATGTAACCAAGTTTTTATCAATGCAATACAAAGAGCCCAGAATAAAATAATAGAGCATGGGTTGTGACTTGTGATTATCGTGAGGAACTCGACATCGATAAGCTTTAAAAGCTTACATAGGCTGGCATCACATAATTGCTGGCAATAGTCTAAATGTACGAAAACTATTGACTGGAAAGTATCGTGAGGAAACCTGCATTTGTTTGAGAAGTAATTCAAAAACGTATGTATAGTGTTTTTGTTACAACATCTCTGCTTACCCCTTCGGGGACCCCAAGCTCTTCTTTATAAAACCGCCGATTTTTCCATATTTTAGTTACCTTTTACCATTTGAATAACATTTTTTTTCATATAAATATATAATATTTATTGGGATCGTTTATCTTTATGATTTAAATTAAAACAATAATTTAAATAATTATACTGTCACAAAAACGTTTGAACTATTCAGAGCAACTATGATACTGCTTTTTAATACAATCATTCAGAATAGCACTACCTACACGACGTAAGATTTACGACTGTAAGTTTTAATTTAATACAGGTACACTAGTGCTTTTTTAATACAAAAGATATTCACATACATAACATTTATAAAATTTACAAAGAAATATATAGGCTGCCGTTGGACGTCGTCACGCAACGCGCCGCCGCCGGGTAGCCCGCCATCGAAAAATATTTACTTAACTTTTTTAATTGCCTACGACATTTATTTTCTTCACATCACGGCACGAACACAACAATAAGTGCCTAGCTTCATTTTACAATCAATGTGACGCAGAACATAATATAAGAATAACATTCTCAACATTGCTTACATAGACATTATTATGTCAAGGGGCTTTGATTTTAATGATATATATATATATATATATATATATATATATATATATATACTTCACTTTATATATATATATATATATATATATATATATATATAAAGTGAAGTAGTTCATACCATTACTTATACCGCGTATTAAAGATATCATTGGAAACTCGAATGCTTTTATTTTGAACACAAATATAAAAATACCCATTTTGAAGGTACTCTATTAATTAACAACAGTTTAAAATGTGTTTGTACATTTGCATTTGACCATAGTGATGCGAAATTATATTAAAATTATATTTAATGTCACTATGTGACCATTTAAGTTTAGTATGTACTTAGATATACGTACAATACAGAAATGTAACAAATAGTTTCTGGTGGGTTTGGCAATGACTTACATACACATAAACAATCAATACAACGAGCGGGTTTGTTCAACTTTGAACGAGAGTTGCCTGCCTGATAAGCAAAAAATTTTATGGTTTTGAACCACCATATTATTTCGTGGCTTTTGCTCTACGATACAACCGCGTTATTGTATAAGGTTTCGCAGCGTCGGACGCGAAGTCGAGCGCGGATTCAATCATAGGAATTTGATAAATAATACTAGATGATAAGCCTCAATCGTTGAATCTAATACTCGACGTCGAGTACGACGCTGAGAGACCATGCAGATCACCACAAAAATCGTACGATTTTTATTTATTGATAAATAGAGATTTTTGTACACTAGTTAGGATAAAATTAGGACTTCATCATAGCATATAACGCAATAACGTTATAAAGGATTATAAAACAGTACATTAAATGCTGGTAAATTAAGATAAAACTATGACGTGGCAACCCTACAACATACTAATATCTAATCTTATCTATGCAGATATTATCACACAATACCCGAAGAATAGACTATTCTATAAGAGAAAACCGTCATTAATGTCTTAAATTTACTCATTATTTAAGACAAAAGTATTAATTCATGTAGTACAAACATAAAATTCTGACTTTATTATTCCTATATACTTTCAAATACTTAGGTACCTACAAAGCGATCCCATGATTATTAACTAGAGTAATAACTTATATTATGCCACGATCCACATGCGGGTATACAAAACAGCTTCAATAAAATATAATATTAAACGACCAACTATAAGCATAATGGCGTGAAAATATATCACATTTTAAAACATTATTAAAGACAATATTTTGATGTACAACCAGGTACGCTGACGAAACCACTAAAAAAAGCGTTTCGAGAACATAAAAACAAAAAGAACATTTTATATATGTATTTATGTTTTCGAAAGTGTGGAACAAATAAACTCAAGTCCACCAGAATACAAAACGGTTATGTATTCAGATAAAATCGGTAGGGATTTTAGTTGCTATTTAAGAAATAAATTATCTCACGCTATAATAAATTACTGTATGCCAGGAGCTTCATATAGACAAATTGTAAATAAAATAATTAAAAACAATCATGACAGTCACACAATAATCATAATCTTAGTTGGACAAAACCCTAGTATTACCAAACGGGAATTAATTAATAGTTTTGAGGACTTGACAAACCTGCATGTAGGCAGGGTTGTATTGTGCACCATTCCATATAGTATTAGCTATACTGAGACACAGAACAAGCATTTATCATACATAAATAGCTTATTGCATAACATGACGTGTCATAATGAACGATACATACTGTTTGACACTAATAAATTTATTAGTGGTGTAAAGGTAACTCGGGAATCTCTTTACATTCCCAAGATATATAGACAGAAGCTTGCTACATTGTTAGCTTATAATATTAACACTGTTATAGCCAATATAACAAAGCATAGGTTAAGTGACGAGCCAGTGGTAGATAGATGTTCTACTACCACTGTGACTAATCTTATTGATTCTTTAAACCATTAAGTCAGACAACAGAGAAGTCAGGTGCATGTATTATGCGTCTGCTACACCAGAATATTAACCGCTTCTCTGGCAAAATTCTTGATCTAGAGTTATTACTAGACAAAATACCTATTGATTTTCTCTGTTTTACTGAAACTTGGTTGAAACCAGATACCATGATGTTTAATATTACTAATTATACCATTGCCAGTTCTTATAACAGACTCTCAGCGGAGGGAGGTGGTACCATCATCTTACTGAATAGTAACTTTAAGTCCAAAGAGAGAAAGGATATTACTAGTCTTTCTGTAGAGCGAGTCTGTGAAGCGGCTTGTGCAGAGTTGGATAATTATATAATTGTATGCGTATACAAACCTCCATCCTCTGATATTCACTCATTTTGTTCAACAATGGAGGTCATTCTTGAGAAAATATTTCGAACGAATAAACAAATATTGATATGTGGTGATTTTAATGTAGACATTTTAAGAAGGTCTTCTGAGGCGCGTTTATTTATATCTCTTTTTAAATCATTTAACCTGGACTTTGTATTTAATGAGCCCACGAGAATAACGGCCACTTCCTCTACTTGTATCGATAATGTAATAACTAATGGTAGTATAATAAAACAGTCTCAGATAAGTGGAATTCGATCTGACCACATGGCTCAACTAGTTGAGTTGCAATGTAGTAGGCAACCTTCTAAATCTTTTAGGGAATCTAGACCTCTCTCTGTCCATAGACTGCTGAAGTTTAAAAATAATGTTGAGTTAAAAATTAAAAAAGCAGAGTCTCGCGAACCAAACAAATATTTCAATAAATTACATGATGTCATATGTACAGAATTCAATAAGGCATGTCCTAAACAACAATATAAATTAAATAACAGATTACAGTTCAACAACTGGGCAACCAAGGGCATAAGGAAAAGTAGGGACACTTTATATGAGTTATACCACAAGAAAGCCCAAACAACTAATGTTGCTTTTCATAGTCACGTTAGAATGTACTCAAAATTATTTAAAAGAGTTTGCCAGATTGCCAAATCAAAACATATAAGTAGTGAAATTAGCCGCTCTGATGATAAAATAAAAACTGTTTGGAAAGTTATAAACAGGGAGACTGGTAGAAATAAAACTAAAGAGCAAGTAAGTAAGCTTAAAATCAATGATAGTATTATATCGGATAAGTTAGAGGTCGCAACTGCTTTTGAGAATTTTTTCGCTAACATTCCCACAGAGACTACCAAACATCTTAACTCTAGTCCGAATACAGCTGAAAGCTTATTGAAACAATCGTTACGAAAAAGCTTCCCAGATTTTAGTTTTAAACATGTACGTCCTATTGATATCATGAAGGCATTTAAATCGCTTAATATTAAAAATACGGAGGACTTATGGGGACTCTCAATTAAAAGTATCCAATCTATTATAATAACAATTGCTCCCGCATTAGCTTCTATTTTCAATTTATGTATAGATCAAGGTATATTTCCTGATATTATGAAATATAGCAAAGTAATACCGATATTTAAAGCAGGCTCTAAAGAAGATCCTTCTGATTATAGACCTATATCGATTCTTCCCGCGCTTAGCAAAATATTTGAAAAAATTCTGCTTAATCAGATGTTAGCTCACTTTAACGTACATAACATCTTGCACGATCACCAATTTGGCTTCACTAAAGGTAGATCAACAACGGACGCGGCAGCAAAATTAATAAAACACATTTTTGAGGCTTGGGAGGGCGCCTATGACGCAGTAGGAGTCTTCTGTGACCTTTCTAAAGCTTTTGACTGTGTGGATCATCGTACGCTACTTCTTAAGCTAAACTATTATGGAATTCGCGGAAATGCTCTCGACCTTTTATCCTCGTACCTATCAAATCGTCATCAGAAAGTTGGCGTCGGTGGTGTAACATCCAAGGGGTCAATAATCAAAACAGGCGTGCCGCAAGGCTCCATACTAGGCCCATTCCTGTTTCTAGCGTATATCAATGACCTACCACTTGTTGTAGAAAATATCTGTGATATTGTTCTATTTGCAGATGATACATCTTTAGTTTTCAAAGTGAGTAGAAAAGACAACGATCTTAAGGCACTAAATGAAACTCTAACATCTGTTTCAAAATGGTTTGATGCCAATAATCTCGTTTTAAATTCTAAAAAAACAAAATGTATCCGATTTTCACCACCTAATACATCGCAAATAGATACAAATATATCATTAGTTGGGAGTCAATTGGAGTTGGTCGAAAGCACAGTATTCTTAGGTCTTACCTTAGATTCAAAATTACAATGGGGCGCCCATATTGAAGCATTGTCAAAAAAGCTTAGTTCAGCTGCGTTTGCGGTTAGAAAAATTAAACAAATGACGGATATTGCTACTGCTAGATTAGTCTACTACGCTTACTTTCATAGTGTCATGTCATATGGCGTATTGTTATGGGGTTCCGCAACAGACTTAGATTCAATTTTTATACTTCAAAAGAGAGCCATCAAGGCAATATACTCGCTGGACCCCCGAGATTCTCTTAGAGATAAATTTAAAGAAATAAATATTCTCACCCTACCGTCACTGTACATTTATGAGAATTTGCTATACATGAAAAAAAATATTCATCTATTCAATTTAAACTCGGACATTCATTCAATTTCAACACGAAATAAACACAAAATTGTAGCTCCTAGATTCAGGTTAGCAAAGGTAAATAAATCATTCATGGGGAATTGTGTTCGTTTCTACAATAAAATCCCACAGTCAATAAACGCGTTAAATTATGATAAATTTAAGACACACATTAAAACTGTACTGATGAAGAAAGCTTATTATACAATTTCGGATTACATAAATGATAAAGACATATGGAATTAAAACTCTGCACAAGTAGCTCCTGGCAATGACATGGTATGCAAACATGATATGTAAATCATTTGGTATTGTTTTTACGTTTTTAATTATTATTTTTTACACATGCATGCTGATACAATTTTCACTATTGTGAATAATTTATGATGTTTTTTTTTTGTAATTATTATTATTTTACTGTGTAATGAAATGTACATGATGCCAGCTGAGTTTCTTGCCGGTTCTTCTCAGAAGGCTAGTTTCCGAACCGGTGGTAGATTCCTCGACGTTCATAAGTGCCTTACCAGGGCCTAAACTGAATAAATCATTTTCATTTTCATTTTCATTTTCATTTTCGAAAGATGTTGATGGAAAAATATAATTCAAAAACATGCCTTTTTATACAGAGATAGATATTTCGATTATGGAAACAACTTCATGGTTAAAGAAATAGTGAATTCACACATCTATTATGAAGAATTGGATTTGGATTAGAAATGGAAGAATATGCATCTTGCCTCGACGCAAAATATCCATGGGTCAAGGGCCTGTAGCAAGGGCAACGGCGAAAGTTCTAACATTATATTTGTATGTATAATTACCAACTACTCATGTATTTTCAAATCACTTGCTTCCGCCTGTGTTTTCGCTCTGGTGACACCAAATACTATGCTAGTTTTATTTACTTCGAGGTTTCACCCGCTTGTACCTATATTTGGTTAGCAGAGACATGTAGCCTAATGCTAATAAGCCTCATGAATATGAACAGCATGCACAAGACCAGTCAACGCAACATGACTGGTGCTGAATTCCAGCGCACTTAAACAAAGAAACTGGAAGTATTTTTTTCTATATTAGTATAGATACCCATCTAACCTGAACATCCATTCTAAACATGATTGAAGAATGTTTAAAAATCGGATGTTGAAGATTACTTCTATACGATAAACAAAAATAGTTCGTTATTTGCACACCACAAGTCACAAACCTCCTTTATATTACCAATAAAATTAATTATATTATTATAGAGAGCGAAAGCTGTTTCAGTATTTAAAACGAGCGCTTCGAGGTCTTACATTGAATTTGAATATACAGTTCTTGATTTACAGTGAATTGTAGAGAATTTACTCTACTTTCAACTGTTACTATTAATATTGTGTCCGTGATACGGGATTCAAAGAAATGCTTTCGGATTTGTTACGTGTAGTTAACGTTTAAATATGATCGGGCAAATTACTAGTACAAAAGATACGATAAGCACTTGGGTAAGAGATAGCGGACGTTTTCTTGTCTTCATTTATTGTCGCGCTTGCCTCTTTAGTTGTATATAATATCATTAATACTTTACAATTTAAATTAAATACATGTGCTGCCATCTATCGATGACTCCGTTAATTAAAAAATATATTGTGTACACATATTTAGATGTATTTTAAGGTGGAAATGAGCGACGGGGACAACGCGGCAGGCGGAAACAAGTAGTATAGTATAGTATTATGCATAACTTTTATATCAGAATCATAAGATATGTTACCTTGCCTTCATCACCTTTTAATGAGGTACATTACTTAAAGCAACATGAATTAAATAGGTAATAAATTAAAAGTAAAATTATATCCTGTATAAAACCTACAATAGTGATAGTGAAAAATAATCCTATAAGCGTTTTAGAAATTATTAATCGAGCAAGAGTTTGAAGTTATGATGGGATTTAGAACAATGGCTACACTGTATCAGCTGAATTATCACATCTCTATCTCTGGAATATTCGACTATGCAACATCCATAGAACAATCTAACAACTACTTTTAAATAGATCTCTTAAAATGAATAAAACATTCATTGAGGCACATTACATACCTTCTAAACCTACAGCTAATAGAAATGCATACATCTACTTCAATAGGATTCCAAGAATATATGTATATCACTAATTTAGATACATTACATTATGTACCAGTCTGCCAGAAAAGCGTATCCTGTTGCATTAGAATAACGTAGGGGTGTTCAACGTTCTCTGCGGGCGCGTTTGGCGCGTGCGGTGGGCGTGGCGGGATGGTCGTCGTCGTCCCGCCGCTTGGCGAGCCCCTGCGGCCGCTGCAGCTGGCTCTGCGCCGTCAGCTGCAGCTGCAACGCGTGCGTGTTCAACCTCTCCGCCAACAGTAACGGCTTCAACGCCGCCATCTTGTGACTGTATAGCGTCACTCGCGGTCGACTATTCACCGCTGCAGTTAACTGGTCACGCACACTCATCTCGGTATTATTTGTTGTCTGGGGCTCTTTATGTTCATCTGTGTGTTCGTCTGAATCTGGTTTACATATAATGTTCACTTGGGCGCGCACTTCAGCATCAAACTTTGATATTGTACTGACTAGTGGTTTGGCCCACCCAATGTGCAGGATTGGTGTTTGACTTCCCTCTTCCCATTTGCAGATTCCATCGTAAAACCTATAAGACAGAAGAATATCATACAGTACTCCAAAAAAATGTATGATGTAATACAAAATATTGACACTTTCAAGGTAATCATTATGCTTCTCTTGAACATAAATATTTGATTTTGTAGTACATATATCAGTTACATACCAGTATTTTCTGGAACCAGTAATGCTGGTGTTAACTCAGTAATTAATATCTATATCCATCATACTAAGATCCATCTAACACTGACTGACTTCCTGCTTCCTGACTGAATGTTTCCCTGGTTACAATTAGTCAGGCATTGGTACTGTTGTAAGATTCCTAAAAAGTAACAAGAATATTACCTGAGTAATGAAGCAAAGCATTCAGGATCCTTGAGAATGGACCTAGCTGAATGTCCAGAACTCTCAGCTTTCATAAGTTGTGGGATTAACTCATTTGCAATTTCCGAAAATTCTTTGTATATTTCTTCATCATCCCTTGAATAGTTATAGCTAAAATTTATAGAAACAAATTAGTTGAATAGATGAATATTGATCAAAGTAAAGATAATTCTCAAGGAATGTAATATACTGAACTGTCTGATAACATCTCCAGCACTGGCCCACGCATGGAATGCTTCCTTGTACATCTTATGCCTGTGATAGTATCCACCCTGAAATGTATATGGGTATACATGTCTATCTTCATAGTGTGTTCTTGATGAGCTAATGGCCTGAGCATAGAGAGTGGCAGAGTCCGGCCTAGGTGTGCCATCAGCGCCTATGTTGGTACCATCAGACAGTGTTGACTCTACAGAATCCTCAGAACAATTTGATATCCGCATGTATTCATCCAAGTCCCCAAGGTTCCCCAGCGCCATGGGATATGCTTCCAAATGTCCTGTGTAATGGATAATTTGTTAACTTCATTTTAAAGAAAAAAGATGTGTGAATAATATGAATGCTATACCATTATCAAACAGCAACCAAAGTAGCCTATGTTGCATCTGTGCCACTTCATGAACGTCAATAGTTGGGGTGAGTGTTGTATTGATGGAGGAGACTAGAGCTGCCAGTTCCATCATGCGGGAGCATATCACAGGCTTGCCGGCAACATACAGCCAAGAGCGGGCAGACACACCGTCACCCACAGACCTGCCTCGCTTGTCTTCATTACCTTTCCCATGCCATGTTACCTGTAATTTTATCATGGCAGTAAAGGAAAGTACTAAATGATATACTGAATAAATAATTTTCATATTCAATAGCTGTTATGTAAATACAACAACGGAAACAAATCTAGTCAGATAAAGAGACTGTCTCCAAACTCTTAACTGCTCAGTTTATGTTTTTATATCATAAATGCTTAAGTGTATTCTTCCTTTTCTTGTCTAACTAAAGTGCTAAGCTGATTTTGATGTACATAAAGATAGCTTTGACCTGAAGTACAGGAATAGGATAGGTACTTCTAACATTCAAATTTAACACATGCATTTCCTATTGTTTTTTGTCAAAAGTAAAGAAGCCCAATTTCAGTTATTTGAACACATACACATATGTAACCCAAAGAGAGTGATATTCCAATAAATATGTATTGTGTGCTGCTGACTTAAATTACATTTTATAACTGTTACACTATACACATACTTCAGCAGTTTCAGTTTGATCCTTGCCAAATACCACCCAAGCATGATCTTCAGATAAGGCGAGATGAACATCTTGCTTGCCCAGCGCTTGGCATCCAGCAGTAACCGCAAAAGCAACGCCAAAACAATCAAGTTTGTTTCCAGTTAAGAAACTGTAAATGGATTGTAAGTGCGCTCGGTCTTTGTAATAACTTCGTGTAAGGGAGTTCCAAACAACATCAGCCACACGTTTCACCAAATCTCGAGTAGCATACGTTCCACTCAAGAGTTTGGCGTCCACACCGCTTCGCATCAAAGACACGAATCGCTCGTGTAGAGCCTGGACTTCTTCCCACTCAATACATGGGAACTTGACTTTGACAAACTTATTAGTTGATAGATTTACATCTTTATCACAGCTTTTTATGTTAGTTAGATTGTTTTCAACAGCTCCTACAATAATTGAAAACAATGCCAAATCTGCCTCCTTGTCACTGCGTAATTGTTCCTCAAACAGATCACACACTTTCTGTATGTTGTCTATAGGGAAAAAATGTTTGTAATCCGATAGCTCAGACATAGTTAGTTAATATATTACATCATTAAAACGCGTACTAAATTGTTTTTCCTTTTCGCCGGTCGGCGGGCGGTCTAGGATGTTTAATTTTATTTATTTTGTTTGACTTGACCAAAGTTCGGCGAACTGACACAAAGAACTGACAGCTAATTCAACTTTTTTTCTACTATAATATTTCTTGTAGTGAAGAAGCAAAGTGCGTAGCATCATATACAACCTAATATTCAGTTTTTCCATAATTTATGTATAGGTGAATTAATTTATATTACTAGTTAGTTCAGATAATTACCGTATCAAAAAGATAATCTTATATTCAATGAAAATGAAAATGAAAAATATTTATTCAGTTTAGGCCCTGGTAAGGCACTTATGAAAGTCGAGAATTTACCACCGGTTCGGAAACTAGCCTTCTGAGAAGAACCGGCAAGAAACTTCAAACTGGTTTCGTCCATCCATGTCAAATTGTGATTGATCCTCATGCTTCTAGCCCATAGACATAAAATAAAATTACTTAAAGATGGTTTTCATATTTTCCACCACCCCAGCTACGCTTGTGTTTTCTACCTAGTAGATTTTTGGGATCATCGAATTTTTATGTAGTGTTTTGCTGACTTGTATAACGTTTGAAGAAATTTACTCCAGTGAGTAAAATCCACCAGAATATCAAAGATTAAGATATAATCTTAATCTATGGTATAGCGTACTAAATGAATGTCACAGTGACAGTGACAGGACTGCTTAATAATTACATTTTCCAATTTTCCGTCAATCAAACAAAAATAAAAGCAGTTTTATTTCTGCGAGTGAATAAAATCAAACACACGTATCAAATAAATTCAAATAGTAGCATTTGGATTTGGCCTGGCCACTTTTTGGTTTTATCACACAAAGAAAACAAAACACGGTCCTTGCTCGGCCACCGCAGTGGCAAGGAAAATTTAGAATATAATTTAGCATACCATAGCACATAGGTATCTTGAGAATATCACAATAATGAATAATATTCCTAGCGAAATGCAAAATAAACGATATAGGAAAAAATATAAGTACATGAAATTAAGAGTGAAAAGTTTGATATTAGTAAGTAAAACTTTATTTCCATGAACCTTGCCTAGTATTAAGCCTCTTGCTAAGTATCTTTGTACAGTGGTCTTTGCTATTAAAAATCTCGTTACAACTGAAATTAATCAATGATTTTCAATATAATTAACTTCTGTACACACCACTGGTGGTGGAGTTACTGGTACATTCTTATTAATCAAAGTATTGCCTCTTTCAGGAAAATGCAGCATTATGTGATGAAGTAGCAAAAATTCAAGAAAGTATCCTGATTGTTAAAGATGAAAGAAAGTTTTTACTTCATAAATTACTTGAATATGAAAATGATACAGAAAACTCTCATGCATTCTTTAAAAATGAGTTGTTGGTACCTGCAAATGGTCCAAGACCAAAGTTAACCAAAAAGAAACAAAGCATTACAGATGATAGTGGTAAAAATGTATCATTATCATAATAAGGGATGAGCAGCCAGTAATACCTACTTCTTTAAGTACTTGTACAGGTGAAAATATATGAATGACTTGTTAAAAGAGAACATAATAAGTTGAGGTTTATTACTTTGCAGTTTATTGCTACATAAACTGTAATAACAATATAACTGGAAATTTGTACCCATTTATATTTATTATAGCTATATACTTAACTTAATCTGAAATAAAATCAGTTTTGGTAAATGTTGATGATACATGTTTTATTTACATTTCCTTAATCTTATAAATTCAATTGATCCTCTTTTTGTTTTCACACCGCTTGAAGACAATTGAACAGAATTTGATTTACCTCCTTGTATTATACCCTTGAGTCAAAGAACAATATAAGGGTTACCTGGAATCCCCAAGAATAAGGCAAATATAAGTTACTTCAACACATAAAATACACTTCAAAATTTATTTGCATTGGACATTATATTTCCAAATTTCTATAAAAATATCCTATCTGATTGTCTAACTTATTTATCGATGCACAGCCTAAACTTTGAAAGGGTATGTGAAAAATCAAAAATCACCTTTAACATAGAAAATATTGTAATCAAACAACCACATATAGCAGTAATGAATTTAATCAAATTATGCTAAATCAACCAAGGATTAGTTATATACAACAGCTGAAGGAAAAAGTCAGCGTCAGGTCGTACAAGGAAGTCAAAGTGTTAGCTGACAAAAGAGGGTTGGCGAATGCTTCACCGACAAGAACCTAGCTCTTAAATGATGATGCTAAATCAATTATAAGTATACATTGGCTGCAGTGGAACATTGGCTTTGATGAACCAGTAATACAATGTGTGTATACAAGTGAGAGTGCCACACTTACATTATTTTTATTTGAACACAGGAGTGTTTACTTCAACAAAAGATCAATAAAAACAGATTGCATGTTATTTGGTTTGTATCATCACATAGTGAAATGTCAAAGAGAATATTATTGCATACACCTATTTAATTTTTAGTCTTCCTCTGCATCATCATCATTGTCATCAAATGATAACAATTGGCGTGATTTCTTAACTTTAGTTTTACTATTACTTTGCACATTAGATTTCCGCTTAGGATCATTATTAGTTGTTGTTTTCTTTTTCGATTTAAAAACTACTTTTTCAGTCAGATCTGCTTTGGTCACAGCTTCTAGCTCTTCAATCTTCTTTTTCTCCACCTCAGCTTCCTCAGCAGTGAGATCTCCCACTTTTAGCACAACTACTTGTGGTTGTTCACTATCTCCGTCTTCTGTAAAATCTTCATCATCATTTTCAAGTTCATCAAATTTGTGGTTTCTATCGTCATATCCAGCTTGCTTTTTTAAAACTTTGAGAAATTCCGGGTCCTCAGGCTTGATGTAACTCACGTTTCGTTTCCTATTCATGATCAATAATACGTAAAAGTGGAAAGGTATTCTTGTACTCTGAGATCCTACCTACGCAATTTTAGATTGGATTTAATTTAATAAATAATTGATAAAATAAACGTAAATCTTAGGCAATCTAGGTACTATGTTCATGGTATGATATTAAAATAGATCCCGTAAGCTGTACTTATTGTGGTCCTTAGTCACAGAAAAATACATAGAAAAAAAAAACGTAATGAATACGTGCGCACAAGCTAACGAAAAACCTTTCAGTCTTTCTTCTTCTTCTTCTTATTTTAATGGTGGCAACGAGCTTGAGTGCAGCTATTCCCTTTCAATCTTTCTACCTTTGTTTGTTGATACGTGACATTGGTTAAATGGTTGATGTTTTGACAAACATATGCCAATGTCAATGCCAAAGTACCATAGACAAAGAAAAAAATTCACCCTTGGACAACCCAGAAAGCGGAAGCAACTTATTCTGTCATGGACATCAATAATACACAGGTAATGAAATACACAGGTTAGGTGTAATATTTTAATAGACCATAGAAAATTATAATCAAATTACAGGGTCAACCATCCAGACCCAAAATAAGCAAAGCTCGCATTTGTATGGATAAGTGTCAGTATTTTTCTTTTGTAAATATGCCAAATCAATGACCCCAAGTGGAGCGCAAGGCCATACGACATAACAGGTTGATTTAACAATTTAATACCAGGGGCCTTACCATGAGCTCTTATTGACATGATACTTTCACTCATTTATGAGACAGATGTATGTGACGTGCATACATCTGTCACTGTCGCACAACTGAATTAACATTGCAATAAGAGCTCATGGTTGGGCCCCTGACCGTGGGCCGTGTACTCGTGTGTTTCAATGTTGAATTATCAAGCAGGCATTAATGTATTCCAAAAGGTGGCATTGAATTAGTCTTCAAATAAAACTTTCCATGGTGTTTACTATCCGCTCCGTCTCCCATGTATCCTTTGGACTTGCATTGGTTTCTTAAAAATTCAGACCAACTGTTGCACACATAAGCTGGGAAAGCCTTGGGGTTTCTAATAGATTCCGCATAGTAAGCGTGAGCTCTACCGTGGCTGCACGTTTCTGAATTTGAGAAAAGTTAAACATATTTCATGACCTGGACTCGATACATAATGGAATGACTATGTTTTATAATATTTATTTGGTAGCTTGTTCTATAGTATTTATTATGTAAAAAATTTACTAAGTATTTACTTACCAAAAATTTTTTGTATATTTTCACACCCCGGTTGTGGTGGCATTCCACTATTCGGGTAAAAATCTGCATTGCCGACGGCCTTTTCAACTCCAAGCAAGCCACCACATGTGTGAATAACATCTACAAACGTGGCATCATCTAAATTTAATTTTAGCGAATCATCTCTTTTGTCAAAAAGTGGTCGTGCAGGATCAAGACCTGTAACGAATTCAACAACGATTTCCAAATAATGTAAATGCTCCTATGCACCCATGCTATTAGAAACACTGCGTATTGTAGGTACCTGTGATTCGAGCTATTTTTTGATGTGATTCTGATGCAGCAATCCCAAAGACATGCGCTCCAAGACTATGGCCGATTAGGTGTATTCGATCTCCTGTTATATTATAATGCTTATTTAACGAATCAATAAATAAACCTACCAGAGAACCAACGCTAGCGGTCTGATAAACTACCCAAGGGTAAATAAAAACGTCTGCTATTCTACTCCAATCAACACCTATTACGTTAACGTTATGGGTATCTAAATAAGCATTCTTTATTTTAATAACAATGTCGTGATTCGCAGACGACTTCCAGCCATGGGTGACTATTTTCAGCGGAATATCTTTTAATATTTCTCTCACATTTGAATTAAGGAGTGATTCCCCAGATTCGTTTAAGATGATGTAGTCTTCAGTATTATTCCTGAAATAATTATATTAATTTATAATATTGGTTCAACTTTGTAAATTGGTGACAGTATCAGTACCTTGTACAAAAAAAGAATACCTAGAGTACAGTCTGTATTCAATTGCAGAATTTATTTGAAATCTGGGAACGAGCATTTCACGTTCGGGACTGGATAAATTCACAAAGTGTGGTATACCGTTTCCATCGGGAAAGTATATCCATGACTGGCCATAATCATCATCATAATGATTTTTATATTGACTTAGAAAATTCTTTAATTTAAGAGGATGACAAATACCTGAAATAACAAAGGTTAATTTATGAATTTTACCCATCTTTTCCGGTAGTCTTGGCTGGCATATAATTAATGGCACAGATCTGTAACATTATTTATAATTACTTAGTACATTACACTATTGTTTGTATAAAGGTCAGCCTACACCAGCCACGGCTATCGGGGCTTTGTGTAAGTACAGGGGCCCAACCATGAGCTCTTATTGCAATGTTAATTCCGTTCTGTGACAGTGACAGATGTATGCACGTCACATACATCTGTCTCATAAATGAGTGGAACTAACATGGCAATAAGAGCTCATGGTAAGGCCCAGATGCCGTCATGAGCTATGAGCTATTAGTCTGTCTCGCCGCGAATAAAATACATGCGCAGTTATCCCCACTATTCTCGCTGTGCTCTCATAACTCGTGGCAGCACCTGTATCAACATCTTCTTTGCTTATATCAAAAAAGTATTAAGCTGAGCAGAATAATAATACAAACATATCTCGAGTATTTGCATAACACAAACTATTCCAATATACATATGAAAGCAGTACTGTATTTCCATGATATCGGATTAATTAAACAGTAAATGTACTAAATTTGAAGTACTTAGTAAGTTTTGCTTGCAACGAACAATGAGTTGACTGGCTTTAAAATATATAATAACCCTCTTGCTTGTGTTCCACTAACAAGTACTTATATTAGAAGCCCGATAATATTTATTTCAAAGTTCTATCTATTTAATTGCCCAGTAATAAAAATAGGTTCTAGTCACGGTGCTGAAATAAGAACATATACACAACATACGAACAACTGTGTCGATTAAACTTACGAAAAATATTTATTTTATAAGGTCGTTCCCGGAATTAATATGAAAATTTTATTTTTCAAAATCAATGGGCTATTAAAGTCTGGGAGCCATTCCCAGTAGCAGCCTGGAGTCCGGATTAGTGCCCTGTTTCTGACAATAGACTTGTCCCCTATAACGTGAGCATTAAACATAACTGGCGAAATGTTGGTGTTCTATAATTACACTCTGCCTACTCCTTCGGTCAATTCAGGTGTTAGCATATGTATGTATGCATGACATTCAAGACTATGAGACTGATACTGAAAAAACTGAAAGTTATGAACCTAGGTACACTTTAGGTACCTACCAAAATCAAGTACATACGTCTAGATGTAAAATTCGAGTGGAACAGTAAGTATAATAGTATAAAGTAATATACTTATCATACATACGTATATCATACGCTTACGCTTGTATTACCTGAAGGGGTAGGCAGAGCTGAGTGCCTAGTGCGAGTTTTCTTAAAATCGCCGTCACAAGTCATCGTGTCGACCTAAACGCAGATTTGTATGAGATCACAATAGTGTCATCTTTAGGCCGACAGAGGCGCTGTTCCGATCTTATGTGACTTGTGACGACGGCACTTTTCACCGCGCTCATCAGCGCTATCCTAGTATCTCCATTTCTATTTCGCTTTCGAGGCTACTTAGACTTTGAATAAAGTATCAACTTAAGAAATTACGAAGAAGAGTAGCGGGGGAAGTGCTAGTACTTACTTAATTGATAGTAAGTAATACAATTGTTTTTATACGCGCATCAAATTCTTTACTTTATTATGTAGTAAAAGTTAGCAAACAGTTAGGTGTCTACAAAAATAATTGATTAAAGTAATAATTAAGACGATAAAATGTAATGTCACGTACTATTTTCTAACATTCTAGGTAGGTACGTGATATTTTTTTTCCTATAAATTCTTACTAATTCTACCTTTTCCACCTTTACCTCCGTTTTATGTTGTCAACTATTGCTAGCGTAGTGACTCTACTCCTACTTCTCCTCCATCCATGGAGCACTGGCAACCATGCGGCAGGACTGCAGGAACACTACACTGCTCCAAAGCATTATTTCACTGCGATCTTCTGTAGGAGATGACAGTATCACCTAGTTGGGCAGCTCCATACAGCGGATTCCGTTATGCCCTGCTCTCTAAGATTAGTTTAGATTATAGTTAGATAAGCAATCTTGCTTATACTAATTAAGAACTATGCATCTGCATAAAAACCTTTTCTGTACAAATCTTGATATACAGTGCATGTACATGTAATAAAGGAAAAGTATAATATACATGGAAGTTTATTTCTCCTTCTCATTGGTGACTATGATGCTAAGTTGCACGCGTGCTTTGCCAGGGTGTCTCTTAGAGGCAATGTCTTTCCATAGAAAATTTACTTTAATAAAATATATAACGCCGTCGGTGACACCCTTAATTAAAATAAAAAAAAATATTATAAGCCGAACCATAGATAACATATATAAAACGACGAATACTTTTAGTTTGACGTGTTGTGTGACCACTTTATTTATTCTGAACTCTGATTTCCGTAATTCATAGAAATAATAAGCTATATTTGTATTATCTCGGACTAATATTCTGTTTTACAAAATTTAAGGGAAAGCTTTTATTGCATTCTGATCTAAGTAGAGTAGGGAATTATTACTAAGTTAGACTATGCCTCTAAGCATAGACAACTACATGTATGTAAGCTTTGCTTTTTCAAGCTTCACGAAAACAACGGATTAGTATGGATGGTAGTGCGCTAGATTGATTGCGCCGCAAATTATATTCTCGGGTAAGTTGTTTAAATATCGTTTACAAGCAATATATTACATCTGTCATGTTCCAGAAACACTTGGTACACGCTGTACTTTCTATATAAACCTGATGCTAACAAACTACTGTACAACGTCGTTGTCAATTTATACGGGTGTGTGCTCTATATTTTCTTTCTCAATAATAAAGCAAATAATGTTATGTTTCTCTAAATACATCCCTCTTCTTTCATAGCAGGACCCAATTTTATTGTAAATGTAAAGATTTAAACATTTTTGTCGTTCCGTCTATTTGCGCATTATATAGAGGTTAGAGCCAGAGGAGACCTAATACAGGATTTGTTTTTTTTCCAGTGTCGCATGTGATGAGGAATGAATGTGAATAAATCAATTTCAGTTTGATTTTCATTAAGGGGAACAAAGTTTATTAAGTTTTAAAATCATAATGGCAACTTTGGAGCAACAAGCTTCTAAATTATTGGACTTTAACCAAAAATTGGACATCACTCTACTGGATAATATAGTTGGATGTTTGTACTCTACTGTGGGAGAACAACAGCGTATTGCACAGGATATATTGACAGCCCTGAAAGAGCACCCTGATGCATGGACCCGCGTCGATACAATACTGGAGTTTTCGCAGAACCAGGAAACCAAATATTATGCCTTACAGATATTAGAGCAAGTTATACAAACTAGATGGAAAGTTTTACCTAGAAATCAGTGTGAAGGAATCAAAAAATATATTGTAGGCCTTATTATCAAAAATTCATCTGATCCTGCCACTATGGACAACAACAAGGTGTACTTGAAGAAACTCAACATGATCCTGATCCAAGTGCTGAAGAGGGAATGGCCACACAACTGGGAAACATTCATTAGTGACATTGTGGGTGCTTCTAAAACTAACGAAAGCCTCTGTCAGAATAATATGGTCATTTTGAAACTGCTCAGTGAGGAAGTTTTTGTGTTCAGTACAGGACAGCTTACACAGACGAAGGCGAAACATCTAAAAGATACTATGTGCTCAGAATTCAGTCAAATATTCCAACTCTGTCAATTTGTCCTTGAGAATTCACAGAATGCACCATTGGTTGATGCCACTCTTCACACACTTTTGAGATTCCTAAACTGGATCCCACTTGGTTATATATTTGAAATGAAACTGATAAGCACACTGATATTTAAATTTCTAAATGTACCTATGTTCCGCAATGTAACATTGAGTTGCTTAACAGAGATTGCTGGTGTGACAGTGAGTAACTATGAGGAGCAATTTGTAGCCCTTCTGGTACAAACAATGGAGCAGCTAGAGGCAATGCTGCCGCTCACTACAAATATACGCGAGGCATATGCTGCTGGTCGAGACCAAGAACAAGTGTTCATACAGAACCTTGCATTGTTCCTGTGTACCTACTTGAAGGAACATGGACAACTTATAGAGCGGAAAGAACTCACTAATACCTTGATGAATGCCCTTCAATATCTTGTGCTTATTTCAGAAGTAGAAGAAGTGGAGATATTCAAAATTTGCTTGGAGTTCTGGAATGCTTTAGCTGCTGATTTGTACAAAATTGCACCATGCTCTCACTCCTCAAGCTTTCATGCATTGAGAAAAAGTGTCGGGAGAAAAGCACTATATTCTGATGTGTTAAGTAGTGTGCGCTATATCATGATCTCCAGAATGGCAAAGCCTGAGGAAGTCCTGGTGGTTGAAAATGAAAATGGTGAGGTTGTCAGAGAATTTATGAAGGACACTGATTCTATCAATCTGTATAAGAACATGAGGGAAACTTTAGTTTACCTCACCCATTTAGACTATCAAGATACTGAGCGCATTATGACTGAGAAGCTGCAAAATCAGGTGAATGGTACAGAGTGGTCCTGGAAAAATCTCAATACTCTGTGTTGGGCTATTGGCTCTATTTCTGGGGCAATGATGGAGGAAGATGAGAAGCGGTTTTTGGTTGTAGTTATCAAGGAACTGCTGGGTTTGTGTGAACAAAAGAAGGGCAAGGATAATAAAGCTATAATTGCAAGTAACATCATGTATGTGGTGGGTCAATATCCACGTTTCTTACGAGCACATTGGAAATTTTTGAAAACTGTTGTAAATAAGTTGTTTGAATTTATGCATGAGACACATGATGGAGTCCAAGACATGGCTTGTGATACATTTATAAAGATTGCACTCAAGTGTCGGCGCCACTTTGTCACTACCCAAGTCGGCGAAGCATGTCCATTTATCGAAGAAATCTTAAGCACCATCAGTTCTATAATTTGTGACCTACAAACACTACAAGTGCACACATTCTACGAGGCTGTGGGATATATGATCAGTGCACAAGTGGACCAGGTAGCTCAGGAGCAGCTCATAGAGAAGTACATGCTGCTCCCTAATCAAGTCTGGGATGATATCATATCTCAAGCATCACATAATGTGGACATTCTAAAAGATCCCGAAGCTGTCAAACAGCTTGTGAGTATTTTAAAAACCAATGTGCGTGCATGCCGTGCCTTGGGCCACCCTTATGTTGTGCAGTTGGGGAGAATATACTTAGACATGCTTAATGTTTATAAAGTCATGTCAGAGAACATCAGCCAAGCAATCGCCTTAAATGGAGTAGTTGTCACCAAGCAACCACTGATCAAAAACATGAGAATAATAAAGAAGGAAACTCTCAAGCTAATTGCTGGGTGGGTGTCACGGTCCACTGATAACACCATGGTGTTGGAGAACTTCATTCCTCCGCTCCTGGATGCTGTGCTGTTGGACTACCAAAGAACTGCTGTCCCTGATGCTCGGGAACCTGAAGTATTATCTTGCATGGCTGCGATTGTCTATAAGCTTGGTGGGCACATCACATCTGAAGTTCCAAAAATCTTTGACGCTGTCTTTGAATGTACATTGGAAATGATCAACAAAGATTTTGAAGAGTATCCTGAGCACAGAACTGAATTTTTTTTGTTACTGCAAGCGGTCAATACCCACTGTTTCAAGGCATTCCTGAGCATACCTCCAGCCCAATTCAAATTGGTTTTGGATTCCATAATTTGGGCATTTAAGCACACAATGAGAAATGTTGCAGACACTGGTCTTCAAATACTGTACCGAGTTCTTCACAATGTAGAGCAGCATCCACAAGCAGCACAGAGCTTCTACCAGACCTACTTATGTGATATATTAGAACATGTGTTCAGTGTAGTGACGGACACCTCGCACGGAGCTGGGCTCACCATGCATACCACTATATTGGCTCACATATTCTCATTGGTTGAGTCTGGTAGGGTCACAGTACCATTGGGATTGACACCTGACAATGTTATTTACATTCAGGTAATTTATCATTATAATATACATACCATTTGCCACTCTGACATTTAAATAACTCTGCTGTACCAAGAGGGTGTTACAATTTGAATAAGGCTAATGTAGATGAAAAGTTACTAAGTAGCTTCAAACTTGATTAACTTATGTTTCATACTAACTATGTTTATGAATTTCAGGAATATGTTGCCAATCTATTGAAAACAGCATTCCCTCATTTAACGGATAATCAAATCAAGATTACTGTACAAGGATTGTTCAATCTCAACCAAGATATTCCTGCCTTTAAGGATCACTTGAGAGATTTCTTAGTTCAGATAAGAGTAAGTAATATTTAAATCTTAAGTGCTATTAATCAATAAATTTGCCATGTTAACATTATTTTTGATATACAAAGGTATATCTTTCTGCCTATAAGTTGTAGTTCACTACAGACTAAAGATATGCCTCGTCGGGCTGACTCAAGTACTTGGTATACTCTGATACTCAATCACTCAGATTTTCGTATTCAAATACTCGGTCTAAAAACAGGCTTAACACGCTCAATGCTAACTCGCATCTTCTACGTAAATTCGCAAGCTGTTGACACGCACATATGCGTCGTGTAGCAGTGAACGCGTACCGACTACTTTATGGTGTTTGTTGTGACCTAATGTTAAACACTAAAAAAAGTTTTGGAAACGACTCATTTGTTAAGTCATTTAAAAATATATGTTTATAAACTATTGAAAATAGTTAAATGAAAATATTAACAACAGTTATTGTACACACAATTAAAAATTATTCGAGTTCTACTAAGTTTCGAATACTCATACAAGTATTAACTGAATATTTTTTTAATGATTACCATTTCTCGAGTATTCACTCGAATTCCAAAAATCCCTTTGGCACATAAATAGTACTTACAGAATGTGGACTACACCACGATTTTATAGACTACTAGCGGACGTCACGCGGTTTCACCCCTCTAGTTCCCGTTCCTGTAAGAGTACGGAGATAAAATCGCCTATGTTACTTGCTGATGATGTAGCTATCCATAACTAAAAGAATTTTCGAGATTGGTCTTGTAGTGACCGAGCCTATTCAATACAAACAAACAAACAAATCTTTCCTCTTTATAATATTAGTATAGATAAAATATCATTTCACCCGTGTAGTTCCCGTTCCCGTGGGAATACGACGATTAATTATAGCCTATATTGATCAGTTATAATATAGCATACAAATGGTAAAAGCATTTTTAAAAACGGGGTAGTACTTTTTTAGCGAATTTGTTACAAACAAACTTACATACAAATCTTTCCTCTTAGTTTTAGAATAGATCATTTTTCGGTGTATTTTTTATTAAAAACTAGTAAGTATGATATATTGACTGCTTGAAATCGTCCTTCGTTCATTCTAACCTAGTACATATATAAATTACAAGAATACATTATGGTACTAAATTACTTTGCACATATAGCTCGTGACAAATACATGGTATGCAAAGATTTGAAACAACTATCTGGTATTGTATGTTATTGTTTCTCTCTCATTATTAATGTTATTTCTGAAGTGAATATCTATATTATACCGAATATCAAATTAGATTTTTTCAATGAAGTACCTACTTGAATCCAATTTGGTACCTATTTGATGTACAAGATGGCTACCCGAGTTTCTTGCTCGTTCTTCTCAGAAGGCTAGTTTCTGAACCGGTGGTAATTTTTCACGTTCAAAAGGTCCTTAACTGAATAAATCATTCCCATTTTCATTTTCTTTAGTTGTGTAAAGGTCGATTGTTTTCTGAGATATTGCGTGGTATTTGCGACATAGTATAATTGATGTAATGGCTGGCAAACATTTTAAGCATAACAACATAACCTATTAAAATTACTGTTAATGAAATATTAATAATAAATTGCAGGAGTACACTGGTGAGGATGACAGCGACTTGTACCTAGAAGAGCGTCTGTTCGCACTCCGCCAAGCGCAGGAAGATAAGCGGAGAGTTCAGCTATCAGTGCCGGGCATTCTCAACCCGCACGAGCTGCCTGAGGAGATGCAGGATTAGATGCATTTAACGTATGCGGCATGGTAACAGTTCACTCAATAGCGAGTCGGCTATAATTACGTCTGCAGTTATTTGTTCTCTAATTCATAATTCCAACATAATTAAGTTCAGGATGATAAACATTTCAATGTGAAGTATGTTTTAACTTCTCTATGACTAATAATAAAAAGTGCACTATAGTTTGTATAACTGTTTTAATTTAATGTTGTAATATAATATTTTTGTTTTTGTGAGGTTCCATTCAGTGTTATATTTATGAAATAAGCAGGATGAAAATATTCCTAAGTATAGGGACAGACACTGTCACCAACTGTAACAGCACAGTCCACTTCGTGATATTTTATAGTAATTTGAGTGTGGATTATCTGGACATGTAGTTTCCCGTCCACTCAACCTAAAGGGTTCTCTACGAATTCGATAAATTTTGTCGATCGACACGGTATCCTACAATTGTGAACATTATTGTAACGAACCGGCTCAGTATAATTTGATTGTGACTGTCCCAAACATGATGCACGATAGCGTAGCTGTAACAAACTTATAATTGTATTGCATTTATAAACTTCCAGAAGTCTATTTTTCATTTATATTTAACACTTATAATCAGTTATGAAATAGGTACTTAAATATTACGTTTTTAAAATATTTTTCAATAAAATAGCAATCGTAAACCGCGCTTGTTTCATTGTTATTTGCGAACTCTTGTAGACTTCATGGTGTATGTATTAACATTTAAAAAAAGGAATTATTTTGTGGACTGTTGCCATTAGTTTAATAGGATTAGGTAACTTCTTGTGCTTATAAAAATATACCTTATTGTAAGTTTGTATAGAGGACAGTGTGGAACAGTCAATGCCAGGAGACGAATGCAAGTGACAGTTTACTTTTTCAATAGAGGTATATTTTACAAGGTCAAGACAAATTTAGGCCTTTAATAATTATAGGCAGGAAATCATGCATCATTTACATTGCAAGACAAGAAATATAATATTTCTATGTTAAGTAAACTTCAGTAGGTAATAAAATCTCTGTGATGGAAACCAGTGTCGGATGTTCAACATGTGCGCTATGGAATCTGAGTATTACTGTGTAGATTCTAGGGAAACTTAATAATGTGAATTGCTGTTAGTAATATTTTTATGTTTTGTTTAATGTTGTCAGAATTAATTTCTAAATGGTTTTGGAATCTAAAACATTAAGGTATGGTTTCCTAATGCATTCTGGGTCCGATTAACTGTCTGTCTTTCAATTTTGTGTTTGAAATAAACCAATAAACATTAATGAAATGGTTTTTATTTGGCTGTAGGGACAGACACTAATATGTTCCAATAATTGACTGTCATTATGAAGTAGACAATAATGCTTATTATTATAGGTTTTAAAGTAAAGCGTAATAAGAACATCTTAGCTTTGACGTTTATTTTGGTGTCACAAAATTAAAAAGGCGTCACTGCTTTATCGATGATAGGAGGCACCCTAATAAGGAGTGTACTTGTGCACTCCTTCACTCCTTATTTCCTCACTCTCATAGTCCGATGAGACTGCAATCCGACACGACCGGAGAGAGATCAGGCGTAGGCTTCACGTGCTTTTCGAGGCATGGGGGTGTGTAAACACCGCCAACTTCCAAACTCCGGGCATTTTATTGTGAATTTCTTGACAGAAAAACCCAATATCTATTTTTGACCCAACCCGGGACCTCATGATCGGCAGGCAAACCTACTAACCACTAGACCAACGAGGCAGCGAATGCTTTACTTTAAACAAACGGCGCATAATTTTTTTTCGTAAATACATTGATTTTTCGAAAATGGCTGTTTTAAATTTAATCAAAATCGCCGCGTTATTTCTTAATTCCTCATATTTTCGGACTTGAATATTCACTCTGTTCAAAATAGATGCCGATGTTGGAAAATATTGTGCTTTAAGTATGGAATGAAAACGATTTACATATTTCTCTTTCAAACTTTGTTATTAATTATGATAAGTTTGTCGAATAACGTCTGATGATAATTTAGGGTCTTTTATTCCATTTTGATTGTTTTTAATTAGTAATACATATTTCTCTATTCAAATAAATCACATTAATATACATCTATCTATCTTCACGCGGCATCATGCGTAAACGGCTGGATGGATTTTAACGGGACTTTCATTGGCAGATGATGGCATCGATAAGAATAATTTCGCTTTGCCCGCCAACTTAGATCATCAGAGATATAAAAGAAATTTCGCTTACTCAATAGATAGAACCTTACAAGTTGAAGATTGTTAACTATATATATCCTTTTCCAACTAATCTCCACCCTACATATGATAAAAATATCGGCGTTTTACCTGAAATAAAACGCTTATTAAACTACTTACCTTATTCGAAGCATAAACAATTGAGATAGGCTGCATCTCGTTTCCTTTGCCCCTTTTTTCCTTAAGATTCTAGTGATATAGCTATCTCGCTCTCATGACGTCACCAGGTAGGGAGGGGAGCGCACTTGTGGGCTCGCACCTCCATCTTATTCATTGGATGATTTTCTTACTATGGCACCAGGCAGAAATTACTATTATGCTTCGAATAAGGTAAGTAGTTTAATAAGCGTTTTATTTCAGGTAAAACGCCGATATTAAACCACTTGACCGTTATTCGAAGCATAAACAATTGAGAGATGTCTGTTATCGCCTGGTGATGCTCATGATGAACGCCAATGTGTATAGGGATTCACACAAAAGAGAGGAGAAAAGTAGCTTATTGTAACATTTATTCAATTATTTTACTTAAAACATCTATGATATACTGAAAGGTAAACATACTATTATAATAATAAGTAGCTGATCTAATATTATGACTTGAAACTGGAATTGAAGTAGACTAAGCACTTATATAAAGATCAACGACTGGGTAGTCAGTTATAATGCTAGGAGTTCAGCGCGCCTATTACGCTCTGCAACTTTCTTAGGTCTGTCTTGCCGAAATCGATGATTCCGCGAATCTTTGATATTAACGAGGGTATTTTTTCCATTGGCAAACTTTTGAGGTTCAGCCAAGGATCCCACATTATGCCTAGAAACACCATAGATCGATTTGGCGTTAAAATTGACTTTTCGAAATTGATCTGCCAGCCTAGGCAATTCAACGTATCTACAAGGAGATTCACATGACTTGTTAAAACTTCTGGATCTTGGTGAGCCAGAAGAAAATCATCGAGAAACACAAGAATTCTCACATTTTCTGTAATCTGATTTTGTATTACATCACTATTGTGTGGCAATTTACGCTCCAAATGGCGGCGCTTGTGTTTGCCCCCCCTGTTTTTGTGACGGCGGCGGTGACGTGAATGCTTAGATTTTTTAGACTTTGGTTCACAAGAACTATCTGATGAGCTACTACTTGAACTATCACTCTCTCTCTCTCTCACGTCTCTTCAAGAGCGCGCGTCGCCGCTTTCTGCTGACAGCTGTTTGTTTATTAGCATGTATGATACTCATCGACTCCGGGAAATAAGGAAAATACTATGAAGATATTCCACCTACTAAGCCCTCGTACGTAATACAAATAAAAAGTACGTGTTTTGTATCCAGCTTTCCCAGTAGTTCGAAGAGAATAAGTGGATGGAAGGTCGATAAAAGGACTGTGTGAGTTCATCAGTCAAATTTAATTTTCTTCCCGTTGCTAAATTGTAAAATTCGCTCATTATTTCAATGTGGAATTGGTTAAGCTTAAATTGAGTTAATGCATTCATGTGAACGACTTACATTTTTTGACATTTAAGTAACCTCTCGATTGTGAAGTAGTGATAGAAACTATATCGACATAGACGTATCGATAAATGTATTGTATTGTGATGGTTTATTTCAAATATATTTCATTTTTGCTGCGTTTGGAACAGCAACTTATGTTTTATTTGTTTACACCTAAGTTAGGCAGTTAGGCGTATACATACATTAGGATATTAAAATCTTATTTACTTTATTTATTAAAATATTCATATCATAACTAAATTTTACCTTATTTGTATAAGGTTCCCATTGACATAGAATTGAAAAATATATGGGTCAATAATGTATGTCATAGGTATACCCATACAAATATCCGCATCCCAACATGTCAAGTATAAACAATATCGACAAAATGCACGTATCGAACGCACAACACTAGTGAACAACAAAATGAAAACGGAGACATATACTAAGACCATATGACCTATCTATGACATTCTTTCATTCATTTTTCATCTTTGACTTGAATTGCAATTGGGTGAATTCGGCGACACAACTCGTGTAAATGACAACCATAGATTTACTTCTTGGCTATGTTCACACTAAAAAGTGTAAATGTTTCATTATCTATGACACAATATTATAGAAAAATAAATTGTTTATGATATGATTTCTTTCCCCCCCCTTCCCCTTAATCCCCGTTCCGTTTTCTTTTCCTTCATTTCGTTCGATTCGATTCGATTTGTCAAATCAAAAGTCGTGTCCGTACCTACCTACCTACCGATCTGTTCTAAAAGCGAATTTTAAATAGATTAATTGATGCTTGATAATTTATTAACGTAACTTGTGGAGTGGAGCTCATTTCAATACCAATGACCTAACGTAATAGAGAAAATCCTGCAATAGAACTCATTATAAAATGGCCAGTGAAAACGATACCGCGACGGCAAGTGCATCCGAAGAAGATAGTTTAGTTCCAAGTGAAAATAGCGTTGCTGAGGCTTCAAGTGGGCCAAATACTAACAACGATGTTGATGTAAGATAATATTTTAGAATAATTAATTCAACGCCCGTAAACAGAACACGCTTTTGTCTAACACGTAACCTTCATGCCGTATTGTCCTCAAGGCGACATATTAAAATACCTCTGAAACAAAAATATATATTAATCGATTTTATGTATCTCCGTCAATATAATGCAATTAATCGGTGTCTTTTCAGATTAACGCACAAATTGATGAGCAACGTCAGAGGATGCAGCCATCAAAACTGGAGTCATTTTTTGCCATCACTAAGTCTCTAATTATCAGGGCTTTGGTGGTTTATTTTATTACAACAATGTTCCGCCAACCAGCCGCACCAAAAACTGATTTAAGTAGTCCATCAAGCACACCACGAACTCCTGCCATCAACATGTTTGCTAATGGAACTGTTTTGGATATGCACTGCTATATTACAGAGAAAGAGATTTTTGGAGATTTTGAAGATTCCAACTTGATTTGGAAACACACAGGATTGATTTATGGTGATTGGTACACTGGGCCTGATGGTGATGGCACATTCACCTTTTCTACAGATATTGTACCTACTGATTCTTTGAAAAATAATGGTTCTATATATCTTCATGTGTTTATTGTACAATCGGGTAAATCTCCTGATCCCAAAAACAAACAAGATTATGCTGGTCTTTATGTTTCTTATGGAAAGAAAATGTTGAATAAATATAAGAAATTGCGTTATCTTAAAACTCACAACCTTTTAACTGGACAAACTGAAAAGTCTGCAGAAGAAATAGAGAAAGCAGAAACAATGAAAGAGGAGATAGTGTCACACTGGCACCCTAATTTGACAATCAACTTGGTGAATGACCAAACTAACTGGGTGCAGGGCAGTGTGCCACCTCCTCTTGATGAGTTTATACATTTTCTTCCTGAAGGCAAGCAATACAAACCAGCTGTATTCTTAAATGACTACTGGAATATGATGCGAGATTATGTTCCCATCAATAAAACAACTACAACTCTTAAGTTACAGTTGACTTATCAACCACTGAGTCTGTTCAAGTGGCAACTGTATACAGCCCAGGCTATGAGAGACAAACTCAGCATGTTCTCGGCATTGGGTGCCGAAGAACAGGATGAGGAACAAGATACAGTGAAAGAGTTGCTGTTAGATACCTCACCATACTTGCTTGGTTTGACCATATCAATCTCTGTGCTGCATTCTATATTTGAGCTGTTAGCATTTAAAAATGATATACAATTCTGGAATAATAGGCAGTCCCTCGAGGGTCTCTCTGTAAGATCTGTATTTTTCAATGTATTCCAATCCACAGTGGTACTCCTGTATGTTTTGGACAATGAAACCAATGTTATGGTTCGCATTTCATGTTTCATAGGACTGATCATTGAAATATGGAAGATTAATAAAGTCATGGATGTCAAAGTGAATAGGGAAGAGCGTATATTTGGAATACCAAAGCTGACATTTGCTGACAAAGGTTCTTATGTGGAGTCCAGTACCAGACAATATGACATGTTGGCGTTCCGTTACCTTAGCTGGGCTTGTTTTCCTCTGCTCCTTGGATATGGGGTCTACTCTTTAATGTACCAAGAGCACAAGGGGTGGTACTCATTTGTCCTCAACATGATGTATGGATACTTATTGACATTTGGATTTATAATGATGACTCCACAGTTATTTATTAATTACAAGCTGAAATCTGTTGCTCACCTTCCCTGGCGAATGATGACATACAAGTTCCTTAACACATTCATAGATGATATCTTTGCATTTGTTATCAAAATGCCAACAATGTACAGAATTGGATGTTTCAGAGATGGTGTGTATACAAACATTTTCTAATCTTATCTAATTTAAGATGTACAATTAAATATACATATATAATTTTATTTGCAGATATTGTGTTCTTTATATTCCTGTACCAACGTTGGATCTACAAGGTAGACCACAAGAGGGTCAATGAATTTGGATTCTCTGGTGAAATGGAGCAACAACAGAAACAATCTGGTAATGGTGCTCCTGCAATCACAGAAGGAGAGCAAACTGCAGATAAGAAGAATGATTAAGTTATATCTCTTAATTATTACCTGCAAGAAGCAATTTCTTGCCTGTTCAGCAACCGCTTCAAATATATTGAATGAATTGTAATTAGTATAGCCATTGATAATTCAGTGGGATGCTCTGGATTAAATACCAATAAATGTTAATTTTTTGAGGTGATACATTAAGGATTTTCCATAGTATTGCTGTGATTGGTAATTTATATAGTTTTATTGTATTAGGACTTGAACTTAGGATATTATATAATATTAACATGGCTAATCCCCGTTCCTTAGATATAATTTTCTCTAAAATGCTATATTGTATTGAAAATAAATTTTTGACGAAAGTATTTCAACTCCTCCAAGCAACCAAGAATTAGGGGATTTGTGTAAACATTTCAAAAATTACCATTCAACTGTATAATTATTAACATACATAATGAACCTTATTAAAATAAATGAATACATAATGACCATTTATTTTATCTGAGTATGTGTGTGTTTTTACTTTCAAAAGTTGTTATCTATTCTTGGAAAAAGGGATTGTTTGATTATATGCCTTTAATTTGGAAGTTGTATTTCAGAAAAACTGTAATGTGTTTTGTTTTTACTGAATGTGTTGCATAATTTAAATAAAATTAGGATTTGGTTGCACTAGTTACAAGCAATGTGTATTACAACATATACATTTCAAAGTTGGGATGTAGTTAGTAAACTCTTCCTATCTTCTTATTTCAAACTGTTATCGGAAGTATTTCTGACAAACAAGTTGCTTTTCTCGGTCCAATGATGAATACATTTTTGTTCATACCTGTGTTTTGGGCAAGTATAAAATTATAATGTTAAACAATTGTATAAGAATTCAGAATTAATCAAATTATAGGATAGTTAGAACGTGAGGTGAAACCGAACCCGATAATACTAACCAAGGCTACGAAAACAATTATGATACCATATTGAACAAATTGACTTAACATCAAATATCCTATTATGGAATGAATAAAAATTTGCGAGAAAAGATAGCGGTTCAATTTCTTATGCCTCTTAAGTCTGACAACAAAAGATTTATCTTGGATTAATAAATAAGGAATTAAGTAATTGGTGTTTCAGCCATGAAACAAAATTGGAGTTGTGTTTGTTTTTAGGTATATACTTCACTGTTTTACCTAGAAGGCTTGTTTTTGTTGTGATTCAACATTACGTGTCATACTTTGAAAAATATACTATTAAAACACATTCACTGCTTACATTTCATATTCTTCGTAAATTCTCTAAGGACGCGTAGGTGCGTCGTTAGCAGTGAACGCGTAGTTCTTATTCTAGGTAAATATCCAAGTACATGTGCTGTGGTGACCGAAGTGTGTGTGTTATATTATATTATAGTGAAATCATTTATTTATAGCATAACAGAAAAATTTAAACATGGTTGCATTGCGACCAATCCTTGATCAAAATAATTTATGTAATTAAATCCCGATTAGTGAATCATATAAGTATGAGGTATTTGATGGAAGTTCATTTTTAATTTGCAGCTGTGGTTTTTAGGTATGTGTATATCACTGTACCTATATACTTATAATGATTTAATTAATTCTATATAGAATACATCATAATTAAGTACCTATAGTAACATTTAAGATTTATAATATTCAAGTCCATCTGCTTCTAATTCAGTATTATTTGATGATCATAATCTTTGCAATATAATATGTTTAGAAAGCACAATATTTTGTTCTACAATTATGGCTATTGTATAAATAATTTAAAATAGTACACTTACTTAATAAATTTGTTGTTCCAATTTGTATTTTATTTATATTTCCAGACTATATCCAATTTTAGCTTACATTTATTAGGTACCTATTTGTCTTCTTTCCAAACAGGTAGGTTCATCAATAAGTATTAAGGATTATAACATATTTACCTCCCGAGGGATGCGCGTCACGAAGTCCTACTGGGTTACCGAATATAATCCGCAATTAAGTGTGCGAAATTGGGATGGAACTGAAGAAAAAAAAAGTATATCAACATTCATAACATTTTTATTGGTATTCTTTTAAAATATTGATATGAAATTAAATACATTATCACAGACAGCTGATACAAACTGCGAATAAGTGTTCATCGCATCAGCTTATTTTTTCTTCGTTTTTATTGTCGTGATTATTTGTAACACATTCGGATTATTTGTAACTATTCCTTCTTTACACATGGTAAAAATGAACAACGAATTCAATAGTCGATAACGATACAAAATGAAATCCCTCCACATTGGCCTTACTTACATTACAATTGATCGTATCTACAATAACTGACATGTGGGGACGTGATTAATCTAAATAATAAAACTTAACATTTCACCCCAGACTACAAACTTCTGTTTGTAGTCTGGGGTGAAAGATCACGTACATAATCCGTGGCATAGGCGTAGCTGCATTCTACCTGTACGAAAATTTGCAATCATATTAATCGGTGGTACCTGCCTACCCAAACAAATAATATTATCCAGTGACATTAGTTCATACTACATTTATAATCAGATCTAATGACCGCAACAAGTGGAGGCAGATCGCAGGGGCTTACAATTACAGCGTCATCAGCCACGACCACTGTCAAGAGTGGCCGACTAAGAATAAAAAAAAACGAAATAGCAGAACGAGTAATAGTATAAATGTATGTTACTCTGAAACTACACAGTAGTACAAAGTGCCGTAGTTATATGCTAGGTGTTTGGTGACTATCTGTAGGGGCAGCCGGGCGCCCAGTGTCCGCGCGCGCCGCAGCTGAAGCAGCGGCCGTAGCCACCGTAGTAGGCCCCCTCGCGGCCCGCGGCCCGTCCTCGCCGTCTAACACCAACATTATGGCTGGCTCCCCGCTCTGCAACTTGATATCGTAGCATTATAGCATAGCTTAACATCCAGAATATTATTATTATAACACAATAAAAAAGTAGGTAACTGCGCATATATATTATTCGTGTCCATACAGATAGGCAGAGACAGTCCCATAAAATGACCACTGCACATTCGAGGTCAGCGCTTATGGCTCGTGACGGCATCTGTAGGTCCCATACCTGCGCATCATTGGCCCATTATAGGCTGGATTAGATTTGATTCGATTTATAACAAGCTTAATTCTTAATGTTTTGTATTTTATAAATCTGACTTATTTTTGAAAAATGCCGTAACACTATTTTCACACCAAGATATCAAGTATCACTGTCCCAGCGTCATTGATTTCGGGATATTGACAACAGAAGTCACATTGTGATTTTTTTAAATAAATGTAACATATGTTACTCCTTGTAACGTCAGCTCTGCCAATGCAACGGCTGGACCGATTATAACGGGACTTTTACTGGCAGATAGCCGACTACTAAGACTACTTAAGCCGCATTAATTTTTTTTAATCTTCGCGAGTGAACCTACGAGGCATAGCTTATCATATTATGTAATTATCACTATGAGTATGTATGTGTACTGTTATAGTTTCCCTTTGGATATATTACTGAGCCGACCCTTTTCTTTACTCAGACTCAGCATCCCTCCCTCATGATCCCCGTCAGTTAGCTCTCAACTCCACCCTCCTTACCATACATACAGAATTTAGATTTGTAAATGAAAATGATTTATTCAGTTTAGGCCCTGGTAAGGCACTTATGAATGTCGAGGTATTTACCATTTAATATTATAACTAGTAATAAGTGAAATAAGTTTTTTTAAGTGTCTATCGATATCTAGTATAACATTGGTGGCAGCGTGTGTTATAGTAGGGGGCGGGGGAAGGGATGTATTATAATAGTAGCATAGTAACAACCTGTAATATCCGATACATTTGTGTGGGTTGCGGCGGCGGCGTGGTCGGGACTGTCGTTAGATCCACTATTACTGGAGTCTGAAGCCTCGGGTTCGCTGTAGGAGGCACCTGTGAACGGCCGCCAGACGTAGTCGTCGTAGCTGCATCACATACGAAATTCATCATAATATTTTGTTTATCGCAACAGCAGGTGAATGTGTTAAGAACTTTTTGGTTTGACGTCTCATTTAATGGCACCAAAACGGTCGAATTGAGAAAGCTCCTCCTTATTTGAAGTTGGTTAAAGATGAAACGTGTAATATCTCAGTAAAAATATATCAGTTTAGAAGATTTTGACATTATTTTAGGCACACACTACTTACTATTATATTTGCTGTTTGTTCAGCGAGCCATTGGGGTCTCATGCAATAAATACTAGTTCTCATATTATACTAGTGGTCCACATTTGATGCTACTAATAAGTCTCTGAAGTATAGTGAGTGGTTTTATTCACAGGTCCTTGTGTAAGTCATTGATAAACGATTATTATAGTATAGTACTAGTACAGATATCATAAGTGTTACATAAGCCCTCGCAGTAAGAAGTGATGTGTTTAGCGGTATTCACAAGCCATCGCAGTAAGAGGTGATTAGTGTAGAGGTACTCACAAGTCCTCGTAGTCGTCGCCCTCCTCCTCCTCCTCCCCGAGGTACTCTGATTCGTCCTCCTCGGAGTCGGATTCATCATAGCCGTAACCTCCGCTGCAACCACCAAACAACGTCACATATATCCATTAAACGCACACTTTCGCACCTACGACAGGACTAAAATGGATGCTACGCAATGATGTATGTTTTGCGAAAAAATAATACGAAAAATTTTTTGTAGGTTACTTGTGAGTCACCCAGCCGTACATTAAATATAATTAATAATGTTATAAAACATTTCACCATAGTATTTCTAAAGTATTAAAGTTATGCATATTATGCCAAACTTATGCATTAGATCTAGTAAGTTATTGGAAGATATTATAACTACGACAAGTTAAATTTCAAAAATTTTCGCGGATATCGGTGTGTTATCTATATCAGACGAAGTCGTAGGGAAGATTATAAAAATGCATACCGACTGGTTCCAGCGCTGTTCTGAGCCAGTTCCAACTCCAGTTCTGCAAACAATACAGCTTCATAAGACTACCCACTTGACTTAATATTATGCATTACTTTACCACATTAAATATCATTAGGTCATCATAATACTTTACATTTGTCATACATTAATAATTTATTCTTATGGCTATATACCTTAGTGTTATGAATCTCTGTAATGCTCATAATAATTAAATAAATTATATAAAACTTACTATAACTTTCCAGTTATTTGGGGCTGTTATGAATGAAGCTGCATTGTTAACAAAAAAAGTTTTATGGCATTGTATGGATAGATAGTCTTGTTAACTGTACCTTCTCTGTATTTGAGAATATCTTGTCTTTTCTTCTTCATTTCTTCAGTAAGATTTTGTACCATTTTTTCTATAAATGAGTCCAATACTAAGCTTTTGCACTCGGATGAGATAGGAGCTCTGTAAAGAAAAGCTTTGTATAATTTTTATTTTTATTCACTAATCACATTTTCTTTGTTTGAATAAACTTTCAAATATTCAGAAGGATATAATTATACAGGATTATAGGTGTTACCACCGGGTTCGGGAGGTTTTTACTAAAGAAATTCGGCAATAACTGTCTTTCAAAAACGCCCATGTACACCGTTACAATGCTCAAATGCTATATCTATATAGCTAGTTTATAAATATCATAACAAGCTAGAGATGATCAGCCCTTAATTTAATGTGTATAAAGTTAATATGTTCCCAGAACCATAACCTTCCAGGTTTTTGGATCATTGATTTTTCATTAATAAATGATTATTACCTGCATATAGGACAATCTTTTTTCTTCTTCTTCCACATGGTGATACAGTATTTACAGAAGGTGTGTGAGCAGTTGAGCGTGGTAGCCGCCACAAATAGTTCCGCACAGATGCTGCACTGCAGCTCGCTTTCCATCAGCTCTCCTACTTCCGTCAGTGTACTCTGCTTAGTGGAACTCTGTGCCCCTACCTCCGGCTGGCATTTGTTCTCCAAAAGAATATTCTTCTCTGATTCCACACTTTCTAATCGCTTTTTCACCTGATAATGAATGTAACATTTAATAGTAATAATATGTGTGATATTTTTTATATGACGACGGGACGACTAGTTGTAGGTGCATTCGGCTACTGTTGAGGTTGAAAATTTGAACGTCATGATACAAGGTTGATTACCCCTTGTAAAAAATATTATAACCATTGCTGATTTTATATTTTTTAAATAATAATCAACCTTATCAAGCGATAATTAGATCCTACAGAAACTTTTGGTATAACTTGTATACCTCTTGTATTTGTAACATTTAATTTGATATGTTAGACAAGTAGCTTACATTCTCGAGCTGTTGTTGCAGCGTGCTGATGACTTCACTGGACTGCTCGGCTTGCTTCTGTATCCTATCTGCCGCGAGGACAGCCAGTTCTGTTTCCCTTTTCGTTACACGATCCTGTCAAATTATGGAAATATATTTGCTTTTGTGCATTTATTGTTTTATTTCGCAATCAAGATGGTAATGAGATGGTAGACCTTTAAGTCCTGAAGAGACTTCTCAGCGAGAATTTGTGCCTCACTGAACTTTTTTTCCATTTCATTTCTTTCATGTTTCTGAAATCAAGTAAAACTATTATAATTTTTACGAAGTGTAAAGACGAAACAATAATAAAATATGTGTGAGAAATGTATTTTACAAGTTCTTTAATTTTGACTTTCTCAGCATTATTGCACTTCTTCATTTCTTCCATTTGTTCGTTGAGTTGCTGCATGGCCTTCAGCCGCAGCTGCTCCGTCTCTTCAACTTGATTCTGCAAGTTTCTCTTTATATTGCTCAGTTCTTGTTCAAGTTCCATTTCCCTTAACTTTTTCTGTTCTTCTAACTCTTTGAGCTCCTAGAAAATTTATTTTTTTGAAATACTTAATAACTTATCGTCCCAGCCAATACTAGAGTAAGCAAAAGAAAACAGTTTAAGTTATTTAATAAAACTGCAATTGAAAATGAGCTTATTTCACAGGACTATTTGTAAGAACTATATAATAAAATTTATTTTATAAGCTTAGACTTAATTATTTCTTGCCTTTTCCTTGGCAAGCCTCAGTTGTTCAGTCTCTCTCCTGAGCATTTCTTCCAGCTGTTGTTTCTCCTGCAGTCTGATCTCTTCTTGCTCTCTGACCTTTGCCTCTAACTTCTCCAACATGTCCTGTTTCGAGGAGCTCTCTCTGTTCAGCTCAGAGAGGAAGTCTTCTCTTTCCTTCATCAATTTCTCTTTCAATAAATTGTTTTCATTTAAAAGCTCTGTTTCATTTTCATTATGCTTTTGAATTTTCTCCTATGAAACAATAATTAAATGAGTAAATAACAAAATACTGCTTCAATATTACAATTGAGAAAAATAGTAACTTTTGACAATTTTTTTGCCAATCTTACCATGAGTTTTGATATTTGGCCTTCCATTTCTTTCTTGACAGTGGATAGTTGTGCATCCCTCTCTTCAGTGAGGAAAGTCTTCTGCCTCTCAACCTCATTCTTCTCCCCTTGCAAGCTCTCTATCTGCACTGCGAACTCAATCTCCAACTGCTGTATCCTCCTGTTCATGTCCAATTGCAACTGCTCCTTCAATATCTTTGAAGTAGTTTGCATCTGCTTTGCATTCTGTATCTTGTCTTCAATATGCCTGATTTCATAACTTTGGGATTCCTCAAATTTCATTTTGACATCATGTAATATATGATCATTGTATCCTTTCTCCATTCTCATCTTTTTTCGAGGCACAGCAAAGTCATCATTGGTGCAATCAACAAATCTATATACAAACTCTTCAGATGGTTCAAGTGTAATGATGTCATCATTTGCCAGAAGTCTCTTAGCCCCCTTTCCTAACTTTACTTTGTTCACTTCAATACCAAATGTACTGTGGTCTTCAATGACCCAGTCATTGTTGGTTTTTCTGAAAGTGCAGTGGTTTCTTGAGATGGCCAAGAATGGAATGACCATGGAGTTCTTCAATCCTCGCCCCAGTGTGAACTAAGAAAAAGAAAATAGATATTTAGAGTTTTTACCCACTATCAAAATTAATAATTTTATGTTATATTAAAAACATAATTAGTTTACAAATTTTTGAGGTCTAAACTATAGGTACTGTAACGAGTTATTATTCAACATTCAACGTCCATGATTTATGAATAAAAGTAAAAAAGAAAAATGCAGAAAAGCTGCAGTGCTGATGGCTATGTTGAGCCACCACACCTGGAGCCTGAGGACGTCGTCGAGTACAAGCTGGACGAAGATAACAATTCAGGTCGTATTTCCACGCCAGTTGATATAGATGAGCAGTTATGTTATGGAATTGAATCAGTTATTGGGGAATGTAATGAAATAGTGAGTGAATTAGTAGTGGAATTTGAGTATTGCACAGCTGTATCTGTTATAGAGGAAGGTTATGAATTTGTGAGTAGTTTAGATCTGAATATTCTGGCACAGTATATGTTTCAGAAGAGATTCAGGAATTAGTAGACAAGGTAGGGAGTATAGAAGAGGGTAATGATAATTCTGTTGAGTTGACAAAATAAATTATACTTGTACATGAGGACAAACAGGTAGATTATTCGGGGAATATCATATTGAGAGGAAAAGAGGAATTCATAATAAATGTATTCGATGAGAAAGAGTATAATGTTGTGAATGATTTATTTGATAGTAAGATTATTATGACAGCAGGATGAGGCAGCAGTTATATGGGAAAAGTGTATAACAAATATTTTACACGAGTCGAGAGTCGAGTCAGTAAAGTATAAATGAAATATTGCAGAAATCTAAGAATGGCAAATTATAATTTCAAGGCTCCTTTGTTATGTTTTGAGGATGTAATTTTTATAAAATATTTTTATATTATTTTATTTGTAAGACTCTTTTATAAAAATAAACATAGAACATTTCAGACACTTTGGGTTCATGTGATCAAATGTAGGAAGAAATGGCTATCAATAGCTAGTGGATGTTTTCTTTATTTTAATTTATATTGTTACTTGTGTCTAAATGTAATACTAGATTGTTTGTATAATTATTCTGACGTCACAGCATAGTGAAAAGCCTTCATTTGACAAGAGTTGTAGACTACAACTCTTGTCAAACGAACTACAACTACAACTTGTAGTTTGAGTTAATTAATTTTTTATGTAGGTGTTATTATGTTTAATTTCATTTACAAATGGGTAGGTTTCACTTAGTCTCTTGATTTGTTAAATGGATAATGGATAGAATGTAGGGCTACATGAACGAGGGCTATTCACAATATAAATCGTCACTTTACATTTATGAAAATTTGCTATACATGAAAAAAAATATTCATCTGTTCAATTTAAACTCTGATATCATTCCATTTCAACACGAAATAAACACAAAATTGTAGCGCCTAGACTCAGATTAGTAAAAGTAAATAAATCATTCGTAGGGAACTGCGTTCATTTCTACAATAAAATCCCACAGTCAATAAACGCGTTAAGTTATGATAAATTTAAGACACATGTTAAAACTGTACTGATGAAGAAAGCTTATTATACAATTTCGGATTACATAAATGATAAAGACATATGGAATTAAAACTCTGCACAAGTAGCTCCTGGCAATGACATGGTATGCAAACATGTTATGTAAATCATTTGGAATTGTTTTTACTTTTTTAATTAACTAACACTAACAGTTAAATTTAAAGAATTTAAGTCTCTAACCAGAGCTACGCCGCTACAGTACTTACTTGAAGCAAGTATCATACCATGAGCCAATTCAATATTCTTATAAGTATTTACGATTCGAAGACAGCTTTTAAAGTTAATATACATAAATACAGTTGTAATGTTTTAAATGTTTGTGAAATTTAATAGATTCATTACAAGTTTATAAAAAGTTGTTATTCTTTTAGTAAGTAATATTTCCAAGATTATAACTCGTTTACGATCATTTAAAGGTAGAATGTAGGAACGTAGGATTCTTTCCTTTTATGCATACTTACAACGTCTGAGGTTATGATTATTTTCTGGAAATTTTCAAATGCGGGCATTAGAGACTTATTGCACATTAAAATCGGATAATTTTCTGATTCCTCCATTATTGAATGATCTTTAGGAAATATTTGTTTTGTATGTTACACAGTCGTATATTATTCTTAGAGAATGTATTGAAACAAAACGTTGAACTAAATCCAGTAAACACTACAAACAAAATAATATTTGACAAATTGTAAATAAATAAGTTTAGCTTGTCTATGACATTGTCCACCCATAGACTATACTAAATGCTATTGTATTTTTTTAAAGCAGTATTGGTTACATTATTAAGAAGAGAATATATAAGAAATAAAATCTGTTCCCGTAAATTGATTTATTTATTTAACAGACTTACCAAGAGAATAATGTTGAGCAAAGGTCGAACTCACATTTATGTATTTATTAGTATCTCATATCTATAGGTTTACTACATCGTATTACGCGCGCATTGCAGTCTGCTATAATATGTGGTTGTGCCAATATTATTTTATTATATCTGTGGTACAGTTAGTTAAGTCTATGGTACTACCCCTGTTTGCTCGGTGATGCCAACATAGCAACTTTAAACTCAAATTTCAACTCGTGGATCTACACAGTATTTACGTCCTACGTTGTATTACGTTGATCGAACTATTAATTGGAGGCAAACAGCTACATTTTAATGAAACTCGTACCTTAAACTTTTTTCAGGTACTTTTCAATTATTCACGAAACGTGAGGCTATCAAGATTCGTAGAGTAGGTAGGGTCCGAGTGAATCAATTATACCCAAACAGCACTTAAAAATCACCAAAAATTATGAATTTTCACAAATATTTTGAATGCCCAATCATAAACAACCTTATTAACTCGGCAGCTGCCACTAACTTTGCTACATATTGTATAATTTGGTCGCGTTTATAACAGAAGCAATATTCGATCGTTATCAATTAACCGAGATTGGAGAGGCACACTAGGAGTTACCTATAGGTATCTGCAGATTTTTTATCGCATAAATTTCTCGAAATCCGCTATCTAGGTCGCGTGCGGTTAACGTTTTACAGCAAGGGAAGGTAATTAAACTACGGTAAATAAGTCACAACATGATGAAATTTTCAAACAGAGTACGGTATCTACGGTAGTAATTACCTACCTATACGGCACAAATGACCTCTTTCTTACCTATAATAGATACCTTCGTATAAATATATTAGTATGCTTTTAATAATTATGTATCAATCCATTCAATTCGTACAAATTTACAAAGAAAACTCGATCCTTCAAAATTATTCATTAAAGAAAAGACGTTCCCACAACAAGCATAGGAGCAGGCAGAATAGGGCGACTCTGGGATGAACAGCCGACGAGAGTGAAAGCATATTTCGTGGCGGATAAAACGAATAGATAGAGGTCTTTAATATAAACGAAGCAGGCTTTAGTACTCTCGAAAAATGCATGATCGGCCGGTGGGTACACTCTGAATTTTTAACGGGCGCGCTTGCATTCTGGAGTCGGGGCTGGCGCCTTTTCTTGTCTTCCCGGCTTACACAATCTCCACCCTGTTTCAAAGAATAATTAAATTTTAGCCGGCATTTTGACTATGATTGATCTATAAAAGTACCTACTTATACATATATTGAAAAGCTGAACTGAGAAATAGCAGACCTACTTACCAGGGCATATTTGTTATATTAAAATTGATAATAGTGTGCGTGTAATGTTAAAATTTTACTCTTAGTTTAATAAATGCAAAAGAAGCAGAAGATTGTCGATCTGATGATGATTGTAGCCTAGCCAATCTAGAACAATCAAACATGCGATATTATTAACGCCTGAAAAGCGGCTCGACAAAATATGTCCCATAGTGATTTAGTGACTTCGTTAGTGAGTTATTTATTTCTTATGATACAACCATATGCAAAGAGGATCAAAAATTATGTCAATTCACATTGAAGAAACGAACGAATCATAGTTTGAGTCTAATTGATCTCTACAGATCTATGCTCGACTTTGTTAAACCCAGTATAATTACTGCAGAGGTTAAAATAATGAATACCTTATGAATAAATTAGGCTTCTCCAAACATGTTTATGGGCACGCATGACTTAAGGGCAATGAGCGTGCAGACTGTTTAATTCGATTATCATTCTCTGTACCGTAGTTCTTTCGTGATCCTTCCTCCAACGAAAACATGTCTACTTTATTATAATATTATTATAAGGTATAGATGAACAGTACATTTTCTTAGCAATCACTTAATTATTAAGGATTAACATAACAACATACAAGTAATTTTGTTCGACCCGCTCTTTACACTGCTTAGAACTAAAAGTTCTAAATTGCAGTAGCTAAGTTCTCTCTTATTGCTAGAACAATTATCCATATTAATATTATAATTGGAAAAGCTTCTCTGTTATAACTTCTGTATTATAACGAATAATAGTAATACGTACTTAGGTAGGTATGTGATAGCACTGTGAAATGGCGAACGGACCTGCCAGCTTATGAACAGGATTGGATGAGTCATTAGGTAACTACCTACGTAATAATAGCGTTAATGGCAAATGGTTGCACAAAATATCCCAAGGGATGGGTCGACCCGCCTGATGAAATTCTAGGCCGACTTGCCGGTGAAACAAAATTAGCTGCAGAGAACTTTATGGTATCTCATTATACTTAGGTATTGGCTGATTTCCATATATCTATTAAAATATAAGGTACATATACGTATACGTGGATGGGAGAGTGTAAACGTAGTAGGGAAAAGAAAATAAATGCTATACATATACTTACATAATAGTATGGTTCCATTATCACATTGTATTCGATATCTACTGAAAAAATAAATGAGTTGTGTCGTCGGCCCGTTGGCGGGCGCGGCGCTCGCAGGGCTTCGCATCGGCCCCCCCAATATATCAACGCGGACAGGACGAAAATTGGACTGGACCCTTGTTAATGTTCCGTACTTAGGCCCTTCCGGCCTTGTACCTGATTATTTATTTAAGGCCTATTGATACTTATATCCATCGGAGGGTAAGTAGCGACCAACAAACCAATACTTAACGCCTTCGTTATTGATCTACCTAGCTACTTAGTTTACGTTATTTTGGAAAATGAAGATTATGCAATTGGTATGATGATCGTATTTAACCTCCATCTGAATAATACATGGTTAATGTACAATCAATTATTTAAAGTAAGGACCATAAGCTGGCCTGACTTGGCCTGGGACTCGAACGACTCACGGAAAAAGATAATGGTACATAAGTAGGTTAACTATAAGTAGGTATTTTAATGAGTAAATGAGCAATGTGGGATAATTTATTTCTAGAATAAGCCGGGTCGATCTGATAAATATCCGATTATTATAATGTTAATTCAGGGTAAATGAAGCTTTCCTCATTTAAATTTAAATCCATGCAGATAACGTATGCAAATTATGACCGAAACGTTTTGAGACTTATTATTTCGCATAGCTGGCGGATGCCTTGATAATAATTATTTATACCGTTGCTACATTATTCTGGTTAAAATCTATTTAAATTGCGCTCCTTCATACTTCTACTACATACATGAAAATACATCAAATTCATAAAATTATTCAAGATTGTTATTAATAATTATCTACTCATGAAATTCCTGTAAATAATTATCCCATTTGCTTCGGAGTACTTACCCCATAAACATAAAATATAACAGTAGTACCGATATATTTGGAAAGTAACTATCGAGTAAGAATACTTTTATTCAAGGTAAATACTTAGCTAATTAGTATTTCGTAAATATAATACCTATGAGGTTACTAAATGGGTTTACTTCTATTTCACCCCGTATTTTTTGTAGTCTATCTATACTTCTATACTAATATTAAAAAGAAGATTTAATTGTTTTTTTGTTGGTTTGCATTGAATAGGCTCCGAAACTACTTGACCGATCTTGGAAATTCTTTCAGCAATTAATAGCTAGATCATCAGCGAGTAACATAGGCTACCTATATTTTATCCCCGTACTACCACGGGAACGGGCACTACGCGGGTCAAACTGCGTGACGCCCGCTAGTACTATAATCTATACTTAATATTATAAAGCTGCAGAGTTTGTTTGTTTGTTTGTTTGTTTGAACACTGTAATCTCAGGAACTACTGGTCGGATTTCAAAAAATATTTCAGCGTTGGATAGTACATTTGTCGAGGAAGGCTATAGGCTATATTTTATTCTCATAAAAATTAGGGGTCCGTAAGTAAATTGCAATTTTGTAACCTAAGGTGTAAAATCGAAAACCTATTTATGCGTACGCTGCAAAAACTATTGACAATAGAACAAAATGATGTAGTACGGGTTTGTAGGTCTTATTAAGTTCTAAAAAAAAGTCCGCGAGAGCATATATCTAACTATCATAGTTTAGTCACAATAATCGCTTTTATGTTTATAAAAAATATTAAATCGTCTGAAGAAAGAAACTACGTTAAATATGTGTCTTAATATTAATCCTTAACCAAATTAAGCATTATGCTATCTAGGGTATTCATCTAGAAATAAAATACTGTTTGTTTTATTCCAATCGGACATTTCGTTGAGAAATTATCACGAGTATAAAAACGTAAAGATTTGGTACCTGATAATGAGTTATTTGCTAAAGAGTTTTATCAACACGTCTCTTTATTCCGGGTAATCTCTGCAACGGCTGGACCGATTTTAACGGGACTTTCACTGGTAGATAGCTAATATTACAAGGAGTAACCAACTTTTATTTAAAAAGAACATTTGGGGTTCCGCGGGAATTAAATTAACTCTGCGCGGGTGAAACCGCAGGGCACAGCTAGTAATATTATAAAGAGGAAAGATTTCATTGTTTTTTTATTTGTTTGTCTGCATTGAATAGGCTCTGACCAAAACTAATTGACCGATCTTGAAATTTCTTTCAGCAATGGATAGCTAGAGCTACATCATCAGCAAGTAACATAGACTATATTTTATCCCTGTACTCCCACGGGAACGGGCACTACGCGGATCAAACCGCGTGACGTCTCCTAGAGCTGCATAAGGCAGAAGAGAGTGGGTGTGGCACAATACAGCGATATTAAAGTTTGTTCAACCAAAGCCATAGGTATCTGCGACCGCTCTCGTTTTGTAAATAAAGAACTCAATAAACTTGCAACTTTAGATTTGTTGGTAACCTTATCCCGGGAGCAAAATTTACATACTTTATCCACCGTATATTTTATCGTTACAATATTAGCGATTTATCCGGGAGGTAAAGAAGGAAGGAGCCGTTAGTTTCATAGGGTATTTTTACACGAATGATAAATTCTCACAATATACTTAAGTAAGTATGCACTATGATTAATATTTTTAAATTTCAAAATATTAAAACTAGCTATTCCCCGCTTAGAGTTAATTTCATGGACACCCATGATGCGGAACACTTATACTTTTTTAAATTAAAAGTAGCCTGAGTTTTATGCTTTGACTAGCTGAAACCTAATTTGTTTTTTAAATAAAAGTAAGCCTAAGTTACTCCTTGAAACATCAGCTATCTGCCAGTGAAAGTCCCGTTAAAATCGGTTTCGGAGATTACCCAGAACAAACAGATAGGCAGACAGATATAGAAAAAAAAAAAAAAAAAAAAAAAAAAAACAGATTTTTTTTTAAATTTGGTTTTTTAGTGTCAGTACCGTATATACTTTCATGTGCAGTTAGTCAAAAGCTGTTATATTTGAACTACAAACAGAAACTTCAATTTTAATTATCTATAAAGATGTATAGATTGATATATATAATTATTACCTACCGAATAACAAATCTGACTAAAAAGACGTATATTCAAGTTGTGTATTTGCAGTAAGTAGGTATGGGTACGAACAATGTCGTCGACTTGGGATTGTGTCACCGGGCGTTCTCAATAGAGCGATCCCACGCCACACCTGCTCAGTGAGCTCTATATCTGATGTTATTAAATGCGGCAGGAAGCTTCCATTCCGATCACGTAGACAATTATTCGACTAAAGTGTGCGGGCTTGAATCACTAACCTCAGCGAACGGCGAACTTTTACAATAAATCCATCCTGGTCTCGACACTTAATCAGTCCTCCGATAAAAGCTTTAATCGAGAGTTAGAGACTACGACCCATGCTAGGTACCATCGTACGGGCGCAACTGATTTTATTACGATGTTGCTGAACTAAATTAAATGAAAGAGATTCTGCAATTGGAAACTTTGCCAGCTTTTTATTCGGATCGGATGTTTATTAAAGGTTATATTTTTATTTCTCGAAGGGGAAAATTTTCAACAGACACTCGCTGTTCTAATGAAAAGCCGGGCTATGTGAGTGTATATTATAATACTAACAACTATTTTGGTGGCCAATCTTTGAATGGTATTAAGCCGCCTTTGAGCCTACCACAATTGGACCCATTAGTAATCTCTTCCAGCGGGACCCACTAGTCCCACTGGTGGATAGGGTCTTACTGAGGCTAGGTGCAAGCCTCACGGCCCCCAGTGAGTTACCTTTTATGAAAGGGGATAACATCTCACAAACAATTCAATTACGATAAGGTGCACGATTTATAGATGTAACGAAATAAGAAGCTTATTATCTTATTCACAGAGGCAATAGAAATTAATTTGTTTTGCAGTATAAAATAAGTTACCTTTATATAGAACACCGTGGTATAAAAATTACATAGAGTACAAAGCTGCTCGTCTGCTACACGTCTGCTCTTACATAAATAAATAAAGTACCTAAGTAATATTAAATTCTTCGGATGTCCATGGAAAGCCTTGAAAAATATCACTGCGCCCACCGTAGGTATCTTGCACGTCGTAGGGGTCGAACACATGGATCTATTGTCGAATCGAATATTAGCGGCCGGGAAATTGATGGGCTAGCCTCGGCTTTAGACGCTCCTTAAGCCGATTTCGCGCAGTTAATTTCACTTAACCGAGTTCATTTGTTCTCGCTTCTTGATTTTATTTATCTATGTACCTACTATCCACAGAAAATACTTGAGTAGTTACTAGAATTCAATATAAATAGGATTTAAAGGGAAGGAAATGATATTTGGAAAATAAGTATTTATAAGTAGATGATCAAAATTATTATATTCTTGCAATCTTTCCAATTTGGTAATTTATGTCAGAGGTTATGCTATCAGAGGAGACTTCGTCCGAGTCTGGTAATTGAATAATACACCCAAGTGTAATATTCCAAGTATACGGACCCGGAGTCCATTTTTGAGTTTAAAAGTTTTATAGGCAACCTCGTCCGCTGCACATTGTTTACGAACAAAGCGAGATCTCATTCTGTTTCCGATAGGAGCGCGGATCGAGTCTGCTATCCCCCCAACTTATCCGTCTTTGTTCCACCAACTATTGATGCTTGATGAAACTTTCCCTGTCCGCTTAGTCTATACTCTTACAGGTATCTATCGCAGACCGTTTCTACTTCTATTTATCTCCATTGTTCAACAGAATGTAGCCTCGGGACGCATCGCAGCGATTGTTATGTCTATTTTGTGTCATTGTTCACACTTTAGGTGATATAAACTTAACTTATTAGTAATGCAAAGCTTTAAGGGTATAGTAATGTCTAGCTGATAATACCTTCAAAGAACCTACTGCAATTTTAATCGAATAAAATTTCCTGGTTTTCAGTGTAAAGACAAATAGATTCCCTTCAGAGAAATCATTCCAGTTTTTAAAGACATAATAATTTGTTTTTCTGAATAGGGAAGGAGAAGAAGGCGTTACATTATGTGAGTTAAATTGTATGTTTTGTGAGTGCAACGTTTACTAAGGTGAAATAAACTGTCATGTGAGCAGATGAGAGACGTGATTCAATTTGCATGGTATGACGGACGGATTACTCCGTGTGAGTACACGACCCTCGCCGGATAAATAGCCCCGGGGAAACAGACTGCTTTTATAACAATTTTGAATTACCGCAGTTGTCGCTCACATATTTTATTTTTTGACAGCACACAAATAAATTAGGGGCTTATCTCGATTGTACTGCTTTTGTTGTTAAATGTTTTTTTCACTTACAACACTTTATTTAAGGGTATTGGTATAGTAACTTGTACAGTATTTCTACAAAAACATTGGAATATCTAATAACATTACGTTAAATAAGGACTCAAATAACCACAGCTAGAGGGACGACGGAGCTTGGTAAATTATTGAACTATCTTATATCTGCTGGCTGAAGTCCCAAGGCAAAATTTATTGTTTAAAGCACATGCTTATGGTCTTTCTTGCTTCACAAATTTGGGCTTATTTGTATCAAATACTGAATTATATTTTTATACTTTAGAGTTGGCACACAAGCTTGCAGTTCTCCCGATGATTTGACACATGACGTATCCGAATGTATCATTGCAGAAAATGTTTATAAATAGTCAAGTAAATACCTTTTGATTTAACTACCTTTTTAATAACAATTTTCTTGCCGGTTCTTCTCAGAAGGCTAGTTTCCGAACCGGTGGTAGATTCCTCGACGTTCATAAGTGCCTTACCAGGGCCTAAACTGAATAAATCATTTTCATTTTCATTTTCATTTAACCATATAGATATGTACATGAGTAACTCACCATATGTTATGTTGACCCCTATTTATATTCGGAAAAAAGTGGGTATCTACACTGCCTGCCTACCCTAACTACCCAATCAATCCCTTCACCCCTCTGGGAGGTAAGACTAGAAATATATATTGCTTGTAATATAAATGTGTTTCTCTAGCCTCTGGGTATTCATAGTTTTCAAAGAAACAACTTTGTAATTTAGGTACACGTACTTAAATATCGATAGCTATATATCAGCTGGTAGGTACAACTTGTTTAGGCTATTTATTTGAATTCGAATAGAAAAGCGAGAGATCGCTTTTCTATTCGGAGGAATGCGAGGTGATTGCAACACATAAATTATAGTATTTTGGATCTTTTTATTTCAAAACATTTTCTTCGCGAACCCATAATTTGGACGTTGCTAGAATTGATGTGGGCCCCTCGTTTGCTCGATGATAAAACAAATAATCACACATAAAATCAGTGTAGGTACTTGTCGGTATTCTGTGGCATCAGTATCAAATATCTCACTTTATCTAGTCTCTTGTTCTATTATTATCTAACTGTGAAAATATTTATTACCTACCGAAATTTCCTACACCTAAAGTACTCGTAGTTTTACATTAATCAGATCCTCTCACATTGGTAAGAAAATCAGGTGGCCTACCATTATTAGTTTAAGCGTATTAAGGACTTCTTAGCTTTTAGTTAAGTTTAATTTTACGGTACCAAAATGAAACGTCAAAGCTCAGAAGTTCTAAATATGCTTTGCAGACCATCATAGTTACGTCATAGTATAACCTAATGCACTACATTAGGTTATACTTAGACGTTATGCTTTTGTGTATTCAAATTTGAATTTGAACTAGCTCTTCTAGAAGCTCTCAGAAAAAGCTGATTAATATAATGATATGATTTAATGCTTGGGGAATATTTGTTTAGTATTGTGGAGCTATGTTTAAGTAGTGTAATAGTGGTAGCGAGTCAATTGCCATAAACCGGCACAATTCTAGACTAAATCATTGATGGAAAAACCAATAGCACCTTGCCCGACTCGGGGATCTTAACCAGGACCTCGTCCTCTCCAGTAGCTTTAGCGACCACAAGACTAAGGAGGTAATGTATAATGTAGATACATTTAATAGGAGAGAATGTTAACAAATGAATTTCACACTCAACTCACATCTATTTTGTGTCGGTATTGAATGTAATTTCCTAGCAATTGCTTTGAATTTCATTTCACAGTTTCAAACATTTCCGTTAATATGCAAATACTGTTAATTTTTAAACTAAATCTTATTTTTACCCGTCCAAAAGCTATTTCCAGTTTAATTTATTACGAATTTTCGTCGGCGGAAGGACAAAAAATGTGGTCCATAGTTGAAACCCCTGCGCCGTCCACTAATGAACGAGCTAGAGCTACTATTCGGCGTAGAGCTGCTTACATGATGCTGAGAATAAATAAATATATCTATAATTAAATTATTGAATATACCTACTCAAACTTAAGATAAAAGCATAGTAAGTATACAGCCTGCCTGTTGGTAATAGGTAACCCAGTATTATTAGCGTCTGCTGCGTTATTCGTCGATTGTCGGTTTTAAAAATACGAAATTGAGTGTCCGTATAGCTAGCGTACACATGGTGGAATCCAGGGTCGGGAGTAGTCTTAAAAAATAGTGCCTAAATAGTGCCTAATTAGTGCCATATTTAAAAAAATAGTGCCACAATATTTAGGGAAATATAGGGCTTTCTTTTTGGTACGCTAGCTTGACGTCAAGCTAGCGTACACATCCTAGATCTCGATAACGGCTTGCACTAGGATGATGCTTTTACTGCCAAAAAATAGTGCCTAAATAGTGCCTCCGGAATGCAAATTTTCAGAATGATTGCTCCACGGAGAGCTTCACAAATAGGCAAGCAACTCAAATGACATTCGTCCCATCGTCAAGCTAGCGTACACACGCTGTTCATAGGGAAAGGCGATGGCACTAATTATGAGGAGTATACCAAAAAATAGTGCCTGAAATAGTGCCTCCAGATCTGCAAAAATATACTGGAAATTCGCAGAGGAACCGTTTCAAAAATCGATGTAAACTTCTACATACAAAATGACTTTTGTACAGTCGCGCACAGCAAAAAATCATTTTCATTTTACAGAGGTGATACTTTGATTAAACTGTATTTTTATCATCATTGTATTTATTAGTGTGCAGTAATAATAATAATAAAAACTCACCTACCTCACCTTACAAAAAGCCGTGATGTAAATACCTGCTGAATTACAGCAAATTGACCTATCGCTACACGTGCTCACCACACACAATACTATTAGTGATACTCACTTGGCCCGTGAATATTTAAAAAACCATGAAAAAGTAAATACCTTAAAAAAAAACAAAATAATAATAAGAATAGTAACCCGCCTCTGGCTCCTCTAAAAAGGTATAATAGTACCAATCTAATAGTGATCTCTACTACTGGGGTCATACCCAAACAACTACATCAGTCTCTCACCACCCTGAACTTGCACCAAAACTTCACCACCTTCTACAAAAGGCAGCCATCCTAAATACTTGCAGACTAGTGAGAAACATCGCACGAAGGGTTTTGTAACATCATCTAAAATCCCGATATATATATGGGCCAATTTAGATTTTCGCGAAAACTTGTAAAAGTACCAAAATTTTCTTATTTCTAAAAGTACAAGTTTTTGAATTTTCTAGAATGTTTCCTTTATTTTTGCTCTAAGACCTAGTTCAAACAAGGTTCCGAATGTATTATACAAAAAATAAAAGTATGTTTTATAATTATTTAGATTTTTACTCTTAAATACCTTGAATGGACCCACAGTGGGTTAATAGCAGTGGGACCACGATTAATATCTCAAAATGACAAATATTTTGTAATATTCATTAATAATTTATTAATTCGGGAAATTTAATATAATCCATCATAATGTTCGCTTTGTCGTCATATTTTTGTCGGGTACTACTGTGAAACTTATGGTTTTTTTTTTGTAATTTCTCACATATCTAGTAGCTGATGACATATGTCACATCATCGATTACCTTCCTCTCTGTGACGTATTACCAAAATATTTTTAATCACTTCTTGACTTGCCAGTACCTTCACTATGGTAGAAGTTTACATAGATTTTTTAAACGGTTCCTCTGCGAATTTCCAGTATATTTTTGCAGATCTGGAGGCACTATTTCAGGCACTATTTTTTGGTATACTCCTCATAATTAGTGCCATCGCCTTTCCCTATGAACAGCGTGTGTACGCTAGCTTGACGATGGGACGAATGTCATTTGAGTTGCTTGCCTATTTGTGAAGCTCTCCGTGGAGCAATCATTCTGAAAATTTGCATTCCGGAGGCACTATTTAGGCACTATTTTTTGGCAGTAAAAGCATCATCCTAGTGCAAGCCGTTATCGAGATCTAGGATGTGTACGCTAGCTTGACGTCAAGCTAGCGTACCAAAAAGAAAGCCCTATATTTCCCTAAATATTGTGGCACTATTTTTTTAAATATGGCACTAATTAGGCACTATTTAGGCACTATTTTTTAAGACTACTCCCGACCCTGGATTCCACCATGTGTACGCTAGCTATACGGACACGAAATTGACCCTTATTCTCTAAATATAATCTATTAATTTCCTATGATTGGAACCAACGCTCGTCGTCGAGTTCGACGCTGAGAAACCTTAGTGATTAACGCGGTTGGGGTGGCATTTGTGTACCATCGACATTGCGTTGTGTAGGTTGGCACTAGTCTATTAATTTTAATATGATTGTGTGCAATCACTGTGTGTAAGGATTGAACAGGGCATCCTAAAGAAGAAGGAAATCGAACTCAGTGCAGAATCACATCACTATAATAGATCGGTGTTAGTATATTATATTACTGTAAGAATGAAAGTATGTTTTCACCAGCCAGAAGCAAGTAATTTTTGGGGTTTAATTAACCGATTTTTATGACTTCGGTGTATTAAACTAATCTAACTATAAAATTCTGATATTGTCACAACAAGACAATATGAGATAACTTTTCGGTTTTGGTTACTGTTAATATCATTATAAAATATATCAATTAATCTGTATATTATAATATGTATTAATATCTGTAAATAAGTCTGCAAGCTATTTAAAATAGAAAAAGGTAAGCAAATCTCGAGTTTCCTTTATGCCAATAACACGCAGTATATTCAACGTTACTTACAATATTTGTTTACATCCTAATAAACCTATTAATATTTTAACATTTTCAATTAAACCGTTTCCAATAAATTCAAGATTAATAAATAAATGGAAAAAAAATTATAGCAAACACAGTAAGGCTAAATATATAACTCAAAGGTGACTGACTGACTGACTGACTAATATAGATCTATCAACTATCTAGTGATCTATGTGTCCGTATAGCTAGCGTACTGTTATACCCCGTCAATGTATAGAGTTTGGCTGACGAGACTGCTCTCGTCAGCATATTATCATTCATGGTCTGGATGGAAGACGGCCATCCAGTCAGTCGGGTCTCAGAGTCGGTACGGGTCGGAAGACAGACTCATTTTCTATTTTCTAATTCCATAATTATATTAATTCTATTTCCATTTTCTATATTATATAGTTTAAGTTTAAAAAGTCTTTTTTTTAAAAAGCCTTTCACTGAATCCCGTATAACATTTTGGTGGCAGCGGTGGGATACGAAAATCCCCTACCCAAATACGTCTTCGAAGTTCCATATCCAAGTGCAGTGTATTAAAGTGAATCACATATTATAATTTATGAAAGCAAGTGTATATTGCTTTGTGTTTCGTGAATTTGGCGTTACATGCAAAGGCCTAGCAAGTCCTTTGCTATCCCTGCAAACTCCTGCTGAGACACGGTGGTCCGTGTCGCGATCCTGACGTGCCTACCAGGACACCCCTCGGACAGTGACCAAGGTCATGATGCTGACTCCCATACTTTTGACGGCGTTCCTGTGAGTTACGTTTTCATAATAACGAATCGTGAACAAAAATATCAAAATTTAAAGAACTCAATATAAAATAGAACTCAGGTTTCGTGAACAAACTATTTCTTTACAAGTTTCTACATTCTACATCATCTTGATAAGTTTTACTATATTTTACTGAGTTTTTTGTCATTAATGTAATTTGATATCGTGTAAAATTGTGTTTTAAATACAGTGCCAGTTTCGAGAACTGATATACATATGTCTGTCTGTCTGTACCTATAATATACTGGCTAGCTTAGTATGGATAAGACCTGCATTTATTAACATTAAAGTGTGTTATTGTTTAGTTATACTAGTTCAACATGACATCGAAAACAGAATCGGGATCTGACACCCCCAGTGTTTCAAGGACAATAACTCGCACTGATACTGACGAGAGAGTTGAACTGAATGTATTACTTAAATTTATCAAACCATTTGACGGGTCCCGAGATAAACTCAACCCCTTTATATCGAATTGCCAAAACGCATATAACCTTGCTAACAAGGCACAAAAACCTATTTTATTCAGATACATTCTGAGCCAGCTCGAAGGGAGAGCTGAAACAACATGCAGTATTAAAGAATTCGAGTCATTTGAACCTTTTGTAGAATTTCTAAAACAACAATTCGGTGAAAAGAAACATTATACTCACCTCTTATCTGAATTGCAAGAATGTAAACAACATTCTCAAGAATCAGTTAATCAATTTGCTCTTAAAATTGAAACTTGCCTAGCTAGACTGCTCACAGAAATTAATATCTCAATTCCAACTAGAAGAAAGGCAGAGTTAGCTGGTCGCGTAGCTGCTATGGAGGATCTTGCCCTCCACACTTTCATGACTGGTCTTCAACCACGACTATCTCAAGTCGTTAGATGCCGCGATCCAGACTCGTTAAATTCGGCAGTAAATCTTGCAGTTACTGAGGAAAAAATCCTATCTATCATTTATAAAAGGTCGCAACCATCCCCTATCAATAACGCTGATAGACCTAGATTCTCACCCCGTCGCGATTTCCAACCGCGTTCTGACTTTCCACCCCGTCGTGAATTTCGAAGCCGTCGCGATTTTCAAACACGCCGTGATTTCCAACCTCGTCGCGATTTTCAAGGCCGGCCTAACCATTTTCCAACCTCACAAAATTATCGCTCCGAAAATTTCAAGAATGTGAATGCAAGTGAAGTGGTCTGCCGCTATTGCAAATTTGCGGGCCACACTATTGAAAATTGTCGCAAACGACAATACAATAATAGCCAAAACAATTTTGGCGCTTCTACATCTCAAAACCAACAAAATAGTTTGAGACAAAACCCTATTCCAAACTCATCGCGTAGAGTCTACACTCTTGATCAACCTGACGATACACGTGATCAAGACGATGAGAATGAAAATATCGATTTAAACGAATAAAATTTCCCGATCGGTATCGCCCGGGAAATTATTCCAATAAATATAAAGTCGGTACCGCGAAACTCTCTGAATCCTCTGTATCCTCTGTATCGTTTAAACGTCGTGCTAACAACCAGGGTAACCAGCCCCAATATCATAGCACCAATAACGTCGCTGTATCCTCTGTATCCTTGAAACGTCGTGCTAACAACCAGGGTAACCAGCCCCAATATCATAGCACTAATAACGTCGCTGTATCCTCTGTATCCTTGAAACGTCGTGTGAATAACGTCTCTGTATCCTCTGTATCGTTGAAGCGTGCTAACAACCAGGGTAACCAGCCCCAATCTCATAGCACTAATAATCTCTCTGCATCTTCTATATCGTTGAAACGTGCTAACAACCAGGGTAACCAGCCCCAACTTTATAGCACCGTAGCCGCTAAACCTATTAAAGAAAAGATACCAATTACTACATCTAAATTAATCCCAAAAGTTCAAACTTCAGTCACTATCCCTCATCCTGCTCATGAGTTAAAATCAAATAAATATACCCCTGAATCAAATGAACATACTAAATCTTATATATCTATAATTCAAAATGCTAAATCTACTAAGTCGACTCCCGTTCCAAATCCAAGTGCTCCAACCACAGTCTCCCATTCCGTCGAAAACCTGAAAACGAAAAAACAAAGCATAAGAATATATGAAATAAATAATAACTCAGAGAAAAGATACTTACCTCATGTGTTGATTCAAACCTCCGTCGCCGATCGACCACTCTCATTTCTAGTGGACACTGGTTCTGCCATAAGTCTGTTAAAACTAAAATCCCTATCCAAAATGCCAACTCTAAATAATGAGATAATTACTATAAAGGGCATTGATCCCGGTAACAAAACAACGTCAACTCTGGGTAGTTTCAATATGCAAATATTCCGAAAAGCGAATAAAACGCTTACTCACGAATTTCACGTTGTCGAAAATATTAACCTTATCCATGACGGTATCATAGGCAACGACCTACTTAAAGACTTAAATTGCCAAATTGACTATTCCCTAGAAACATTACGCATAGACAACGCCTCAATCAAATTAAAATTCTCAGAACCCGTTTATAAGATTCCACCCCGAACAGAAACAGTAATTGAATGTTCAGTTAAGAACCCTGAACTAAAAGAAGGCATTATTTTTGATCAACATGTTTCCGATACACTCCTAGTAGCAAACTGTGTAGTAAAAGTTAAAGACAACAACAGAGTAAATATCTCAGTAATCAACTTATCAGAAAATCCAGTCTCAATCAATTCCAACCTCCTACTTGAACTATGCCCTTTAAACGACGAATTCTATCCCATTTTAACCTCATGTTCCAATTCCATTCAACGAACTAGAAAAGTCCTTGAACTACTCCGCACTGATCATCTAAACCATGAAGAAGAAGAGTTCCTAATAGAATTATGTTCCCAATACTCCGACATATTCCACTTACCTGACGAAATACTGACCTCTACTGACATTTTAAGACATGACATTAAATTGACATCCGACAAACCCATTAACGTAAAATCATACCGATTTCCTCATTGTCATAAAGATGAAGTCCAAAAACAAATCGATACAATGTTAAAGAACGAAATCATTAAAACTTCATCATCCCCCTGGTCAGCTCCAATTTGGATCGTCCCCAAAAAACTGGACGCCTCTGGAAATAAAAAATGGCGTATAGTAATAGATTATAGAAAGCTAAATGATATAACCATAGGTGATACTTATCCCATACCTAACATAACTGAAATCTTAGATCAGCTAGGAAAATCAAAATATTTTTCCACATTAGACCTTTCTTCTGGCTTTCACCAAATAAAAATGGCACCAGAAGACTCAAATAAGACCGCATTTACCGTCCCCCAAGGACACTTTGAATTCCATCGTATGCCATTTGGCCTAAAAAATGCGCCAGCTACATTTCAAAGGCTTATGAATACTGTGTTATCCGGACTCCAAGGAGAGCGTTGCTTTGTCTACCTTGATGACATAGTGGTCTACAGTGTAGATTTAAAATCCCATATCGATAACTTATCCGCAGTTTTCAAAAAGTTAAGACAGAGCAATCTAAAACTTCAACCTGACAAGTGTGAGTTCCTACGAAAGGAAGTAGGCTATCTAGGTCATATCATCACTGAAAATGGTGTTAAGCCGAATCCCGAAAAAATTAAGGCCGTAAGCCAATTTCCAACACCTCAATCTCCCAAAGACATAAAATCATTTCTAGGCTTAGCCTCTTATTACAGACGATTTATTCCCGACTTTTCTAAAATTGTAAAACCTTTAACATCCCTCTTGAAAAAAGACACAGACTTTAACTGGAAAAACGAACAACAACTTGCATTTGACGGACTTAAAGAAAAACTTACTACATCCCCAATCCTAGCATACCCTGACTTTACCAAACCATTCATCCTCACATGTGACTCATCCAATTACGCTGTTTCCGCAATCCTATCACAAGGCCCAATCGGTAAAGACCGCCCAATTGCATATGCCTCACGTACCATGAACAAAGCAGAGTGTAATTATAGCGTTACTGAGAAAGAATGCTTAGCAATCATTTTTGGAACTAAAGCCTTCCGTCCTTACCTGTACGGAAATCGATTCACTATCGTTTCTGATCACAAACCTCTTCAGTGGCTATTTAATTGTAAAGACCCCGGTTCCCGACTAGTACGCTGGCGACTGAAACTCGAAGAATTCGATTATGACATTGTCTATAAAAAGGGTAAAATAAATACCAACGCTGATGCACTGTCTCGATACCCAGTTAATCCTATAGAGAAACAACCTCAAACGTCACCTCAATTCCTACCTCATGACTTTGACATTGAAATTGACAACCCACTAGAAGACCCTCTACTTGAATTGCCATCTCCGATTCCATTTTCCTTCGACAATGAAGAAGTTCTAAATCCTAATCCTACAAATGTTGTTCCAAATCCCCTACTAAACCCCGATACTAATATTGTTCCAAATCCATTACTAAATCCTGATACTAATACTGTTCCAGTTCCAACACAAAGTCAAATACCAAATCCTCTGCCGATTCAAGATCATCAAATGTCCCCTCTGTCAGACTTTGCCGATATAGATATTCAACCTCTTTCAAATGACCCAAACCTTGATATTGACCCTACCGAGTTACTTCAATTTCCGTCCTCAAGCTCAGATCCTAATATTAATCCTAATCCGCAATTAAATAATGATGACTACTCCAAATTCCTAAAAGCCGTATCTAACAAAGAATTTATTCCTAACACTAAATTAAAAGAACACAATGAAACACTTTTGAAATCCCCATGTAAAACAATATTAATTCCTACATCAATAGATCTAGACGAATCAAACCCATACGTTCTTGAGATTTTACAAGATCCTGAAATAAAGAATAAAATATTTAACACTGAAATGGAATTACACTCTTTCTTAAAACTAAATTATGGTAACAAAGACATTTATCTCATCTTCACTAAAGTTCATCATTTTGATGAATCACCGTATCCCTCTATATACAACACTCTGAAACGAGTAAGAGACGAAATTATACAATCCGAAGGAATAACCGATATTGCAATCTCCGATTTTAAGAATCCTTTTGACAAACACTCATATACCAAAATTTATAATATCATTACACATCTTTTTAACAATACAAATATTACCATACATGTCTACCTTAACAAAATCATATATCCCACTCTGAGCGAAAGAAGTAAAATTCTCCGTGACAATCACGACATACCAATTGCAGGCCACTTAGGTTCAACTCGTATGTATAATAGAATCCAAGAGCAATTTTACTGGAAAGGTATGAGAAGCGATATTGAGGACTATGTAAAGAAATGCAAAGCCTGTCAAGAAAACAAAGCGTTAAGACAAGTACACAGAGCCCCTATGGAAATTACTTCTACATCTACAGCCCCGTTCCAGCGAATAGCGCTAGATATCGTAGGTCCCTTGCCCGAGTCTGGTCCTGCAAAACTCAAATACATACTCACCTTACAAGATGATCTAACTAAGTATTCTGTAGCTTATCCTATACGCAGCACATGCGCTGAAGAAACTAGTGACTGTCTCATTCATTTTATTTCCCTTTTTGGAATCCCTAAATCAATACTTACCGACCAAGGAACAAATTTCACATCCGAACTTTTCAAAAGCACATGCCAATTTTTAAAGATAAAGCAGTTATGGTCCTCACCTTATCATCCGCAAACTCAAGGCGCCCTAGAACGCAGCCATTCAACTCTAAAGGAATATTTAAAATCATTCATCAATGAAAATCAGGACAATTGGCCCACATACGTTTACACTGGTATATTAACTTACAATACTACAACACATTCAACTACTAAATTCACTCCCTACGAACTTGTGTTCGGACATAAGCCTTTCATCCCAAATTCTATATATGAAAGTAGTCTCAGTACCACGTATACCGACTATATTAAAATGCTTCAACACAAGTTGAAATACACCCGTGGTAAAGCAGTAGAAAACATTTTAAAATCGAAAGAATCTTCTAAATCCTACTATGATTCCCGTGCAAAAGCACCTCCACAATACAAAATAGGTGACTATGTCTACCTCAAAAACCATCTAAGACTTCGTAAAGCAATGTCACCCCTTTGGAAAGGGCCATACAAAATCATTAAAGTCCACAGTAATCATACAGCCACACTCCTTATTAATCGACGTCATGTCACACACCATTTTGACCAAATTAAACCTGCTCAAATTAACTCATAAATGAGACACATAATTTTAACATTATAAGTTATGTTTACACATACTATATGTTGTATACAAAAAACACATATATTAATTATCATATGACTAGTTATTATTATGATAACATATTATAGTTATTTTTACTTCTATTAAGTTAACATTTACTCAATTTTATTTCAGCGTCACGATCAATGCGCAACAAGACTTTGTCCAGACGCTTCCCTCTGGTTCCGGCATTTACTTCGATAGACTAGGAAAACTTAAAGTTATTAATGGTGAATTGAATATAATTAATCACCTAGATATATCTTTTATAAATACTCACATTCAGAATATCGATCAAACCTTAGATACAGTTAGACATCTGTGTCAACAAACAGACATACTACAATGTAAGAATATACTATCTCCTCTGACAGTCCGCTTTAATGATATTAAGCGTGAATATAATTCTATTTCCCATTTAATAACTAAGCGTAATAAGCGTTCAGCCTGGTTTGGTGGTATAGGTACTATGTTCAAACATATTTTCGGCACTCTTGATGAGGACGACGCCTTAAAATACGATTCCGCAATTGAATCTGTACAAAACGATGAAAAGAAAATTGCACAATTAATGAAAGAAAATATTTTAATTACAAACTTTACATTAAACTCGTATAAACAAACTATTATTCAATTAAAAACAAATCAACAAATTCTTTATAATGCTATTAATCATTTAATGAATCAAACAAATAATGTTACTAATATAATTTATAATATATCAAAGGTCCATTCCATAGTAACTAGCCTCGAAAGCTCTCTACTTGCCTTATCATTCCAGTTGGAAGATTTAATTACTGCTATTCTACTCTGTAGCCAAAACATCCTGCATCCAAACATTCTTACGCCCACTCAATTGTACCGCGAGCTCGTTGATAACGAGAGGTACCTGTCTAGAGATACTGGGGTTGCGATTCCAATAAGTTTAGATAATATTCATTTAATTTTAAGTGTATGTCATGTAGCATGTTATTATTATAAGAATAAGCTCGTATTTGTTTTACAGATACCCCTTGTCACTATTGACGAATTTCATTTGTATCATAATTTAGCTTTGCCAATTCCTCATGATATTCATAATCCTAATACTTTTAGTTTAATTTTACCTTCTAGTTCATACACTGCTATCTCTGAAGATAAGATTAGTTTTTGTAATTTAGAAACTTTAGATAAGTGTAGGACGGTTACACCTGAGTTCTATCTGTGTGAAGTGTCGTTAATATTGCTAACGAGTGGCAACCCTACATGTGAAAGTGAACTGCTAACAAAACCTATCAGTGCTATTCCTGTACAGTGTAAGACCAAAACAATCTACGGTGAATTAGACATTTGTAAACCACTTATGAACAATCAGTGGATTTTCGTGCAATCCCGTTCTAATAAAATATCTGTTGACTGTGGCTCGGAATTACGAGAAATTATTGTGTTCGGCACAGGTGTACTGCATACACCGGAACAATGCACAGTGTATACAAAGAGTACCAGACTCATATCGTCTAACAATATTATTAATATTAGTATTCCTATTCCTATGTTAGATTTTAATATTATAAATGATAAGTGTTGTAAACAAGACAACATATCTCATATTTCAAATAATATAACTCCTATTTTACTTCAAAATATTAATTTAGATGATTTGTCTTTGAATAATAAAAATGATAAATTGTTTTCAAATTTAAATAAAATCATTGAACAAAAACCTATTCTCGTAAAGTATGAGACACATTATGTTATATTAACTTCTTTTATATCTTTAATTGTAATATCTTTTGTAATTTTTAAGTTTTGTAAAATCTTGTTTAAATTTAAGAATAAGTTTGTAACATCTACTAATCTGACTCCTACCGACAATGACAGTAGTAACGAACAACTTGAAAGCTCGTCCATACCGCTACCTCGCTTAAGAGAAATTGTTTAATTCCCTGAACTTCGGTTTCATCCCCGAACTTCAGTCCTCCGCGGGGGGTTGTTATACCCCGTCAATGTATAGAGTTTGGCTGACGAGACTGCTCTCGTCAGCATATTATCATTCATGGTCTGGATGGAAGACGGCCATCCAGTCAGTCGGGTCTCAGAGTCGGTACGGGTCGGAAGACAGACTCATTTTCTATTTTCTAATTCCATAATTATATTAATTCTATTTCCATTTTCTATATTATATAGTTTAAGTTTAAAAAGTCTTTTTTTTAAAAAGCCTTTCACTGAATCCCGTATAACAGTACACATGGTGGAATCCAGGGTCGGGAGTAGTCTTAAAAAATAGTGCCTAAATAGTGCCTAATTAGTGCCATATTTAAAAAAATAGTGCCACAATATTTAGGGAAATATAGGGCTTTCTTTTTGGTACGCTAGCTTGACGTCAAGCTAGCGTACACATCCTAGATCTCGATAACGGCTTGCACTAGGATGATGCTTTTACTGCCAAAAAATAGTGCCTAAATAGTGCCTCCGGAATGCAAATTTTCAGAATGATTGCTCCACGGAGAGCTTCACAAATAGGCAAGCAACTCAAATGACATTCGTCCCATCGTCAAGCTAGCGTACACACGCTGTTCATAGGGAAAGGCGATGGCACTAATTATGAGGAGTATACCAAAAAATAGTGCCTGAAATAGTGCCTCCAGATCTGCAAAAATATACTGGAAATTCGCAGAGGAACCGTTTAAAAAATCTATGTAAACTTCTACCATAGTGAAGGTACTGGCAAGTCAAGAAGTGATTAAAAATATTTTGGTAATACGTCACAGAGAGGAAGGTAATCGATGATGTGACATATGTCATCAGCTACTAGATATGTGAGAAATTACAAAAAAAAAACCATAAGTTTCACAGTAGTACCCGACAAAAATATGACGACAAAGCGAACATTATGATGGATTATATTAAATTTCCCGAATTAATAAATTATTAATGAATATTACAAAATATTTGTCATTTTGAGATATTAATCGTGGTCCCACTGCTATTAACCCACTGTGGGTCCATTCAAGGTATTTAAGAGTAAAAATCCAAATAATTATAAAACATACTTTTATTTTTTGTATAATACATTCGGAACCTTGTTTGAACTAGGTCTTAGAGCAAAAATAAAGGAAATATTCTAGAAAATTCAAAAACTTGTACTTTTAGAAATAAGAAAATTTTGGTACTTTTACAAGTTTTCGCGAAAATCTAAATTGGCCCATATATATGACCCATATATATATCGGGATTTTAGATGATGTTACAAAACCCTTCGTGCGATGTTTCTCACTAGTCTGCAAGTATTTAGGATGGCTGCCTTTTGTAGAAGGTGGTGAAGTTTTGGTGCAAGTTCAGGGTGGTGAGAGACTGATGTAGTTAATAATAATAATAATAATAATCTTTATTTCAGAAAATATTGTTACAGACAATAGATAAACTATAACAACTGCGGATAGTTTTACAACTGTGTTGCAGTCATTATGCCCACCAAATATAAACATTTTTAGGAATATTAAATACATAAGGTTCGAAACTTTAAACAATTTAAATATACATTATTAAGACAAACTATTAATGCAAACGACATACATATTTTACTTTATATTGTATATATTTTTACATGAAAATGCGTCGAATTTACACAAACAATAGTCTATAAACAGTTAGAGTGCGTATACGAGTGAGTGAGTGTGGTGTGGTGTGGTGTGGTGTGGTGTGGTGTGGTGTGGTGTGGTGTGGTGTGGTGTAGTGTGGTGTAGTGTGGTGTAGTGTGGAGTAGTGTGGAGTGGTGTCAAGTGCATTGAGACCAGTAGTGATCTGTCATTTTATAACGTTCAAGAGGCTTTCTGTTTCTTCATATGGCAAAGAGGTGAGCCAGTTGCTAACGGATATCTTACACTTATGCATAGTTAACGGATATATATTTAACTTTCCATTGATCCTATTATAAAGTAGACTGCTTATACCAATGAAGTGTCTACGAGCCAATATAGTTTTGCAAGGAATCGACCTACAAACCAAATCTGATCTGCGCTTATTCTTTATTATGTTGGCATCAAACTTAAGTTCTTTATGCTTACGTAGAATCACAGAGAGTATGAATAGTTGCCTAACTGTGAGGACATCACAAGACAAATACAACTTCTGCGTAGGGAATCTTCGCGGCTTAGAAGCTATAACTTTCAGAATAGCTCTCTGTGCTCGTTCCAGTCGCAGGAGCAGTGTTCTACCAGCACCACCCCAGATTGAGATACAGTATGTTAATATAGACTGAGATAGTGCATAGTATACAGTCTTTAGTGTCTTAAAATCGGCAACAGAGCGAAGTCTTGCGAATATGTATATCATTTTTCTAACTCTAGATACAACTTGCTCAATATGAGAACTCCAAGTCAAAGTGCAGTCAACAACAACACCCAAGTATTTGATATTATCATCTCTAGAGATGGTATCACAGTCGCAGACTTTAGAGAGATTAAGATTTTGATTTGAACATCTATGCGCTCTTAATGTATAGTCTGATTTAGTTGTTTGGGTATGACCCCAGTAGTAGAGATCACTATTAGATTGGTACTATTACACCTTTTTAGAGGAGCCAGAGGCGGGTTACTATTATTATTATTATTTTGTTTTTTTTAAGGTATTTACTTTTTCATGGTTTTTTAAATATTCACGGGCCAAGTGAGTATCACTAATAGTATTGTGTGTGGTGAGCACGTGTAGCGATAGGTCAATTTGCTGTAATTCAGCAGGTATTTACATCACGGCTTTTTGTAAGGTGAGGTAGGTGAGTTTTTATTATTATTATTACTACTTGAAGTCTTAGCTTGAAGTCAAGCTAGCGTACCAAAAAGAAAGCTCTATATTTCCCTAAATATTGTGGCACTATTTTTTTAAATATGGCACTAATTAGGCACTATTTAGGCACTATTTTTTAAGACTACTCCCGACCCTGGATTCCACCATGTGTACGCTAGCTATACGGACACTGATCTATCAACGTACAGCTCAACGCACAGGAGGGATCGGGCTGAAATTTGGCATGCAGTTAGATGTTATGACGTCCGCATCCGCTATGAAAGTATTTTGATTAATTCTACCCCAAAAGGGATACAATAGGCGATGTAGGTTTGCGTGAAACTAAATTTACGCGGGTTAAACTGCGGGGCATAACTAGTATGATATAAAAGCAGAAATAGTAAAGCAGCATGTACACCCCGCTTATTCGAGGCGCTAATGAACCGCGCGAAGAACATCGTACTAAAGACTTTGGAGTGATCTTGGGGTGGATTTTTTGAGCGCACCTTCCCTTGTTCATTAGTGTAATTAACTTATGCCGTAGATACTACGCTTGCTTCTAGTACGATTCGGTGGTTCGTTGCAGATCCCAAGCTTTAATAATTTTCCGGTCAAATTAATATAATCCTCCAGCGTAATTTATAAAGATCGTCTTTTAGATCGAAAGTTATTATGGATTGTTTGATGATTATATTAGGATTAATTACTTTAAAGATTTTAATTTCACTATACACAACTAATTACCCCTTTGTATCCCTTTCAATATTACTATAACCTTGTTAATTGTAATTGATTGAATTATTTATTTTTATTAAATAAAAACTTAATTATATATAAAAGGAACAGTACTGGAAACTAATTACAAGTAGATTGTATTGATAGATTTCTACGATTCTTTCATGTATCTAAACTACTACTAAAAAAAGACCAGCGATCATCACTCACGTAGTTCCCGTTGGAGTATGGGGATACAATATATTTGTTATGTAGTATGTAGGTATCCATTGCTGAAAGAAAGTACAAATCTATTCTCTTTATAATATTAGATTAATGAACGGATTAATCGGTTGTTTTGTGTAGAATAATCAAGTGTACAGTTACTGTGCTGTCTCGTAGCCACTCTCTGAGGCGATGCATAGCCTAGATCGGCGGCGTAGCGGCACGATACTACATTCATGCGAAACTGCTACATGAGTTATAACCCTGTGCACACTATTCACATTTTACCATCAGTATCAACATTCAAATTTAATGAAAAAGTAAGTCAACAAGGGAAAATTGTAACAAAAAGCGTTATAAAATTAATGCAAATGTATAAGTAATTGAATGAAGTTGTTATCTATGATGGAAATGGTTAATAAGTAATTTGGTAGGCGTGCGAACCGCGTGTCCGCACAAGTTGAATTAGTTTTTGTATAGACGCGGCTGCAACAACTCGGGCTCACCCTCACCTTGCTTCAAATTAATTAAAATAATTCGTTGAAATCGTCACGAATCCAGCTTCCGCAGCTTGTTAGTTCGCTCTTGTTGCTCTGAAAACATTAAATTCCGACAGATCTGTACTGTAGGGAATTTCATCGTATAATTCTCGCAATAAATTATATTCCCGTCTTGTTTTGACATGTGACTCTCTATCGTTATAATTATTTCTGGAGCTGTAGCATCAGTTTTAATTGCGTCACAAACTTAGTCGCCACCTAGAATCGTCTCAGGCACTATACATACGTCTTTGAATTATTTCTCAGACATATGCAGGTTTCCTCACGATGTTTTCCTTCACCGTAAAAGCACGTGGGTTGAAATCACTGTACATAAGTTTTTTTAGAAAAACTCATAGGTACAGGGCCCCGATGGGATTCGAACTTGCGTCGCAAGTGACAGGCGACTGCTCCGAGATCTAACCTCGAGGCCACCACGGCTCTTCATTGAAATTGTTTTATGTCACTCATTTTTTTATAGAATTAGATGTGAATGTACAAAGAAATCGCAAAGAAGTTCTTAGACGTTGTGTCAACCTACCTAGCAGTTCGTTATGGAAAAAAATTTCACATCATTCCTATGTATGTTTGAGCTTTTTCAGTTTAAAAGTATAGTAAGTATAAGCCTTAGGCGTCCTTGGCCTTGAATTTGTTACAAGGAATAGCATATTCTTATAGCGCTTAACTTGATATTGCAGCATCACATTTATCATCGTTTCCTATTCTCATGTCCCCCTGTCGCTAACAAGGGGACTGAATGTTTATTTCTATTGGTCTCTCTGAGGGACATAGTTGGGGTACAACTGGGAATATTTCAAAGGGATATTTTAAAATAATAGATAGAATAAAGGGATACTATTATATACGTCACAAAGACGAACATGCTAATATTTTTTATTTTATTTTTTTTTTTTTTATTTTTTTTTTTTTATTTTATTATTTTTTTTTATTTTTTATATTGTCATATTTTCTTAGTGGTAGAATAGTTCAATTTCAGGATGAGCAGTATAAGACCTAAGTATGAATCTATACTTTTTAATACATTTGATATATCCAGACTGCAGAGTGACAATGCTACTAGCTTTAATGACATCACACAGGGTCTGCACACTCAAAACAACATCAAATCCGGTCCAGATACAACTACAAAAGTACCTTCAAAATTACACATTCATAAACCCAGGGATATCTCAAAAAAGTTTAAAATAATGCTACACTACTAAATATGCGTGATCGTTGCGAGTTTATATGAAATTACAATAAAGATAAAAAAACTGTTCCCGCAACACAACTCAATGTTGAATGTCAGCTGTCGTAACCTCGCCTTTAATATTAAGATGCACTATGTTCGCGGCTAGTTCGTAAACCTTTTCATTTCACTGGGTATACAGCCAATAAAAATGGCTATCTATAGTTATCAAACATGATACCAACTTAATAAAACTGTTGTTATGATTTTTACGAGACGGCGATAGCGCTTGCGATGGCATACACGATTTTATTCGATAGTATAACCGTATATAAGTGATTGTCTAGTCGTGTGAGCGTATGTGAAAAGTGTTCTGAACAAAGTTTTAGGAGCACTTGAGAATATGTTGCTCCGAGGTTACGTCGGGCCATGCTTCCGCAGCAAATGCGCCCCCGACCGTGTGACGACCTGCACGTGATCCCGGGGTCCGACACTACTTCATAATAGTAAATCATCTAAACTAAAGTGACGCGCCCCTGCACGTTTTGCGTCTAGACGTGACTTAGCACTAGGCGAAGTACTATCTTTTAAAATTAGAAGTTGTTTGGGCAGCAACAAGTTATGGAAACCTGACTGTGGAAAAAATATTATTATATTCGATATGGGCGTTTTGCAATATGGCGGTTTGGTTTGGGTACTATAAAAAATCATAATACAGTCAGCCTGATGGTAAGCTGTTACAGTAAATTGAATACAGATATAAAGATAAAAATAAAGCATTAAAATATGAAATAATCAGTTGTTTTGACTTACATTAGTTGTTGACTCGATTTATTACTGCACTTATGTTTATATTCAAGTAGGTATGTATTTTATTTAGTATCATCTATTCAGTCTATAAATGGAGTCACGGAAGCTGGCTAGTTGTAAATAAAGCCACGTATCCAGGGTGATATGGTCGCACTGTCCGGCTGTGTCGTTTTTACGCCGGAACTGTATATGAGTTACCGAGGCCGTCGTATCCGGCACCGTTTGCCTTCCATTATACTGTCTGTGCTTGTGTGAGTGTACTTCAAGCCACTATGTCATGTAAGTGCATAACTGACTACACTGTGAAAGGAAAAAGTTTATTAGCTGAGTGCTACGTGACACTAATGATCTTGAGCCACCTCTATCCGAACTTGTAAATTCTTCTTTTCTCTAATTCGTTATTTAGGGTTAACTAATTAAGAAGAGTTCGTTTGTTGTCGAAATTTTGATTTCAGTGGATTCTCCTCACCTTCTCTTTTCTTAAAATTTAAGTTTGCCATTGCCTTGAAATTGAATTTATAATTTGTGAATCCACTCGTTGCTGTTAATTTATGATCGGAATATTTATAGGGCATGTAAATACGACTGTCCCGCTACAATTAGCTACGCAAATAATTTCAGGTGAAGGCCGAGTATCAGCGTCATCAACGAAGAATAAAGCTATGTATATAATATTTATGTAAAGGTATAAAATAAGGGATACAGAAAAGCTATAAGTGTTTCTGTTCTACCGTAGAGTAGTACCTAAGTGCTTAATAGTTTTCTTAGAGTTCCAATATTTAGCAGTAGAACCTTTTATTTTATTATTGTTTTATTTTCATTTCAGTGTCCATCTCATAAAATTAAAATTTCAACCAGTCAAATACCCTCAAAAGAACAAAATGGCAGTTCAAAAAGTTAGTTTAGACTTTAGATCAATGTAATCAAATCTCAATAAATAATTTAGCAAAGAAACTTACTTACTTACGGAAGGGCCGTAGTGAATTAAAATCGTTGTTAGCAAAGTAATATTGCGCATTGTCGAGATATTCACTATCTTCAGGAGAATAGCGTTCATTTGGTACGTTGGGTAATTCATACTCGCACGTTCATGCGTTATGAACGGGGGCGCTCCGGTGACGTATTCGTTAGTAAATTCCATCTCAGTAGGTATTTCGAAGTTTTTAGTGAAGTCTGCAACACGGGTCTTATTGATTGCACAAAATAATTAAATATGATGGAAATACTCTGAATTTTACAATTCAGAGTATCTACAGTATTTACTATTAGTCTCTGTCTAATTAATTATATTACTATTAATATTACTCTGCGAAGCCATGCTCTTTAGTACTGAGCTAAATTTAATTTACACTAAATAATATCAGAAACATAAAAGTTATGAGGAAAATAAAAATTCTATGGATATATATTAGTAAATATAATTATTTATTTGTCTTGTATTATTTGCGAATATCTTAATTAAAATGACTTCAAAACATAGAGTTTTGGATACGAAATTTACGAAGTTGTAGGTACTTTGTCGTAGACTTAAGCGATACTTTGATAGAATATAATTCGTCGTGTATGCAATACGATTGAAACATGATGGAGGCATTCCATCGCAGGCATTAATTAGCTTGAATATAGTGCTTCGACGTAAAAACAGCGATGTTAAGGTACGTAGGCGGTACTTTAATATTTAACAGGATATAATTGAGGAGTGCGTCGCGCCGCGTCGTGGGGCGGGCGGCGAGGCGGCGAGCCGGGATGTGGCCCGTAGCGGGCGAGCAGTGCTAAGCTAGGCGCTTCGGTTAATCCAATTAATTAGCGCTAGCTTTACACACCTTGACCACATTTACGTAATTTTATTATGTGTTACAAAATCCTTATGTTTGGTGCCAAGCTCAAGTAGCTTAGCAAAAAACACAACTAATCTTGTTGCTATTGGGCTTGATTTGTATATTAGATTTAGAGCTAATTACAGACTTCCGGACATCGAGAATACAGTTTGAACCAGCTAGCTAAACAAGTATCTTAGTTTAATATTTTATATTCGTAACTCTAATGTCACAAGTGTTTTATTGTCATACATGTGATTGTGCAAGTGTAACGCATGTATTTGGGAACGTGTAATTTCCGTGCAGGGACTATTTAAAAACGTAACCGAAGGAGGATGATGTCCTATATATGGGCACATGTTTAACAAAACGACTACTTAGTGGAAGGATAGGCCATCATCATAAATTTAAGAGTTGTGACTCTTGTTGGTGGTACCGATGGAATTCTTCCATTCGTCTCCATCAAGTGCCATCTCCTTGACCTCCGTATACGTCATGGGAGACACATTTTCCTTGTCTCGTCTCATGTATGTTAACCTGGGTCTTCCTCGTCCTCTCTTTTCTTCTGATAGGTTAGTTGTGTATAAAGTAGCTTCATATTTTATCTCTCCTCCCATGGGCGCACGAGTACGTAGCTAACGGTTGTTCGCAAAGCAGAATTTCAAGGAGACCACTCTATCGTTGACCATTTGAATAAATATCTGCCGCGGAAAAAGTGGTGGTCAGATTAAGTGGCGCGTCGTACATTATGAGAACATCCGCATTATATTTCACTGAGCGGCATGAATTATGTGCTGTTGGACCGCGCCAGTATAAAGTTACTGAATCAGGCGATGGAAAATTCCTTTAGAAGATGCTTTGAATTTTTCACCGCTGGCGAATTAAATTGACCAGCTTTTTAAATAAGTTGTATTTACTCTTCTATTAACAAACAAGTGCTTCATTAGAGCATCAAATAATATAAACCATTCATAGCTCTGCACAGTTAACCAGTAACATCACCGCACCTGGTTGTTATTAGCGTAAATACTCCTGACATGTTTAATTTCGACATTTTCCAGTACACGAACCTAATTAACGCTTTGCTCGTACGTAATGATTTGACAAATAATAGGTAAATTATGAAATGGCACCTGCCTATTTGGCATTATAATATTATTTTATTTAGTTAATTTTCCAATTTCATATTTGTTATAGTCCAGCTGATTCGGAGTTTACTACGACGGGAAATGCACGGAATCCCTCGCAAATATCATTCGGATTAGTGCCTACTGCTTTGTACCTACTCCTAATCTCTGCGAGTGTCACAGATACTAAGTTTAACGCAAAATAAAACTGCTCGGTTGTTTTGCAGAGATAAGCATTAAGTAGCTGAAGCGTCCACCTTTGTGGCACGATTAGTATGTTCAGCTAAAGTCCAGAGCAGTGTACTTGTCAAATGCAACAAATGCATTTCCAGCGCTGGAAGCCCGCCAATTGTTGATATTGTCACCAAGCCGTGTTGATAGCGTGATTCTCTCGGCTATTATGTTGAAACATTAAACTCCGAATTACTAGCTCTTCTAATATTGTAATTGACATACCGTTTTAAGCTACAAAGAAATCCAGAAGTAGCTGATAAAAATATAAAGCTTATTTTTCTATGAAACGCAATTTTCACGAAGGTTTATATTTCTATATCCTAGAAATTATAATGTCCAAAATCAAAAATACATCTCATTGTGAATTTACCAATCCATATAATACAAATCCGGTAAGGCACCTGAAACGTCGAAGAATTGACGACCGGTACGGAAACTAGCCTTCTGAAAAGAACTGACAAGAAACTCAGCTGGCATGTTGTACTCGTATATTCTATAAATCTTGTACATTACACAAATAAATCTAAACTGGTCTAATTAATACAATCTGCATAAGACAATAATGATTTATGTTTATAATATATTTCAGTACAAATATCGAGTATATTTAAAGGATAATAAATATTTTCCTTTGTGGATTCACTTGCATAAGAAGGCTTCAGTTGACGCGGCTGTGTTGCAACCACAAACCTAATTGTAGTGATTTAGGTAGCAAGCACGGCTACTGAAGTACAGTACCTGGCACAAAGGGGCTTAGATGTGATATCATCTTAACACTGACATTAAGTTGGAATATTACAGGCACTATTTCTCGTAGATAAGGCCACGGAATTGTTTAATTTAATTTATTGCAGGAGCTGATTCATCCACGGCGCAGAGTAACAATGGCAGTAAAAATGTCTGTGTTATGATGTTATATCATTACTTACAACAAACATTAAGAGATAAAGTTATTGAGTCAATAATTCATGTTATTATATAAAGGCGAATAATATTAGGTACTTATTGCCTGTCCAAATTATCCGTTCGCAAAGAAACAAGAAAAGAAAAGCAAAGAAGAAGAAGAAAATGGTATCGAGTCGTTGTTTGCAAATAAAGGAAGACGTGTTTTAGGCATTTCATAATTTTCTAATTTTAAGGGCGGGAAATAGTGGGTGAAAGTTTGTACTTATGGTGATCCCTTCATTTCTGCAAAGAGGTCCACAAAAATGCGTACTCGGGTGTTCGTTTAAAAAGAACAATGTGTTTTAGAAATGTTACATTTTAGGGGTTAAAAAGGTTGAAAGTTTGTTCGGACCTACCATAGTACAAGCCTTGCTTAATTAGACACTAAAAGCAGCTGCGTCAGGGTCAGGACTCACCGGGTTCTGAAATTCGCACTTTGTGCTCACTTGTCTGATCCCCTTAAATTCTAGAGGTTTCCACTCGTCCCCAGACAAAAAAATAAGCAATCAGTCTTCTAGACAACTGATGTAATCAGAGGTACTAGGGTGTCAAAAGTTTAAATATCTATTTTTGATTCCAAAATAACAGTTTTTCACTACATGCATAATATGAAAGTATAAACGATACTGACATAAAATAAAATTTTTTTTTTTCTCCGTCTGTTTGTCTAGGGTAATCTCTGAAACGGCTGGAAAGATTTTAACGGGTCTTACACTCGGCGGCTAATTATTATTTAAAAAAAAACGAGTTAATTAGGGTTCCGTGGGTCCGGTTCTTCTCAGAAGGCTAGTTTCCGAACCGGTGGTAGATTCCTCGACGTTCATAAGTGCCTTACCAGGGCCTAAACTGAATAAATCATTTTCATTTCATTTCATTTTCATTTTCATTTTCATTTCATTTTCACCCATGAAATTTACTCTACGTAGGTTAAACTTCGGGGCACAGCTAGTAAATAAATAAAATAAAAAAACCTACGCCTCCTTGCTTTTAAGTAAACCGACACGAAATTAACGAGGAAGGTTGATGTAAAAAAATATACATTCTGTTTTGTGAAATGTTAATCTGTTTCCTGCTCACTCTGGAAACTAATTAAATATGTAGGTATTGTTCCAAAATTTACAATATGATAAACACCATCATTGATGGACATCACGATGGAAAGATTTTTTTACGATAACCTACTTTTGGTTAGGGAAATTTTAATATTTTCCTTAAGATTTATAATAATGCCATATTTAACATACTTCCAGTAACGTCCCGGTATCATAAAGAGTTCTACGACCATGCAAAAGTAAGCACGTTTATGTTTGTATTTGTTTATTCAAAAGAAAAGATATACATTTAAGGCAGCTCGACAATATAGACAGTAGGTACTGGTGCAATCTCAGCGCTGGCTTATTCTGCCAGCATTTATTGCCTGTTTGCGCGACAAACCCCCGCAATTGCTACGAAAATTTTAGGGTTTCGTAGAATGGATTCTTCTTATCCTACCGATGTAACATAGCTCTCGTACAAGCAGAGAGAATAGATAATGCTATGTAAACAATGCTATAACCGTGGAAAATCTCTAAAGTGTTAGGAGTTTCAAAAGACAACAATTTTTATTCCGTTCCCTGTTTAGATCGTTTTGCATAAAGCGTGCAATAAAATTGTCTGACTCTCAAATGGAGAGATATTTTCGGTCCGATAGACGTGTATTGACAATTGATTGGCTCCGGGCACCTAAATATATGGTTATGTTATATAGCAACTGTATACAGTTTTAATTGCCTGAAATCTAGCCTAGCCTAGTAAATATATGCTCCAACAGTTACACCGAATAGATCTATACACAACAATTCAAAGTCCTAATTGAATGACGTATTTATCAACGCACAGCCTAGACCGCAAATCCAAGAGGCATTAAATGTCTACTGTATGTGAGACGTTAGCTACATCACGTACACTAATGCGATGTATCAAACATGTAGAAAGGGTATTCTGTAATTAGACCCCTAAGGGGATTAAATGCTGTTTGAAAGTTTGAATGTGTGAAATCTTACTGCCATGTAGGCAAAGCTAAGCTAGTAATTTTTATGAAAAAAGAGGATAATTTTAATGGGAAATCAGTTCATTATTATACTTATTTCAAAATGAAAATATACACATATAAGAAGTCGACGGTCTTAACACATTGCGGTTAACCTGGTCGGTTGTGGCTTGTATGCGACTTTGTTTATACTTACCTCACACAAGCTCCTGGGATTTTGAGAGTTTGCTCAGATAATTAGGAGGAGCGCTAAAGACGACGTTAATAGATCTGTAAGATTGATGGCGTGGCCACAGAGAAAAACACGAACTCATGCATCAATCTGACACCAGCGATGTCTTCGCACAATTTTGCTGTGGGTGTTCATCCAGTAATTAAATTTTAACACGATCTCATTGCATTTACTCAACACAACGTTGTATAGTAGGGTAATGTTATTGATTGCCATAAACACATCACTGACTACATATACTGTTCCTGTGTTTATTGTGTGGAATGAAACAGAGAAAAATAAAAAACTTGGTTTTTCTGTGTCAGTAGCTTACTTTCATATGCATTTAGTGAAAAGCTGTTATTTTGGAATTAAAAGCAGACACTTCAATTTTATTTATCTGTATATATGTATTATATATGTATATAATGTATATATTATCTGTATTATATCTGTATTATTTATCTGTTTTTTAACATATTTAAGTATAGTACTTTTGTATACATAAATAAATAAGTAAGTACATCGATAGATAAGATACTTAATTATATAACAAGTTTCATAGTGAACAGGCCAGGTGGCACCAAGACAAGTTCCCAACCGATCCGACTACTGACTTGAGATTGAATAAAATTTTTTCTAGAAGAACATGGCGATTTAAGTAATACTATACGAAAAACTGACGGAAGCCGTCATAATTTTCCAGATATGGCAATTAGAAATGAAATCTAGTAATTATAATTAATTGTTATAATAATTACCATGAAAGAGAAAATGTATTAAAACAATCTCATAAAGGAACTCTTCAAACCCAATAAACCGCAATTCTGTTCGGGAGATACAACCTGGCAACCCTTGGTGTTAAACATTTATTACTTACATTAACCGCTTTCCACGTGACTGTCTGAATATTTGTTGGCAACTTTTATATTGAAAAATACTTAATAGTCAGCAAAAAATCGTATTTAAACGGACGAAAAGCCGGGGAAACCGGGACAGCTCTTAAAATATGTGATAGGGTATAATTTTAGGAAGCAATTAAAATTATTATGACAAAAATATTTTCATCCGTTTTCGAGTAATTGATGTTCAAAGTTGACCATATCAAGACCATAGTTTCGCATAAAAATCAGCTGTAACGTAGAGTTATTCACGTGAAATCTAACTACGTTTTTATTTTTTTTCTCCCTTTAATAAATCCTGAAATAATCCCATAAATCCATTTTTCGAAACCATTAACCTTCCCCTTCATTTTAAAAGTTGAATGACCGCGTACGGAATGTAGGTATGCGCAGCCGCGCGTTCATTCAATTGCTTAAGGCCGCGAGCTCTTCGGCCATAGCTTATAACTACGTTATCGGTAGAGCTAGATATTTTACGATTACAATATAGTGATATATTCATAAAACCCTACAACTTTTAGAAGACAACTGTTCCTTTTTCTCCGACACCCTGTATACTTGTAGTTATCTAATTTCTTATATGAAATCTAACTAGTCGCATTTATAGCTCACGTTTTATTAAAGGAAAACAAGCTGTAAATGATTGGTTTCCAAGCGAATCCACCGACTCTACAATCCCACTGGCTTATTATAGCTAGTAATTAACATTTTTTGGTAACGAAATATTGATTCATCATCTCCCTGGCCTTATCCCATACATTGTTGGGGTCGGCACTTGATTCAACCCGATATGGCTGATCACCTGATTTTTATACTAAGCGACTGCCATCTGACCTTCGCAACCCCATTTAGGAGGAAAATCTGTGATCTGGGTTAAACCAGTTGTCAGATTATTTTTAGGCCTCCAACTGACCTGTAACGATTGCCAAAGATGTTAAATTGGCAATCGGGACCGACGGCTTAACGTGCTCTCCGAGGCACGGAGGGAACTCGGGCGGTCACCCATCCAACTACTGGCTAGGCAACTGTGCCACGAGCTCCTCTAACGAAATATTGATTGTCATTAGATTTTTCCATCCTTTACATGTTACATCAAAATGAACAGCAATGTGGTTTTACTAAAAGAATACAGATGTATACTTGTAATATCTAGCCTTTCGGTGTATGCAGGCGTGAGCATAATATGTATGATTTAAATATTTTTATATTTTTATCAGTACCGAAGACAATTCAAAATTGTTTCAAAAAACAAAAGAGAGGTATTTACGTAGGTATATTCAAATACCAACGAAACCAAAATCCATCATCAGTTTGTCACCGAATCAAAAGTAGTAGGTACTATACCATATAATTCGAGCCTAGTTACAATTCGACACCAAAAATACATACTAACGGCTATAAAAGCAATTAGGAACCCATTGTTTTATTTACATCAACAAGTTTTAAAAGGTTAAAATGAAATTAACTTCAATAGCCCTTAAATATTGATAAAAAGCGTTTCTATATTTTTTTTATTGCGTAACTTACACAACTAAAATCATTTCTGATGAATTCATTCTTACTGAAAGGATTAAATCGAAACGCTTAAAACTAATACTACCTTCTTAAAAAAAAAAATCATGTGAGATAGATATCCCTTCGACGGCTCAGTTAAAGTTGTGAAGATGAATATAATGTTTGTGATACACAAGTATGCAGATGACAATAATACATTTTCCATCTGACATTTTCCGTCTTAATTATATGGTGCTTCTGTGTAATACAAATGGGTTAAGAGATTGGAGGCTCAATGTTGCGTCGCCATCAATCAGAGCGGATACGCCTATCCCATTCGGTTGTAACAGAGACGACGTTAATTGAGACGAAAATGATTTATTTGTGCCAATACAAAAAGTACCCCAGAATTCTCTGTATCAATCATTAGTTTCGGCAAGTTGTCCTGTTATCTATGTATTGTGCGTGTAGTTAGGGTGGCAACATCTTCCTTATTGGACCGGATGTTAAGATACGACTGATAAAAAGTACCTGCTTTTTTTTGTGATATTTTTCACTACAAAGATACATTATTAATTGTTTTGCTAATTTAAGTAAAATATTTTATGGGTACAGACGACCTTTAGAGGGTCATTGCGTGATTGGGGTGCGAGGAACACTCAAAGGGCTCAAGGACTTCGCGGGGGTATTAATGCCTCGAGCTAACACACTTTCACGATGCAAACTCTACAGATTTGAAGAATCAAAAGAAAGTTGGGAAGTAAAATGTGTTCTATATTAAAACGTCTCACGTAACCATAGTGTAGTAAAACAAATCGGAACTATGACATTAAAATATAAAAAAATTGTTAGAGCTTTCAATTAGCATAATATTTCAACAAAAACAAAATCATTCCAAGTGATTCCCTCGGGTAATGTTACGTATATTCTTTTTATAGAGTGGCTATGCCATAAAGAGCAATGTTGTCCAAATGTCACATCCCTAGGGGCGGATTCTTAAACATCCCATGGAATTATATTGAAGTAACCTACTTACAAGGACAGAGACAATTCTCAACTAAAAATATCACAGATTTAGCGACTTAGTAATGATCTCTGTACTGTTCACATGTGTGGATTTTTTTTTGTTTTATATAATAAAATAATTTTTGCTGTCTTTAAGTAAAGACACAAAACTTTCTTAATAAAATATCTTTCGTAATTTAAGATTATGTTAATTATTAGCGTCGGTATGGTATTCCACACTAATATGTGAACAATGCTGTGAATCAAATCACTATTTACTACTTACTGTACTAGGGCAGTGATGCGGTTAGAGGTTGATTGATTGGCGAAGTGGCCGTTATCGTATCACCGTCGCGACGGGACGTGTCTAGGGCGCAGATGACGGACCATTGCGTCCGAGGGTCCGTTACGTACACGCTGCTGGGTGCTGGATCGATCTGGAAATGTAGGGAAAGGTTCGATGAATAGGTAAAGTTACCTATAGTGCAAAAGTTTATCAAACGATGAAGGTAGGTACTATAATAATTTGATGCAGTGGTGGTCCATTTGGTTGAAAAGATTTTATTTTAGCTTTATCTTATTTCATAGCAGGATGACATGACATACTGATCAATTCAGATGAGCAAAAGAGAGTTGAACTAGTAGTTAATTAGTTGAGCAAAGAGTACCTATAAAATATTGCCACCAAAATTTGTAATACAAATACCAAAACCGAGTTTCTATGGAGCTGAGATGCACTGCGGTTGGCGAATGATTTGCTGGTTGAGGTATATCCGATCCCAGAGAATTACTTCTCTTACCCAGCATTTGTGTTGTAAGGCAACCTTAACAAGTTGGTTAAGGGAATATTTGAGGAGCCAAATACGTAAAATAGCTCAACAAAGAATTCATAGGCACAGTATAACATAGCATATATTCTCCAACCGAATGGCACTTAGGTACCTAATTTAAATTTATTATTCCACATTAGTTTCGATATTAAGTCGTATTATAATGTGATATTTATATCACAGCATATATATAGTTACACTGAAAATAAGACTTTTCCAAAGACCAATCCGGTCTAAATCTATTTCGAAATTCATTTGTTAGGTTAGGTATGGGTTTAAGCTGTGACTAAAGTGCCAAACAGAGCGTACCCAGGCGTGCCGGGGCAGCGGCCGGCAAAGCGCCACAAATTAGGATATCAGGCAAAGTTATGCTTGTGTGCTTTAAACTGATGAATCTATGTCTATGATGTGTAATGACATCCATGTCGCTTTACATGGTGTATTTATTATACTTATAGTTTTTTTTAATTGTTCTGTGTGCGCATATCATCCAAAATAAATAGACTCAACATAATAATCGATGATAAAGGCCTAATTTTAAACTTCTCGACGGATTTCGATGATATTTAGTAGACCTATGTTATTTAGGCTATTTTTGGAGACGCACTATAAGCAAATTTTTTAATGTGTATTACATGTCGACAATTAGTGACAAAATGTAGTCGAGACAATATCTTAAAATTATGGTTGTTGGAAATTTCTCACTCTAAAAGGTCATCCAGCAGAACAGAGATAAAAAGCAAATTTTAGTTTCCTATATATATTTTCTTTATTTAATACACGTATATATGATGTGTGAAAATCGAAGGAGATGAATCTGACAGATACATTATGACATAATGTCAAAACATTTTACGACTTAGCTAAAATAATTTGACGTCTCTTGTGTATAGACGAAATTTGTTGTCAAAGCAGTTTACTCTCCGCTCGAAGATATAAATGAATTAAAGTGATAAAAGTTCACCCGTGCGAGGCTTATTTCAGACTTGTCGTATTGAAACAGTAAACAAGCTCCCTAATTAATAGAATGACAAGATAAACAAAATACGTGCCCGTTTTCACTAAGAGGCAGACTGCGGCAATCAGTCTTTCACCGTACATGCTTTGCGCCTGCCTGTGTACTTACCGAATGTTGTTAATTATTATAAATGTTACTAGCTGACCCGACAGACGTTGCACTGTCTTAATTATGAGAATGTAGCACGTATTCTGTCAATTCTATGTCAAACGTCATAAGGTTACATCAAAAAGTTTTTATTGTCCAAAGCGTTAAGGTTAGATTTAAGAAGAAAGAAATAATTTTATATGGTGGTTAAGTATTCTTACATTTTTAAGTTTTCCCACGCAATTTTTTAGTTATTTTTTATAAGAACCATCCCCTGGCAATAACGAACACAACAAATTTTTTTTTATTGAAATCGGTCCAGCCGTTCACCAGTGATGTCGTGACCAAGGGAATTTGGATTCATTTTTATATATAGGTATAGATATACTATTGCAATGGAGCGCAGTATTCTAGGAGTGAAATTAATAGATCAAGTGAGGAACTCAACACTCCGCATCAAGACACAAATTGCGGATGTAGGCCAGGCTGCTGCCAACCTGAAGTGGAACTGGGCTGGCCACTTCTGCCGCATGTCGGACCAACTATGGACCCCAATAGGTAGGAAACGACAAGGCAGCAGGCCTTGTCGGAGATGGCGGAAAGGGAGGCCTTTGCATAATAATAATAATCTATACATACTTCATACATATTCTATATTCTATTCAGATAAACAAAATTGAAGTGTCTAGTTTTAAAATAACAGCTATTCACTCAATGCATATGAAAGTTAACACGGTTCTTATATATAAAAACATATTATAAAAAACAAATTCTCTGTTTGTCTGTCTGTCTGTTGGTTTCGGCTGATCTCCGAAACGATTGGAAATAATGTTTCAAGGAGTAACTTAGGCTTAACTTAACTTAGACTAACTTTTAAAAAAAAAAATATCCAGTAGGGTCCCGTTGCCCGCGGGTCACATGCACAGCTAGTATATTATATTATAAAAATATTAAGTATATTGTCAATCGGATAAAGTGTTTTACTGACGACATCCTTTTCGCATCTAAATAAAACACAAAGATCATGTTTATTTTATGACTAGCTGTGCCCCGCGGTTACACCCGCGTAGATTTAGTTTCATCCTTATTTTCGCGGAACCCTTATATTTTTAATAAATAAAAGTAGCCTACGTTCTACTTACTTCCTGAAACACCAGCTACCTGCCATAGAATCCATCTTACAGACCACTAGACATTGTTTGAAAGGCCAGATTGCGGTGAAAAGTGGACGTTCAAACCTTCACCAAAGGTAAAACCTTCATCTATACATCTATACAGATAAATAAAATTGAAGTGTCTGTTTGTAATTACAAAATAACAGCTTTTCACTATATGCATATGAAAGACTAAAAAACTAAGTTTATTTTTTTTTCTCTTTCTGTCTGTCTGTTTGTTCCTTGTAATCTCTGAAACGCCTGGAGGAATTTTAACGAAACTTTCACTGGTAAGTAGGTGATGTTTCATGAAGTAAATTAGGCTACTTTTATGTATAAAAATATTAGGGATCCGCGACAATAAGGATGAAAGTAAATCTACGCGGGTGAAACCGCGGGGCACAGCTAGTTTGAAAATATTCTTAGAAACACAAATTGGTAGACATACCGCACGGCTCGATTGAGGACCTTTGGCCTACAGATTAAATGTCCGTTATGAAATAAATAAATATGATGAACACCACGATATTTGTGTGCTATGCGTCTTGTACGCATTACATTGTTTTAAAGTGGCGATCTTACAATTGCGATCTTAATAGAATGAATGCACGGTGCTGATTTGATACTTTGATTGTTTCCTGTACATCTAGGTACATCGTGGACGTATCACATCATCAAAGAATAAGTAGCAGTGTTATTCCGCAGTAGATACAATACTCAGATATGATTATTTTTAAACAGTGATTTAAGCATACGACCCTAATAAAGTAGGAATGAGGGTGTTACCTATATGGCATAGTGTTGCTTTGATCTGCGACAGAGTGGGTGGATGATTCTCATATCACATATCTCATTACACAATAGGTTAACGTGGGTAGTATTGTATGATACTGTTTCGTTCATGATATTCAGATCTATATTACTTACAGTTGCTACTTCGTCTTATTCAATCACTGGCTGTGCCCCGCGATTTCACCCGCGTAGATTTAGTTTCATTCTTAGTCTCGCGGAACCCTAATATTTTTAATAAATAAAAGTAGTCTAAGTTACTCCTTGAAACATCAGCCGGAACAAACAGACAGACACAGTTTTTTTTTTAAACTTGGTTTTTTAGTGTTTGATAGTGATTTTTAGTGTTAGTAGGCGTAAACACGCTACTAACACTAAAAAACCAAGTTTTCATATGAATTTAGTGGAAAGCTATTATTTTGGAATTACAACAACAGAGACTTCAATTTTATTTATCTGTATATAAATATAAATATAACGTGATAGATTTGTTTTGAATGTTGAAATTATTTATTCAGTCTTCATATACCTTGTTATTTATGAACTTCGATAAAATCACCGCTGTACACAACATAGTAAGCTACTTTAATGTGGAGTGTCATAGGCTATAGTAATTTCCAAATATTACGCGGGCCAAAGAAGCCGGGAAAAAATACTTCTAACACGGAACGGAGTCCGCGGGCACTGCTAGTATTAAATAATTATTTAGGCTCTGTAAAGCACTTGTGAACGTCGAAGAACAGACCACCGTTTCGGAAGCTAGTCTTTTATTAGAAACTTATAACCATAATAGGTATACGTGTTGTATAGACAGTCCCTTGCTGCTTTTTATGAGATTGTGTAAAAGTTTAACGCTTTTCCGAAATCTTTTTGGAGAAAATGAACCTATTGCTCAAAGTGACCAGACGATCGTCGCCTAACACGCACTCTACATGTCTGTGTAACGATACTGCACTAACAACAAAATTACACTTAACAACTGTCATCCGTTTTATATGCCTTGACTACTTGACGAGATGCTTCGGTTGTTTAACTATTAAGGTTCTCTCTGTGATAGAGTAGGTACAGAATGAAGCTCACAGACTCGCCAAAATAATAGAATATTAAGCGAGTTGTTTTGTTTGTATAGAGATTAAGTATTTGTACATTCAAACATAAAGTAACTAAATAATTCAAATGGCAGAATCGGATGAAATAACGCTATTAATCGGAGATTTTTCTCGATGATATTTGTCAAAATTCGTCTACGTAATAAATTATACGCGTCGTGGCCAATTATTTTCGTCGCGACTGGCAACTGAGACTCGCCTCCCGAGGACGCCCTAATTTATGAACACTTGTCCTTCTGAAGTGTAAAATTTCAATAAATATTAATATATCCCACGAAACTGGCAAGTAGCTCTGTCGTTGCAAAAAAGACTATACTGAGTGAATGTTCCTGTAATGAGGCCTTTCTAATGTGGCAACTTTTATTGTAAGTGCTTCAAATATGTGGGCACGTTACTTGGCTTTAAATATCTGTGATACGTTTCCTTCTGAACATCCGTCGATATTGAAATTTCTAAACTTTTCCTTCTAGTCTATCACTTCTAGAAGTAACAGAATGATTTTCTGTTATAGATACGGTTTTACAATATCATAATTATCATGTTCTTATACTGCATTTATTGGTATACAAAAGTAAGTTGTTTTACTTTAAAATGTATGTTGATCGAGGATTTATTATTTAAGCATACTTACAATAATTCACGCACTGACAATATTGCGCACCCACAAAATTTACTGTACATATATACCGCCATTTTCCTTTTATTAAAATTATTTCATAGCTTAACCTTCCCACATTGCCTCATAAATATGTGGGGACTGCTATAAGAATAGTACTGCCTCGCTTTTCATGTCGTTTACTGCCTCCCATTATTATGAATCCAGTACTGAAAAAAACAAACAAAAATACTTATATAGGTACCCATACATTTATATTATTTTAGGTTTTGAGTACGAGCTTTAGCATGAACAGATAAACTTGCAATTCTATTGGAAAATAATCCGTGCTCCTAAAGCCTGAGAACATGAATGTCATATCAGAACTAGTTGAGTACGAAATCAGCAAAAACTTTGTATGTTCATACTCTGTTGCCCGTAATGTTTATAAGATAAATAAAATGACCTTGTGGGCGGTATTGTTTGTTTTTTCAAGAAATACAACCCCTTTCTAAACACAAAAACTGAACAAACTGGTTAGATATGCGAAATAAAGTTCATATTTTCGATTCTATCGCAAATTCCCTAAAATAACAGTGCAATATTTTTCTGTCTTGTACAGATGATAATCGGTTTGATGGCTGTATTGCTATCTCTGTGTGGGTGGGTCAGTTCTCGTAGGTACGTATAGAAATATCCGCAGGAAGCGGGCGGGGATTCTGGATCTACTGCAATATATTAATTCGCTGTAGCCTCGTAATCGTATACGGTGGGTAAGTTGTGCGTAATGGGCTTTTTTGTTTTCTTTCATTTCAGTTCCCAGGTGGAGGTCTAACATCGGTGTGCGGAGAAAAACGCGCAGTGTTTCCTGTGCCGGCATTGGGGGTAATCGTAACAGTGAATCACAACTCTCACCACTGCAAAGGGCGCGCCCAGGCCGAGCGCTACTTCATCCTGAAATTATGACTTTGCTACGTGCCCGATATTTCGGATGAGATAACAATACCGTTTTATGTGTATTCCTGTCACACCACGCAAAATTACTGAGAATAAAGTTGATACCGACCAAACAAAATGACCAGCTTTTAGGTTACTTCTACGCGCCGATAATAGTTGTTGAAACTTATAAACTTGTTGTACAATATAAGGTTCATAAATTGCATATGAGAATATGAATATAGTACGATAAAGGTTGAGATATTTTAGAAAGAAGATCTAATTGTTGAGTTGAATTGTAGAAATACGGTTTAATTTAAATACCGTCTATAAATAAATTCCAGGCAATCAAAAGGTTCCAAATTTGTACTTGTAGGTAATTAGTTCAAAGTACTAAGTACCTAAAATACTTACGTAATATGAAGTGTCTGAAAATAAACAATCCAAGTTAGTATTCCGCTCGCCGCGCCTCTGGTACCTACTATCCTTTTTATAACTGTCATCCTGATGCGATAGTAATGAAGCTGTTTTTCGTTCCGACTACTGATGTAGTAAAATCCCAGTTGACGTTTTTGTCCCCTAGTACAACTGTACTACCCAACATATTTTATTTTCCCTATGAAACCGTAAAAACAAGCTCGAGGCCCGCGCTGATGTCAATTTGTTTTGTAACTTCTAGTTTTATTTTAGATGTGATGTTGATATTCATTTTTCTAGCTCGAAAATAGTCTTTATTTTGTTTGCGTGAACGACATTGAAGCCTGAAGAATTTGAACACGAACCAACGAATATCTTTAATTGTTTTAAGATAAAAGAAATGAAGCGAAATCATTCTTTATATTTCCATTGCAAAAAACTTATTTTAAACGCACTCTTAGAATTAACTTTAGCATTGGACAATAACGAAAGAGAAAATTAATTTTTCATTTGTATCGAAAACAAGCTCAAGAGCAGAGATAACAAACCTATTCGAGTTGGTACTTTTGACTTTGAATATTTAATTTATACCAGAGCTTAAAATTCGTACAGGCAACGGCGTGATATAAAATTGTATTCCTTTGGAGGACGACTTCACGTAAATGGGTTCGTCTGTGTTTACTGTTTAGTTCTGTCCGTGAATAAGTTAGATAAGCGAGGAGAGGCTACTGGCTCTGAGCGGACGAGGGGCACTAAACAAGAGGATTTAATGGTTATGGAGCAGTCGGTGGCGCTAAGTGAAAATGAAAGTGATTCCCGGGAGCTCGTTAACTCTTCGGAATTATGACGAGTATTCTTGGGTTCACGTGTCTACTTGTGACCTAAGCTCACTTTTATGATATTGTTACGTTTATTTCCCGTTTAAATTACAGCTGCTGACTCCACTGACCACAGAAATATCCATTTACGGAGTGGAGTTAACTGGCTACGGACTCCTTGGTGATTGCTACTTTATTTTGCTGTTCTAGCAGAAAATAGACTAGATTTAAGATCGATACTCCATCATCACTTTGTGAAGATGTGAATTTATTAATTTTATTTTATCTATCGTGAAAATATTTCTTGTAGTCCATATCGTACCTACGTTGCCGGCAATGACATATACCTTTGGGTAGACATTGCGTAACTTAATAATATTACTTTGCACGTTGTACGACGTCAACTTGCAACATATCGTAACTTTTTATATTTTTCTGACATTCAGCTGAAATAATGTCATGAGACGATTCAGAATATTCTGATGTTGTTGTCTTTTCTGTTTCCTAAGTCATCTGCATGGTAAATCATTCAGTTAAGTTCTGTTCGATCTGCATAATGTAAGAAGGTGTAAATAGACATCACTTGTTTATAGGTATGACATTGGTACTTATGACATAACAATGGCAGCGTTAACATTAACTGGGGTCGCACTGATATTCGCATAGAACCACAGATTAAGCAGTACATTAAATACTACGGGAGAAGGAAAGTGCCAAAGTTCTGACATTTAAGGCTATTTCAGCCGTTTAATTGTCATTAAACAATATTATAATGTAAGGTATATCTAATAAAATGTACGTTGAAAGCAAATACGACCTAAAGCAACATTTGCGAGCAGAAATAGTAATAAGTCTCTTGGGCATTCTGAGTTGTATTTCTACCAGAGTGTAATATATTTACGTTGTCTCGATTTTAAAAGCAATGCATTAAAAAAGTTTTCTAGCAGTATTGCGGGTACCGTTCCTTTCTCATCCAACTCAATAAAATTATAGTATGTACAAATGAGTTTTAAACTTTGCCAGCGCGTATCTGCTCTACAACGCAGACATTTCTTGTAAGAAGTGTGCAATGCATGCAACTACAAGTAATCTTCGTCTGGGGTACTACCAAAGGCTTGGAAGGTAAGCTTTGTATTGATTAATACATACTTATTTTCAGGTAACGGATTTGAATACGCAAATTTAACCAAATGTTACCTGGTGTAATTTATAAATAACTAGCTGTGCCCCGCGGTTTCACCCGCGTAGATTTAGTTTCATGGAACCTTTATGTTTTTTTAAAATAAAAGTAGCCTAAGTTACTACCCGGAACAAACTGACAGACAGACCGACAGAAAGGGAAAAAAATTTTTACGCGGCTGGTGCCAGATCTTTTGTATTTCGGACAATTATAATGGGTGTATTTCATAGATATATGTACATATCTATATCTGTGGTGTGTCCTGATGTATAATATAATATTATTGTTAAGTTACATTAAAATCCATTTATCCATTGTCACGAACATTCACGTTCATAATATTGGTAGGATAGCACAGCATGTACATGCGAATATTCTTGAAAGCAAACATACCCGATAGTTCGCTATTTATTTTAGTTTTAGGTTGTATTTGTATTTTAATAAGAGTCACTTTTGACGGTTCAAAATCCACTCTAAGCATGCAGAATAATATTTCCTCTTTTATAATCCTTTCTAATATCCGTTTAGGTCCACTAGCTTAGGCTTCGCTTTGCTGTCAGTGAGTTAATGTGTGATAAATATGAAAACTTATAGATCATTATATTGTACTCCTACGCGTTATTATAAAATATGTAAGTACATGTAAATTATGGACTTGGGGTACAAAGCCTATGGAAATTTTATAAATGACCGGAGCCGTCTCCAATATTATCAGGGTTGGAGGCCGTCCCATTCCTCGCTTTAATTGCATGTTTATGCAAATGCTTACTCCGCCTCTACTATCTGTGTTTAATATTGCATTCATGGAATTTTTCAACAAACCCACCTATGGCATTTCTTACTACAAGACTTTAGTAGGTATGATGATTGATGACTTTGCTTGCTGTATAATAAGGTACCTAGTATATGTTGGTACTGCTGGGTTTCAGGCACATAAATCGTAAGGGGTTAGAGTCAGTAAAAATGAGATTAGTCCACCAGAGGCACCTAGATATTAGTGCTATTAAGCTATTCTACGTATAATGAGATCTAGATATGGTTTACTTACGTATATATCAGAGTATACCCCGCAAAAAGTTTACGATCATACACCCAAATGTTTACGCCTTTATTTCCCCAAGGGATTTCATTCCTAAGTTGGAAACTAAAAAGTCCAATCTTATACTTACCTATATATCTTAGGGTATGTACGAAGCCCAATTATATACCTGGGTAATTATAGGTACAAGAAGAAAGAGAGTAGTTAATGTTGTACATGCACACACGGTCCAAAATTACCTGCTTTCATTCAGTGCCTGAATGAATATCTTAAGAACCCAAATAACCCAGCAGCTCTATAAAGGTAGTTAGCTCTCAGATAAAGGCAAACCTTAATACGTCACGTGGCAATTAGGACAAACGAAATATTCAGGGTTGGTTCCACTTAATCCTTTAAAAACCCCGTGAACTGTGAGCGCCGCCTCTGTAAGTGCAATAACACTAACTCTTATAAACTGGGATTATACCACTCTCCGCAACACGACTTAAATTTAAATATGCACTTGCTTAAAAATGCTGTATATTTTCTGCACAGCCCGTATAAGCCTCTCACAGTTCCCCTCGAGCTTTGCTGTAATAAGATATTTCTTTTTATCTACACATACCAGTGAAACCATTTAAAACACATTTATTATGCACATTTATTTACTTATACTTAAAATCTTTACACCTACCCACAAGAGTACGATAAGGGGCAGGATGAAGTATAACTACACACTTCCCAGCGCAGATATAATTTTGAGGTGTCAAAGAGACCGACGGTGTATCCGTCTGAGTTTCAGGATTGTTGGGATTTCTTTCAGGATTATTTTCTACACCTTAAAGCTGGCGGTTTGACTCACGATAGGCAGATCGTTAGATGCGATTCAAGCAACTAACCAGGGGCCTTACCATGAGCTCTTATTGCCATAATAGTTTCACTCATTTATGAGACAGATGTATATGACGTGTATACATCTGTCACTGTCGCACAACCGAATTGACATTGCAATAAGAGCTCATGGTTGGGCCCTTGAACATTTACATTTAAGAGTCCAGCTCTTGTTTCTACAAGTTATCAAGTTTTGCTTTTTTTAATCTAATAATAATATTGAGTTTTACTTAACTTGTATACAATTTTGTCGTACTTCAAACACACTACGCAGTTTGTGATGTGTTTTGTCGTTGAGAGAATAATTGTTTTTCTTTTGAGAAATAAATAATCATAAACCCTAAGTAGCTTCAATATTTACTATCGTAAGGATTAAACGCTCATTCAAATCGATAGGTAAGTTACCTTGCAAATACAGGCGAACCGATCGCGTATTTTATTTATATTCTTCTATCCCAAAATCTAAACTCCAGGTTGTCCAACTAGGTCATGCAAACAGTTTCAAAGGATGTATTTATGGATTTTGTTTTAGAGTTCACAACGCATAAGCATATACATATAGATAGCTCTTGTATTTAAAACGCTTACGATGTAATCTGCCACTTTCGTTATAACACTTTTAGTATGGTCCATTTCATGTCCATTAAACCGCCCGAATATAATGAGTCGTATACGGTGGACGTTATTGGTTTCCTGGCAACTGTCCTTTCTGTGGTCTTCCAAACATACTCGCAAATAATGGTGAATTTCATTCCCGAATACCGCAACACTGCAGCGCGGATAAACCCTATAAGCTAGCACAATGACCGTGTCATATTTTGTATAACTCGATACTCGATAACTATTTACTTACTACTCGATAGGTATATATCTACGCAGTAAATAATTACCCACTTTAGTTCTGATTGTGGATAAAATGCTTGAGTAATTATAATACTAACCAGCTGTGCCCCGCGGTTTCACCCGCGTAGATTTAGTTTCATCCATATTTTTATATTATTTTACGTTTTTAATAAATAAAGTAGTTACTCCTTGAAACATTAGCTACTTACCAGCGAAAGTCTCGTTAAAATTCGTCCAGCCGTTTCAGAGATTACCCAGAACAAACAGACAGACAGACAGAGAATAATTTTAGAACTTGGTTTTTTAGTGTCAGTAGCGTGTATACTTTCATATGCATTCAGTGAAAAAGTGTTATTTTCGGAATTACAAACAGACACTTCAATTTTATTTATCTGTATAGATTCTTGAAGAGTTTCCCCCTAGAGTCTGTCGGAAGGCTTCACGCCGAAATAATCCGATTGGAGAAATCTTACCAAACTTTCATATTTTGTGTTCCTTACTTGTCGCTAACTCATTTACTGATCATTTTATTATAGCATATATATAGTTGGCGAAGTTGAATGACCTCTAATCTCATTGCAAATATAGGGGAAAATTCCGAGAGCCATAACTGAAATACAATTCTTTCTATTTCATTATAAATTAAATAATGTTAATAAGGTTTTTATTTATCTAAATATATATAACTCAAAGGTGACTGACTGGCTGACTGACTGACTGACATAGTGATCTATCAACCCACAGCCCAAAGCACTAGACAGATCGGGCTGAAATTTTGCATGCAGGTAGATGTTATGACGTAGGCATCCGCTAAGAAAGGATTTTGATTAATTCTACCCCAAACCGGATAAAATAGGGGATGAAAGTTTGTATGAAACTAAATTTACGCGGGTGAAACCGCCGGGCACGGCTAGTTTATTTATAAACATATTGTAATGTAAAGTGCAGGTTGATAAGCCGAGACCCAAGCTTAAGACAATTAAATATTTTATATCTAATCATAGGTACTTTTCCTAGAGATGTCGAGTGTATTCACACGAAGAAATAAATTTCCCTTTTTTCCCAACAGTATTCTCAGCTCCGTACCCAAACGAACGAGAAATCAGTATATTAACACCAAGCACTTTGAAAATGTTCAATTTAATGTATATTTCGTTTACCTTAACGAAACAAGGTTAATTGCCGTGCGAGGCTATTATAGGTTTCACACATTTCAGCTACCTGTCTCTGACGTTTTCAAAGAACCAATTAACTATGACGTTAGCAGTTTATTATGTGTGGATTGACATTGACGATAAACTCACATAGATGTTTGATTAGAAAGCTTGGGATTTGAATTTCGCTACCCACGGTTATTTAAAAATATTAATTACTGTGCAACCGAAAATATGAAGGCAGAATACAGAGTCGAGACATTCTGGCAAAGTTTTTTGTCACAGAGCATTGGCTTGAGTAAGTAAGTACCAACTTAGCTACATATCAATTAAAATAAAATAAGAAAACAAATTTATTTCGTCCATATACTTACTATTTATTTTTGTGGTAAAGTGTAGTTGTTAAAGGTTACTAAAGCTTCGATGCTTATTGGATAATATGTGGAAAATAAGACAATGCTTTAGTTGTAAAATGAAATTCTAAAAACTGAAATGTATGATAACTTATAAAATCAAAACCATAAAATAATAATAATATTATGGTATTTTTAATATACCACCAACCGATTCTCTGTGACGAAAATGTTCACCTAAAAAGTCTAGCTCCTTTATTTTCATAGTATTTTAAAAGCTTGTGAAGACCCTAGAAAAGCTATGACCATACGCATGCTTATGTTTTTTAGGCTTTAATGTTGCATACATAGTACCCATCCATTATGTAAGAGAGACTTCCCGACGTATGGCAAACTATGCTTCTCATAAAGCTTTTTTGCCACATAATATGTAAAATAAGCAGTTGACGCATAAAGTATGTACCTAAGAAGGGTTCAAATGTGACCTACATTACACCCATGATTAATAGATGTACAGTATCATTAGAAGTTCGTGTGGTTTCGGATTACGCAGACTGTAAACGCAGGCTGTTTTTTACCATAAAATGTTTAAGCAATGATGGATCTGACTATGTGTACTTGGGCTTATATATATTTTTTATGATTGATACTGTATTAGTCAGAATTGTTTACTGAGTTCCTTGCCAGGTAAGGTCTTCTCAGTAAAAGCAACCTTCCGAACCTGGCGGTAGCATGTATAATCCTGTGTAATCGTGTCGTTCTGACGATTTGAAAGTACCTTGTTAAAAGTGTAATCAAGTAAAGATATTTTTGAATTGAATATCATACAGAATTTTAAAGAGGTCAATATTTTTACGAGGATATTGTATAGGTTTTCGGTGTACCTACTTGATCATAATGTAATGCTGGATAGGTGGAGACAGAAATTGTAATTTTCACTCTTCATGCATTTGCATTGCATTGCAATGAGGCAAACGATGACCGCATAGAAGTTGAATACAAAAACATACTTTTAATATTATTTTCATTTATACTTTCGAATTATAGAAAGACGACTTTTTGCCATTTTAATTTTATCTTAGAAAGAATACAAAGAAAAACCCATTATCATGAATGTGGTTTTAAAATTACTAAACCAAGTTGCATACATGTATGAAAGCAAAGCAAAGACAATAATACCAAGTCCGTAGAGTTTTATTATGCATTTGAACAAGCGCAGCGTCTTCGTTTCATTACGTTGCGGTTTTATCTGAAGAAGCGACACTACTCGCTATAATGAACCAACTGAAAAAGACCCCTGGGTTAAATTCCTATCTCGTGCAATCAGTCCGCGAATTAAAAAAAGAGAAATAACGTTGAAGAATATTCGAAGTAAGTGTGGACTTTTACCGGAAGGCTACCGGAAGCGGTTGCCGCAATCGAGGGGAAAAGTAGCTGGCCCCGTGGAGCTTTGACCGGTCACTCGTGACACGGCCACTGAGCGAATTCTATTTGGAAAGTTTTTTCATTCGCAAACATTTCTTGGTTCTAGGTTAATGTCAGTCTAGCTACGTTTTTGCAACGAGTCGATTTTATTTGGAATCGTAATTTCGTAGCTACGTGAGCCTTAAAGATTGAGATTTTATATGCAATATGTTTCTAAGACTAGTCTTAGTTCTAATAACAGATCAAGGTTCGGCTTGCCAAGACGGGGATGTTGACGGATTTGACGGTAGAAGGCGCTGGCTCGTGAGGATTCCAATCTAGCATGGAGCCTCCACCCACCCTCCGCCGTCGGTTCATTATGCAACGCCCTCGCCGCCCAATCACACACTACCCAACGCGATATTGCCGTCTCGCTAGGGATTTCAACGATGTTTGTCGATTACTCGAAATCTCACTTGTTTAGTTCTCTTGATAGACCTATACGTCTTTGGAGAAGATGTATTTTGCTTTGTTTTGTAGTTGCTATTGTGTTTTCATCTAAATTACAACAAATACTATGAAGATATGCTTTAGCTTATGTTATTTAAGGTTTCGTATGGATTTGAATTATCATTCGTGTAAAAGGTAACTTCTTTGATACCATTTCTGTATCACAACACATTAATTGTGATAACACAGTGTCTTATCACATTATGGGAAAGTATTTAATGTCACAATATTTTTAAACCAACAAATATTATAAAAGTTATACGGAACGGTAGTTGTATTGTTAATTAAAACTGTACACGCGTATAAAACTAAAAGCTCGTACGTAACAGCACATTGTCGATAGTTCCATACACAATACGTGTTTGGAGAGACGGCACTACCGCTATTACCTGTTCCAAGCATAAAGAATAATCCGAGTCGTTCGTCATTGTACGTTGCACGGACGACATAAAGCCTCATGGCCTGTACGACGTCTTGTTGGTGCGGCCGAGTCAGCTGTACCTGAGCATTTTTTATTGCCGAGCAGACGAAGCGCTGAATGTAAATGCAGCCGTGTGCGAGCCTCATGTCGGCGTATCTGATAAGTTATTTCCGTTACTTTGAGACGGCAAGTTATGCCGGATGCATGATTTTATTATGCTGGTACATTAATGTTGGGAAGTAATCACGTTGAACCACGAGAAAGGATTTATGATGGCTGATAGGTCTGATGGACCGATTAACTGACAGTCAAATTACGATATTTAAACTGATTTAAGAACCTTCACTGAGATATTTTACGAGATGTAAAACTCATTGTAATTTTATGGACTGGTTTTATATGGAAATTAAATATTAATATGGACACTTGAGGAATGTACTATATTGGACCAACCTTAATACACAATCATAAATATTACCTACACATACTTAGCAATGTTTAAGAAACAAGCAGATCTCATTGGTATGTGTGTTATTGTGAACGCATTGTATCAATGGGGACATTGAGTGGGAGTGGGAGTTCACATTCACACCGAAGGCGATACGTAGGGTTGCTGCATGATTACGTAATATTACAATATCTCCAACAAAATATAACATTTCACCAACGAATCGGTGCCATAATGAAAGTTGATATACGTTATGTGTTGATGTTATTGGCAGGAGCGGAACATATTTTTTCCTTAGTAACATTGTTTAGGAACGTTGTTTATCCCGGGGCGTGTTACCCGTCAAGTTGCGGAACATTGCTCGATAGTAAATACGTGGCTTGAATTCCAAGTCGAGGGCTGTTCGCGTACATCAGCCCAGAGAGGGTAGCCGCTATTAGAGGTGTAATAATAATTATCATAATGAAGCCTACAGCGGTCGTTTGTAGTAAATATTAAAAAAAAAAGTGTAGATGAAGGTAGCCGCGGGGCGTGGGCTGTGATGGCCCCTCCAAGGGAGAGCTGGGTGGCAGCCCTGACCGCACCAGACATTCCAACACAATTTCCCTTTTAACTCTGGCTCTGCGGCCAGTATTTATCAATGGTATGATCTCACGGTTCCGAGTCCGGCGGACCCACACGAGTAGTTTATTTATTTCGTGTTTTTGTTTGGCACCTTCTGGCCTTTTACCGTCGTATAAATATATGTGAACACGTTTATTTTATACATTGGGTACGTAGGTGTATGAGCGCGATCATAAAGGTTTTGGGTCAACGAAGTTTTCTTGGGTTTTAGCAGTTAATTGGTAAATCTGAAATACGAATTGACTGGTTAACGGGACTTTCACTGGCAGGTAGCTGATATTCCAAGGAGTAACTTAGGCTAATTTTATGAAAACCATGAGGGTTCCGCGATATGAAGCATGAAACTAAATCTACACGGGGAAACCGCGGGGCACAGCTAGTATCCAATAAAGCAGTACGGAGACGGACTAGTCGAAATCTAATGGAGATGTCGTGAAATATACCTCAGGCAATTCTGATAATTACATATACAAACTGAGTAGATTTGGTCAGATAGGTAGTAGTAATATCGTCATTGTGTGTTTCAATTTTGTTGTAGTTAAAATTCAGTATCGATTTGTACAATACTTGGATTAAAAAAAGTATTTCTTTTAAATTCGGCTTATCTCAAATTCAAGTGATTTTTCAATTGAACACATTATTCATACATCTTCTGAAAGCCTCACTGAAGTAGAAGCATGATGAGCAGAAGTGAACATTGTACTTTATTTAAACGTTTACTAATTTGAAAGCGAATTTCAAATGAGTACGCACTATGATTACTTGTCTTGTCTCATACTGCTTGTATTACACTTTGGTAGAACATTGTACATAGGTACCTAGTCGTGTTTCCTTTGAAGTTGATAACAATATAGTTACATACTTCCTAACTTCAATTTAGTGAAGTCGAACAGTTTCTACACCCCACGAATGAGTGAACAATTCAGAGACTGGATCCAACGCTGTGTAGGTGTGCGGGACATCCTGCCTTGAGACGCCTCGTGATACCTTTGTGTGTGAGTCCACAATCCACCTTATTCTTATGTATGTATGTATGTAACTCGCACACACCCTCACTAGCTAGACATGTATTAACCTGTCGATTCAACCTTGTTCCTTTGTCGCCGTGCATTATCGGTATGCAAATTATCTTTTGTGGCGATATCACTGAGTCATAGCAATATGGAAATACGACTGTAAACGGTTAAGTTCAAGTCACATTCAACGTATTGACGAGCCGGAAGGACGCTTATCTGCTCTTTAAACTGGTTATCACCGCATGATGCGACGTGTTTGAAGAAGAATTCCAAAGTAATAAATTTTTCAATAATACTATATCGTGACTCAATTGTTTTTTCCTTTAATACTCACATACTTACTTGTAAGTATACACACACACCTACAGTGGCATGTATAAGTACCAGAATGAGCACCAACTAAGAGGAACACCCAGGTTAACATACATGAGACAAGTCACGGAAAGTGTCTTAACTTAGGAGGTCAAAGAGATGGCACTAGATAGATACAAATGGAAGAAATTGCATCGGTTACATTGACAACAGTCAGACTTACATTTGTGATGTAGTACATCACTGTTCCAATTTGTGATACTCCGTTATACTCCAGACGATGTATAGATTCCATTGCGCGTACTTTGCTTGATACGATCACAACTTATCACGTAAAGATCATAAGCTGTACAAGTTGGAACTTGTTAAGATCTATCAAGTCATAACTTGTCCGATTGGCTCCTACCTTTTCACTATCGAACTCGTTATACTCGTATCAACTAAGTAACTTACTGAATTTATGTAAGTGTATAAATATAAATCTCCAACTGAGTAAATGTAAATCCAAGTCATTAGTTGGATAAGAGAGCTCTTAGGTTCCTTCCGTTCCTTGAGGAGTACCTACCAACGTTAATCTGTACCAGTTGCCAGTTGAACATTATTGGCAACCGTCATAGCCCATGGGTAGTTGTCAGTTTATTAGATTTCTGGTTGACTCATTTCCAGGTTCCCTGTAATGGAGAAAGTCAGCTAGCAATCGCTTAGCATTCAAATCAGGTGCTGTTCAGACACATTGAATTGAATTGGGTGCCCATCCCAACAATGTGGTATCTATTACAAAATAAAATGGCGATGGGACCTGATGGTGTTGATGATAATTGCGAGGTGAAAGTAATCAAACAATCAAAGATTTCTGAGTACTTATCACGTTAATAGGTAGAAAAGTTAAGAATTTGTACAATTCGACTATTAACTCTAAATGTGGGTGAATAATGAATGATGATAGTTACCTTACCAGTTCAAATGCACTTATAAGTTTTCACATACATGAATCACAAATAAACTAACGCTGTACTTACTTGCCAATTTACATAGTAAGAGCGAAATCTAGGCAATTTGCGGACTAGAACAAATTTTCAATTCAATTTGATTGACCTAATGATAGAATAGGAATTTGATGGCTATTTATTCACTAGGAACGTTGAGTGGGAGTAAGGTTGGGAGCTATGGTATAAAAATAAAAAGGAAAAATAAGGATGTGTAAGTAATAAAATAAATCAGTGGGCCTCTCTCGAATAATTTCCTTTTTGTTTTTTGATCAGTGACCGGCAGGAAATTGTCGCGGGCCGCACGGTTACAATAAGGACTTTTGATATTGTATTCACTTTGGCCGATATTAAATATTACGTTCGTGGCTTAAATCTTGTTATAATCAAAATTTTGTTTACTTGTATGGAAGCGAATTGAACTAGTTTCCACTACTGAAGTATTCAAGTCCTGAGAATTTTTACCTTATTTTCGTTCGTGAGTCCTTCAAAATTTTAAACTGAAAGATGTGCCATAATAATGTACTTAGTCGGTCAACTTACCTCCTCCCAATAAATATCCAATTTGTTTCTATAAGACGTACACTAAGTAATAAATGATGAATCTGATGAAAGTGTTATTATTTGGCAGTAGTTGCGTATTATGCATAGATATCTTGACTTAAAATATCTCTCGCAATATAAAAGTGAGTTTATGGATCATTATTCTAGCTCATACGAAAAAAAGCTCTTTGTGTAGGAATGTGTAACATTTCCAGGCGTACCTACGTACATTGTTCGTGAGAGGGAAGGCGGCGGGGGAGGGGCAGAGCAGCGGCTAGAGGATGGAAGTTCACTTACGTGAAATTTGTGAACTATCCGACACTGACCACGCGTGAAGTATTCCTTAAATGCACATTGTGTTCATGCATGCCATCCTACTATTATCTATCTACTTAGAGGGTAGGGAAGTAGGAACTCTAGGTACCCACGCAATTTTATTTAAAAAATATCACTTGTGTATCTAGGTATCTATATTTTTACCCTTCATCACTATTAAGTATATTGTGGTGATTGTTCCTGCAATAAATATCGCTTGAATTCAATGTATCGTGTAGTATCGTTCAATGTAGAGTGTAATGTTCGGGAGCTGAAACGAATTTGTCTAACATGCTTTGTAAATAGTTTAATTTTTTTTAATATTTAGCTTGATGACAGGAAAATTCATAGCATCGAACAATTCCTACTACCAATATTATCATTACATACTGGGTCGAGCGAGACTTTAGGCGCACAATTTTTGCACAGAGCATCGGGTGGTGGTAGGATCAATTTAAGAATAAAATACAAATTTCATTTTAAAAATTTTAGGGATTTTTTATATTACTATTACTAGTTAATTGATGTATCACCGGCCGATGTTCTGTCCCAAAATAAGTCTATTTAATTGTGGCCTCATGCAGGGAATTTAAAAGCTTCTCATAGGTATACTTACTCTCATTATACAAATAAAGTCTTATGTATATATAATTAATTAATAAAGTATAATTAAATAAAAGCAAAAATTTTATTACCAAAGCATACTTATTTTATAATTTGCATTCTTATTTCGGGACCAAAGGAACGTGACGTGATGCTTATTATTCCATTGTTTGTTCGAAGCTCAGAACACTCGGGCCTCATTATGTATTTACTGATTTGCTAATTAGCTAGATGCATTATTAACTACAGACAGCATCTACAATGTTTACGGTGTCAGCATTGTACAACGTCAGATCTTCCACTCATAGCATTATTGAATTACACCCCAAATTATTTGAAGCTTGATTTGAAACAAACTTTTATTACAATGTTACAGTTTTAAGTTGTTACGCAAATATTCGGTCTCGCTTTTTATTCCTTTGGGCGTATCTCCAAAACGGTTTAACTAATTTTGTATGGGTTGGCATTTGTTAGTAGACAACTACTATGAGCTAACTAATTTCGCCGTTTGAGTCCCATTAAACAGTTCCTATGTGATAATTGTGAACGCGGGTGGAACCGTGGGGCACAGTTACACACAATAAGGCGCATAGGTAAATATAATATAATAAAGTAATTTTAAGTCGACAGCGATTCTTGCGAACGCCATTATTAAGATACCACAAAAAGCCGGAAGCGACTGTGGGATTATAAATACGTGAGGTGATGTGAAGGATGTTGGTTTTGCTCCCCTTGCAGGCTGCTCCGTGGAGCGGCCCGCTTTGTTCACAATGAGAATGGCAAACAGTCGTGACTTATAATAAGGTGCCTGTCGCCCTCAACTTATGGAAATACTTTGAAACTCAATCACGTTTGTACTTGTATAGCAGCTCTTCTAATGAAGCAGAACGAAAAGGTTTCCTAGCATTATTATTTACTAGCTGTGCCCGCAGTTTTACCCGCGTAGGCTTAATTTTATGGATGACCCGTGGAACCCTTAAATGTTATTGTTTAATTTGAAAAAAGAAGTTACTCCTTGCAGCGTTCGCTATCTACCAGTGAAAGTCGATAAAATCTGTCTGGCGTTTCGCAGATTAGCCAGCACAAACAGACAGACAGGCATACACAAATTGTTTACATTTTACGTACATTTATTTATCTATATATGTATAATATAATAATTAATCAAGTATCAAGGTATATCAATTGGCATTGGGATATCAAATTAATGGGCAGAATGGATGAATTGGACCAAATGTACTTTTGGATAATTGGGAACGAGAGGCGTCCGCCGTTCGATATTGGCTGCCATCGAAGGATGGATAATAGAGATAGGGGTAGTCAATGACACCGCAAATGATATTCGTACAGCGACCCGGACCGACTATATTAAGCGGAAAAACGGAGTGGAGGTTAAACTTAGGTATCTCTATTTAAATACGATCAAGTCCCTCCTGCGTTAATTTGACAATTTGCCTGCGTAGCCTTCTTAATTTGGGTAGGAATTGAAGGCATTTTGTACAGATCCACATTTAATTCGTAGAAGTAGGTAGGTTCTCTTCTTCTCTCTTCTTACTTCTCTTCTTTTACTTACTGCAACTGAAGAATTGAACAAGATCAAGCAATAATGATTTTGGAATATGAATGAAGCTGAATCAGTCTGTAAGAAGTTTAGATACTGTGGAATTACTGTATTGTTTGCAGACACAACATTTGTAAAAAAAATTACATTGTACAAATGTTGTGTCAACACACAAAACCTTAATAAATTAACCTTTTTCTCATTTCAAAAATATAAATACCTTTATATTACATTATATAGGATTACATAGTTTTACATTTAAATCCATATCATGGATGTATTAAAAGGTTTCAAACGAGAAGTATCATATAAATAAAAGGCAATGTAAGTCTGAAAGCTTCACAATAAAAATGTTACTTACCGAAGTACGAAAACATAAAAGGCGGCTCTTATAACCAAAAAATTCGTTGAGGCAAATATTTATACTCATATATTTATCGGCTACGATTATTTTAGGGTCGGTGTAAATATTATATTCGTTTATAGGTCAATCATTGAACTATAATGTTCTTTCGTTCGTCAGAGAACTCACATAATTATCGTGTATTCATTACTTAAATTGCCAATTAATTACTTATGAATGATGTTCTGAAAATGGGAAAAGGAGAGTTAACATTTTCATGAATACATGAGTTAATATTTTTGTACCTTACACAAACGGTCCTATGTCAAGTTAAGAAGTGTAACATGTTTTCGTCAACAACAAAGTGCTGTGTACCTGCGTGGTAACAAATTAAAAATACCAACCAGATTGTGTTACGGACGCACGTTAGGGAATCTCTAAAAAGGCCTTCATTGCCGGAATGTTTATAGTAAAGGTTTAGGCACAGAAACCGGAATGCTCTGGTTTAGGTACCTCTGCTGTTTATATTATTTGCCCTGTTTCTACCGGCGCTTGATACGATCAAAGCGGAATACCTTCTTTATCGTTATTGTCATCAACCTGGTATATTTCTGTGCGCAAATCCTTATTTGGTAATGTAGCGTTGTCTGTATGATATAATTTGTGAGACGAAACGAGTCACGGTAGACTTATTATTAAGACCGTCAAATAAACCTAGTTATTATACTGTACATAAAAATAAAATACACAGGCTATAGGTAAAGATGTCGCATGGGACAAATATTGGGCAGCTCTATTAATATAAAGCATTATTAATGTTGCGAAAAACGTACGTTGTTAGAGAACCGGGCCCTTAAGTCAGCCAATCGACAAACCTACGTATTTGCTTGTGACATTCACAACGAGGCACCTATATCAAGTGGCAGTTCTCATGTAGGAAAATGTAAATAGGCTGCTCGATCCAACGGCGGCGGCGGGCGAAGCCGAAGTTGGACCGTGCTTTTTAATTTACCGAGTGCCGCTATTACCGACCTTATCGCGCCAGTCGCCCTCAGATCTCAAATAGGGTGCTTTAAAATTGCCTTCTTATTCAGATTATCCTCAGCGCGCCAATGTTGAAATTTAGAATGGTGTGCGTCGAACGGCACTTATTGAGCCTTAACAGACCCGGCTATCGGACGATATTCGCTCGGTTCACGTCATTAAAAACAATGAAGTTAATATCGTTAGCAGCTATTATTATAAGGGAACGAAGAAAATGTGTATTCAATTAAATAAGTTCATGGATCAGCTTTCATCTACACTTCATTTTGTTTATTGGACACTCAGACTTTAGACGCTATTCTACTTTAGAGATAGAGAATTCAGCCAATAATGTACAATATTTATCCTTGAAATACCGACTTGTAAAGTCAATCTTAAACTAAGATTTTCCTTATTTAAGCTAGGTACTTTCATGAAATATAATTCAAACGAAGGATTCAATTTTAAAATTGCATAAATATTTGTTCCCTGAAAAATTCATAACTTTAATCACCGAAACCGAAATAATTTCAGATGAATGTTGTTAGCCCGCGACATTCCCAGCTTTAATGATATAAAATTTTTAATTCCACCCATCCAGCAAGTGACAGGGAGGGAGTGGAGACGTTGTATTAGCAATAGCACAGTGATACAATTATTTACGAGTACAAGGTTGAAAATGCGCTGGTGAGGCTCTAGTATTGTTCACGTTTATGGGCAGCAGTAACAGCTTACCATCAGGCGGACTGTACGCTTGATTACCATTTATGTACTGAAAAAATATTTACCAGCTGCTAGCAGCGGTGTTTAATGTACGCTGTATGAACAAACTACTTATTACAAAGAGCGCAAGTCTCATAAAATGTAATATAATAGTGAGTCATACGCATCTCGTTTACCGTTAAGTGGCATGTGTTGGGAGTGTTGGGCATTCGTCACATATAATTACTTCATCCTACAAGAGATCGTCCAAATAGAGGTTTCGCACACATATCGCCCGGCCAGTGACCACCGGAATTGTTACATAATCGCTAAATTGGGCAGCCATTTAACTGTTAATTATTGCCGACGCTGTGTTCATTAAGGAACTCGTGAAAAAACACTGTTTACTATAACACACCAGAATCTAAGCGGCATTCTGCTTGTATTGGTTCAGATCATTTTTTAGAATACTTCAAAAGTGGCAAAAAAGTCTAGAGAAACCGATGCAGTAAGCCAGTGGCTACCTCAGAACTCGTGACTTGTCTAATATGTTATTGTTCTTCTACCTTATGAAGAAAGAAATAAAAGAAATAGCTGTGCAAACGTAATTAAACTATTTGCTAGCAAAGCAGCTCCACTTCTCTTTCTCCCCTCCGCTCCATGCAACATTGGCGACCTTAGGAACAAAGGCGCAAAGTCAACGGTTAGGAACTGTGATCGTTAATCTGGACTGGAACAGCTCCAGCTTCACACATCAGAAATTCAAAAGGATATGCTCCTTTAAGTAGGTACCCTTTTATGAGCGATTAAATTGAAATGATTGATATTTTTGGACGTACGTACATAATTCATTTTGATTAGCATATTTCGGAGTGTATACCACCTAGGTTAGCTGTGTGGCATGGTAACTAAAACGGGTAACTGCGGGCGGTCATTTTCGTTTCAAATTAAGAGGACGTGGTATATTATATTCAATTGCACTAGACACACAGAAGCCATTATAATTTGTTAAAGCCGTCATTGTAATGTATGTTATGAATATAGACTAGGAAACTAAAATGAGAATCATTTTATTTCTTAAATCTATCGCGATCAAAAAAGGTTATTTATTTGAGAGGATCTTTTATAGCATCAGCATTCATTTATAGCATCAATGAAATTATTCTCGCCCTTGAATGCTTTCTTGTTAAAGTTACGGTTTGTTTATTCGTGCATTAAAACTCATCAGAATTGTTTTAGAAATACAATTTCGTTAGTCTATTTTCTATTAATAAACATAGATATGGAATTAAACGAAACATTCTTCTATATAGGTATAAACATGTGTATTATATCTGAAAAGAATGTTTATAACTGTTTACTAGTTCCACAGCTGGCGACTAATCATAATACTAACATAATAGGAGCGGCGGATTTGATCATTTCTTTTCAACGTTTATTGAAAAAGAAAATATACTTTTCAAAGCAATAGGGATGTAATGATTTCTCCAAAAGTTATTGTTCAATAAATAAAATGCAAAAAGTTTAAATAATGATATATGTAAAGGCAATATTTTTATTTAAAAGATTACTTTTCGAACCAATGTACTATATCTTCTAAAGGATTATTTGATTTTGATATCATCATCAACCTACCTAAGTCCACTACTGGTCATAGGCTCCTAATGAGTTTAATATTGACTGATGATTCGAGTACATAGGTAGTATTCAGAATCCTAAGTAGTTCTTAGTACTTACAACTCGATGCGAAAAAAAAGTCCATATTTGGCAAGCAGGTGGTTTATTCCCTCGACTCCCACAAAGATCAATGGGTGGAAAAATTTATATTTATACTTCCGTTAAATAATATGCTACGAAGATGTTATCATAATAAACTTTATAACTGTTATGAGACGATCCGTCTGTTGAAAGTGAAATGATTGTTTTAGGTATATTTTCTGCTTTATCAATGGAATGTGTTTATATCAAACAAGCCGAGATTCAATCTTTTGTTTATATGTTTTCTGCCAGTTCCTCTCAGAGTTTCAATGATAACATTTAACGATTTTTTTATGAATAAGGTATTTATTTGAACCTACAACAATAGGAATAGCCAGAGATTAATATAATTCAAACAAGAATTTCCTGGGAGACTTCCTATTCAATTTAAATTCTTTAGAGGTTCCAAATATAATGGGATCCTCACATACGTGGCCGGGGCGAGCGAGCTGGCTATTTAATAAATACAAATAATGGCTTTAATGTGAGATAATCGAGCCCTTAGTAACGCAAAGAGGAATGCGTGGCGCATGAGGATGTCTATCAATTATTCACAAGGCACTGAAGGATTAAATTCTCTGAATGAAACACATTACGTTTTCTCAAGGTTTCTGTTTACAATTCTACTGTCAAAGATACGTTTCCTGCTAAAGATTGTTTAAAAGGCCTCATAGCTATAACAATGATTTAATGTCGAATTCATTCGTGCAACCGTATTTAGAATTTGGAAGTTTGCAATATCAATTAAGGGTAGATTTAAAGATTCTAAAACGAGTTTTCACTACTTCATACGTAAGTATACGCTCTTGAGTGTTTTTAACTCTTAACTTCTTCATGTTGTTATATAAAACTAATATAAGTGTAGGCTAGATGGTGCAGTTATATTACTAGTAAAGTGCCTGCTTAATTTTATTAGAAAGCCTGGAGTCGCTCCGAAGCCCTATTAGTGAAGCACGTCTGTCGCCAATAAGCGTCGCTTGGTCGCCACACCATACCGTGTACCAGGTGCGAGCACAGCTGACTGGCGCAGGCTGGAGCGCAAGCGCACATGTCGGAGCGTGCCAGCCACGTGCCCATCACACACCCTCTTTACTAATTAAATTTTATTAGCTTCCTTCGAGAATTTAACAAGGCATATTTAATTTACTTAAGTACATGTCTCCGAAGTGCTCCGCGATTGCTACTATTCACAATATTTGTCTCTCATTCTCGTTAAGGTTCTACTATGTTGAATTTATACATATTTTCATTCAAGCGGCAATGTTGGCCTGCTTGCTTGCATGAAAACACTCACACGCAAATATACGCATGTCGCAGATGGTTGACTTCGATAAAACTGGTCTGTTGTGCATAAATTCATACTTGTTCAGGGCCGTAGTATGGATGTATTTAGGAATCACAATTAAGGCTTTAAGGCTTAAAAGTACTTATTCTCGTTCAAAGAAACTATGAATGAAATGCCGTATTCTTTGTATGCGACATCCTGTGCTATTATAGTCCCCTACCTGCCTTTTTTCATGGGTCTGCCATTTTAAATTAGTCCTCTACCTGATAGTCTGCCCGACGTGATCGGAACAAAAAGTATTTGTTATTGTATAACCAACGGAGCGGTTTGGTGTGTTACTGAGGATCACGCTTGGTATTGTGTGGCGCATCTAGCCAGTATTCAAACTATCGCCCCTATTTATGAATGAACGTGACGGGCTAGTGAGTGGGATGATCGGTCGCGGTTACAGCCAGGTAGAAAATTACACTTTTGGAATTCTTTGAACAGTTCTCGTCGAGCATGACTACTCAACTCAGTGGCGGAGAGCCGCAGAGCGGGGCGAGGGGCGCCAACGACGCGCATGCGTTAAGCTCTTTTGCTGAGCCGAGCGGACAATCCCTCCCTCTCAGTCAGTTTATTTCGATGCGTCGCGGGCGTGTGCCGTGCCGTCATGAACCGTTCGCCAACTTTCTCGAGTAGTGATGTGATACGATACCGACATGTCAAAACGATACAATAGAAACTATTTATAGAATTTTGAAATTCTATGTGCATAAAACTATGTATTGAATGTGAGACTATTAGTGACGGATAGATTAATGTGATTAAAAATAAATTGGATTTGAATCAAAATGAAGTGGTTTATAGTGACAATGAATGTGATGGTGTGGCAAACGACTTTGGCTGGTATCGCACCCCCTGGATCTTGTTCAGCGGTGTGTGCGTGCAAGTGGAAAGGTGGAAAGCAAACTGTGGAGTGTGTGGATCGAGCTCTTATCACTGTGCCCGAGCCGGTAGACCCCGCCACGCAAGTACTCGACCTTTCAGGAAATAACCTGCAGATTCTACCGCAAGAAGCCTTTGCAAGAACAGGGCTTGTGAATCTGCAAAGAGTATACTTACGCAATTGCAATATTGGCCAAATACACGATAGAGCCTTTAAAGGCTTAACTAATTTAGTCGAGTTAGATTTATCTCATAATTTGTTAACCCAAATACCATCAAATAGTTTTAGAGATGCTCCTTTTCTCAGAGATCTCACTCTTGCTCAAAACCCGATCCAAAAGGTTCATTCTGATGCTTTGAGCACACTTGGAAGTATCGTTAAACTGGATTTAGCCCGGTGTGATATACGAGACATAGCACCTGATGCTTTCAAACAATTAAAATCAATGGAATCTTTAAAGCTAAATCACAACAAACTTCGCGAGCTGCCATTGCATTCCTTAGAAAAAGCTGAAAAGCTTCGAGCTATTGATTTGTCCGATAATCCGTGGACTTGCGACTGTCGACTTCGAGAGCTAAAACTGTGGCTAGCTAAACATAAATTGCTTTCCACTCCAAGTTGTTTTGCGCCGGCAAGACTCGTCAATAGGCCGTTTTCAGAATTACCTATTGAAGAATTTGCTTGTAAGCCAGAAATATTACTGGTTAACCAGCACGTCCAGGCTACTGTTGGTGAAAATGCTACTATAACTTGTCGCACTGAAGCTATGCCCAGTGCAAATATTAATTGGTATTGGAATGGAAGGCTACTGCAAAATGGAAGTAATTTGAATTCTCACCAAAGGCTGTACATTTTCGAGGATGGGGAAATAAAAAAGAAATCCTCTCTAGTTCTCACTAATACACAAGAATCTGATTCCACCGAGTTTTATTGTGTGGCTGAAAACAAAGGTGGGAACGCTGAAGCTAACTTTACGGTACATGTCACACCAATGGCAGTTGGAGTGGCGTCCTTGGGAAGCGCGCAAATTGCAAGCTTAGGAGCAGCCTTATTCTTGGTGGTGATAGTCATATCCCTAGCACTGCTCATCACATTCGTTCGGTTCCGACCAACGCCAGTTTGCGACAGTAAAACACCCAATACTATTGACAGAGTCGTCTCAGGAAATGAAGTTCACCCGACCACAACCGATCGTCACCATGTAAATGCTTTAGCCAACACACAGGAAACACCGAACTACAACGACACCAAATGCAATCCAGTACTGAAACCCCCGAGAGTTAACGATATTCCTTACACAACTAATCATTACGAAGGCAGAGGAAGTGTTGTAACCGCTGGAGGTCCTGTAGTAGTGTCACCAACAGTATCAGCTAGTATTGATCCCGATCTAATAAACGATACGAGACCTGACAGCGTCGCGAGACCAGGAAGTGGAGAATACGCGCGTGAAGGGTCTGACTCACTTTATCCTTCTGGTATCTGGGATCAAATGAAGATGAGTCAAGCGGGTAATTTGGCTCGTGCGGTCAGCTCCGCTATACCCGCATTCTACAATGATCGAACACCAATAATAGAGAACTGCAGCGTGAACGGGTCCCAGGAGGAGCTCGGGTACACCAGCCGCACGTTCCCACGGACGCACGCGGCGCCGGCCAGCTCGCAGGCAGCACCGGCCGAGGCGCCTTACCCATCTGACTACGGGCTGCCGGTGGGTGGGGCGCGCACCCTCCGCGTGTGGCAGCGGGCGCCGCCCGTGCTGCCGCCTGTCGCCGCGCTCAAGCGCGTCCTCACGATCACCAGGCCCTCGCCGGACGACACTTTCCAGGATGGCTGTGCGACAGACGTTTAGTTCACCCCATCAATATATTGTTACATATCTAGGTCACATGTCAAAATTGTACATTTTATTTAAGTTAGGAATCATCCTATACGTAAGGTATGTGTAATTTATACCTACACAGGTTGTTAGTGTAATATTTTTTGTAAAATATAATATATTAAGTTAATTAATGGAAAGTTATACTGGATCCTAAAGTGAAGGGTCCACGACTGATTAGTTGAAGAAAGTAAGTGTAAATTATTACGTGATACGGAGTGGTATTGTCTATGATCGCCAAATAATCAATATACTGATTAAATATAAATCAATTGTTGAAACTCTGATAGGATGTTAAATGTTAATATTAATTATATTTAATGTGGTGTAATAAGAGATGTACACAGTCTATCCAAAGATATTGGATTAGTCCTGAAAGTAATATAATCAACAAAATTACCACTAATGTAATGAACAATGAATGTTAACCCATGTATCATAATTGAATGTGTAAAATTTATTTCAAATGAAAATATGAGTTTTAGCAGTAAAATGGAAAAATAATAAACCAGGCGATTGTGAAAATATTTGTTTCGTTTCAATTGGATTCACCTTGTTGACGCCATATTTAATATTTATTAGGGCAGCCATTGGACGCAATGCTCCGTGGAGTTGCGTGGAAGTTCTGAAATATCTGTACCATTAATAAGTGCTTTGATTTAATCAATTCTCTAGCAGATATATATCTAAGTAAATGTATTTCCTTGTGCTAGCTGATAGGTAGGGCCTATCGCCCTATAATTTTTTTGGGGGTAGAGCTAATACGAGTATAATAATATTTTTCCATATTATTATAAATTACATTTTTACTAATATATACGAGTATGACTGGCGTAAGTTATCTTATCAATATTGATAGTTATTAGCGAGTATAATACCCTTGTAACGGTTTCTTAAGAAAAATATTGTTTTACACTTAGTATTTACTTTTTACAAATACAGTTTATGAAACATATATTTATATGCATCATACATACTCAATCTAAATAATAATGTTATATCTCTAAACATTTCTGAAAGAAAAGAATCAAGGTTAAAATCTATACAGATAAATAAAATGGAAATGTCTCTTTGAAATCCGAAGTAACAGCTTTTCACTAAACGCATATAAAAGTATATACGATACTAACATGAAAAAACTAATTTTTAAATTTTATCTCCGTCTGTCTGTCTGTCTGTCGGTATTATAATAGTTATTTGTTATACAAGAGTGCAAAGTTGCTTTTTAACCGCGTGTTCAATTTTGATGACCGAGCAAGCGAAGGATTCTAAAATTGAATCACGAGCGCAGCGAGTGATTCAAAATTAGAATCCTGAGCGTTAGCGAGGGAATCAAAAGAGCACGAGGTGAAAAATCTTTGCACTCGAGTGCAACATGTAACTTTTCATTCCACCTCAGCGAGGAAATGACTAAATGCAAAAAAAAAAACGTTTACAATCACAAGATAGGTACACTTTTATTTCAGTTTAGGTATTAATTACTACATTATGACAGGTAAGTATTACAGAATAATCTTTTTAATTCACAAACTTAGTGCACACGATCTTCTAAATTCAATTTACTTTATCCTCTAGAGAATAAAAACGGCTTTTCCACTCAGATATTGAAGATTAAAAATACTCTTTCCGAGATGGTGGGATGAAAAAAAAATTTCATTGCACGGGCCACCCATGAAAAATAAGTTTGGGCATGTGAAACCGCAGGGCACAGCTAGTTTCAAATATCGATACGTTTTTAACCGTCTTTAAAAAAGAATTAGGTTTCGCAATTCGACATATTTTTTTAAGTAGATATTTGCTTAATTCACAGTAAAGATATATCTATTATAATCTTCGGTGGAAGGGAAGCCATTTTCCAGCACTGGGACAGGCTCATAATATATATGTGATGTATAAATCTTCGGGACATCGTTCACGCAGGTATATCTTGGCAATCGGCAGCAGATTCCCATAATAAGGTAAGGTGTTGGGTGACTTTGGTGAGATAAGTGAGATGACGTTTTGCTTCCGATCAAGCTACAAATGTTTTTTTTATAATAATTTGTGTTTGTCTAATAAATAAAAGCACTAAAATATTTTTGATACAAACCAAATATTAAAAGTATTGTTGGCATGTGCTAAATATCACTTCAAACAACTGATGGAGTAACTTCAGGTACTTTTGTTTCAGAGAAAAGTGCTAGATAAAAGTTTTTATTGCTCGTAAAACGGACCCAGTTAATTCTAAACAATTTGGAAATGAGAGCTCAGGTTATATAAGACAATTTATAAATGAGCAAATGAACTTAAGGAATCACGGGACTGAGCTTCTGAGCAAATCAACTTAGAATCTATTTTAAGGAGGGCCACTGGCACCGGGAGTACAAAAAAGAAATAAAAGCTCATGCTCGCCTACAACGTACCGAAGAAAAACCGGTTAGCGTTATTTCATTTCCGTTCAATTCAGTTTTTTTATTAGAACCGAACCCTAAACGGGTTCAATGGAGTCGAGAATTTGGAGCTGCAACGTTACGAGACAAATATCTGCCTTGTGGAGTTATTACCAAAAATTTACTCCTACTTATCTATACATCTATATCTTCTACGGATATGTATATATATATACGGATAAATAAAATTGAAGTGTCTGTTTGTAATTCCGAAATAACAGATTTTCACTAAAAGCCTATGAAATATATACACGCTATTGACACAAAAAAATCAAGTTCTAAAATTTTTCTCTGTCTGTCTGTTTGTTAGTTCCGGGTAATCTATGAAACAGCTCGACCGATTTTAACAGGGCTTTCACTGGCAGGTAGTTGATGTTTCAAGGAGTTACTTAAGCTACTTTTATATATTAAAAATATTAGAATCCCGCGACAATAAGGATAAAACTAAATCGACGCTGGTGAAACCGCTGGGCACAGATAGTTAGCAATAATAATAATATTTAATATATACTAAATATTACTTCAAACATTTCTTATCAAATCAAAGGCAGTCATTCAAAAAGTGATAAAGGTCTATTCGGTTATAATACAAAATGAAAAAAAAAATTTCGTTATATGAATAAGTCATTGAAACTTGATAGAGACATATTTTTTAACTAGCTGTGCCCCGCGGTTTCACCCGAATAGTTTTAGTTCCATCCTTATTGTCGCGGAACCCTAATATTTTCAATAAATAAAAGTAGCCTAAGTTACTCCTTGAAACATCAGCTACCTACCGGTGATAGTCTTGTTAAAATCTGTCCAGCTGTTTCAGAGATTACCCGGAACAAACAGACAGACAGACGGACAGAGAAAAATTTTAATACTTGGTTTTTTAGTGTCAGTAGCGTGTACACTTTCATATGCATTTAGTGAAAAGCTGTTTGGAATTTTGGAATTACAAACAGACACTTCAATTTTATTTATCTGTATTTATGTATGTATAGATTACAAGCTGTGTCGCGCGGACTCACCCGCTTAGACTTATTTTACTTACTTTCATGGGTGGTTTTATTTGGTGGAACCTTCTTTTTAACATCGTTTATAGCCTTACAATTCAATCCGTCCCGCCGTTTCAGAAGGTAGTCGGCACAAACTGACAGACAGATATATATATCATATGCATGTAGTGGACAGTTGTTAATTTGGAACAAAAAGTCACTTGAGTTTAATTTCTCTGCATGGATATAGGCAATTATGTAAATATCTAAATATGTTCTGAAATTTAAGGTCAGTGTACAATTCGATAAGAATCAAGTGCGGACCAAATGATGTAAGAACGCCCATTCCTTAATAGTGTCATTCGATATAGCAGTCAAATGTAATATGTTCTTTGTTATTCGACTTTAACCTTTAAGTGCGATAAAGATGTGTGAGCGATCAAAAACGGCACGCAATAATAACGGAATAAAATAAAATTGTATGAAACAGCAATAACATTTACGTGCGATCAATGGATTTGCGCTTTCTTCTCACAAAAGCGGGGCTTTCGCTGACAAAATGATGTTTCGGTGTACATACAATGGGAACTGAGGCAGAGCGATCTTGATTGTTCGCCTGAGCATTTCATTTCAATTGTGAACAGCTTTCGGGCCCAGTCTTTACCGTCTTCTCCAGCTGAGTCGCGATCTTTTTATTTATATCTTTGTCGGATACTCACACCTTTTTGTTAATAATATAACAACGAGTCATGGAATGAAGGATTTATGCTTCTCAACAGTGTCATTGCAGTATGTAAGTATATTATTGTGCAGGGGGCCTATCATCATCGTTATAGCAGTGACATTCTACTAACTTCTTACTTAAGTTTAAATTTAGTATCATAAAATGAAACGTCAGAGCTAAGAAGTTCTGCTTCAAATGATGATGGTAGGCAACCAGGTGCTACTTATGCACTTGAATACGGACTGAAAAGATATTGATTTTCAATTTGTAGTTGTGGATGGATGGATGATTATTACTCTTTCACGTAAAAACTACTGAATGTATTTTGATGAAACTTTACAATAAAATAGCTCATACATCAGAATAATACACAGGCTATAATTTGTAGAGATATTGTGTAAATTGTCCAAAATATGATGGTAAGTCAAATGCTGCGCAGACGAGGTAGCGGACACCAGCTATTATTGAATAATTGTCATCATCCTGGCCAGATCAACTAGTTCACACATTGCGTCTGCCACTCGATTCCTCATTAAATAGGTTACATAGTAAATGTTTATAGTCTGACAGAGGTGCACATCAAGTATACTTACAAAATGTAAGAGATACAAGCACACACCTCAGAGCCGTAACATGATTGGAACTAATGAGGTATCGTTAGGTTGGTCTTGCTTGATCCTTCGACTGATGTAGGATATATTACGCTCGGAAATTCCAATATAGGAACCGATCCATGTATGTCATTAAGAGGCATGTGGATTTTCAGAGTAAATTATGATTCCTGTCTGTTGAAGCTGTTATTTTAGACAGTCACCATAGTTGACAGTTGTGAAGCTCGTACGCTAATTGGTGACATTAAGTATAAACTAAACATACTGAAGGAAAGGTGAATAATAACCCAATAAGTAAATACAGGTCTGCCCTTAGAAGGTGATTTCGAACTCAGTGGTATAAAGTGATCTGAATTCCATACAATTATTTTACCGAGCACAATTCGTACACTATTCGATCAATTCAGAATTAAATCATCATAGATTAATGTTGGCGTGAACGGTACAAAACGAAATAAAAATATACATTCCGATAGCAATCGCCCGCGGCGTCTACCGGAGCATAATGTTGTGGATGCCAATGAAAATTGATTTTATTTCTGCGTTATTGACAAGTCCTGGTATAATTAAACGTGAACCGAGAATATTCCACTGTCAGGACTCGATGTCTGTTTCGAATTTAAATCGGGATTGGTTTTTTGTTATCAAACATTGCGGGGCGGCCTATGAGAAAAATAATAATTTTGATTGAACTAATCTGCGCTCACGTTGAATTGTTGTTTGTTCAGAACTGAATCACGCTTTGTTTCCTTTATTGGAAGAACAATAGAATTTGGATTCAAGTACCTCGATATTCGGCGAGGCCCTAAAACAAGAATTTATTACGTTAGTAAATGCTGAGGATAAGTAAGAACCACCCTACATTGAATGTGTACTCGTAACGAGGTTAATATATAAAGGATTGATAAGATTCCGTTAATCGGATTGGGTAAGTTATATATACCTTTCGACGGTTCACTGGAGTAGAAATAATACTCTTAGGTAGATGTAATCAAATGACCTAATTAGGTTCGTTTACTTATTTGATTGGATGGGGTGGTGCTTTGCTTGGTGTATTTATAATATTTGCAATAAAAAAATGTATATAACGATGTCTTACTGAGTTTCTTGCCAGTATTGCTCGCAAGGCTGGTTTCTGAACCGATGGTAATTTTCTCGACTTAGTTTCCACGGAGCTGTCGATTCCGTGGAAATTGTCTTAGGGATATTTTATTTGAAATAAGACGTGAGTCTCATCATTTGAGTGTTTACACCATTAACTCAAGTCAAACACAAAATTCTGTTGAAAAATATATTATGTGTTCTGCACAGAACAATATGACAAATAAAAGCGACATTTGGAATATGAAAACGAATTTTAAGCACATAAAACGACATTTAATTTAATGGGAGTTGTATTCTTATATAGGAGATATTATATATTTTTTTATGACATCCCTCTTCAAAGTGTTATTACAGGAACCCTCCTCGGGCTCGGCATTATCCGGATTATTCCCTCTCTTGCACCGTAAATACGAACATATTACCGCCGGCAGTGTGATTGATAATTGAATTAATGTTTAATTCGTTCGGGCACCAATCGTTTCCCAAAGCAATTTGGTAAATCGGCTGACGGTAGCGCGCCGCCCTTAACCGATGAATGTTCTTACACACTCTTAAATTAGCTACGTACACGAGCGAATAGGCGTGCGTGTAAATTTTTCACTAAATTCAGCAAAATGTATGTGTGTCAAGTGCTACTAGTACTCGTAAAGTTCACGACCGCCAACGCAGGTTTGTTTCACCCGGTTTTTCGAAAGTTACGGAGTAGTAATATCGCTTTTACAAACAATTTTGCCTCAAACACCTATGGCTGTTCTTAATTTAAAGTGTAGCTGCTGTCCGCAGCTTTGCTCACATGAGTCTTACTTTATAAAAATGTCTATATCCCTACGACTTAGTAATATATTTTTATATTAAACGTTACCTGTTTTACTGACACGTATCAAAATATTTGTTATTTTTTCTTTCAACCTTTTGATAAGTCGAACTGCTAAAGTATCTATATTATTCGAATTCTTTTGAGTGTTTCTTGAACATTATTTATTCAGTTGCATTATTCACGGAGCTTTCAGCGGCTAATTCCTTTTTTTTACTATAAGCTCCTCAATTTTATTACTTGAATGTATTTTCTCCCAAATCGACCTTTACCAAGAAGCCGACCTAAAGAAAATACTTACTGGCACGAGAAAGATAATGGATATTTTTTTCTGGTACAGAATGTGTAAGCCGTTTGACTACACTGACCCGTCCCTTTGGCAGTGTTGTGTTCGCGCTAAGTCGGGGACTTAGCTTAACCACCTTAAGGCTAATACCAGGATTTCCTTATCCCGTTGGCCCGCGGTCAGCTCGACTGCTGCCTTAACATCAATTAGCACTGTGTCTTAGCCTTACTTATTGCGCCCGTTGAGTCGGCCCTATCTTCCTACAAATGAAGGTGTTTATTTGTAAATGTTAGCATAACGTGGGTCTTAAGACATTGCATTTCACTCTTGCATATTACTGATACAATTTCGATTTATGTGTACAAACGAGGATAATATTATGTATTCTATGCTACTTTAAAATATATTTTTATATCGAGTAGTAGACCTTTAGTAGTTTCGGAGCCTATTAAATGCAAATAAACAAACAATCAATCAAATCTTCCTCTATATAATATTAGTATAGATCTACCATGTAGTGTCTAAGTATCTGTCCGCGACTTTGTCCTGGTGAAATATAGTAACGTGTAAAAAGGTAGCTCTTTGTCCATCCTCTCTCATTTCTACTCAAAATGTCGTCTGAGTAACATGCTTATATTTTATTAATTGAGCACATTGTTAAGCTTCTCAGGCCTGTGTGAACTCAAAACGGCCTTGGCGAACGCAATTTTATTACATTACAGTGCTCGTTAAATATTTTACTTGTTATTTGTACGAAGCAATGCTTAACAATGAGTTTCAACCCTTGAAGTCAAAAGACGTCGGGATATCCGAATCTCGCCGAGCCTTTGATTTATTTCCCAACTCCCGAAGTCATTATTAGTTGAGATAGAATTTTAATATCAACCAATTTATATTTACTTATAAGACTCCGAGAATCATATTTTGTTTTGGTTAGACGGAAATATATTTCTGGTCGTCAGCAAACGTACTAAATGGAGCATATTAAGCCACCTGTATTATATGTAGCATTTTAGCAAGTGTGATCGCATTATTTAAATTAAATAATGCCATTTACTTATGCAAAACCATGAGCTTTTCAGATCCCATACTTTTCAGATAAATCCACATAACATTACCGGTACCAGCATAAAAGGTAAATTTGAATGTTGTTCGTTTTAACACTTTCCAGCAAATGGTTAACTTGATTTGTTTGTGAAAATAAACTGTGAAATAGTCACAATAAAATTTCATCGATAATTTATTTGGCGTGTTTGTGTTTCTGATGGTGGCAGTAACGTCGCTGTGTCAACATAGCTTTCCACTCGCGTCACTCAATATATTATTAACTTGTTCCAGTGCTAGTGAGAGTTCAGTCATTTATTGTCACTGTTGCTTTGTTTATCATTATATTAATATACTGAAATTATATTATTTATATCTTTATTTATTTTCAATTTATTTATATTAAATAGTAGAAGGTCTTAAAACTTATTAATTCCTAGCTCATCTAATTTAATGGCAAATTAAAATAATTTAGCATCAATAATTCTTTAGACACCTACATTGTCGCTAAAAAAGGATTTTACTTTAGTATGAACCCCTGAGGGGTTGTAAAAGTTAGCGCGAAAGCGATTTCAGCGACGCAAAGTAGGGAAACACAAATTTTCTTACCCGATAAAAATCCAAAAAGGACGTATTTCATATACCAAATTGACGCCATTTAGAGAAAGTTAACGTACCTACCTATTGAGTGTTTGATTCCTGCAATATGTCACGTTAAAATCACCTGACATTTTATTTACTTTTACCGTTGCGTGATCGCGTACATAGAGCTTAAATTAATTTAGTCGCTTTAATCACGGGTAGTACTCACGAGCTTGAAACAAAAAGATTAAATATGGATTAGGTCTAATTCACTTTTTGCCGTGGGCAGGGCACATCTCCGCGGTCAGGTATAAATGAGGCTTGCACAATAAAACTAAGGCTACCCTTATTAAACGGACAAAGGAATATAAATTAAAGGCTCATTTTGTTTGGAAATGGTTTTACGTAATAATGTACCGTTCTACAGATCGTTAACGTCATCTGAAAAGTGGACTATGCTCGGAACCGTTCAGTCATAGGTCACTTTTGAACATTTCAAGAGAAATGCTACAGCAGTATACACAATAAGATAAAGAGACATTTTTTTTTATTATCCCAGCATTAATCATTAAGCAAGTTTAACCTTCTAAAATTATTATTACGTGCGTAACCTATGTACCTATGTTTAAATGGTTCGGCATGAAACGATCCATGCCAATTTCGTTTTCAGCCGCTTCGGCTCCTGCAATAATATATAAGTATACGTGATATAAGTTACGTTGGGTAATCCTTATATATAACTTCGGTGTTGTAAGACGTATGTATATTATTAAAATTAATAATCCATCGTTACAAATATACTCGTCAGACATTTTTGATGTCGATTAGGAAGTTCAAACAAACACTGTGATGGAATTCGATGAAAACATATCCAACATACAGATATACAATTGAGCAATCTATGTCTCTCATTTGCATTTGACCATTCGGGCTATAGCGGGAATTTAATTATTGCAAAGCTGAAATCTTAACTTCGAGGAAACATTTTATATTATTACTGAGCCTGAAGTATTTAGCCTAATTTTGTATGGAACAACAGCTTTGTCTCCCGAAGTTTTAATATATGTATTTGTATAATTACGATAGAGTTCGGTTGTATCCCATCAGGTGTTTTATTGAAACCCCTAAATAAGTAATTGTTAAACAGACCTTTACGCCAACGGAACTATAGGGTTCGTTCAATACCTTCGATAAATCTGGAACCAATTCTGTTTCTGAATCGTTTTCTAATCTCGCACCAATTCGCAAAAGGATCGTATTGCTTGAATTTGATTTGGATTTGGCTTATCTGTTGGATAAAAAATATAATATATCCGCATTGACCAATCCATGTTTTTCTGTAACAATATAAATAATTAAAAATCTAATATTCGGTGTACACCGAAGTAGGTCAGCCTATGTGAACTCAACACTATACCTTAGAAAAAGTAAAACACAATAATACCTTAGTAATACAATGGTGCCACTACGACAACTATCAATCAACACTTATGTCGTTGAGCTAAGGCTTTTTTCACGGGTGGTATCTTGATGCTAGTACACATTCTACAAATATTATTGTAATAAGGTAGACTTAGATCAAATAGGCCAGGGGCATAATTTGTGCCGGGCTATCGAATGAAGTCGTTAGTTAGGCGCGTGGAATGAAGTCGATATGTAAGTATTTTAAGGCACTTCAGCTGGCGTGTGGAAGGCCGTTTGCATGTATAATCGCTCTTGTACCTTTTAAATACTCCCTCCTTGCTCGTTATTTAGGTCGTTTATTAACACTAACAGCATTCACCCATGCGCCGTAAAAAGGATAACATTTCAGTAATCTGTCTTTACTTAAAGTTTTAGTTAGTGAGTATTATTCCTTTGTAATCCAAGGTGTCAGATTCACCCCGTAGTATTACAAATCAGTACTTAAGTTCGTTTAGAAATAATAAAACAGAAACTAAACTTGTCCATTACAACCTCCACCTACGAAATGCTGTATCATGAGTTCCGTAGGTAGCATACATTCCTTAAAATACCCCTAGCCTTGATCCAAGTTAAGATGTGGCAGTCCTTAGTCACAGAGAGTGAATCAAAACACCAGTGATCTCGATTGTTAGCTGTGACAATTACATCACATCATTTCCAGTTTTAGGTCTTGCCTAACCCGATTTAGCTCATTTGATATATATTTTATGCGAGGGAGTGGACCCAAAGACGCAATAAGGTTATGCAGCCATGCGTGAATCACGCTTCTATTTAGGTATGGTACAAGGATTTTGTGATTCATCTATTCAGAAAATTTACAATTAATTATGTAACACATCATTTCTCAATATTCATTAATATCTTTGAACATAATTAAGTTACTTTCTATGATAACAAGTAAGAAGGAATATACTTATATGATTCATACTATGTATGGGAAGTTTCCTCTCAGTTGTCAATACAAATCTTTACAAAAACAAGCGTCAGACATTTTTCATGTCGTCGTTTAGGAAGTTCAAACAAACGCTGCGATGGAAACTGATGAAATCATATCCAATATGAACATATTATGAACAAGAGAACGTATATAGATTTAAAAATCGTCCCCATTGTGGTACCTATCAAATGTGTGGTACAAATCTCTGAACAAGCTGAAGTCAACAAAATCAATGCACAGCCTAAATCTGCAGTCCTAGAGATTCGAAATTTGAATTGTGCGTTATTTGTAATGTGTAGGTATCCACGAAGAAAGGGATTTAAGAAATTACACTCGTAGGGGGGTGAAATGCGGACTGAATTTTCTAAGAAGTTTTTTATTCTTTGGGGAAGTTCGTTTCGCATGAAGATGAAAGAGCTTTGATCCCAAGGACGGGTACTTAAAAAATAATAATACTTCGTTTTATTTTTAGCCACGCCCTTGTCATAGACTTTAAATGGTTCGACTGGTTCACTACTGCCACTGTCAAAATGATTTGATTTTAAAGTGTAAGTAAAACGCACTGCATTTCTTTTGTCAAATAATAATTTTAAAAAGAATACAGTCACATGTGAAAGGCACAATAGATCACATCGCTTTATCTTTTCAATTTAATATATAGTATTTCTTGCGAACCTTAGTCACGAATCGCGATGTGTAAATAATGTATTTCACTCATCTACGTGCTAAGAAAAATTGTATAAATAAGCAGATGGATAGCTGAAATTTGCATTTACATTCTTATTTGTTCGCTTACTAAGGTTAGGTTTTAGTCGCTTAGTTAGGTTAGCATATTTATTCCGTTTTCCTTTTTAAAGAAAATCAATGGATTTTATTTATTTATATGAAATCCACAAAACGGTGACCGTTATTTGAAACAACTCACTAAGCAATATACTATCCTGTCTGATGTTGATCATCATCATCATCATCATCATCATCAGCCGGAAGACGTCCACTGCTGAACATAGGCCTCCCCCTTGGACCGCCACGCCGAACGACAATGCGCTATTAGCATCCATCGGTTGCCCGCGACTCTCACGATGTCGTCGGTCCACCTAGTGGGAGGCCTGCCTACGCTGCGTCTTCCGGTCCGTGGTCGCCACTCGAGAACTTTTCTTCCCCATCGGTTATCAGTTCTACGAGCGATGTGGCCTGCCCATTGCCACTTCTATAGTTAAACTGTAATGATGTTGATCATTACAGTTTAACTATAGTCGGATGAACTACGTCATTACACATTCCAAGAATAACTGTGGTTTCACTTCGATAAGCTTGGGCCATTAGTGATACATATTGCCACAACATGTATAACATTATGTAACACCACATCATAACATGCCCTCGCTACAGTAGGCAGCTTCCGTGACAACTCACTTGTGATCCAAACTAAGTTCTATGTTCTCCGAGTATGTTCATACATGCCCCAGACGTGACTCGCTAACTTGAATTAAACTAATTTGAAAGGCAGTTAACGCAGGCACCTCAAAGTTTAACATTTCTTTAAAGGAGTTAGTGAGTGAAAATACTTTTTCGTGCGCCTTGTTTCTGTAATTATTATTTTTAAGTAAATTCATTGTCAAATCATATTTTATTGTAAGTATTTATATTTTACGGAGCTAGCAGGTAAACTTTATTCAATCACGACACCTGAAGGGTATAAATAAATATCTACTAAATAGGAAAATAAACTATATCATTGGAGGTACTTTTTTATTCCGTAACAGAGTAGACGAGCGAGGCCGAGATTGTAGAAGAATATCGAGAAACGGATCTATCAAGAGAACTGTCGTCTCGCTGCCAAAGGAAGTGGTAAAAGTGTAATTACTGTTCATATTTTGCAATTTTCGATTCTTACACCTATCTACGAAGCCGTAAAACATTTGTTTTGTGTGATTTTTTCCTGAGAATTGGGTATACGTTATTGAATAGAATTAAGGTTTGTTATCAATTTCATATTTTCTCATCATCAGTTTCAGATTTCATAACACTGATATATGATTTGAATTGTTATCTCTTGAATAGTATACATATAATAGTTTTTCATGGACTTCATTGAGGATTGCATTTTTGGCAGAAGGTCGTATGGAAATAAGTTTCAATAAATAAAGTTCTCACCAAGTGATATACATGTTGCAGGTATCCACTTACTCTGAAGCGATTATGTAAAGATTAATGTACATTTTATCCTTGGCAAACCGCGTAGAGATTAATGATACAGCTTCTACACATGTCAGTATCTTGTTGCAAATAGAAACCCCGCTCCAAATATATTGATTTTATAACAAAAACGAGGGGTTGGTTGCACGCGGGGTGAATGGCCTTGTCACTGCAGATTCGCCCCGCCATATTGGTTGGGGTTCTCGCGTCACTAATGGAGTAGCGACGGCTAAAATATGAGCCCGTTTTTCCGTCCATTCGTTGAAGAACACCGGCATTCAGAGAAGTCATTTCCCAAGCTAAATCTGCTACATGCCCTTCGTGCTTGCCTCGCTGGATCCACATTTTATGAACTCATTTAATCTTGTATTTCTTTCTCAAACGATACAATAAAACATCCAAACTGGGCTACACACATATTATATGAGGATGTCGTAGAAGCGCTTGTACTTACGCAGAAATTGTTGGCTACTTGCATAGTTGCATAAAATCTTATGAGGAAATAAAATAGTTGCGCAGAATCTACGTGCGTGTCAAAACAGAATTTTTTTGCAAGCCATTTCAACTTTAGAAAGATACTCGAAGATGGCACTGGGTTTTTAATTAATATAACAATTATTAAGCACTGATGAATATACTTACGGTACTCGTCTCATTAAAATTAACTTTCGTTTCTCGCGTCAAGTGCTTTCTATTTGGATGAAATGGAAATGTAGTGCTGCGAAGTAAGACACGGGTACACAATAGAAAATTAATTCACTGTAATATTGCCCACTTTTACAATGGAAAGTTTACATATAACTTTGTTCTTATTTATTAAATTTGTAGCCACAGTGGGATGCATATAGAAAGTGAGATAAAGTTGATTTTAATATAATGGTTGGAATGTTCATCCACAAATAATTAACTATTGTGATCTATCATAAATATATTAATTTTTAATTTAATATTAAATTAAATTAATTATTATTAAAAATATTAATTTTAATTAATTATTAGTAGGATAATTAAGGGTACATTATCATCATCATATTCAGTACATATGCACCCACTGTTGGGTATAGGCCTCCCCTGTTACACGCCACTGCTCTCTGACCCTACACCGAATTACTCTGACTCTATCCAACTGTTATTAGATGTTTGTCAGATCTCTCAGATTCAAATTATTTTATTACCATCGCAGAATATTGTCTCTGCTTGACGGTTATATAAGTACACTAGCTGTCTCTTAGGTGTGGAATTTCGAAATTCGAAATTCGAAAAATGTATGTCTCTAGGACCAGCGGTTTAGTTTAGGTAAGAATTGTTCAGACTTTGAATTTTAAATGTATGTGTACATAAAAATCCCAATAGAGGGAATTTTCCAGCCAGATGTCCTCAAGCTATTGACGTCACTCAGCCGGTACCTAATGGAATAATTTTAAATTTGCACATTTGGTCATGTTTGTCTTCAAACGAGGCCTCATCTGAAATTCATAAGCAATACTAATAGATTGATACTGACTACTGATTTTATTTGACTACATGCCTTCAATCCATACATCTTTACATCTATACAGATAAATAAAATTGAAGTGTCTGTTTGTAATTCCAAAATTACACCTTTTCACTAAATGCATATGAAAGTAAACACTCTACTGACAATAAAAAGTCAAATTTTTTAATTTTTCTATCTGTCTGTCTGTTTGTTCAGAGTAATCTCTGAAACGGCTGGACGGATTTTAACGGGACTTTCACTGGTAGGTAGCTGATGTTTCAAGAAGTAACTAGGGTACTTTTATTTATAAAATTATTAGGGTTCCGCGACAATAAGGATGAAACTAAATCTACGCGGGTGAAACCGCGGGGCACAGCTAGTATTCAATATAATATAATAACTTTGTATGATGGCAAACGTTTGGGAACGAACCCATCGAAAATTTGAATTTTATTTTGCGTTTTCACATGTATCCATTATTATCAAAATTAAATTATAAGTTCTTGACTTGACCGACTACCTTGTACTGACTGGACTTGTTATAAACATTTAACACAATTTAATTTTTACAATACTGGAAAATGTGGTTGCCGTCTACAAACAATAATATATATTATACACTGAAGCTTATGAATGCTTTTAACACAAAGTGTCACTCGCACGTAGTAAGCCCTGTGCTATATCATCATACCGTAAATGCATAAAGTGATATATTAACCAGCTTCATATATTTTATAGGCACATTTAATTCAAGAAAATCCATTCACAAAGATAACAACTGTATAGGAAATTGATCCTCTGTATGACATTGATGATGAACTTCTCTGCCCAAGTTGCACTGACGCGGTTAAAAGTGAATAATTTAAAGACGTCGTATTTGGTTTGCTAAAGTGAATTGACTACCAAATGAGAAATCTGCACGAAAGGCCCGTGTTCACCTTTGTACACTTCATTTGTGCTTTTACATTTTATTGCATTACATAGTGAAGATAATGTACATACTACACGACTCATTGATTGACGTCCAAAAGAAATATTTAGATGAAATTTATGCTAAGGGCTTTCAATAATAATAAACCTTTTTAAGCCTCTCTCTAGCTTCCCGACTGTGCGTGATGGTATGTTCGAGAATGTTTTGTTTTGAGACTTGTCAAATGTATTGTTTCCCAATCTTCTCAATAACGCAGACTGGTATATACGGTGGTCCGTCTCCTATAAATTTACAGTACACGAGATAGGTGTTAGAATAGTTAAATAAATAAAAGAGCTTTTGAAAACTCACAAAGGCAAGAGTGATAGAAAAGACATTTTCTAATTTCACAAAACGCCCTATATACTAGTTATCACACTATAGTGATGCCTAGAATGTGTACTTAACAAACACTAGCTTTGAAAGAGGTCTTTAGATTAAATCAATAAAAGAGAAAAGAAAATAAAGGTCAGCGCGGACCGATGTAGGCATTCTACGTGGCCAACGGAATTCTGGACGAGGGTGAGGCTTAGAAATACTTGTATCTAGATTAACAGAAAATTACGAAAATAGATTCCGATGGCTCTGTAACTATCTTATCTTATCTATAAATACTCACTCTAACGGGTTTGCTCCTCCCAAATCAAGTGATTTTGCAGTTCTCTGGATTCGGATGGACCTCATCTACCATGTTCATTTACCGTGTAACAAGAACGTATACACTTTATGTATACATAACGCCTGCTCTCCATACAACAGTACGACCGCGCAAGATAATGATCATCTAGGGTAGATAATGGCTTGTTAGCATTCCTGTCAGTTGTCTTAGTTGGAATCTGGACAGATTTAATCGTTTTCGGCTCTTGACTCCAATACTGTTCAGAGAGGTAACAATAACGGGGTTTTACATTCGAAATTCGGTGCTGCCCGACTGGAGATTGTAACTCCACCTTACAGAAGGGCGTAGCCAAGTAACACTACTTAAAACTAGTATTTTGTTCTTGGGGTGAGTAAAGTCTCCAGTGCTCCGTAGAATATCCCATTCTTGAGTGACACTATCATATTAGTCTCGTTCAAGCGCTGTAATAGACGCATTCCGTTAGGCGTACTGTGCGTTTGTTTGCCTGCTTTGTAGCATTTAAATAACTTTCTATGTATGTTCTGGCTAATCTATGAAATAGTCGGATCGATTGTATAAGGAGTTATTACTTTATAATAATACACATAGCCGTTAATTCGATCTCTACAATTTTAAATTTAATACGAGGTTAATATTATGTTAGTAGGTAAATATAATTCTAATAAAATCAAAGTCAAAGTCAAAAATATCTTTATTCGATTAGACTTTATACAAAGCACTTTCAAATCGTCAGAATGACACAATTTACAAGATTATACATGCTACCGCCAGGTTCGGAAGGTTGCTTTTACTGAGATGAACCTGGCAAGAAACTCAGTAATTACTCTTTTCAAAAAAATATACAATTAAAAAAAAAACAAAATAAATCACTTGATAAATGTAAGCCCATGGACACAGTTCCAATGTACAAATGTCGATAAAAATTAACATAAAGAAAAGTCTAGTAGTTCTATTTATATCTAAATGCGTAGCTTGAGATTACCAGCCCCCACAAGCAGCACCTGTTCACAAGTATGACGAGAATGCCAGCCATCGCCCTCCTCAACCATTATAGAGGGAAGTGAGCGACCCGTCATGCTGACGCCGCCGCAAGCAAAGGCATTTTAGTGAGCATGACAACTCAAGCCAGTCAAAACAAAGATCAAAAGTAATATTAAAAAGAATTGTAGCATGAGTACAGTGTCCAAGAGACTACTTACAATATTTGTCTGGTAATACATTATTCCAAGGTTCTTTATCACACATATAATCACTAACTGTATAATAACCCTTTTTAAGTAGTACAGATTTTACAGTCTCTTTAAATTTATCAAAGGGCAAGTTTACAATACATGTAGGTAATTTATTATAAAAGCGTATACTTTGCCCTAAAAACGCCCTAGATCCTAAGTTATAGATTGATTTTACAGCCCTTTTTTGTAATTTAAATATGGCTTCTATATCGGCAGCTTTGCCACAAAGAAAGATAGCTTACGACCTAACGCTATGAAAGTAACTAAAATAAACTAAACGTGCGTCTACGTCAGTGAACTGCTTTACTTTCCTGACGGCATATGCTGCCGAGCTGAGTTTCCCCGATAGACTAGATATATGTGAGCCCCATTGAAGTTTGTCATCAAGTGTTACACCTAGAAAAACTACTGACTCCACAATATCCAGTTTTTCACCATTGATCATAATTTTGGTCGGAACAGGTTTAACGTTAGGTAAAGTAAATTTTAAGCATTTTGTTTATTTCGCGTTTATAACTAAATTATTCACAGTTAACCATTTAAATACTTTGACAAGGGCACTGTTTACATCGTCACAATCCGTTTTAGCTCTGCTAACTTCGAACAAGAGTGATGTATCATCAGCGAAAAGTACAATATCACAAATATTCTTAACAAAATGCGGTAAATCATTGATGTATATCAGAAATAGAAAAGGCCCTAAGATTGATCCCTGCGGCACGCCCATCAGTACCGGGGATCCGGAAGACTTAACGCCGTTTACCTCTACTTTCTGTACCCTCTGTACAGTACTTTTGACTCCATAGTGTTTTAATTTGAGCAATAATGTCTCATGATGGACGCAATCAAACGCTTTAGATAGGTCACAGAATACACCTATCATATCATGTGAATTCTCCCAAGCCCTATATACATGTCGAAGAGGTGCAATACCGGCATCAGTAGTTTACCGACCTTTGGTGAAGCCACACTGTGTAAAATATGATATACGTTGAAATGGATAACTAGCTGATTTAATATGATTTTCTCAAAAATTTTACTAAGAGCAGGTAAAACTGAAATCGGTCTGTAGTTATTGGGATCATTAATATCACCAGCCTTAAACAATGGTATAACTTTACTATATTTCATTAAATCAGGAAATGTACCTAATTTAATACAATTGTTTAAAATTTCTGCCAGGGTTGGGGCTATTATATCTATTATATCTTGTAATACTTTTAGAGATATATCCCACAATTCACCCGTTTTTTTTAAATTAAAACTTTTAAATGTCCTAATTACTTCTAATGGGGTAACGGAACAAAAACAAAAGCCGGCGTCGCATTCTGACACACTTGACTTAAGAAGAGATTCTATGAATAGAAAGTAATTCTCTATCCCATGCCCAACTATATTAATTCCTTTCCTGCTGAGACTACTTTGTCATCAGCCCAAGCTCCTCAGCTCCTCATTCCTGATGGTCCTTTCCATCGAGTGCTTACTCATATTTCAGGAAAAAATACTCAGAATAACATTCTTAACGTTTTTAAATATACGGACAAAACCGCGAGGCACAGCTAGCTTAACATAAATACGAATTAAGCAGGATATGGCCACCGGCATCGACGTAAGTCGAATGCAGCTTACTGAAACGTTTCATATGTAAATGGCTCCGTAATCTGTAGGAGGTGCCTTGCGAACAGCCATCTATCGCCAATGGATCGGGGATTTAACTCAAAACTTTATTTCCGGAACATGTATTCTCCAGTAAACATCGCTCACGAATCTCTGTGACTTTTTACGGATGAGTAGGCAAGGAACAAAGTTTGATCGATAGTTTTATGTTGGTACGTAAAGAAATATATAAACTACTTATGACATTATCATAATGTAAAATTATTCAGTATTTTTTGCTTATACTCGAGTCAAAAGGTAAAGTCGGTACAAATAACAAATAAATATTTATTAGTTATAAATTCGACGGTGTAAATTTTTCGGGAATCGCAATGTACTTCGTCGCAGTAAAGTATATGGAATTGTTCAATTTTACGTACGGTATTACGTTTCACCTGTTTTAGAAGAATTGCGCAATACAACACAATAATAAAATACTATAGAATTGACAAATTCCTCCATTTTTGATGGCGGTTCTAAACTACTACTTTGAGTTAGCTATGGAATTGATCTATATCATCTAATCGCACACAGTTCTTCCACATTAGATATTTATAAACTAATTCTTTCTTCGCTAGCTTCTCCAGAACGAAAGTCTCCCAAAACTCCCAATCATGTGTCAATGTTAATTTATAGTCATATTTTACAGTGTGGGTAGCAAGGAGTCATTTCTTCTAATATCGAAGCAGATAACGAGCTTAAATGCATAATATGAATATGATTCGTGTAATGACTTTTATACATAACAGGGACTAAAAGTACGTACAAGTTTACGGAGTGTACCGTATAATGTAGATATATAAAGCAAAAAGTTATCTAGGATAGCTTGTGTTGCCGACCGGGAACGTTCACAAAGAGGTTTCATATTGCATGCACACAACATATTGTATGCGCACTATCTTTTGTAAGTTCCGTGGCTTCACATACTTTCCGCCAAGCTCGAGAGCCCTCCAATTCAATCGTTGTGCCTTTCCGCCTAGAATCGCCTTTTTGTGCTGCGTGGGTAGCGTGAGTTCCCTTGTTGCATTATTATGAATCATCTCGGTTCTTGTACCTCCTTATAGGGAAGCGAAATGCTTTTGTTAAGGCCGTTTAGGACTTACTTACTCAATGTCTTCGGGTTGAGTGTTTTATAGATAATTGAGTACCAGGATCCAAATACTGCTGGTAGTTTTTGTATACCTTGGGAGTCAGGCGTGATGATATTGTTTCTAAATAAGTAGAAAATGAATGGCAGGACACGAGTCGGTGAAGGCCCCAGACTACTGCCCAACCCAAAGACGATGACCGCAATCTTCAGGATCGAGCATAGAGAGAAATATACTATATATTTTTTTTACATTACTTGCCTTAACGTATCTTTTGCTCAAATTGTTCAATGGGAAAGCAAGAAAAAAATAACGTTGTTATATTAACAAATTATTGTATAGTCTCCCTGTATCGCAGGCGAACTACTATTCACTAGGGGCGAAACGTGCTACAGCTATTGTATAGTTTGCGTTGAAAACTAAATAAATCATATCCAAATGGGCTATGTATTCAGTGGAATGATCCACTGAATACATAGCTCATTTGCCATCGATCTATAACCATAGTTTTATATTCGGATAACATAAAACGTATTATTTTTTGGAAAAGAGAAGCTTAATCTAATTTTTATTTATTAGCTGTGCCCCGCGGTTTCACCCGCGTAGATTTAGTTTCATTCTTAATTTCTCGGTACCCTAATATTTTTAAGAAATAAAAGTAGCCTAAGTTACTCCTTGAAACATCAGCTACATGCCAGTGAAAGTCCCGTTAAAATCGGTCCAGCTGTTTCAGAGATTATCCGGAACAAACAGACAGACAGACAGACAGACCGACAGACTGACGGAGAAAAAAATTTAAACTTGGTGTTTTAATGTCTATACCGTGTATACTTTCAAATGCAATTAGTGAATAACTGTTATTTTGGAATTACAAACATCTGTATATGTATATCTGTATAGATTATTAAGCTCTAAATTCATACGTTTCTATATCATCATGCCACTGAGTCCGACTACACGGGGTATGCAGAGAGAATAGGGTGCGTTCCACTCTTAGCAATTCAATTTCTTCATAAGTACATAAAATTCCCGCTGCTATGGAATACTTCATAATATTTCCAGCAAATCAAATCGATATTCAGAGTTTAATGCTTTTAATTACTAAGGTAAGTAATCTATACAGATAAATAAAATTGAAGTGTCTGTTTGTAATTTGTAAATAACTGTGTTTCACTAAATGCATATGAAAGTATACACGCTACTGACACTGAAAAACCAAGTTTAATTTTTTTTCTCTGTCTGTCTGTCCGTCTGTCTGTCTGTCTGTCTGTTTGTTCCGGGTAATCTCCGTAACGGCTGGACCGATTTTAACGGGACTTTCACTGGCAGGTAGCTGATATTTCAAGGAGTAACTTAGGCTACTTTAATACATTAAAAATATTAGGGTATCGCGACACTAAGGATGAAACTAAATCTACGCGGGTGAGACCGCGGGGCACAGCTATTAATTAATAATTCTGTTTACCCGAATGCAACCAAGCTGGGAACTACTCATAATACTAGCTATTAGAAGACAAAATAGAATCTTAGAATCTGTTTTTTCATTTCTCATCAAACTTAATTAGCGTCTAGACTCTTAAAGGTATATTAAATTGTTATGTTTATTCAATGTATTTGCCAGACCGTGAATGAAACAGTAGAAGGATCTAAAGGTTCATTCACATAGTTTTTGTGCCGATGAGTTGACGTTGTGTGGTGTGTGGTTGGGCGAGGCAGGTGTGGCATTATCAGCCGCTGGGCACATTGGCCTCACTTCCGGCCTTATCTATGTTTGCTTGCCTTTTCCTGGGAACTGAGAGCGACTAGTCAGCTGTGTTTCGATTCATATTCATCAATAAGTATTGCGTTGCGGAAATTACCGCTATCTTTGCTTTACGCATCGGTTGCGTTGATATTCGTTGTATCCTTATAGGATATTGACTAAATGCTGTATTTGACACGTACGTTTTATGTACTTAGTTACCATTTTTTACCTAATACTATCGTAATTATTGCACTTTGAATCTTATTGTAATACTAGCTGTGCCCCGCGGTTTAACCCGCGTAGTTTTAGTTTCATCCTTATTGTCGCGGAACCCTAATATTTTTAATAAATAAAAGTAGCATATGTTACTCCTTGAAACATCAGCTACCTACCAGTGAAAGTCCCGTTAAAATCCGTCCAGCCGTTTCAGAGATTACCCGGAACAAACAGACAGACAGACAGAGAAAAAAATTAAAACTTGGTTTTTTAGTGTCTGTATCGTGTATACTTTCGTATGCATTTAGTGAAAAAGCTGTTATTTTGGAATTACAAACAGACACTTCAATTTTATTTATCTCTATCTACGTATAGATACATAGTGAATCCAATACAAGATATATATCTTCCTTCGCGTTTAATTTCAATCGTAATTCAAAATAAAGGACCTAAGCTGAACTTATACGTTCATAATTACAAAAGCAGTGATCTTTAAATAAATTAAAGGCATTGCACATACGCGCCTATTATATGTAGGTAATACTCTCGTGAATATTTTCAGTGAGAGACAGTACTTATTGAAAACAGATAGCAATAACACTGAAACCAGCAAGGAGTTTTCCGTAGAGCACCATATTGGCCTTACATGCAGGTATTGGGTATTGTGCCGTGGAAAGTTAGGTAAGTGAAATAAAATGACAGAGAATTGAATCCTCGCCCCAGGCACCTCCAGGTTAGCGAACTAGGATGTCGGCAATCGGAACGTGCATTGATGTTTCGTCCTCCGGTAAATCATCCCAACGAGCTTACCAAACTATTTGCTTGTATGATTTTATCTCGTGCATTTTTGTTTTCGAAACTTTATACTGAACCCATTCTCTACTTTGGACTACTTCCATAGATTGGAGGCTAAAGCATTTTTTGGTGTTAGACTGGTGATTTGACGAGATGGATTATTATTTAGAAATAAGAAAGGAATAGATTTGTAAAAGAATACTCTGTGAGACTTTTCTAATGACATTTATCTCAGATTCATTCTACTGTATTTTATAACGATTCAGGATTGAAAAGAACATTTCATTGATCTAAACGCCAAAAAGATAAACTGATTGGCGCTTGCCAATCAGTTTATCTTTTTTAGCTTAGTTAGCAAACTCAGCAATAAATTGAACAGCGAAGGCTACGTAGACCGATTGCATACGTTCTACGTCGCAGCCACCACATTACTCAACATCAAAGAGTGTGGAATGTTTAATCTCGGATAGATAGATAGGACGCATACATTTTATTCCTCAAACAAGTTACTAGAATTAAATTATCAACCCGCATTTCCGCTTGTAATAATTATCTGGATGTCTTGCTAACACAAATTCTCAAGAGTAAGAAACGCTCAGTGCTTTTGTGTACGCGCTCGTGTTTGTGTTTAAAACAACAATTTCCCCTGGAGTAAGAATCGAATCTCTTTGTAACAGTTATGACTCGCTACGAAGAGCAGTACAATCAGGGTATATTTACTTCCTCGCGGGCCTAGTGATAAAAAGCGGGGAAACTGTGTCAGTCTTTATTACTTTAATAATTATTCTATTAAATCAGCACGGAGAAATGGCGGCTTAATTACTTAGGCGCCTGCTGGGTTTGCCCAACTAATCAGAATCGTTCAAGACTTTGCATTGAATGATTGAATTGGCTTGGAAGACAAGAGACTTTTTGGTTTCTATTCATGTGTCTCAACAATTCTCAGTCCTTTGATTAAATAATAAATATACATAAACAAACACATAAAATAAATACCAAAGTATTTTGTTGTCATGTAATAACTTTTGGTAAACAGGTAATACGCCCTTCGGGTTCTAAAGAAAACTTTTACGACCCTGAATGTAGATGGAAGGATTTCTAATTTATCGAACAACAAAAGCAATTTTGCAACAGTTGTAAGAACGCGCGATGGCGAGCGCGAGCATGCTCCCCGCACCTTCGTGTAGATGTCTAATCTTGAACCAACTTTACCATAAAACCAACTTTAACCCAGTTTGCAAGCAAAGCGGCCTTTTGAACATTCCTGATAAAAACTGTTTTCGTAAAATAGTTAATTGCACTTTAATTAGATGTTTCCTGTCTGGCTAGTGTTGGTGTTTGCAGGTTTTCCTTTAGGAACTTGTGATTACCTTTTACCGTAGTTACGAGTATAAGTTTATTTAAATACTTTTAATACATGTGTCAAACATGCGTACATCCCTCCTGCATTGATACTGCAGCCTATAAAACCAAGAGTTACTAGCGCTATTACTACAAGTAAAACTAAGATATTCCAAATTTCTCTGAGACCACTTTCCAATGTAAGGGCAAAACAACTGTAATTTGCATATATATTTTGTATCATTTCTGTACTACTTCAGTTTTATCCCTACTCTAGCAAATTTGACGGCGGGATCGCTCTCTTGCAAGTGAGTACATAACCATTTATCAGGTGATCCGAGGCGGATTGACGTCACGTACAATTGATGTGCACCGATATAAACTATTAGGCGTTAGACCCGATCGCTCAATACGGTGGAATCGTAAAGGAAACGTAGTCAAATCGACACCACGGCACGGGTGTACGCCGCTTGCCGGGATTCTCGCGATTTATGAGGCAATATGTTTAACGTCTAGTACGGGAACCCTCTCTGAACATAACGGGGCTGTTACGTAAACAGATTGCTGGCGAGTGGTGAGCCGACGCTCCAGATATCGGCCTACGAGTCCTACACTTACAACTTTTGTACCAAATCGAAGACGACATTTTGCTCTTTGTAAAGCTCTCTGCATACGAATAGCTACAGCGGCAATTCGTGAACGATATCAGAATATTGCCGCCTTTGTTGCGATTTTCTTTGCAGAATTTGCTATGAAGTGTTCAGGTATTTTATACTGTTCGGTTCCTCAATGTTTTGTTTTAAAATGAAAATGATTGGATGTTGATTTTGTGGCTGCTTTATGGGTATAACATATACATATATTGTTGAGTACCAACATGAACTAGGTAACCCAGTTAATTATAATCCTACATGGAATGTTATTAATTATTGAATTCTTACGAACGAAGTTATACGTAGTATACGATCCATCATTGCACGTGGCATCGAGTTGGAGGGTATGCATAAGTAAATGTGCGGGTATCGATCTTGAGGCTTCGCAGAAGGCGGTCGGCGACTAAGCACTGCAAGCCCTTAAAATGTACCTAACAATCACGTGACCCACGGAAGATTCTGAATTTTGATTACAGCCTATATAGGTACTACACGGCTGCCGTACCATTCATCAAATGACTTAGCTTAGGCGATGTTTATTTTATAGCCTGATGGGCACGTTTAAACCTTAAAAAAATATAGCTATTGCAAACAAGCTAAAACAACTTTCATTGTTTTTGAGTAGTACACTTTTGTTACCTACTTTAGAAGGGGCCGAAAGCGTGAAGATGAGGCCGGATGTCATTTATAAACCATTATCCGCGGACCTTGAAATTGTGAGTAAACCTTAACTAAAACGACCGGCTCAAACACAGATTCTAACAGGCTTCTAAGCAATAAATTGTGGCTCCGTGCAAAACTCGCCGTTGGCTGCACTACGTTTAAAGTTCAACTTACCATTTACGAGCAGTTTAACTGTCTAAAATAAACGTAGTTTTGTAACATACACGGGTACACATGTTACGACCTTTCCCCGAAGGAATAGGCTAGAAAAAACTCTTTACATAGGAAAAACTATAAGAAGATTCATGTGTATTTTCTTGTTCATAATACCTAAACCATTTTCACTTGTTACTAATTTAAGTCATAGTTTATAAGTTATAAGTTACGCCACCTACCATAATAATAATGAAGAAAACTTCAAAATATGATCCTGATCATCTCGCTTAAGAAGTAGGTGTTCATATCTTAAAAGGAGGCTTCTTCATACAAATAGATAAACAAAGTAAATCATTCTATAATGCAAGCGAGATTTAAAAAAAACAATTGTTCTAGTTTTATTAGCGTCTTTATTTCTTAACTGAATCGAGCAAGACGTTAAGCATATATCAGGCTAAAGATTTTTTTGGTTAAGTAAATGTCTTTAAAGGAGCATGTTTATGGCGGCTTTAGATCTCCTTGGTGTCTAATTGCCTATATAAAGTTAAATCCAAATTTTTACTTGACTACGGCGAAGCAAAAAGGAGGGTTATGAATTTATCCGGTATGTATGAATCTATGTAAGTATTTTCGTCTGTTCCCTCAGAACTATAACATTACTTAACATAATTTGACAGTGAGGTATCGTTGAATGCGTCTTGATTTTCTGGTACTTGTTATCGTTTTTGATTTGTATCGTTGTTGATTGTTGATGTGGCGCCCTCTAGAGGCGCAGAGTGTGTTACGAGGCTATCTTCTGAACCGTGGTCATGTGCCACGTACTTAAAGTACATTGTAAAAGCATGTATGTGTGCATATGACACATACATGCTGTTGCTGTTAGTGTTACACAGCTAACCTCTAAACATTACATGTTATGGAACAACTTGTTGTGAAATCACACACAAAAAAGTATGGATTTTTTTAAATTTTTATTTGAGTTTTTAAACTTCCTTTTTTTCTTAATCTAAGCCTTGCTCAGTTAAGTCATAACTTGATAAAATGGATTCACATCACCTCAAACTGCCACTGTCAGTCTGTCTGTTTGTTAGATTTTCATGACAATGCCGAGAAACTGAGGAAGGACTTATAATAAGGGGTTATCGTGTCTTTAATAAATGTAAATTGCGTTGTGAGTGGAGAAAGAAAAAATAAATTAGACTTTAATGCATGCAGAGCTCTACATAATTAAGCCGTCTCTGGGGTCGTTCGCCGTTCTTATCACTCGCGTGTACTAACGTTCTAGATATCACAAATACAGAAACAAGCATTTACCCACAACTAAAGGAAAAACCATAAAGGAGGTAGTTAAATAAATAGATTGCCAAGCGCGCGGAGGGCGAGCGCCTCTAAACTGCCGCTTAATAGAGAAAGATGTCCATAGAAATCAACAGTTACTTTTATACTCCCTGCCGTGACCTGGTTACTGAATTAAATAATGACAAGCAAGGCTTTGTGCCTCATAATATAGCTCGTATGTTCCTTATCACTTTGATCCAGGCTAGGTGTTGGTGAGTTGCAACTTTAAAACAGGCTAGCGTGACGATTTATTCAATACTAGATGTGCCCCGGGGCTCGGGCGCGTACATTTAGTTTCATGCTTCATTTCGCGGAACCCTAATATTGTTTAAATAAAATAAGCCTAACGTGACCAAACAAAATAGGGATTCATTTATTCGTATATAATTCATAATTCAATAGATAAATATACGACTGAGGTAAAGGTAATGGAGGGTTCTATGTGAGAGGTGTTTATTTTCAATGTAGAGCTCTTGACAAACAGAATAATGCAATCCCTTAGACAACTTTATTTTTTGCAGTCTAATACATAAGATCCGTGGTGGTCGTGGGGTTTGAGCAGTCCCCAGCTACCAGCGGCCAGTGAGCTTTTCTTAAAACTTAAGAGCGTTAAATTCACTCCACGTGCTTTACGGTGAAGGAAAACATTGTAAGAAACACCGTATATTTCTGAGGAGTAATTCTAACACAAATGCGCCTTGCCGCCAAGGCAGTGTGCCTGAGTGAAAAGGTAATAAATAGACTCACCCTCGGTCACTTTGGCACTTATTTTAGTTAATAAACCTATTATTAGGTATTCAGTGAAATGTGGGTGTTGCTGTTACAAAACCACTGCTTTTTATATGATATTTATTCTTTATTTTACAATCTAATACACATCCCATTTTCTTAGCTATATAATATTTTTATAAGTTTTATTTAATAAAGATATTCTCGATAACTTCTTGAAGGGCTTAAGATAATGTTATGTCGCTCGCTTTAACTTACATTGTGTTATTATACTCAGATTAAATCTTCACCAAAGAGTAGATGAAAAGACTTGCAGAAGTTATAAGGTTGACCTTTAATTATAGGCACCGAAAGTACCTACTGCTTACCTACACACGTATAAAACATCACCGTAGTATTTAAACGAAAATGAAATCAAATATACTTAGGTCTGCGTGACGGTTGAAAGAGCCGTGGTATGAATAGTCATCTGCTTACAACGCAAAGGACACAAGTCTAATCCCACGAGTCTGCATTTATCAGTTTTTCTAATTACTAAGTGATTGCTCCACCACATTATGGTATAAGAAATAGTCAGTAAACCTCTCTTATATTTAACATCTCTATATGAGAAGACAAAGATGTACTATATAGTACCTGAGACAACGATGAACTTACCCTCTTTCACAACTGCATCATCTATGCTGGTAAGTAAACCTCAACCTACGCTTCGGGGAAGTCGTGAGCAGATGGCAAGATACCATGGATATGCTAGGCAAGGTCATAATGAACGGTCTTTGTCCACCGACTACTGCCAAGAAGTTACTTACTTTGCTAACAGGTAAATGAAGGAAACAGAAGTGGTCGTAGATCCGTAAAAATCCGAGGACAAGGAAACCTAGCCTATTAGACGTATTCGCAGCTTTCGAATACGAATAAAGAAATAAAAAACAAAAATATTATCTAAATACATATTTTACGCAAAGATGCGGGTTGTGTGACGTCCGCGGGAATTTGAACATGCCGACCCACATATCGAGGTGTTAATAGCATACATACATTATGCAGATAATGATAAGAATTATAATTACAAAACTCATTACAAGTAAAGTCTTCACGTTAAACAATCAATCCAAAATAACTTAATAGCTTCACCAAAATAATTTTCTTTTAGAATCAATTTCTGAGAACCGTGTATAGTTTGTTATTTCAACGTTCAATTTCTTAGTTATACAAATTTTCATAGCTCTAGAATTTAAATTGACGTTTTACTTTACGCGGGTAAGCAAGTTAGTTTATGTACCCCAATGCTAAGTTGATTGTTTGTCATTGGAGTCTGTTCAAATCGGCTCGGAGAGGAAAGCAATATAGGAAATATCACGCTTGAAAATCTCCTACATCGAATGTTCCCTTTGTGGTAAGATCGAATTATCGAAATGACACGAGAAATTAAACATTATATTGCCAAACCTACGCCTTTGCAGTAGGTAATAAATAATATACAAGTGATAACTAAGTAGGTATAGCCATCCACACTGTTGACCTTTCGTGATTTGCTTTTTGCTCAAGATTTTTGAGATCAAATCTCCGTGCAACAACTTGCTTAAAATCTCAGTACAAAACGAAAACACGGTAATAAGAAAAGTTTACGAACAAAAGAAAACAAAAAAAGTTGGTTAAATACTTGTTGACTAAATCATAATAAACTCACGAGTTCCCGCTTTACTCGTGTATTGTAGTTCATTAAATGTAATGTACTTATTTCCTTTTGTTGAAAAACCCTGATCCCGAATAGCGTTCCTTCGTCGTGACCCTTCATTTACCGGTTCGTAAAAATAAACTCACAATAATACTTGAACAGAGGTCGATACTCGTATCAGGTAAATACTAGTAAATACGTAACACATACACTAGGTATTTACTGTAATACATTTCTACCAACATATTATTATGATGATGAGCGCAGTTACCTTCACAATCCAATCACATATGATGCGGGTATTGCTAAAACGGTGAAAGGTTCTTGCGCGCAACAAAGCACAAATTATACGTTTCGATTGAGTTGCACTAATGTATCACTTTAGAAACTGATACTTTTTAAATTCATATTTACATTCTTTTTTATATTCATATTTACATTCATATTGAATTTGGGCCATCGACTTTCGTGGAATCTCTATGAAATGAATATCTTTAATATCAGTTTCTTCGTAAACCTTGCGATCTACGATCGCGTACTACGACTAGCATTCCCTAGCGACTCATGCAGTTTAATGCTAAGAAGGGATTTTGCCTTATCCTTTCCCATTTTATAATAATTATTTTGGAATGTAAATTTCAAGTTAGACTTAAACACAAAAGAGCAATAGCCTTTCGATGCGGTGGAGCCTCAGTGGATTGCGCTGCGTTATATTTCGTTGGTTCACATATTTTTTATGGAGTGCACGGTGAGTTATCCGGGTGAAGAAACCGTGTCGTGTGATTCCGTTCGCGACGTATCGCTCATTATCGTTGCTGCGGTGACGCCTTCCACACTCAGCAGTCCTGACATTACAATCAAATTCTGGTACTTATATAGATTGAGTGAAATTAAATAACATTATGCTTTCCAGATTATGCTCACCTGACACGTTCTTCCGTTTTAGAATAAAATTAAAGTTAATATTCCGAGCCGTGGTTTTAGTAGTCGCCTGCTACGCAAGCGGTGCAAGTTCGAATCCCAGCGTGGTCTGTACCAATGAGTCTAAAATCTCTAAAAAAATCATGTGCAGTGATTTCTCACGTACGCGTTCTTTACGGCAAAGAAAACATCGTAAGGATACCTGAATATGTCTGGTAAGTAATTATGATAGTAAGTAAGATATATGTATAGTGCCTGAGACGGCGATGAACTCGCTACAATATCATCAAATTTGGCACTTAATCATCTTACGTGAAATGTGGATGCAGTTATTACAACACCTCTGCCTACCCCAACACAGGCGTGAGCATGTGTACGAATATGTATATATTATTTATTTAAAATGATATCCTACGAAAAGAAGTGGTTGTTTCAGAAACTGTAAAGGTCCATTCATATGGATTGGTTGATTTAGATGGAAAAAGCGGTATTTTTTGTAAACAAATATTTTAAGTTAAATAACTGTAAAAAAATATTTTCATGTAAGTCTGCAACAGATTTGGAGTTTCTCAATTACAGCCGAGCGTATAGGTAAAGTAAAAGCGTCAATTCTATTAACGGGCACGCGACGCTGAAGTTCACGGCTGAGAGGTCTCTTATTACAGGTCGCTCAGTAGTGCGCTGCCAAGGTATTAGGTAAGGGATCCACTAACAGGCAGTACAGAAGAGATATCCGTGAAAGCGATAACTACTAGTGTTTCATGAAAATGAAGTAATGGTGACAACATGGACAGAATTACATTAACCTTGAATTTTTAATGAGACGAGGGAGATCTAGGTTGCATCTTACACTGTTACAAAAAAAATATTTATTAAATTCTCGTAACGGTATATTTTTACCCAACAAAGGCGCAAACAATCGCGTATTTCTCTAAAGATAATTTTTGTAATGGATTTTAAAAATTTAATTCCTAGACAGATGTGCTTGCTTCTGATAAGGGTAACTCTAAGCAAGTATTCTAGTGTCTTCCATATTTATATTACGTTGGGTGTAAAGCTCTGTAGTAGCGATGGGTACAGGCCCTATGGTGAGCCGCGGCGGGTATACGTCACGTCTCGCACCAAATGTGACGTGCCATACTCCAGTTAACGTAAATCACTCATTAGAACCTTAGTTAATGACTCATCGAGTGGATGGTTTTCTAATGACAATTTAATGTCGTTCATCGCTTAATTTCGCCGAGTAATCAAAGTTTCAGACAACGCGCGCCTCTAAGGTAAGCCGAGGGTAATAGACAGCACCTTTGAGTATCTGAATACATTAAGCGAACAAGTGTTGTTTAGTGATTTATTATAAAGGCATTATGACTTACTTTGGCTTGTTGATGTAGCGAAACTGTTTGATCTTGCGATACTAAGCTAATATTTTGTTTCGAATAGTAATCTCATACAGAAAGTTAGATATCGGTATACTCCAGGCCATATTTTATTTCTCTCAGGGACTTCAGCTTTTGTTTTAGGCTGAAGTGGAAACTAATCAAATATATAAAAATCTCATGTCTCGTTGTTTGTTACCAAACTCCTCAGAAACGGCTGTACCGATTTGTATTAAATTTCGTGTGCACATCGGTAGGGCTGAAAATCGGCCAACATCTATTTTTCATACCTCTAAATGATAAAGGTGATCGACCCTAAAAAGAACGTTGGCCGGGTACAACTAGTATTTTTATATGTTCTTGAATTTGCTCGCTATTAATATATATTGTATCTGCACATAGATAGATACGGTGTGAAAGATTCAACCAAATTTTAGCCTCCGGGGTGCTGAAACATAATTATTGAGGTGCAATCAGGTGTCCCTTTATGGATGCTTATAAACCTCATCTACCCTTACTTCAGTTCGTTCACGTACATCTATATCATCATACATATTACCTGCTACATTCAAGTGCCTTTCGCCGACCGAACATTCGGTTACTATTTTTTTTTTGATTTTATTCGACTTACCTATCCACGTTACCTACTCGTGCCGTTGTTGTACCGTAATTTGACAAAATAGATTGGATAGCGCTTATTTCAAAATAACACACTGTATGTTTTTTAAATAATGCATGTAGGGATTAAAAAAAGGCTGCGACAATTTTTCATTTAAATTGAAACGTTTGGGTTAAAAATAATTGACATCGGTTTACTTTGTTCTATTTTATTAAGGCAACCACGAGGCCACAGTATAAACATTAGTTTTACAAATCTAGAAGAATACAGCCCAATTTTTTTAAATACGAACGATTGCTTCCTTGTTAATCTTAAAGATTTTTAAATTTACTCATATATTATTATTTACTGACATATTTTTTTTATTTTTTTTTATTTCTATGGTCATAATGTAGATTAGTCGTTTTGAAGTTTAGTAAAAAGTCGGTTATATATATATACGTGTGTATATGATATGCGCGATCGGGCACGACGTGACATTCTTTACGACGACGCTAATCTGCTACTCTGTGTATTATTCCTCGGGCGCTTTTAACGTTCTCAATGTCAAACGTACAAAAATCAAACGTACAAAATGAGGAAAACACGCAGGCGTCAACGTTGTTATCGTCAACATGTTGAAACCTTTACTTGGGCTACAAGACTACGTTTAATCTTAAACGATCGACGTTCTTCTCCTGACGCATATGTTTTAGCCATAAGAGGGCGATGCGATCTATAAGCTAATATGCCTCCCAGTGTGCTCGTAGTGCGGCGATGTTGAACTTTCGTATGCATTGGCGGCCGTGCCACCGTCGCTCATCACACACTCGTTTGTCGCAAACGTAGCGCGCTCGCAAAACAAACATTGTTTAAGCTTTGCCCAATAACGTCGACAATGCACGTCGCAATCACAGTTTAATCGAATTTGTGACTTGGTGTTTAGGGTGGGCTTGCTACTGTCTAATCGCACCAAGTCATTCATTGGGTTTAATGTGTAGATTAAGAAGGATTTTTTAAAATTAAAATAATTTATAAATGAAGAAGAATGTTATAGACATATTTGGAAGAAAGATAAAGAAAGAAAGAAAAGTTTATTTTACAATGGTAGGTATTGTAAAAATTGGTTCGAGCTGTAATACTTTAACTTAGTATCTAGTATTTTTTTGTATTCATTAAATGAAATTAAAATATTTGTCGACATTCAAAAGCATTATTTCATATCTAGAGAGTTCAAGTAATTAACTTGTACTTACCTATTGTACCTAGATTCGTACCTACCTAACTATTTATAGAACCTAGTCTAAAAGTAAAAAAGTTATTGAACAAAAACTGGATAAGATCAATTTATCGTGCGTAGACATAAGAAGAAATTAAGAATTATATAAAGGACGCGATAGGTTGAAGGGACACATCAAGAACGACGGTGGTGACATTGCTTCTGCAAGTGTGAATTTAATTAATTACTTTTTGGACTTGCGGTCCGGGCGAGGACAACTTTACTCCACAACAAGAAAATGTACGACAACTTGAGAACTGCGCACACTTGCTGCTAATACACATTTAATTTGTTTTGCCGTCACAGTTGGTAGTTATATATTAAACTGAGTATTCATAGTACTTTTTTCCTTAACTTTTAGTCTTTTATCGGAAGCTGCTTACCTAATGATAGTAACCATTAACAATGCCGGCAGTCGTTTTTAAGTGGAAAAACCAGGAAAAGATGTATTTATTCAACTCTTGATACATGTTGAATGACTCTAAATTCTCAGTTGAGTTCTTGTGCTCTCAGCAATTTACTTCACTTTATCTTATTATGGCAGGAGCATCAGTTCCAACATTACCCTGAAATTCTATAATAATACAACGTACTATGTTTATGAAATAGACAAACTTTAAAGGCGAAGAGCTACCTTCGATACAGGCGTGAACATAAATAATGTTCTGGTTTTAATAAAGTATCCTTACACGAAGCGCTGTTTGATATCACGATTATCATTGTAAAAAGTCTCTCCATTTAACTTGAGTAGAACCAACAATGACAAGTCTTAAAACTTTATGGTAGCCTTTCTTATTTGTTAAATATCTTATGTAAGTGGTTTTCCCTATGAGAAATCAATTATCGTAAACCCCAACATTTCGGTGAAGAAAATCGTATCAAACTACGTAAAGTAATATTAATTACGAGTATATCGTCGCAATTATATACTCGATATTAATATTATTACATCTATGAGTGTTCTTTGCTTACCCTTTTTAGTGGTCCTTATATATAACAGGGCGTGAAGTTTAATAACATTTATTATAGAAAAACATCACAACTGCGAATCATAATTGCGTTTCCCATTTGCACAATTTACAAAATGATTAGCAATTAATTTGAAAGGCCGCCCCATGGTAAGGAATTTTGCTAACTGCCAGAACGAGTTTGTTAAGTATGCGCTCATTGTAACGTTGACGAATAACTCTTTACGTAAGATTTTACATGTTTGAGGAGGGAGTAAATTATGGGTGACTGACGTTGTGTTTATTAAATTTCACGTTGTTGTGTTATATGAAGGTGTGAAGAGCTTGCGTTACTGAGTTGCTCGTGGGCAGCAGCTGGTGTGAAATGAGACAGACTTTGTTTTTGGGGAGTTCCAATAATAATAAAATCTATGTAAAGTCATCAGTCACAAAGCCAAAAAGGCTATCCACGCAAAAATCTTAGTCAAAATTGGTCCCTACAAATTGCTGTACGACGATCCTATCCCCAGTGTGCAAGAATATGGTAACTAACTTCAGTAATCTTTGGGTACCGACACCAAGCAAACGTGGATAAATACGGAGATATGTGCAGGTATAAACTGCGTTTTTTTTTTAATAAATTATATTTGGAATTACAAAAGACACTTCAATTTTATTTATCTGTTTAGATTTAAATCTTTTCCAGGTATTTAATTTATACACTTTGGTATTTGAGATATCCGTGGTATCGACTCACGACATGAAAATTCGGTTCATACATCTAAACAGCTACTCTTTGTGATGCCAAATTAACAGCTTAAACTATCAGATTGTAGGTACTTGCATTAGCAATAAAATTAACTACCTGTCTGTCTATTGGTACCGAATAGTCTCTGAAACGGCTGGACCGATTTAACGTCACGAATAAATTAGGATAGGTATTTGTGTTTAAAAAAACCGCCCACCAAGTACCTGTATGCGGGTGAAACCGATATAAAATTAAACTCAGATTAATGTACATTATGATATGCAGATTTTCTTCATACACCATACTACCATGTTTAAAACGTTACTATTTTCGTGTTCCACCTATTTATTCGCAAACGCAATAAATTTTGTAACCATTTTAACGTACTTCCTTGAGTTCCTTGGTGTATCCAGTGAAGTGTAAAGCATTTATCACCGTCGGTCGTACATCTTTGCATAAAAATAAAATGGGAAAGAAAAATAAACCACTCTTAAGGCTGCACTTTGGTGTAATAAATTATACTCAATAAATTACGTCTATTTACCTAATACCTACTTACTCTACTGAGACACTTAAGTATTACATATGAACAAATGAGTAGATGCGACGATAAGGTGCCAGGTCTAGATTTATTTGTCACCCTCTAGCCCCGGGCTTGTGAAGGCTTTATCGTAAGCTACTCTTTTTCTTAGCGATTTTTCTCAAGTAAAGATTCAACCCGTGCGTTCTCTGATTGCTGTTACCTTACTAAAGTTTAATACCAATATATTCAGGCAATGATTTTTGCTTCTTTATCTAAATCAGCGGGCAAGTATATTAAAACATAGGAATCAAGAATAGTGTAGTGTAGAGAGAGCGAGTGATCATGGTTGTGGCATTCAGTGTTCTGTGTTTAATAATTAAATGTGCACACCCGCTCCTCAACTGTAGGACATAGTGCTGGCAACACGGCTATGTGTCATGGCGGACGGGCCGGTGTTGTTGTGAATGCAAAGAGTTGTTTTATTCCTCTGAATACTGATTAAGTAAACAAATAAATTAATAGTGAACATCACAATGGTCATCCTCAGCAAAGGGAAGTACCTCATCATCATGACATGCCATCATGGCATATCTGTAGAACCGCAGCTCCAACTGGTCTAGTTGAAAAGTTGTTTTTATAATGCAATTCGGTCTAAAACTCTTATTACGCGATTTAGGTTATCGTGTATTTGTACTCAAACTTTGCAATTGCAACTTGCTAACTCAAAGTTAGCAAGTAGCGCCATCTATGTAGCGAGTGGAGAAGCGCTACTACCATAGCTTCCAATCACTGAAAAAAACCAGAACCGCAGACGCTTCGGATATAACCTAAGTCTATAATGCACTAAGTAAGCGAGTCTCTCTTTATAGCGTAAAGAAGATTAACTCTCTTTATACGAGTATATCAATATTACAATACTTAATATATTTTATATTGTATTGATGATGCCAGCTAAGTTTCTTGTCGGTTCTTCTCAGAAGAGTAGTTTCCGAACGGATAGTAAATCTTTGACGTTCATAAGTCTTTACCAGGGCTTAAACTGAATACATAATTTTCAAAATGAAAATATTATGAGTTTGCAAATTGTCTCAATATCTATAGTCGTCCATAGCATAAACAGTCGATAAAATGAGCGTATCATGCAACCTATTATATCAATTAGGATTGCATTATGTTTTGATATAGCCAGGGATTAAAAGCTTCAGGTTGCAGCAATTACGTCGCAAGCCTCGGCCGGCGCGATTGATGTAGTGCCTCTAATTATGTTCGGACCAACTTAAGCGTTTCAGTAACAGCTAAGGCAATAAGCTCTATATTAAAAGTAATATATTTTAAAACGTGGAATTCTTATTCTCTTAAATATGTAGGGAACCGCACAATGATATATATATTTCCGTCGAATGTATTCAGTAAGACCATTATTGGCAACATTATTGACAATATGAATAAAATGCAAGAATTATTTAGCCAGTAAGGTATTTGTAATATGAGCCTCGACGCAATATCAATATAATCCTTATAAGCAGTGAGGAATCTAGGAACGAATCGTTCAAAATCACACGAAATTATACCCTTTCTGAGCACTTTCTTTCTGATCGCTATAACTAAGTAACAGTACTAATATACAGGACTAAGTGGAAAAATAACTGACACGCCTTCAAAGCATTTGGCATAATGGCCAGTACATTTTTTATAAAAAAAAACAGTCACCAATCACTTACCTTTTCTTTCGCTTTATAATTTACTTCATAAATTATTGTTCGTCTAATTGTGTAACGTGAATCTTGCAGCCCATTACGGCTTTGGTACAAGTATTAAAAACATCGGTTATAATATTTTCGTACAGTTACTTCAATCTATAATTACTTAGATCTGGGTTGGATAATTACACGAAACAGACTTAGGCGCTTAGTTTGGGAAAATCTAAACTTACTACTGATAGATACTGGTATATACGTACTATGTGTTTGAGTATGTGGGTGTTCATGTAGATTGTAGATAAACGATTAAAATAGTGACGCGTGTTACTTTATTACGTACTAGCTGTGCCCCGTGGTTTTACCCACGTAAAATTTATTAAAATTTTAAATTGTTTTTGTTTGAATGTACTTTCAAATGCATTTAGTCAAAAGCTGTTATTTTGGAATTACAAACAGACAATTCAATTATTCATCTGTATATATATATATATCTAGCTGTCTGTATATAGGTTAGGTAGATACCTAAGTTTCATAGAAAACGTGATTTTTAGTGAATATGATCAATGCTTAAGTAAATAGATTATAAATATAAAAATTATAGAATGTTAGAGGATGCGATGGCACCTATGTACCTACATATAACATATTCAAGAACATTTATTGTGAAATAGATTGTTCTTAATCTTTGAATTAAAACTGTACATGAAACAGAATAGAAATGTTTTTGGGTTACAACCTAAGAAATAAGTGTGCGTACGTACATACGCTCGCGTAGCAGGCGACTGCTCAAACCCCACGATCTATGGAAAGAAATAGGTGTATCAGGATTTTTAAATCCCACGACATAAATGTTAAAATAACTTTAGTATAATAGTATCTATATCTCTGTGCATAGTCCTATGTAAGCAAATATTGTCAGTACGTCATATGCTTGGTATTGAAACACAAGTCACTCGGATATAATATTATTACTTCGTGGAAGAAATATGAAACAAAACATTGCATATCCTCGTGCCAAACGATATTACTACGGACAACTGAGGCTAAAGTGGAAGATAAACAAGATGAGAATAATAATTCAAAAGGTACACCATGTTTCTCATCATTGTATTTATTTATCATTATGTTAGGAGATATAACACAAATAATCAAACTTTTTCCTACTACCTTAAAGTAGCTTCAGTTAGTTCCGCTTTGGTTGTTACGAACAAGGATACGTTATGTTCCATTAATCGCATTTCCATAATCCACGCAGCTCGTGTGTATCATCCCATTAGCGGCCCACGCACCCAGATGATGGGAAGATAGTGCTAGGTAATAATATTGGTTTGCGTGATTAATCAAAAACAATGGAAGGTAGGTGTATTGAGCCGACAGCGGGCAGAGGATCGGGCCAGACGGAGGGCAGTGCTCCGGTTGTCATTGTCGTTGGCCAGCGGTGTGTGTCGGCCAACGGACCACGAAATCGTTCCCAGCCGCGTCGTGCACCGCGTCTCCACGACACTAAACCGAAAAATTGCTGTTCACTCAATATAATCATCTAGAGCATTTGAAATAATTTAAAATTATATTTTTTTAAAACTTCTTCCTTAGCACATACTTATCCAGTCCGATTTTAGTACAAACTAGCTGTGCCCTGCGGTTTCACCCGCGTAGATTTAGTTTCATCTTTATTGTCGCAGAACCCTAATATTTTTAATAAATAAAAGTAGCCTTAGTTACTCCTTGAAACATCAGCTACCTACCAGTGAAAGTCATGTTAAAATCGGTCCAGCCGTTTCAGAGATTACCCGGAACAAACAGACAGACAGACAGACGGACAGACAGACAGACAGAGAAAAATTTTAAAACTTGGTTTTTTAGTGTCCGTAGCGTGTATACATATGTATTCATATGCATGTAGTGAAAAGCTGTTATTTTGGAGTTACAAACAGACACTTCAATTTTATTTATCTGTATAGATATATTTTGGCAACATTTACATAAACGCGTTTGCTTCGAGGCCCTTTTCGTGATATCTGAGAAAAGAAAATATATTTTAAGTTAAGTTCAGAAAGGACGACTTATTGGAAACATTCATTCTCGGATCATCCCATTATTACTCCTTTCGAGAGCTTTCTGTAAAAAGTAAAAGGGATCATAACAGAATTTATTTATATATAAATTTATTTTATCGTCAGTAACTTGCGAATCGATCCTGAGCTGAAGGAGGGCTCAGAAAATTATTTTCGAGGGTGACCATCAAACAACTTCGTTCGGTACAGAAAGTTCGCGTAGCATAAAGGAAGTTTTATGGGCCGATAAAGACCTTTTCAAGGGTCTACGGTAAAAGAGAACGCGTCCATACACCGGTTTATGGAGTTTTGCAAATGATTCCCAAATGTTGCTTACATGTGTTGGAATTATATGTGTATTGGTTCGATAGGTTATATTTAATACCGGGGCTACATTGATTTAAATATACGTGCGCTATATGATATCCAGAAATAAACGTTGAGCGTATTCAAGTTACCTATCTAATTACATGGTTTAACCACATAGAGCGGATAGACAAACACGACGGCGAATGATGGGATGATAAATTGGGGCAAAAAAAGATGCAATTGAAGTCTTTGTAATTTTGAATTAACAGCTTTTCACTAAATGCATATGGAAGTAAGTACCTGCTAAGTCTCCGAGACGGCTGGACCGACTTTAAAGACTAGAGTGAGCTCATGTTGCAAGGATTATTTAGGCTACCTACTATCTTTGGATCATGAAGGTACATTTATTCATCCTACTGCGTTATTTTTGGACGTATGTGCAAGTCTGAGAATGGAAATGGTGCCAGGTTGTAAGTATTATATTTGTCATTTGCTCAAATCCGCCTGGTGGTAAGTGGGTACTTAACAATGGGCTGTCTTATCTCTTAAAAATCTAAGACATCTAAAATAAAAAAATTAAAATATGATTAGTATTGTAAAACATATTTTTAAATTAGAATACCATTATAATTAATTAAAAAAAATTGTATCTTTAACTTATTTAATTCCCATAAATATAGAAAAGCAACAAGAAAGTGCAAGACCAAGACGCCTGGTGGTTGGGCACGTGCTATACAGCCTAGAAAGTCCCCCTTTCATAAAGCAGCGAGGCGCTTATAAGGCCAAATTTATAAGCGACAACGGTACTCATCAGATAATTCTCTAAAAAACAGATGCATACAACATCTAGAAGTGCAGCTAAATGTAAGTTAAGCAAATAACCGATATATATTTTTTTTATTTACCTACCAGATATAAAGTTTCGTAGTCCATATTACATATGAAAGTTATTGAGACCTGTAACAGAACTTCTGACATTTAATTTCCATAGCTTCCAGCAGTTCATATTGCGATTATCGATTTTCATTTAAGTCCGCTTAAAGAGGTCATTATGGGAGTGTGTTTATGAGCAAGCGCCTTCTACAGCCGAAGGGCAATATTGCGCTTTATGCCATCTCGTACAATAATAGCGTGATTAATGGCTCAGGCGATATACGCAGCAAGTTCTTTGTTGTTCGCCAAATATTTGATCCGGCGCCGACGTCGCAATCCATTCCTTTGATATAACTTATAGCGGTGATTCTGCCGCATAAGCAAAAAGCTCACCAGGTTTGTGGAACCGTTAATGTTCTCTATTCAATAGCATAGCGATATCCCCCACATTAAGTATGTTTCACCCCATTTGTACCACTTTCAAGTATCCAGTCTTGTCATGTAATCTATAGGTACAGTACCTATCGTATATTTTAAGCTGAAGAATTTGTTTCCTTGTTTGTTTGGTTGAACGCTCTGAAACCACTGGTTGGTACGAATGGAAAAAATATTTTCTGTTAGATAGTTTATTCACCGAGAGAAGCTTTAGGCTTTATACACCATCGGAGTGAAGCATTTCCTTTGTCAGCGACAACTGTAAGGCCATGTGTTAGTGTAGCTAAAATTAAACATTTTCAACATTTCATTCGATATTTTATCGATTTTGAGGGCGGGCCAAGTTATCTGGACTTTTAGCCAACATTGCCCGCATGATTTTTGACGTAAATGCGGCCTTTACGTGGACTACACTAATATCAGTATAGGGATTTTGATAAAAAAAGGTCATCAATATAAACATCGTGTTTGCGCTAGCTCGCAGAGAGGTACTGCTTAATTTCCACTATGATTTGCCCGCAAAAATCTATGATCACATTGGAGGAGTTCCTACAAGCTACTAAGCAAAGTAAGCACCAAGCACGATGATATTGGCCTACATATAAGGAGTTTTTCACCAAATTCAATCAGTGTTGCCTTTGTGTGCAATCTACATAGCGTAGGTAAATGTATTTTTCTCTGAGCTAAAGAGGAGTAAGTAATGTTATATCCGTATTTTTACGGGAGTATTATAATTAATTAAAACGTGTATTAATTCTTGTTAAACCTACCACTCAGCCTACTCGACGTAATTTACTTTCAGCTTAAATGCTGGAAATATTACTTTATTCGCCGACGTTATTACTAAAATTGGCTTGGTTATCGTACTTATACAATTATATAATGGTAAGTACCTAACTGTTAATAATTTAGCAAGCAATGTTCGCGTGAATTAAATAATATGTCACGAGTGGAGATAATCTAGCGGTAAGTGGTAATAAGTATTAGGATATTGGAAGGTCATAACGTTAGAACATTATCGTGATTTATACTAGGGCGCAAGTTGGGCCGCTATTAGCCAAAGCCAGGACCTGTGTAATGGGCCGTGGGCCTCTGTTTACTGCGCGCAACAAAACTAAATGTAACCGTACAACTTTCACGTGGAAATAAGCCCCATTCTACACATTTAACGAAAATGGATTCATATTAACAAAGAATATCCACAACACAAAGTAAGTACCATAATTGAACGCAGAGCAGTAACAAAAGTTTCGTCGATTATTTCGTTAACACAGGCTCGCGAAATGATTTACAAAGTTTTAACAATTGCAACAATGGGCACATTTATCATTTTAAAAGTTTTGCGTTCATTATAGCTAGCTCTGAAAAATATTAACGCGTTATTTCTAAAATGAAAAGAAATAATCCTTTTAAGACTTTTCTTAGAACGTAATGTCTCGGTTATTCCTCGTCAGATTTATCAGGTTCGGCTATGGAGGGCACTTGTTGCTGCAAATTAATTAGGAAACAAGTTAACAAAAAGTGCAATAAACTTCGTTAAGGAAGCTTAATTTCCTGCTGGGCTCGAAAGAGACTGGCATTAATCAAGTGAAATCGTTTCAACTGCCGCGGATTTCATTACGGATTCAGAGCATTCGGGGATTATCATTACAATGGAATCGTGGAGATAGGCGCCTTCATCCACTCGCGCACTTTTAGTTTAGTTAGTTAGGTACTTACAAATTGAAGCTAATATCCAGGCGGGCGAATGGGTAGCGGAGTTGGGCCAAGTATTTGAGTTGTCTACCTGATATAAGGGTTGTTGTAAATGTATTTCAGAAACTACTTACTTCTTTACTTACATACTTATACACCCATCGAGGCTCGTGCTTCATTGCTGGAAGTGGTAGTATTTCCAAAGACCTACTTGTATGTGTCTATGTTATAAAAAGAAATAAAACTGTCTTCTAATTTTCAACCGGTTAACCTATTCAAGAATAGATTCCTCAATCGCATTTCTTTAATAAATATATTACTAAATAAAGAAATAAGATTGAGTAACCTATTCTTGAATATGCATGTAACGTATTATTATTCATCGCGAACATCATAATACATTAAGTGCCAACGTGAGATGATGAGACTTCGCCGTCTCAGGCACTATACATGCGTCTTTGAATAGTTATCAGACTTACTTACTTTTATAAATCCCTTAGTTTGTCTAAATCTAAAAAAAAATCTATAGGTAAATATAGGTTTTTTGTCTTACTTTATACTGCAAAATTAATTGGAACTTAGGTGAAAATGAAATGGATAATTATTTATTAAATTTGGGCCCTACAATACACCAAATTGGAAGCAACAGGTGCATCATTAAAAAAAAACTTATTTGATAGTAGACATTAAACAACAGGTTTCTACTTATTCGAAATTAAAAAAATTATTTGATATTGAACTTAGTCACAGATATATTGAGATGCATCATGCTTATTTGTGATACATCAGACACAGCATTTTAATTCAACGCGGAAGGTTACTTTCATACGTTTACCTTCATGTAAATAGGAATCCTAAAGTACTCGCTGCATGAGGTAAGAAAATACCTTATATTGGTCATAAAGGCCATAATATAGATGTTTACATACGGGGCACATGAAAATATTTGCCACTCGCGTGCAGTAAATTGACTTTTGACTTTGAAGTGTCGATCAAAGTTATGGGATGAAGTCTGAGCCCGTTTGCGATCCGCAAGTTTCCTCGTTTGCATCACTTAAGGCGTGGAAAGGCTTTAAGTGCGGCCGTGATTAGCTCGCTCCCACCGAATAGTTACACGGGTCTCTTGATTCTAATGAAACCTTTTACTACATATTGCTCTCCTCTACAGACTTGCCTACTAATGTTCTACGTACTTTGTTTCACCTAACCCAGTTGATGTAGGTAGTTACGTATCGTTTGCAATCTAAAGGTACTGTATTACTAAAACGCCCGTCAAACTATACTTGCCAACTATAAAGCAATTAAAATTATTATGAAAAAAATATCTTCTTCCGTTTTCAAGTATTTGACGTTCAAAGTTGACCATATCAAGACCTTATTTTCGCATAAAAATCAGCTGTAACGTAGAGTTATTCTGGTGAAATCTAACTACGTTTTTATTTTTTTTCTCCCACTAATAAATCCTGAAATAATCCTTTAAAACTATTTTTCGAAATCATTAAACATTCCCCTTAATTTAAAAAGTTGAATTACCGCGTACGTAATGTAGGTAAACGCGGCCGCGCGATCATTCAATCGCTTAAGGCCGCGAGCTCTTCGGCCATAGCTTATAACTACGTTATCGTTGAAGCTAGATATTTTACGCTTTTAATATAGTGATATAGTCATAAAACCCTACAACTTCTAGAAGCCAACTGTTCCTTTTTCTCCGACACCCTGTACATTAAATATAGATAATAATTCTAGCATATTTCCATCATATATTGCTATTATTTCGATAGTTGCAGTATAAATTTAGATCCATGGTTATCTTTTACACGAAACTTGCACACGAAGTTATTTTTACGTTAGTAGGGGAAGCTGACTTGCAGAATCCTTAATTAAAATACTACTTACTAATATTCCTCTTAAAACTCCTCCGCATCTGAAGTTGAAAAGGAAATTCTAGTAAGTACCTTATACATAATTACTTTAATTTATGCTTGTATAGTTCATCATCATCATCAGCCGGAAGACGTCCACTGCTGAACATAGGCCTCCCCCTTGGACCGCCACGCCGAACGACAATGCGCTATTTGCATCCATCGGTTGCCCGCGACTCTCACGATGTCGTCGGTCCTCCTACGAGGCCTGCCTACGCTGCGTCTTCCGGTCCGTGGTCGCCACTCGAGAACTTTTCTTCCCCATCGGTTATCAGTTCTACGAGCGATGTGGCCTGCCCATTGCCACTTCAACTTGCAAATCTTAAGAGCTATGTCGGTGACTCTGGTTCTCTGGCGAATATCCTTGTTCCGGATTTTGTCCCGCAGAGAAACTCCGAGCATAGCTCTTTCCATTGCTCGTTGAGTGACCCTTAGTATTTCTAAAAGGCCAGCTGTCAAAGACCACGTCTCAGCTCCGTATGTCATCACTAGCAACACACACTGGTTAAACACCCTAGTCTTAAGGCACTGCGGGATTCTCGATGAAAAGATGTCACGTAGCTTCCCAAATGCTGCCCATCCGAGTTGGATTCTTCGGGCGACCTCTTTGTCGAGGTTGGACCTACCTAGCTGCACAATCTGTCCAAGGTAAGTATAATGGTCTACAACTTCGATAGTATCGCTCCCAACAACAACCGGCACGGGTGCCGCATGAACATTCGACATGACTTTCGTCTTGTCCATATTCATTTTAAGGCCCACCTGTTGGGAAACGATACTGAGGTCGCTGAGCATAGTATTGAGGTGCTCCAACGACTCTGACATGATGACTATGTCATCGGCAAAACGAAGGTGAGTGATGTATTCGCCATTGATGTTGATGCCGAATCCGTTCCAGTCCAAGAGCTTGAAAACGTCCTCCAATGCGTTCGTGGACAGTTTCGGAGAAATAACGTCTCCCTGTCTCACACCTTTCTGCAATTGGATTGGCTTCGTGCTCTCTTCCTGAAGTCGAATGGTCATGGTAGCGTTTCTATACAAGCACTTCAACACTTCGATATACCTATAGTCGATATGACATCATTGGAGGGACTGCAATACTGCCCAGGTTTCGATTGAATCAAAGGATTTCTCATAGTCCACAAACGCTAGACATAATGGAAAATGAAAATGAAAATGAAAATGATTTATTCAGTTTAGGCCCTGGTAAGGCACTTATGAACGTCGAGGAATCTACCACCGGTTCGGAAACTAGCCTTCTGAGAAGAACCGGCAAGAAACTCAGCTGGCATCATGTACATTTCATTACACAGTAAAATAATAATAAATGGCCGATTATACTCCTCTGTCTTCTGTATAATCTGGCGGAGCGTGTGAATGTGGTCTATGGTACTAAAACCTTTTCGGAAACCGGCTTGTTCGGGAGGCTGGAAGTCATCAAACCTGCGTTCGAGACGATTCGTAATGACTCTCGAGAACAGCTTGTAAACATGGCTCAGGAGTGAGATCGGTCTATAATTCTTCAGCAAGGTGTTATCACCCTTTTTGAAGAACAGAACGACTACACTCCTATGCCATGCTTCTGGCGTATTACCTTCGAGTATGACGGAATTAAATAACTTCTGGAGGACTAAAAGTACCGGTTTGCCACCCGCTCTCAGAAGTTCTGTCGTGATTCCGTCCTCACCCGGCGCCTTGTTGTTCTTGAGCTGTTTGAGAGCCATTCTAATCTCATACAAGCTGATGTCTGGGATATCCTCGGTGTAGTATTATATTATTATGGTGTAGCTTGTATAGTTGCATTCTGTTTAATATTTGCGAGCTACGAGTATTTAACGCAAGTAGGAATACAGCAAAAATAAATCTATATCTATACAGATTAATAAAATGGAAGTGTCTGTTTGTAATTCCAAAATCACAGTTTGTCACCCAATGCATATGAAAGTATATACGGAACACACATAAAAAAACCAATTTATTGATTTTTTCACTGTCTGTCTGTTTGTTCCAGATAATCTCCTAATCGGCTGGACCGATTTCAAAAGGACTTTCACTGACAGATAGCTAATGTTGAAAGGAGTAACTTAGGCTACTTTTATTTAGCCCGCGTATGCCCAATGTTTTTAGGCATACGCTAAAAATATTAGGCATACGCGGGTGTTAATAATAATATTTTAGCCTTAATACCTGCCTTTATACCCATAAAATTAAATCTACGCGGGTGAAATCGCGGAGCATAGTTAGTAGGTACATAATTTTATTATCTGATTCATAATTGAAGCATAACTAGAAGATAGCACGTACTTGAGGAGCTTTTAATATAATTATATCGTCATCATCATCCCCCAAACAAGGCAGGCAGAGATAGGTAGGTAAAATAGCCAAAAATAACATTACAGCAATAACTTACACTTAATTAATGATGGTCTAAAATACGCCTGTTTGTTTTTGAGTAGCAGACTCTGAACAAGTTAAGCCTTTGTCGCTACAATCCCGCGATCGCAGTTTCCGCTCCATTACCCCCTAGACTATAGAGTCCTTAGAGGATTTATCAATGTCTTCGATACTTGCTTAACTATTATTTTCAACTGTTTACACTTCTATAGTCGAACTTTCATACTTAACCTAACTGTTGACTAGGTTTTTAATTAAACACTAGCTGTGCCCCGCGGTTTCACCCGCGTAGAGTTATTTTCATGGTGTCCCGCGGAAGCCTTATGCTTATTTTAAAATAAAAGTAGCCAAATTACTACCGTTAAAATCGGTTCAGTTGTTTCGGAGATTACCCGGAACAAACAAACAGACAGACAGAGAAAAAAAAATTTGTTTTTTCATGTCAGTACTGTATATACTTTCATATGCATTTAGTGAAAAGATGTTATTTTGGATTTACAAACAGACACTTCAATTTTATTTATATGTATGTATATATAGAGTATAGACAAGATATATATGTATAGATTTATAGATTATCTTTGTCAGTTCCATGTCAACTACCACTATAAGAGGATTATTTTTAAGTATTTATGTATACCATTTATAATTTAGGTAGACGTAAAGGTAAAAGTGAAAATACGCCAAACTAATTATTTTATCAATTCAAGTGTGGTTTGCTAGAGGTTTTTTCAGCGACCTTAAGACACCCACAGTCTAAATTGGATAAATAATTTATTTTAGTTACAGTTAAGTGGAAAATGGAGATGCCATTAAAACCTAATTGAATGTGTGATGGAGTAGTCGCAAGGATTTTATGTTGATGAAACAAAAAATAAAAGACTTTACTATAAAAAGGACACAGATTTTTCACAATAAATACAGTAAAGTGAAGGCAAATTTATATTGTAAGGAAACCGGCCGTCTAAGAAGCCGTATGTAATCTTATTAATGCGTGGTATTTAATTATCATGCTCTACGATTAGTCTCGAGTGGCTTGACGTAATTTATTGATACTAAATGCATCAATAAATACTTACAGCTAAAGGCTGATTGAGTTGCCTCTGCAAAGCGGCCGTTAGTTCCAATTCAAGGTGGTGCACAATATTTATGGTTTGTAATTAATTGACGGTAACATCTCCTTTACTGTTTAGTAATTCGGAATATGGTAATTGGGACTCGCTGGTGCTATGAGGTCGTCGGTAGTCACTCCGGTTGATGCCTCTTCCATTAGAATATTGTAATCTTGATCGACACAATTGAAGAGACCATATGCTTGGAAAATAAATAATTTAAGTACGGAATAAAATAGAGTCTTAAATTATTTATTAGTATGTACCTACTTAACGGTTAGCTTTTTAGTGTTACTCCTGTTCAAATATCAAATTTAATAGGTTTTATTGCTCCGCATAGGTCTGTTTAATATCATCCAAGAAGTCAGAATTTATGTTTTTTATGATGAGTTCGGCATCTGATGCCATTTTGTCAATTTTTAAATGTCCAGTGCTAGTGTTCATTAATTCAAGAACATTATCAATTAAATAAACTCTAGAGCTAAAACAGCAATTACTCTTGATTGGGTATCTCGAGCGGACATTAAATTCGAGAAATAAATATAATTACTCACCTTTCAATCTTGGATATAAATAATAAGGATACAAACGAGCTATTAAACTAAATTCAAAGTAAGCAATACTTATAGAGCGCTAGCAGTAGAGCATAGATCGAAATTAATTGAATAAAACTTCTATCTAGAGTTTGCGTCGCCATTAACTTGATTAGGCTCAGAAAATTGGTTCTGAAATTTGATATTTTGTGCGATAGTTTGCTTATATTAACGAACGCGTGAAATGTTTAATCAGTGGATGATGGAGTCATTCTCAGCTCTATGATAATATCTTCCTTTGACATTAAACTAGAACGATTATAACCAGACAATAAATGTTTGTACTTTTAACACTCGTCGATATTAAAAAAGCATTTTTTTGCGTAGACCCAATTTTGATTTCTGGAGTGAATAAAGGCAAAAATAGCAACAGGCGAGTTTGGTATGAATGTCTAGGCGAGATGTGGAACGTTTTCAAGTGTCAGATTATAACACAACTCTGCGTTGAATTGCCCCCTGATATATGTTACGCCTAAAAATAGTTTTCTTCTTCAGACCTTCCCAAAAGAGTTTCCAAAGGGTAGGCAGAGGTAGCACCAAAGTCAAAGATCTGTCTGATAGTCTAATGGGTGGCACCTTATTTTTCCGAGGATAAACCTATCGCTTTAATATAAGGCAGTCTGAATACTATATACTATATACTAAACCCTTTTCACTGAAGATTACTAAGTCTCAGGCACTATAGGCTATAATAAAAGGGTGTATACATTTCTTCATAGGCATATTCATAAAGAAATCGTTCAATCTTTTCTTTATCATTAAGGTCGTCGTGACATAAGCACAAATGTATGTCATAATTAACGATTTCCTACGACACGCTTGTTATACTAATGAATAATAATACATTAAACGTACTAAATCCAAGAGGTAGGTATTATTCTTCTATCTGTGCAAGTTAACCAAGTGATTTCCTTCCTTCCCAAGTGGGAACAGGACTTGAAACTTCACTTTCAATGTTACTTGTAGTTATTGAACAGCCTGTAACTGAATAAACCAAACTCCCCTCAAACCGACACGCTAGTGATTGTTAGTAATCGCGTGGATACATAAATATTTTGTGTACTTACGGCATATAATAATACACTCTTAGAGACTGTGAAAAGCTTTTGTAGATCGATACACAATATGGTGGCCTACTTTATATATACTAGCTGTGCCCCGCGGTTTCACCCGCGTTGATTTAGTTTCATCCTTATTGTCTTATCCTAATATTTTAAATGAATAAAAGTACCTAGCCTAAGTTACTCCTTGAAACATCGGCTACCTGCCAGTGAAAGTACTGTTAAAATCGATCCAGCCGTTTCAGAGATTACCCGGAATAGACGGACAGACAGACAAATTTTATAACTTGGTTTTTTAGTCTCAGTACCGTGTATACTTTCATGAGTATTTAGTGAAAAACTGTTATTTTGGAGTTACAAACAGACACTACAATTTTATTTATCTGTATAGATGTATAGACTAGCGTGTACTTCGTTACAAACCGGTATATGTGAACATTTCTGTTTTTATTATTTAAATGACGTACCTCTAAGGCCTTGTGGGCAAATAATATCAAAGTACTAATGTCAAAGTTGACACAACACAATAAATTAATTTGGGATAACACTCATATTATGCCAGTAGGAACCTCGTTATTTTTTACTGAGTGTAGTGAAGTATTGAGTATTAAGTGAATAAATCTATATCTACATACAGTACAAAAAATAAAATCGAAGTGTCTGTTTGTTATTCCAAAATAACAGCTTTTCACTAAATGCATATGAAAGTATACACGATACGGACACAGAAAAACCAATTTTTTGCCTGTTTGTCTGTTTTTTCCGGCTAATCTCCGAAACGGCTGGACTGATTTTAACGGGTTCTCTGGTGAATAGCTTATGTATACTTTTTTGTTCGAAAAAACATTAGGGTTCCGCAGGTCACACATGAAATGAACAGCTAATCTATACAGATACATAATCTATCTATACATCTATACATATATACAGATAAATAAAATTGAAGTGTCTGTTTGCAATTCCAAAATAACAGCTTTTCACTAAATGCATATGAAAGTATACATGCTACTGACGCTAAAAAACAAAGTTTTAAAAAATTTCACTGTCTGTCTGTCCGTCTGTCTGTCTGTCTGTCTGTCTGTTTGTTCCGGGTAATCTCTGAAACGGCTGGACCGATTTTAACGGGACTTTCACTGGCAGGTAGCTGATGTTTCAAGGAGTAACTTAGGCTACTTTTATTTATCAAAAATATTACATACGTGGGACACCCAAGAAATTAACTCTACGCGGGGCACAGCTAGTAAAGTAATAAGAACAGTGAATCACGAACTTAAGTCACATTTTTTTACTATATAAGTCTTACTTCAGAGACTCCTACTTTGTCATAAATATACTATGGATACCTGGAAATATCCATCTCCATCTCCTTAATGGATGTGGGCTTAACGGCTGTGGGCCAGCGTGTGAAAGATATCAGAGATTTAGAAAATTTAATTGTTTTAAAATTACCTCATATTTTTTTTAAAGAAAACAGAACTTTAAAAAGTACCTAAGTACCGCACCTTAAAACAAATGATAAAAGTTAATTCGTGATAATCAGCTAGCTTTCCACGCCAGTGAAGTAAATAATTTATCGTCCGGGGCAAACAAAGAGAATATGTTACAGTCAACGAATGTCCAGTGGACACACATAGATTTAAATGGAGTGTCGGAACTAATAGCCCCGTGATTGATACAGCCGCACCTGTACCGCTCTATTCCCATCCGCAACTATGGCCGAGCTTAACGATTCAACATCGATCCTTCCACATACGACACCATGTAGCTACTGCTTCAACTGTAATTATTAAGCAATTAACACAATATAATTCATATTGATATACCTATATATATAGGTATACTCTTCGACTTTATATATAAAGTATATACTTTATATATAAAGTCGAAGAGTTTGCTCTCTGTATGCTTTTACGCGGTAATCTAAGCCTACAGTAACTATTTCATGCGAAGTTGCAGGCAGAAGTTAGTCAACTATATTTGTACAATAACACACCAATGGCTACTATGATGAATACTTCAAGGCGGTGGAATCCTTAAGTAGCAGTTTCCCATTTCCGTCATCTAGAGTATCGTATTATAGAGACTACCAACACTTATCGTATTATAGAGAATTACATACACGTGTAAAATGAAAAAAAAATCATTTTGATTTGGTTAATAATTTCTTTCAAGATTTTGCATATTTAGTAAGCAGCTAATCGAGTAAAGAGTCAACTCTGATTAATGCCCGCCAAACTTCGTGTACGTAAGTATACAAATTGAGACGCATCGAGCACTCAAGTTTGACACATTTTTAGGTAGAAAACAGTCACATTTGAGTGGTCGAGTCACACACGTGGTGTTTAACGCAGCTGAAATAACATTTATTTCATCCGTATACTGTAAGCTTACTTCAGGCCTGGGTTAAATCTGAACCTATCATCTATTAATTGACTTCCTTACTATATATAACTAGCTGTGCCCCGCGGTTTCACCCGCGTAGAGTTAATTTCATGGGTGTCCCGCAGCCTTTATGTTTTTTGAAATAAAATTAGCCTAAAATTTAAAACATCAGCTATCTGCTAGTAAAAGTCCCGGTAGAATCGGTCCAGCCGTTTACGCGTGATGCCGTGACCAAGGGAACCCATTTCCCTTCCGATTATTTTTTATATATAAGAATAAGATAATTGCAAAGAGTTTATACAATCTTCACGAGTGCAACTAATTGTTATATACAACGTATGTTTTCGAAATATTTTCGTACGGAAGCTGTGGAGGCTGTTTAAAATCAGTCGGAAAATATAAAAATGGATATTGGAAAACTGAATGGTTCGACATGTTTACTTTGCTCAGTAGGTAGTAGGTGTTAATTGTGGACGCTGAGCACGTCGGCTTGTTGACTTGCGACAGGGCCATTAGGCCTGAACAGTAAGGGGGCACCCGCACGCCCGACACCCGAAACCCGGGCCCGCCCGTTCTTTGCGCTTATCTCTATTATGTCAAGCTAAATTTACTTCAACTGTAAACACCAAACTTCGGACCACGTATTTTGGATCTGAAAAAATAAAAAGATATCGAGTTGCCAAGTATCGCCTTGAAACATTGCACAGATACGAACACGATGAAGGAACCACACAAGGAAGGAATGACTGAAGCGTCTCGTCGTAGTTTTTGTAATCTCAATTTGAGTAGTTATATTTGTACTCAAGACGACCATGCGGTCGTCTTGAGTACAAATATATTGCGTAAATAGGTTATGCGTGGAAAAGTGAAAGTTAAATACATAATAGGTGCATGGCTTAGTTCGTAAGTATTCCACGCGAAAGTCTATCCATCTATGTAGTAGATAAATAAAATTGAAGTGTCTAATCAAAAACAACTTTTTACTAAATGAATATGAAAGAGTATAAACGGTATGTAAGAGTATATAAAAATATGTACGCTACTGAAATAAAAAAAACTATTTTTGATAAAAATATCTCTCTTTCTCTCTGTCTGTCTATCTATCTATCTGACAGTTTGTTTCGAATCGGCTAAACCGATTTTAACCGGACTTTCACTGGCAGATAGATAATGTTACGAGGAGTAACATCGGCTACTTTTATATTAAAAATACATTAGGGTTCAGTTTTCGCAGGTGAAACTGCGGAGCACAGCTAGTCAATAATTAAAAAAATCACGGCGATGTTCGATTCCACGGTGTTCACTTGCTTACTTGTGATTTACCAAGTTTCTGATTCTTATTTAGAGTTCTTGCCCGTCAGGATAATATGTAGTATATCTATACAATTATATTTCCATTTAACAACGGGTAATTTCGCAAGTTTTTACATCAGCGTTCAAAGTGGACAAAGGGGCTTGTTCGACAGAGCTTCAGTTACGACGGCTATTGTCCTATAACATAGAATTAAAGCGAACCGAAATAAGTAGTGCGCCAGCGGAAGTTAAACCGATTCTAGGCGTTTTTTTTTATAAATCTTATATCTTATATCTTATACTTACCTTTAAACGAGCAATTCTTGTATTTTTTATTTATTTTATTTTTATTTTATTTTATTTCACAAAATCCACAGCTCTTAATATTTAACGTATACATATATTATGGCGTGTATCTTCGAGCCAATGTCGGATTTACATTTTATGGAAATTATTTGCTTAAATTGAGATTGAAGTACAGAGTGAGTTCAGAACAGGATCGCTAGTAGTTACATATCTACAAAATTGCCATTATGTGTGTGAGTGTGTGAGTGTGTGTGTGTGTGTTTGCGTGTGTGTGCGTGTATGAATGTGTAACTTGGAGTGAATTACTCAGCTGCTTGCGTTGATGATATATATATAGAGTCTGGATCTCGGGAACGGCTGCAACGATTTTTATGAAATTATGTATATAGCGGGTTTCGGGGGCAAAAATTGATCTAGCTATGTTTCACATTCAGAAAACATCGTTTTGACCATGTTTTCATGCACTGAAAAACGTATGAAATATGAATACAATACGACAATAAATTTCGAACTGTCAAGTTATGATAGCTCAGAGGCGAGGCTGTCAGTTTACGAGGTGATAACGAAACTAGAGTACCCAGGTTCGAGTCTGATGTTCAAAGATTCGGTTTTTTCCTATTGGTTCCTTTCCGGTTTTTCCTTTTTTTTTTTTTTTTTTAGCTTTTTTTAGCTTGTTTTAGAAAACGTCAAGTTTTTTTTCAAGGAAAAAGTTTACTTTTTTGTGAGAAAAAGAACCAGCTTCTCTATATCTATACAGACAACTAAAATTGAATTGTCTGTTTGTAATTCCAAAATAACCGCTTTTCTCTAAATGCATTCATGAATGTATACGATTCTGACAAAATAAAAATATTTTTCTCCGTCTGTCTGTCTGTTTGTTCCGGGTAATCTCCTAAACGGCTGGACCGATTTTAATGGAATTTTAACTGGCACATAACCAATATTACAAGTAACATGGGCTATTTTTAGGGTTCCGCTTGCACCCATGAAATTTACTTTATGGGGGTAAAACCGCGGTGCAGCTAGTATCAAATATCAGATATATATCAAATCCTTCAGTACCACCAGTCCGTAAAATTTCTACGAACGATAACAATGGGTAGAAGTACTCCTCAGAACTTGGATCATTAAAATGTTGGTTAAAATTGGAATAGTTTTGTTTGGTGTGTGAAATAGCTGCTGTCAACATACTCGTATAATAATATTCAACATAATGCAGCATTTGTTAGAGAAATTATATTGATGGCAAAATTATTTACTTTATGTTCTTCAACGTACAAAATATCATCACGTTTAGTCTAAGGACGTCGCGCGGTTGCTCAAAGATAATGAATTCCATATATATATTCTAGATATTCATCATTCATTACTCTAAACCTTGTACCTATGATATTCAGCATAATATTATAGACAGTTCAGACCTAACCTCATACCTGATTGAATGGGTGTATGCTCATGTCGAATCGAGTTACACCCATGCCTCGAAGAGCACGTTAAACCGTCGATCCCGGTTGCCTACTGAAGGTAATCGGTACAAGGGAATCATTTAAAGTCAAAGAACGAGTTACAAAGAACCTACACGGTGCGAAGGTCAGCCGGAGTTCGATTACATTTCCTGTAACAATCTTCTGATTAAATAAGGTGTGGTGTGGAATTTGAATTAAAACCAAACAAACATACAGATGAGTTAAAGCAAACGAACTCTGTTTGTATTAATTCATGTTAAATGTGCATATGGAGGAACGTCAAGCGGTCTTTGTTGTGCAGTCGCCTGCTACGCAAACGACGCAAGTTCAGAATCTCAGCTGTCTGTATAAATAAGTTTTTCTAAAAACCTGTATATGTCTTAATATAAATTCAAAGATATGTGTATGTAGTGCCTGAGATGCGATGGACTCACCATCTGCCACAGTGGTACTTAATCAGCTTCGGCGAAATGTGGGTGTCCCCTTCAGGGACCCCTTCTGAGATGTCGCGTACAAATTTTTTATATAACTTTTTTGGGCATTTTTAATTCATCATTTATGATGACCATTTACTTTCTTTAAAAAAATCTGTTAAGAATTGTAATAAGTTAGCCCGGCGATCCGTAAATACTTAGAATTAAAACCGCGCTAACTTTTTATTGTAACATAAAAGGCGCCTTAGCATGCGCAAAAAAATATCTAATTGCTATAACGTAATACGTTTTTTATTACAATCCGTAAATTCCCCAATAAAAACTTAATTTAACATAGTAAAAATGCAATTTTTATTCTCCAATCGTCCGCCTTAAACTTTCCAGCGAGAGCCGTTTCTTACGAGTTATGAGAGCAACGAGGGGAATATTGGAATTTATTTTTATGAAGCGGATCCCCAACCGAGTTAATCTGTTAATATTGAACATTTCCCCGCAAGTGTAAACCTTCGCCAGCCTCGCAGCGACAAACACAGATAATTACATCTTCTGCGGTACCCATTGCTTGTGACGTGAAGTACAACGATATCATGTTCGTGACATTGTAATTGGAAGTCCACTGTTATTACATTACTATGTCCATATGTAGGTACTTTTCCAGCTTTAAGCCTTGTCTTGAAAATTAATTAGGTTAGACGACAATTAAATTGACTACAGCTGTTGACTACGCTATGGGTTGGTTTATTTTAGCAGACGCGTATTTAGGCTATGGCACTAACGACAATTGCGGACAAATTTGAGGTGCGCCAACGAAGCTTACTATTTAAGGCAATTAATTTCCTGCCCTTTTTGAACTTGATTCACTTTAGCTCTTCCATCTCATCTTGCCAGAAGAACGTGCCTGTTAAAGTAAATATGCCAAGTTTTTATATACGAGATAGACATGGAAGTATATTTTCTTATTTGAAAGTCTGGGATTCAAATGCGTTCCTTTTCTCAAGGATCCAGGCATGATGATACATTGTAGGTATTTATGTCTGCATATTATAGTCGAATGTATGTATGTAGAACGCAGTTGTGACAACCTGTGCTGCATATAGATACCATTGTTTATTGGCAACGACGCAGATTTCATTACATTATTGCAGCTTTTTGAAACTGGATTTAGTGACAGTGATCAACGAATGGAGAGAAAATAATTTAACAACAATGTACTGTTACTTCACCGTACTAGTTTACTTCACCCATAGATCAATGAATGTGCGAGTAAGCTTTTTTATTTATGCAAATCGTTTTGGTTCAGCTCATGAGCGTCCATTTTAAACCGCTATGAAAATGTAAAATACAAAAGTGTTGAGTGCCAGTTGATTTTCTGCAAATTTTGTGAGAAAATAAAATGGATCCAATAACAGAGTTTTCCGGCTAAGCGCACGAGATTGAAGCATTTCCCTTTGTTCATTTTGTGGTCGTTACACACGTAGCAGGGCAGTGCGAGTCGGAGCGGATGTCGGCGGAGCGGTGCGTCCGCTGGCGGACAGTGGCTAAGTGGTCTGTCGAGGCTCGCTTACGCGTGATGGATTGCGCAACCGTTTCTATAACACTGTCCTATTTAGTCTTAGCCTTAATGATGTACCGCGCTCCGCAGGCCCCTGAATACTTCACGATACTAATGACGCCCTTAATATCATTCACATATTCACTTCGGCATGCAAAGGTTATTTATTTTGAGTTCTTTTTGTTAACCATCAAAAGAAACATAGATTCAAGTAAAAAGCTCTATGTTAAGTAATAGTTTACTTACCTGTAAGTGAGTATATAATATTTTTCAAAACTACAACACGTTATAGATAATGTACCTACAAATTGTATCATAAAATACCTAAGCAAAAAATGTTTCCTTTATAAAACGTGATAGACGAAGAAAAAGTAATATTGCGAAATTCATCAAGTCCATAAATAACGTTACAAGAAAGTTTTGCACCAACATAGCGTAAGTAATCTAAATGCTCGCTAGAGTATTTGTTCATGGCAATACGAGGCTCACATTTTATTAATATAGAAATCTGAATGTAGGCAGACGTCTCTGAGTGATGTGTGGGGGGAAATTTATGACTTTCTCGTTAGTAGGTACCGTACTTTTATTATACTAAGTATAGGTATATTATATGCTTTACAGCAACCGTTACAGTTCGCAATTATTAATAAGTAGGTACCTGCGTCATTTTAGTATATCCACACTTCTGCTAGGATTATCACAAACATGAACAGACGCCGATCGAATTCATAGAGTGTACCTGAGTGATTACAGATAAATTTTATATGTGTTTTTATTGAAACAATATTAGCGCATTAAGTTTAGTTTGACCACCTCTATCGATATGAATAAATCAAAATAAGTAAAAATATCACTGTTAAATGTATTCATAATTTATTTAAGAGCTAGGCTCTTGTCGTTGAAGCAATTGCCAATCCCTCTTTATAAACAGTATTATTCTAACTAAAATAATCTAGACATATTAACCGAGTCGCATATTCATAGCATCTGTAATCTCTAGCTCAATCCGAAATCGCACAGAATCCCTCAAATCAGTCAAAGTGTGTTTACTTATACGAGCTTCGAGCTGAGATTTAGGGCATTAATGCAACTATAACTATTAATTGTCAGGAGTAACAAGATTCAGTGCAGCCATAACAGTATGGTTCATTCATAAACCAATATACATATCTCATCACACCAGCTGCAAATCATCCACAAATGTAATCATAAGTTCACAGTTTCCAATAGTTATGAAGTAGGTAACTATTTGTTCAATAACCTTTTTGCATTTCTTCAAACTAAAATTAACGAGAATAAAATACGGCTCACCGATAATTGTCATCACACGCAATGAATAAATACGGTTGTTATTTGATTCGCACCATATTGAAAAAAAATTAAAGTTAATGGAAGGTTAAATTCTCGACTTCAAAATTAAATAAAGGGATCCACTGGAGGTTCAGAGACGCGGTTGCCTGGTAATCTATGGATGTTAGTATGTCAAAATCACTGTAGGAAAAGCCAAGCGTGCGTTTATGCATTTAAAGCGTGTAAATATATATAATATCACATCGGTTAAAATTGATATAACAGCTGAAGTTGGAAAGTTTTATGAAATAATTTTCGTTCGTCTACATAAAATCTAGATTGAGAAACAGATACACAAATTAATACAGAAATAGATAAATTTCGCGCCGAAACATTGTCATATAATTTTTCCTCGTAAATAAATAAAATGAATCAAAAATCTGGTAAACATTGAAGTCTTTTATTTTGGTGATATTTTTAGCTTCTATAAATAAATGCAGTTGTTGTTCAGCCACACTAGAATACTACTAAAACCAATCGTAACATCATATTTTGCCTGAACATGATGACGGGTCTGACAGAAATAATAAATGGAGGTCAAGCACCAGACAGGTGTGGAGTTACAGGCCCTAGATTGCAAACTAACAGTAGCGATAACACGCAGCAAGGTTTTAACGATCGGATGGAACGCTTCCAAAATGTTCTTGGAGACCTAAGCATAATATCTATAATGTAGCTCTGAAACGGTAGACTTCGACGGGCAGATACATCACAAGGTATTACTGTTTGAGAAATTGCAGGGAGGTGACGTGACAAAGGCGCGGAGGCACTCGACGCTTCACCATTTAGGCATGTATAATGTCTGGAATATGTTAGTATTTTTGCCCCACTAAAATTTTGTACAATAAAACAAAAATCTTCTTGTCACATAAACAGCAGAGCCAAATTAACGAGGTTTTCCTCTCAAAATATGTATCTTTAATTAAAGGTATTAGTTGTGAGCTTAGTGGGTAGGTAGCTAGACCATTGAAAACGGTAAAACAAATTGTCCTAGGTAACGAATTTAATAACTACAAGTCTAACTATTTTCAAACAACATTGAAATAATTTAATGGTAAGTCATAAAAATGCTGGCACATTAAGCACTTTCATATTCATGAAAGAGCCAGTATATTCATACTGGTAATCTGGGCACTTGCAAACGTAAAAAAATGTGATGATATGCACGGCAACACTTTTATCTTATGTAGAACTGTGTTATTCTAATGAAAATGACAAACCTGTCAATGCTACACATTCGTGCATTTTGTAATTAAAACCACAATAATAGATATATTTTGATTCCAAAAGTCAGAGGAGTGTGGCTATTCGTCCCATAATAGTCAAAGGTAAAATAATCATACTAAAAGCTAGTAGTGTAGCCACGTCAAAAACAAGGATACTCGTCGAGACAAAACCTTGGGGTTTAAAGCGCTACGTGCTCCGGATACAACGGACATTATAAGTCCCAACTCAAAGATCCATACAGAATCGCAATTAGCCAAACTCGGATTGCGAAAACGTCACGATAAGTAACATTTTCAATTATATTTAAGCTTAAAAGCTACCTAGTTTATGGTAATGTGCGTATTAGTGTACTCCGGGATAGGGATTGGTTCATAATATCTTAACTCGCGCTTCTCCACAGAGGGACTTGTGGAAGACGACCAAATATAATTTGAATTGATAAGTTAGTCAGAGATATAACAACACCAGTTTTCAAGGAAAATAAATTATTAACGTGACAGGGAGGCCTTTGCCCAGCAGTGGGACACTACAGGCTAATAATAATAATAATAACCCCCCCAAGGGATCACCTTGTCGTGGTGGGGGGGCTTAAGGGTAGGTACAGGTACTGGATAGGGGTCCTATCATCATGATCCCAATATTTGCATCATAGTTATGTGAGATGGATGTAATATAATAATGCCACTAACACCTTGGCAAACACCTTAGCAAATACCTACCCAACCAACGATCCCAAACCCAACGTAATGGAGAATATGGAACAAAGAAAATACGATTTGCGGCCGCTACCCGGGGGTCGCCGGGGCGCATCTGGAGCCGACGCTGGATGCCACAGCATGCGAACCGTTGGCGACGGGGGACTGAGCAGGCGGGTTCCCCTCGACAAATCATTTACAGCCGACCGAACGTCCTCACCGACGTCACCAGCTACAAACAATAGTTTTCAGACTCCAAATTTATCCCCCATCTCTTCTTGTTCCTCCCGAACTACTAGGTCAACAGTTGTTGTGCAGGAGGCACTAGCCACTGACCCTGCACCCAATGTTGATCCACCACGTGCGCGAAAAAAATGGACCGTGGAAATGAACAAATTCATTTGGCGCACATATTTATTAATAACAAATTGCGAGACCTCACACCTAAATAATTACTTAGATCTATTACACCGCGAATTTTCAAATACATACCCCGAAATGCAAGCAACACGACAACGTGTAGGTGACCAAAGAAGAGCTATCGTCGGAAGAAAACTACTACCCCAGAATATGTTAGATGAGATAAACAATGAAGTAAGAGATCTCATACATACTACTAACATAGATCACCCAAGCTACACACACTTATCGCACACACAAACTCAAACAAATTTATCTACCAACACTAGAATGAAATGGTCCACAGAAATGAATGAGGAAATAATCCGATGCTATTTTGAGGTGACAGATTTAGAGAAGAATAATACTGCCTACCGAAAAAAATTATATGAACTTTTTGTAGAAAGAAACCCACATTTATCAAACCTCACAGAACAGAGAATAGCAGATCAGAGCAGATTAATCTTCAATAACAAGACGATACCCGCAGATAGATTTGAAGAACTACGAAGAGAAATTGATATGAAACTGACAGAATCCACTAATCAACCCTCTTTGAACATGAACGATAATTCACATACTGCCCAGTTACATACAATAGATACAACACTTACTCAAACATTCTCACAACCACTTACTCTAACAGTAGACCTCAGTAACATAACATAGGCAATGATAATAATAACACACCAACAACTCATGACATATCAGAAACCAATTCTATTGAACTAGAGTTTGAAAATGCTTTGGCTCAATTTAGGGACATGAACCCAGAAATGCGACCTCATATCCCAAAACAGAAGACGTCACGTAAATTCTCTCAAATTATACAACACTTAAATAATATAGTACTCCCTAAATATCTCAATAATGATTTAGATTTTATCTCACTCCATGCAATCATATACTCAGCAGCTTATACAGCAGCTTTGTGTAATGGCACCAAATTTTGTTCTAATGAGGACATAAATCGAAGAAATAGAAAACCAAATTGGCAAAGAAGAATTGAACAAAGAATGGAAATAGGTAGACTTACACAATATATATCAGGACAAAGAAGTCATAAAATCTTAAAAACTGTAGAAAATATAAAAAATACATATAAAACACATTCACAACATGAACCAGAACACTTTTTGGATACTCTTAAACAAAAATTAAGCGCCACTAGTAACAGACTTAAGCGGTATTTAACTTGTACAAAACGGAAGAAACAAAACTCTACTTTTAACAATAATGAAAAGTTATTTTACAGGAACTTAAGTAAACATAGCCAACAAAATACCATCTCACAATCTTCTGAACACCCACCACCTCATGAGCTACATCAATTCTGGGAAAATATCTGGGAGAACCCCGTACAACATAATGAACATGCCGACTGGCTACACAAAACAGCAGACACATCGCATATAGCCCAAATGTGTTTTGAAGATGTCTCATTAGATACACTCAGTGAAGTTATAACACGCACACATAATTGGAAAGCACCTGGAACCGATAAAATTCACAATTTCTGGTACAAAAAATTCACTTGCACTCATAGTTTTATCCACATACATATTAACCAATTTATCCAATCACCACACACAATGCCAATATTCATAGCACATGGAGTGACATACATGCTCCCGAAAGATTCAGACCCTAAGAATTCGGCTAACTATAGACCTATTACATGCCTTCAAACAATCTATAAAATACTAACCAGTTGCATCAGTGAACTTATATACAAATATCTTGAACAATATACTATACTAGCAGAACAACAGAAAGGATGCAAAAAAAATAGCCAAGGCTGTAAGGAACAGCTTACAATAGATGCAGTAGTGATGAGACAAGCACAGACTAGAAGCAGGAACATCCACACCATGTACATTAAATACAAGAAAGCGTACGATTCAGTGCCTCATAGTTGGTTACTGTTTGTGCTAGAGCACTACAAAATACACCCAAATCTGATCTCATTTATAAAATCAGCTATGGGTCAATGGGAGACCAAACTTAAATTATTCCATAATGAGACATCAATAACTACTGAACCGATTAAAATACAAAGAGGTATCTTCCAAGGTGACGCATTGAGTCCATTATCGTTCTGCTTAGCCCTAAACCCATTATCTGAATTATTGAACGGCACTAACGAAGGATTTAAGTTAAAACACAACTCCACACATCACACACTTTCACACTTGATGTACATGGACGATATTAAAATCTACGCAACTAATAGCAATGACCTAACGAAACTATCAGACATCACACAGTCATTCTCTACAGACATACACATGCAATTTGGAGTCGTTAAATGCAAAACACACTCAATAAATCGAGGGAAGACAGTTTGTAATAGTTACACGCTTGATAGTGGTGAACAAATAGAGCCCATGGACGCAAATAGCACATACAAGTATTTAGGGTTCCACCAATCTAAACAAATCCAACAAAAACAAACTAAAGCAGAACTTACACAAAAATTTAAGATCCGATTAAATCAAATTTTAAGAAGCTCATTAAACGCACGGAATAGTATAAAAGCTATCAACACTTACGCGATACCAGTACTGACTTATTCATTTGGAATAATAAGATGGTCGCAAACTGATTTGATAAAGCTACAACGGATTATTAACACACACATGACCTCTCATAGAAAACACCATCCTAAATCATGCATACAACGACTCACTTTACCTCGACGTGATGGTGGCCGAGGCTTGATAGATATACGAAACCTACATAACACACTTATAAATAAACTCCGAAGTTATTTCCATTCAAAAGCTGATCAGACACCGCTCCACAAATATATATGTGTGGATATGTGGTCACAGAAGTCACTTCACGGGAGGCACCTGGCCGATCTTAGCCAAGCACATGTCGACAAGAAAGCGTCGAACGAGTGGCTACGGCGAGGAGAGCTCTTCCCAGAGACAGAGGCATTTATGATCGCCATCCAGGACCAAGTCATAGATACTCGCAACTACCAGAAGCACATTATGCGTATTCCAAACTTACCAACAGATTTGTGTAGAAGATGTCACAGTAGTTCACAAACAATACAGCACATAACAGGCGCCTGCATAGCTATAGTCCAAACCGACTACAAACACAGGCCTGCAAGTTGCAGGAATAGTACACCAAAATATAGCCCACAAATATGGATTTATTCAGAAAAAAGTTGCTTAATATAAATACAAACCGAACCCAGTATTAGAAAACAATTTATACAAAATTTATTGGGACAGAACTATAATCACAGATAGAACAATACATTTCAATAGACCGGACATCACAATATTAGACAAAACAAATAAAGCATCATACACAATAGACATAGCAGTGTGTAACACACACAATATTCTAACGACACAAACAGAAAAAATTACAAAATACATAGATTTGGCGACCGAAATTAAAAGACAGTGGCAAGTAGATACAGCTAAAATAATACCAATAGTCATTTCCACAACTGGCGTGATTCCCAACACCCTCCAGACACACCTCAACACCCTCCAAATGCCCAAGTACACTCTCTCTCTCCTACAAAAGGCTGTTATCCTCAACACATGCCGTCTCACCCGGAAATTCCTTTCATCCTCTGAAAATGATCTGCTACGGGAAGTTAGCAGAGCATTATGAAAAAAAAAATTCCAGGTTTCCGAGCCAGAACTATCTCTAAAAAGTATCAGGAACTATAGAACTCTTCTGCATGCTAATATAACTCACATTTATTTTTGATCTGCTGGGATTTGCTCTGCTAAGCACAAAGCGGTGTACCAAAACATTTATGTAAGAAAAACTCTTTGTATTTTATTGGGCCAGCATATCCACCACATCCGCTTTGCAGATGGCTAAGTTGTCTAAGCAACACAACTGACTGGTTGCAGACTACTAAGTCACACGGCCACCACTGCTAAGGATCGAGTAAGGAATTGGTATTTTCACAATCCTCCGTAAGTTACTTATCTGTAGGCAACATATCCAGTGATTACACGGTTTACAGCCCCGCCTCAAGTGCCTCCCATTATGTTACATTTACAACTTTGTACAAATCTTTGTTTGAGATAACTTGTTCGAACGAACAAGATGAACTTCTCAAAACGTGATGAATAATTTATAAGAACGATATGCGAAAACGATCTGTTTTTTCAGAGTAATACGTCAGATTATATCAACAAATAGTAGTTGAACAGTTTGTTTTATCAACAATTAAATGATATTTAGGTACTGACGGATTGCTTAAACACATTAATATTCTTTCCACCCCTGATGGTATTATATTATAATAGCATTTAGCTTACTATTAATTGACACTGTATATTTCATAGGAGAACTGTGTTTTCATTTCAATAATTACACAACTCAATCAAACATATTTCTGGTTAGATCTCCTCTGTCAGTGAGTGAGAATAATGGCAATTAATATTACACGACGTACATAAATACCGATCAAGGAATTAAAGAAATGAAGAACATGGCAAGTGCACTATAATTTAAATGATCATTATGAGGGAACAAGGAGCATTTACGCACAGTAATCACATAAAGCTCCTTTATAGCCGTTTTGAGCGGTGGTGAGCTAGAGCCAGGATTAGGGAATGATGGATGCACTGCAGGATTACCGAGCGCTCGTGTGCGCTCAGATGACCACTGGCTACCGAGTACCGACTGGCACGCTTACTAAGCGTTATGTAAACATGCACCTGCTTATTGTTCCACCAAACACCAATTTGGCAAATAGCAGCAATTACTTACCTACTACCTCACGTTTGTATGATTCTGTTTGCATTGCGCCGTGACAGTCACATCGCTCAAATACAGCTAGGTACTGATAGTTCATAATATGTTACGTAAAAAAACACTTTTGGCAATCAACGGAAAGTATATGTAAATATATTTATGTATAAAAATAACTCTTCTCGTATGTATTTTATCGATGCAACTTGGTAGTTAACGATCAGATCGAAACATAGAAATTGAATGTGTGCTAATAAAATATCGATGACGATAAAATGTTCATTCTTTTATGAGTTAATAGGTCGTTAATACGTACCATAAAAACACACGTGTGTGAGTATTGTGTGCACATCGTGGGCTCAACGCTTAACCATATACATATACCAGTAATACTGCTATGCGAGTATAACCATGTATAAGTAAGCTTATACTCGAGGACATAATGTTACTAATGGTTCAGGATAACCGAGGGGACGATCATAATTTTCGGGAACAAAGCATCACCGTGAACGACGTGTTTTGAGTTTCTGAGGAACAATGAGATAATGATTCGTGAGATCGTAAAGCCTGCACTTGTATCTCTAGAATTGACAAAGTTTTGTCAGACGCGGTTGTTCGAGGGTTGATGAGGGCCCCTTCTCTGTCTACGCTGAAGGACACACCTACATAATGTTGCTATATTTAGCGCAATAACCAGTGTCGGAGTTTTGAATGAATGAGATTCGAACAGAATTTAATCGATATTCTTTCAAGAAATTACGAAAAGTGACGGTAAAATATAATGTACAACCTCAAAAGCGGTCTTGAAGCAGTCCTCGCTGTGACTAGATTAAACAAATTTTGTAGCGACCGCGGCGACCGTAAATCGCGCTCGTGACCACGAGCCGTGCGTTGAGACAAATTGCAAGAAAAATAAATTGCGGATATCAAGCAAAGCTCTTGTTAAAAGAAGGAAGGTGGCAGCTGGACAAACAGATTGCTGCAGGCGGCTCGCTGCCGCTTGACAAACGAGTTCAGTCGGGACACCGAATATGTTTTTGTCAAAACGTGTTTCCCTCGGGCTTATTTAGCCATCCTTACTTTTACTTTCAGCATACTTCTATGTATAAAATACTAGCTAATCCCCGCGGTTATACCCGTGTATACATATTATATCAATACCCCGAAATACTATATTGATTAGCTTACTTACACTGTCTGAAACATTCGGACATACAAGGAAACTATTTCAATACCCGACGAGACTGGTAGTTCGGCCTTGTTGATATAACATAACAAAGACGCAGCTTGGAGGAATAGAAACCTATTTTTTACAATTACATACGATATGAGGTTCAATTCCCAAGGTGAAGAGGTCGGCCGGTATATTTTCCGTTTGAGTCACGCGTGCCTCGCGTCAGCTGGTGGCGATCGCTAAACCTTAATATTTCTCATATGAGCTGCCTCCCCTCTGTAAAAAGCGCCAAGGCACAACTACTTGGGCTCCTCTGTGTTCAGTATAAAAATATTATTATATGTGTAATAACTAGCTATTAAGTATTCAACAGCTCTTAACGCTGTAAGCGGATTTTATGAGTGACTGACAACTTTGCACCTTATATTTTCTTGGAGATTATTTACGTCAACATACAATTTAAAGTTGTCAGTCGTATGATTAATATTAATCTAACAATATTATAAGGTGTTGATGTTACAATTCTTAATTATTGCCACAAATAAAGTACCCAAATAAGTAAGTAAATATGATAAATAAAAATTTCTATGACTATGTCTTTATAATAATTACGAAGCGATATGTCTGTGGAAATATGCCATATTAATATTTTTTTTAACAAAAGAAACTTCGCAATAAAATCTATGAAGGTATTTCTCACAATGAGTGAATCAGTTTTATTTCTTGGGAAAATTTAATTCACATTAATTTGGCCAATAATCCGCAGACTTTGAAATCTTTACGAAAATTATTATTGTATAGAATCTAGACCTCCCGTAACACAACATGAACATTCCAAGTGTGGAAAAATCGGTGGGCGTATAAATTTGTGATAATTTTGCTTCAAATTAAAATTTGACTAACGTAAAAGTAAAATAAAAAGAACCTCCTCCTCTTGTTTACGTCGATAAATAATAACAATGCCATATTTGGGCTTAACCTAAGAATTTTCATACAATTACCTTTACTATAGTGACAGTCCCATTCTTACAGTCAATAAAAATTTATGATGTATCGTCGAAAAACCTTACAGGTGGAACCCTAAAAGCTCCCGTACCTTTATATTGGCTGGTATTCCGGAGGAGAAGCAGTCGCACTCAATTTCCTTTGAACATCTCTTTGTGTATGTGACCGTTCATAAATAGGCACATATATATTTGTATGAAATCTAGGCATCTTTCTACACGACGGTGTCTGTGCTTGACATGATATTACTTTGGAATGTGTCCATAGTATTGAAAGAAGAGCTAGGTTAAAATGTTCATATACTTTTCAGAGATATTGGCACTTGTATTTTTTGTAATTCAGATTTTTATAATCTACCTTAATTGACAGTATCTCATAATACGTATACGGGTCAATTAAGTTAAAGTTTCAAATAAAATTTCCAGAAACTAAATTTCTAGCTCACACACGAGGAATGAAAACTCATTTCCACTCTTGACACGTGTACGATTTTCTGAAAGTAAATAAAGTTTATTCTCGCTCAGAAATATGCAATAAGTATGTACTTGCTTTGTAGCTTTCGCAGAAACGTTTTCGGGCACTCGAATCTGAATAAGTTATAAAAGTAAAGGAATTAAGAAAAGAACTTAGGTTTTGATGAAATAAAATAATGGCCTATAAAGGCCACTTCATAAGCTCGTTGAGTTATTTTCGAGGGCTCCAAGTTATAGCAAGCAGTAGGTTCATTACGTTAGGAGCTCGTGGCACAGTTGCTATTGTGCATATGATTCAATCAGCGAAGTTAAGCAACCATACGCCTAGCCAGTAGTTGGATGGGTGACCGCCCGTGTTCCCTCCGTGTCTTGGAGAGCACGTTACGCCGTCGGTCCCGGTTGCCAATTTAACATCTTTGGCAATCGTTACAGGTCAGTCAGAGGCCTAAGAAAGTCTGACAACTGGTTTAACCCAGATTGCCGATTTTCCTCGAAAAAGGGGTTACGAAGGTCAGATGGCAGTAGCTTCGTATAAAAATCAGGTGATCAGCCACATCGGGTTGAATCAAGTGCGGACCCCAAATATATGGGATAAGGCCAGGGAGATGATTATGAGGTACATTGTGTTAGTAGGTATGAAATAAACGCCAGATACAATCAATACCAGCCGTGGATGTGACAATACATTACCGATTGTTATCAGTGGCAATGTGATTACATTCCCTCGTATAATTCCTATAACGGATTGTCTGTCGGGTTGACTATCCCATCTCTAGCATCAATGACGCACATCCGGCTCATAAATTCAGCCTTCGATCCATTCGGTAAAATCTAATTATAGACCGCACTCTAACGGGGTGATGGATAGATGTTCTTCCATTCGGAATTTAATACCCCTTCATCATCATTATCAACATATCGCCATCGTTATAGGCTTGTGTTACATAGTTCCTAACAAATATGAACTATGCAACATTGTAAACAGTTTTTGAATTCGTTAAAGTTTCAGTAGTTTCATATCGGTTCGCTGTTTTTTGGAAAGTGAAATTATTTAGTGCTCAATCTAATGGTAAAAAAATCGGTTTTCATAATTTCATTCATGATATTTAATAGTGTGAGTAAATAAAATGATTTATTAGGGGCAGTAAAACAATTCACCATAATTAGCAAGTGCTGACATAACAAAAGGGTTGGGGAGTTAATGGCGGTCACAAAGACAGATATAAAACAAACGGCACGTACCGCGGCGCCTGAAACACTAACAAGAGCATAAAGTTGGCCGAGCTATCCCCACAAGCCAACATTACGAAAATCTCTCCCGGCCAGTGGGGTCAGGTATTGTGAAAAAAGCAGCGATATCACAACAAACCTCTAGGTGCTCGCCAACGTTCCCGTTGTTACCCGAACGTGACCCGAATGCCCACGCCCAAATGTTCAGGGATACTTCACAAATGTTTCCGTTACTATACGCGATCTTTCCCTTTATCGAATGCGTACGAAACACGTAAATAGGTATGCGATCACCTTAACTTCGTCGTTTAGATATATTTATAGCCGGCCACAATCGTAGATTACTACTCTATTTTTATGCGACCTTTGGTACCATTTAATTTGATTGTGGTTCATAAAAGACTTTGTTTCATTTATTAAAACGTCAATTACAAGAACGTTAATAAATCTATACATCTATATCTATACATACATACATACAGATAAATATAATTGAAGTGTCTGTTTCTTATTCCAAAATTACAGCTTTTTACTAAATGCATAAGAAAGTATACACGCTACTGACACTAAAACACCAAGTTTTAAATTTTTCTCTGTCTGCCTGTCTGTCTGTCTGTCTGTCTGTCTGTTTGTTTGTTCCGGATAATCTCTGAAACGGCTGAACGGATTTTAACGGGACTTTCACTGGTAGGTAGCTGATGTTTCAAGGAGTAACTTTTATACTAGCTACTTTTATTTATTAAAAATATTAAGGTTTCGCGACAATAAGGATGAAACTAAATCTACGCGGTTATAATTGGTCCAGCCGTTTCAAAGATTACCAGGAACAAACAGACGGACAGACAGACAAAATATTTGAAAATTGGTTTTTCTATATCAGTACCGTGTATACTTTCAAAGCAGTAATTTTGAAATTACAAACAGACACATCAATTTTATTTATTTGTATAGTTGTATAGACTAGCGGACGTCACGCGGTTTCACCCGCGTAGTTCCCGTTCCCGTGGGAGTACGGAAATAAAATTATACATAGCCTATGTTACTCGCGGATGATGTAACCATTCATCCATTGCTGAAAGAATTTTCAAGATCGGTCAAGTAGTTTCAAAGCCTAAACGAAAACACAATCAAATCTTTCCATTTATAATATTAGTGTTCAGCGATTTTATTTCCAACTAGACAATGTATAAAATATATAAAGAGTATACAAAAAGATATTTAAGTTCAATTTCAATTTGTTATATAAAAATGTTTACTTGAACATTGTCCATTGAGTGCAAACATTTTGCAAGGGATTTTTCCATTTAACGAACACACTCAACTAGCTTGCAACATTTTCCACGGCTTGCCTCGGGATCGATGTGCGCACAATGATATGCTTTTTAAAAAGGTTAAAGGTTTATGGAACACTGAAACGCAGTATTTGTACTGTTCGTTTCTGACACACAAACATATGCTCACTAGCTTTGCCCGGCGGTTTGATCCGGTCTTATAGTGAAAACAGAACGCGTATTATTTCAAACAATTAATTGTATGAGTTCATTTCAGTGGGTTGTAATTTAAGTTGAATATCCCTTGTATCAATAAATATGTATAAATAATAATAACCAAATTCTTTGTTCACAAATCAATAATAATGTCCACCGATTAAGATACCTTATCTTACACGTTGTCTGTCAGTCACTCAATTATTTATGCGGATTTGCTGTTGTCTTGATACATGTAAACATACTGCAGAAACACGGGTATGGTTAATATTAATAATTCAAATTTTACCTTGCATGAAGAGCCCAAACATTCCGGGGCTGAAACGTGGGGTTGATAAACGATATATACATTATTGACTAATCTTGGGTAATTAAGGCCGGTACCATCATAAATGTCTCACGTGCTATTTTGATTACCTGTGTTCACCGAATCCATTTATGGGCGGAGTCACGCGACCTAGCAACCTTCACGTTTATACGCCAGATATCCTACGGACTCATTTGGTATTGTAAGTAAATACCTAAAAAACGTTAATGGATGTGCTATTAAACATTGCCTCGGCATACCGCTAATAATAATAATAATAAGGTTACGTGTTATACCTTAAAAGAACAAAAACATTATACATATGCAGAATTCTTCACGATGTTTTCCTTCACCTTAGAGCACGTGGTGTGAAATCACTGCACACGAGTTTTTAGAAAACTCATAGGCCTCGCTGGGTTTCGAACTTGCGCCGTTGCGTAGCAGACGACTGATCAAACCCCAAGGCCACCACGGCTATAACAGTATAACAAAACTAGCTGTGCCCTGCAGTTTCACCCGCGTAGATTTAGTTTCATCCTTATTGTCGCGGAACCCTAATATTTTTAATAAATAAAAGTAGCCTAAGTTACTCCTTGCCTATCAGCTACCTGCCAGTGAAAGTCCCGTTTAAATCGGTCCAGCCGTTTCAGAGATTACCCGGAACAAACAGACAGACAGACAGACAGAGAAAAATTTTAAAACTTGGTTTTTTGGTGTCAGTAGCGTGTATACTTTCATATTCATATTCATATTCATATATTTATTGCAATTAGTGAAAAACTGTTATTTTGCAGTTACAAACAGACACTTCAATTTTATTTATCTGTATAGATGTATAGATACCTACATAAATATAGGGCTAGATGAAAATTACTTCTCCGCTAATGTTTAAATTCCTTAAATCGTAGTTGATGCAAATTTTCTTGAAAAATTCATACAGTAACCTAGTAATGCCTAGTTCGCTAGATCCAGGCACAGACTAACGTGTACACGAAATGTCGATGTCCATGATATAATAGTTTATATCATGAATATTTAAACGGGTATCATAAGGTTTTTATTTACACGATCATAATCAGCACATGCTTTAATTTAGAACTTCACGAAGAACACCGCCGCTCTGAAACATTCGAATTAAACAGTTCTCGTTTCAGTTGGGCAGAAATAATGACGCGTAGCATATTGGTACAGTAGTGGTTTAGATATCGGTCTGGGACAGCGGAGATATCGTCTGTAGCTGTCACGGACAGAAATTTCTACTAGCTTATACACTTGTGTCCTCTCGCATTATACTCTACAGACTGGGCGTAACGTTGTTATGCCCAAATGATATCGTATTTAATCCATGAAATTCCTTTATACATATAAAAAAAATGTTTTTAGATGGCGTTTTAGATCATTACTTCGGGTTTTATAAGTATGTATCCTCTATTCAGAACTTTACCAACGTAAGTGCTTTGGGTCTCGTGATTTCATAAAGATAGGTGCCGTCACAAGCTATGAGCGCTGACCCTGAAATGCGTCGTTTTTTGGGATTTTATGACACTTGTGAACTATCTACATTGCTCGCTCGTTTTTGTAACAACTCATAAATCGTGATAATTGATAATGTAGAACTATTAGGAACTTAGTTTTAATTTTTTTCGCAAGCAAAGCAAAACAGATGAGAGCACAAGTATTTTCATAAAAGGCGTCACTCGTGTGATTCAGAGAGTAACTAAGAGTTATTTCCACAAATTCCCGACTAGTGATAGGCCACAGCACGACGTGTCCGGTGAATCAACGAGCAGCGCTCCGCTCGGTCGGGCAAAAACGGAAAACCATTTTACGGTCCATTGTGAAGGAGGATTGGCAATTTCGTTCCGAGCTTACTCGACCATCGTCCGGCAAGTTTTACAACGTCTGATGTAACGCGAATCTGACGATACTCTAATACATGCGTTGTCTCTGTATATTATTCTCGACACACGTAGCACTACTTTGTATTGGGATGACATATTTCCTACCATCAATTCAATATTTCGATACACGAGGGGCAACCAAGTTTTCTCATTATAATGTTAAATTATATCACAGTCCAGCAAGCACGGTACGGTAATGGCGGCATAAACCCAATAAGACATTAGTCTCCTCAAAAGTATTGAGCATGTTTGCTTATTCAAATAGGTAATATAAATATTCAATAAGATATTATACCACGCAATAAGGGTGCAGGATAGAATTATTACATTTTGGTATATATGGTCCTCTCAGACGGACATTGACCGATGAGTGGACTACGCAAAATGCATATGGAATAAATATTATTCCAAATGCATTTTGCCAATTAACGAAATGTACTGTATGGGAGCTCGAGAAAATTCAACCGTACCGTTCTGTATGTCATCAATTAGTTAATGTTGTGTCTTACATACTAATAAAATAATTAAGTGCATATCTAATAATTAATGAGCCTGATGCCACTGCGGAGTAAAGTCCCTCTTTGCACCTTTTTTGATCTAGAGCATTCTAAGGCCAATTTTTATAGCAGCCTTACAGTCCATTCTGCCATCTTTTTATCGGTCTTCCAATATCTGCGCTACAAATGCGATATGTACATACTGATAGTTATATGGAACAATAAATTGATTACATTAGTAATGAAAAACAAACATGAGCATCAGTATATAAATTGGTTACAGTTGGAATGTATAAATAGGCCATATCAAACTCAAACTCAAACTCAAACTCAAATATATCTTTATTCGATTAGACTTTATACAAAGTACTTTCAAATTGTCAGAATGACACAATTACACAGGATTATACATGCTACCGCCAGGTTCGGAAGGTTGCTTTTACTGAGAAGAACCTGGCAAGAAACTCAGTAATTACTCTTTTAAAGAATATTATACAGTTTTAAAAAATACAAAATAAATCACTCAAGCAACTATAAGCCCATGGACACAGTTCCAATGCCCAATTGTCAAAAATAAAAACAAAAAAAATATTACAAATACATGTGAGCATGGCAAATTCCAGTCAGTCAAAGCAAAATTGAGATTAATTAATTGTAGCAAAAGTACAGTGCCAATGGGATTATTTACAAAAATTATCAGACAAAGGTACATCCCAGGCTTCCTTATCACAAATATAATCACTTACAGTATAATATCCTTTTTCAAGCAAAACTGATTTAATTGTTTCTTTAAATTAGTTGAAAGGCAAGTTTACAATTTTATCAATTACCTAATCTAGGGAAGATGATAATACAGCCCAGTATGGTCGCGTCGAACCGCGAACTGCTCTCGTCTGGATAAACGGAGGCCTATTTGAAATTCCAATTAGAAAGTTTTCTCATTTACTTGATTCAGGGCGCTGAGTGGCGGAAGGGCAACAATCCGCGCTGATTAGTCCTGCCCACCGCCCTGCATCAGATTTAGGGAAGGCCTCGCCACACAAACTATAATCCTTCATTGAGGACGTTGGTAAGTACCTAGTTGAATTATTTCTGGGTCGATTGTACTCACAGCTAAACATAAACACCCATAAATTGTACGTAACATCGTTGATTGACATAATAATAAATAATTAGTCCAAGAGTTGTTTCATTTAGCACTAATAATTAAATATATGTGATGTGACTGAGTACTGTGATTTTAAATGAAAAGATATGTTTCGTGCTTCATTACATATTTAAATTAAACCAATTAATGTTTGTTCTAACTTTGCAATACTGTCAATCAAAGTCAAATCAAACATTTGTTTATTTTATTCAACAAAAGGCACCCTTGGAACTCAGAGCTCTCATTGAAATATTTATTTAAGTCTAGCTTAGGTAATGCATAACGGGGTTTCCCGTTCGAAATTCGGAGCTGCCCGACTTGGGTTTGGACCTCCACAGAAGATCGTAGGCGAATAATGGAAACTTGGAGTAGCGTTGTGTTCCTTTAGTGCGTAAGGTCGGCAGTGCTCCATGGGGGAGGAGAAGAATGAAGGTGCTGTGCTCGCGTATAGCGGGACTTTTATCTTGTTATATATTAGCAAAGCGATTCCATTCTTCATAAGGTAGACAAACATTGATGAGCCATGATTGTTTAAGTTTAAATGTGATGTTTTCCAGTCTAGGATCAAAGGAATATTATTCATTCATCAAATTAGGCGAGGAATAATATACACTTATGAACACCTAACCTTCTCGCAATGAATAGTTACAAACTAATTAAACTAGCAATTAATGCTAAGCAAACATTTCTTACAGCAACAGGTTTCTACTACAACATTTGAATTGCTAACGCGCAAATAATAAACAGGTGCAAAATAGCTTCCAGTAGGTACATGCAATTTGTGTAAATTATTTTCGACGTTTTATTAGCTTCGTAATAAGTAGTTACCTATGCGGTTATTATGAAGTAATGTAGCAAAGGCGGTCAAATTTCCGGGTGATTCCTCGCCTATTTGGTAAAAGTAATATTTTCCTTGAAAAGCGCGACGCCCGTCCGCCGACCACAAACACGCTCACAAGTGCGGATATTACTGATTCAATATGCTACGAAAAGTTGTGTTCCCTTTCGATAACTTCCGAGTTTTCTATACTACTATCGATTCGGCGCGAGGGCAATTTATTCCAAAAGTATCAAGCTTGAACCACCCAGACACGGAAGTTACCCAGTTGAAAATTGAATTTATCAAACTTTTCCGGGACAAACAGATACTTTATAGACTGTGAAATGCAATTTACTTTCAATTGCTATCAATCGAGTGAATTGAACCTTGTAATAACTGAATGCACGAATAAAATGTGCTGACCTACGCCTCCAGATATTGCGATCACTGGTATTTTTCATCGGCTTTGTGCATTTTTACATTCCTCTGTGGAACAAAAAGAATTACATTACAATTACTACACTATAAATTTTATTCGGAACTTTTTCAAAAAACTTGCAAAAATGTACAGAATATTCTAAAAGAATAGTTTGCTAGAAAGATTTAGCGAATCACGGAAGAATGACAAACATAAAAAACTGGTTAAAGTTTACTCTCCAAGGAACTGTCACGATTTTGTTAAAGTTATTTTAATCTCGAGTTCGCAAGTTATTAAGCGTCCAGCTCGTTTAATAATTCAGCGCAATATTTCCCACGAGGCGATATTTGCCACTGTGTTAAAAGACAACAACCAACTTCTACGACTTAACACTTCTCTGTAGTAGTAAGTACTTGCATAAAATAATAGTATTACCTATGTCAGCTAGATGAAACAGGACTCTCTATAATTGTGTTCTCAACATTGTTTTTCCATGTTTATCATAGGTACTTACAAATTATTAATCATAATATCATATTTATGAAGACTATCGAACCTGATTGCAGTTTGTTGTTATGTTATCAATCAGTTAAGAAGCTAAGTAACTAATATTTTTTTATTTATAATATGGGATTTTGGGAAATATGCTATACTATCAAAAATAAATTGCCACATTAGTCATATTTGCAGGTCAATCAGAGAGCTAAGATAGTTCAGAAACATAGGTAAGATAGCAGTAGCTATAAATAACCTGGGTTTTAATATCTTGCTAGACCATGTGACCTATGGGATAAAGTTAAGAGCATAGATTACTTTTTATAATTTTACCAAGTAATTACACCTGGACGTGGTATGTATAAATTGTCAGTTATAATTGATAATTTCAGTGATACTCCTAATGTAAATTTCCGTTACAACCGGAGGCGTGCATTCCATATAAGCAGATAAGTGCTTACTATTGTTTATGACTATACACTAGTGTTGCGTGTCTGTGTCTATACCAAAACGTATGTGCCTTCGCCGCGCCCCATTGGTATATACTTAGCCTACCTACCTATCTAATTATTGTTTATGCTTACCCCTCAGAAAATTCAATGCATGCCTAGGTGAAGCGAAGTTTGTAAGTCATCATAGACTTCATGATTCCTTGGCCTGTTTTACAATTATTTTCTTTTGAAATTACTCACTTTCTTGTTACCAAGTGAAATCCTTATCGTAGTTATTTTTTGCTGGATGTGATGGATTCATTTAGGTATTGAGAGGTACTTTTGTGTGTGTTCAGAGCTAGTCCAAGCTGTCAGTTCAATGAGCGGGAGAGTTAATTCCAGGGGCCACTCGAGCAGGTCGCAGTGGCCACTAGACGTCATCCTGGGCCGACTGGCGGCTGATGTCGGCAATTACTGCACCGCGGCCATGTCATATGTCGACCCGACTCCAATTGCGCCCGTTTCAATTAAATTCCAACATGAGCGCGACCGGCCCGCCTATTCAAGAGCTCTCATTCATTTTCACACGGTTTTGCGAGCTCCAATTCGATTCGCGTTACACGATACGAATTGCCGTCCATGTCCATGTCGCATTAACACTCAAGAAAATAAAATTCATCAGCGCGTTTTGTGTATGAATATAACGGAACCCTTCGTCTGCGAGTCCTACTCACACTTGGCCGGATTTTGAACTTTTAACGTGTCCAAATTAATTGAAACAATATCAGTGATAAATAGTTAAATAAAGTAATTATAACTTAAGTAAACATTAACTCTGTTTTTAAAACGTCTTATAAGAGGCCAGAACACGAAATTGTTATAATATGTATGATTTTCCATTGATAATGGTGCGGAGTGAACAGCGGGGTCCATTTGTCTTCCCGTTTTCAAGCAAGTGTATTCCCGATGGAGTTTTCAAACCAAGTTTACTGCCTCCGAGATAAGATAGAATAAGCCCTTTGTGCTCGATGTCAAGAGTCTTTCTTGCAAATCAGGACCGTGTCATAATATCATAAATCAACTGAAGTGTACAATATCAATACCATTAGTTGTACTGTCGTGTTGAAAGAGTGCAACTCAGTTATTGTACATGTCTGTGAACAATACATTTTATATGTTGTATGTTTTATGTTTAAACAAGCCCTTTTTCCGGTGAGATGAGAAGAGAGCTAATAACATCTTAATTTCAATGAAAATTTATGAAGTGTCAACGTGTCACAATTAAAAGTGATTTTATTCGCTGACGTAGAGTAAGTACTTACCCGACATCCCGAATAAGCAATTTGAAGTACTGGGCATGCTACTTCAGTTATCAAACATCAGAAGGCCTAGTGCGAGTGTTTCACTGCCGCCGTCACAAGTCACCGCGTTGACGTAAAAGCACATTTGTATAGGATCGGAACAGCGCCTCTGTCAGCTTAAAGAGGACACTATTGTGAGCCCATACAAATCTGTGTTTACTTCGACGCAATGACTTGTGGCGGCGATTTATAAAAACTCGCACTAGCCACTCTGATGGTTGATGGAGTAGGAAGTTCACTTCCAAACCACTTCTGACGACGAGGGACGGATAGCCTTCTAGCCCACTGTACAGATGACCTGTAGAGAGTAGATAAGGAAGACTGCACACCAAGCTCACCTTGGGAGAGGCCTATCTTCACAATGGAGACTATATCCAAATCAATTCAAGTAAAAGGAACCCAGATAGTCTGTCGCCATCTCTATAGTTCATTTCAAATCCCATTGTATGCCTGTTTATTTCTACTGAACGGATATAATATAACATTTTATATTTCCGGTATAAGCCGGCCAATTGTACTGAAATCCTCAAGACTACGATGTCAGCTTATACATACTGCGGAAATATAATGAAAAATGTTTTATAATAAGTTGTTGTCTATATAGGAGAAATATGAGAAGTTAATATATTTGTTTCTACTCGAAAGTCAACATTAAAGTATACACGCTATTGACACCAAAAAACCAATTTAAAAAAAAAATCTCTGTCTGTCTGTCTGTTTGTTCCGGGTAATCTCTGAAACGGCTAGACGGATTTTAACGGGACTTTCACTGGCAGATAGCTGATGTTTCAACAAAAACACAGAGAATTTTTTTAAAACAGACACTTCAATTTTATTTATCTGTATAGAAAATATTAGGTTTCCGCGACAATTAGGATGAAACTATTTCTACGCAGGTGAAACCGCAGGGCACAGCTAGTTTATAAATAACAATGTAGTCTCAATATTTGCAAGCTAGAGAACAAGTCTCAAGTAGAAATGAGAGAAATTTCCGTGTGAGTCTCGTACTCGTGGCAAGAACATGGTTCCAACGAGCAGAGCTGTGTCAAGGCTATTTCGAGCAATAAATCAGGCCGTTACCAGGATTTTGCCTTGTACGCGATAATGCGATCCCTGTCATCGTATCTTATTACCTGTATACATAATTCAATTTCTTGCGCGAAATTAGTGAGTTATTCACAGGTTTGTCTTCATTCCCCTAAAAAGGATCGTTATAGGTTCTAAGAAGGTATATATTTTCTCAAAAAGAACATTCTACCAACAATCATTCAACATTTTCTTTCTTTTATTTCAATTCCATAAACAGATTGATTATTAAAAAATATATGTACCATAAAAAAGTACTTACTTAATATTCTGATGTCTGGATTTCTACAACAATTAATTAAAACACAGCTTCGTTTCTGTCAATAGGAAAACCCATCCAAAGATATTCATGGTGAGCATTGGCTTATAGTATTAGAGGGCCGTGAGCCCTTGAGGATGGGGGTCTCGGCGCCGACGCATGGTCCTGGCTGTTGATGGGTGCGTTCGGCTTCCGACGCGCCCTCCCATTGTGTAAAAGCCGGGTTCAGCCTGAGACATTAGGAGGAGCCCGGCAGGACAGTCGCCCACTCACCGAGCAGGAGGAACACCATGCAGCTTAGTAGTAGCGATTCCGACATAACCGTCACGCTGCCCCCGCGGCAATTGGAGTATCCATAGTGGATTCTCCACGTTAAAAAAATAAAAAAAGGCTTATAGTATTTACCACACGGGACGGTGAAGGAAACCCGCATATGTCTGAGAAGTAAATCAAAGACGTATGTATAGTGCCTGAAACGGCGATAGACTCACCATCTGTTACGTTGGCATATCATCTTCGGTGGAAATTGGGTGTGATTACAACACCTCTGCCTACCCTCTCGGGGAATACAGGCGTGAGCATATTATGCACACGGGCCAGGCCACAGGCGGAAGCAAGTCTTTAATGATTATAATTAGACCAACCATGCCTAATAATGGTTGTATATTATACTCGATATTCAGTCGAGCTTCCGCGTACCTAGTACGTTTTCAGAATTGGTAATAAGCTTAATTCTCAGAATACAAACCTTTATTTGGCTCATCGACGGGAAGCAAACAAGGATACGCTACAACTTTCGATATTAACTCCTGAACTAAAAGGAAATTTACCATGGCAAAACTACCAAGATCTTCATCATCATTTATTATATTATAAAGTTGCGTAAGTTAATTACAAAGTTTATCTGCTTACAATGCTGGAAAGTATAAAAGGCAGCTTGTATCCTAAAAATATTTCATTGATTTCATATTATGACGTAAATGTTAATAAAGTAGATTACCCACATAAGAATGGTTCTTGGTAATGGGACTTTGTACATTTTATATTTAACTAGATTTTACCGTTAATTGTAATCCAATCAAAGCAGTATTTATTCCAAATTTCACCTTTTTGCTTCCCTAGTTTATAACTCAAGAACTCAACTCAACTATTTCTAACTCAAAAAAGGCTCAACCGATTTGACTGGAAATTGGTGGGAATGGTACTGAGTCTTGGGTACCTTAATTTAGACCCAGGAGAAGGACGTGGGATATTTTTCATCCCGTTCCCGTGAAACCGTGGAATGAAATGCGACATAAAACGTGGTACAACACAAAAAGTCTACGCGGGAGAAGCTGCGGGATACAGTTAGTTTTTTATAATAACCTTTTTTATATCAGTAAATACTCATCATCTAACAACTGACAAGGCTTTCTTCAAGTTTATTGTCAGTTAATGATTCCGCTGTGCTGTGGCAGAACATAATTAATTCGATTAAGTTTATGTAAAGTAGGCTTTATTAATATTAAAATATGATCGTTCATCCACAATAATGTTATTATACTCGTTAAGGGTTTTCTGAGAATCAACACGGTTTCATCAGGTATTTGGTTACATAAATATGTTTCCTGTTTGTTTTACTTTCATCAGATACATACAGGATTTTCTCAATGTTTCCGCGCACTATGTACTTGTACTTAAGTAAGTATACATGATATTAAAATCATAGCTGTAGTATCATTGATTCATATATTTATTGCACAAGTTAGTTACATTTACACACATATATAAACTTGATTATAATGTTTACAACTTATAACTAACAACCCTGTTAGGGCACAGCAATGTGAGAGGCACTATTATTATATACACTGTAACTTGGACTAGTTCCTTAATTAATTATTTACTTTAATGCATTTTATAATAATATTATACTTTATATTATTTACTTATTATCTATACATATCAATATATTGAATTATGAACTTGTATCTATATTATATCATTCATAGCCGAGCTCCTCCCGCATTATCAGACTCTTAAACTAATATTTTATACTTAATACTAGCTGTGCCCTGTGTTTCACCCGCGTAGATTTAATTTGATTCCCGCGGAACCTTAAATGTATTTTTAAGTAAAAGTAGCGTAAATTACTCCTTGTAATATTAGCTATCTGTCAGTGAAAGTCCGTTAAAATCGGTCCAGCCGTTTCAGAGATTAGCCGGAACAAACTGACAGACAGACAGACATACAGAAAGAGGAAAAAATATATATATTGTTTTTTTCTGAGTAGTAAGTACATACTTGTATATGCATTTAGCGAAAAGTTGTTATTTTGGAATTACAAACAGATTCTACAATTTTATTTATCAGTATAGAAGTAAAGATTGCTAGGACGGTAGGTATAGATGTAGACCTAAGGATTAAAACACTAGGACTAAATTATTTTAATACATTGTTTTATAGAAAGTAGCAGCGACTTGTCACTGTAAATAATTTATGTTTCCTACTTAGTTTTCAAGTTAAAACTTTGCAGGGTGTCATAAATATAGTAATTTGTTGGGGAAAAATATGGATTCAACTTGCAAGAGAAAAATGTATCATAGAAGCAGAGCCGACACTCGCACCTGCGATCACACCAAACTTTTATCGTCCTAAGGACTTTGCAATAATTTTCGCAAGACTCAGGAGAGGATTTCAAAATTAGATTAGACTTAGGCCACTCATTTGGTACAATTGTCCGTATTATGTATATCTGTGGTCTAGCAAGTGCGAAAGTCTTTATACATACTAACTTGTAAAAGTTATATTCCTGAAAAGATTGGGTAAATAATATTAAGAATATTATTGAAAGCGGCTCTTTTCAATAATCTAATAATTCAACAGCATTTTCTTTCTTCTAAATATATTTATCCCACAAACAAAAAAACAACGGTGTCTGTTTGTCTCGCCTAAACTCGAGAATGTCTGGCAACGAACCAATATGGCAAATTTTAATCTTGAAATATTTGTGGAAGGCTTACACGATGAGAAACATATGTAAAGAAAAATTACTATGTAGCCTATATAATGTAAGTGATACTAAGTTCACGGGGTTTTCTAGCCCATACAGATAAAATTACAGCTTTTCACTAAATGGTAAAGTACAGAAATGAAAAAAAAAAATGTATGTCTGTTTGTTCAGGCTAATCTCTGAAACGGTTGGATGGATTTTTGCCGGGCTTTCACTAGCAGATACCTAAATTTACAAGGAGTAACTTAGGCTACATATATATATATTTCTTTTATAAAAGAAAGGGGTTCCGTGGGCACCCATCAAATTAACTCGTAGTTTTACTTAGTTGTCGTAAATAAATCTGAACATGATATTGATAAAATTGATATTGGATTAAAGAGGCATATATATGTATTAAGTTTCCCAATAGTTTTCCAAACTTTACAGATATTAGCAGACAAGCGACTTCTCCAGAAAACTCAATATAAACCAATAATGCTATTGAAGTAGCCAAGTTCTGTAGGTCTGAGAAGGCTACTTTAGATTCATTATGTGATCCGAATATGACTCATAATCTAAATGACAAAACGGTCACTTAGGTACAATTCATATTATGATTCACGAATGATTACAATAATTGTAGATGTTAGTCCCTAACTAACTTTTTATGATTCTGCTTTTCACAGAAAATTCTTATTTTGTGGACTTTTATGAATCTTCATAAGAAAGTGTTAAACAGGTGAATAGGGAAACATAAATAATTCGTGAATCATAATATGAATTGCACCTCAGTGACCATTTTGTCGATAATGAATCATATTCGGATCTCATTATGATTCTCCCAAAGTGGCCTTTTTAGACCTACTCGGCTACAACAATTTAAAATGTCTGTCATTGACACGATAAAAAGAAGCAGAAAACTAAATACAGAGTTCTTGATGGTAACACTCAATGCACTATTATGTTTTTTGTACGACATGGAAACTAAATAAAGGTTTTGATATTTATTGAAATGTTAACGGTTTTTATGACATCAAAAAACAATAATAAATCTTCTCTGCTAATGTGATTAGCTTCCATTTATATACATAATATTTGTTTCTATGTGATCTACACAATGAATATATTTTTTAGCAATATTACCAATTTTTAACATACACAAGAAGAAATCAGCTGAAAGATTTGTTCATATAAGTCAGAGTAACTGCAATTTTAATTTTGCAAACATCGATACTTTCGAATGGATTTATATTTCGTAGTATTTTTTAAATCATCTAAGCAGAGTAAACTGTGGAAGCCCGTATTGCTCGCCACGGGGAGTAGTATCCACAATCGTTTCACTCGTATACGTACACATAGAAGAAAATTTATAGGCCGATTAAAACCCTTTGAAGGCGGCCACAAACGTGCTTCACCGTCATTCCCTAAGCCGCGAGTATGCCAAAATTAAACTAAAATAATTCTTCCCTATCTATAGGTACAGATAAATAAAATTGAAGTGTCTAATTGTAATTCCAAAATAATAGTTTTTCACCATGGAAGTAAGTATATAGGTACTGTAAATTATTTCTCTCTCTGTCTGGCTGTCTGTTTGTTCTGTCTGTGTGAGTTTAGCTAATTTTACAAGGACTAACTTAGGCTACTTTTAATTTAAAAAAATATAAGTGTCCCGCGGGACACTCTTGAAATTAACTCAATGCGGGGAAACCGCGGGGCATAGCTAGTTGCTATATAAGAGTGCCTAGCCGTACCTTATATTTCAGCCTTACAGCGTCTGTTCTGGGAGCCGATGATACCAGGCCCCCTTGACCTGAAATTACTTAGTACCTTATAACCCCGTGAATGCCATACTTCCTACCTCTCCATATTCGCCACCGATTTACTCTCGTAACTAATGATCATACTTCTTCGTCTTCGTTTGAGACTTACACTCTTATCGGTACAGCTTATGAAGCTCCTTCTTAGAGGCCTATCATCATTGCTTTAAGCGGAGCGTATTGAGAACTTCTGAGGTTTGACTTTTCATTTCAGTACCGTACAATTTAATTTTACAGCTAAGAAGTTCTTAATATGCGCTGCTTCAACGATCATAGTTGCGCTCCAACGCTGCTTCTTTGACTTCCTCATACGATCTCACGGCAAGTAATCCTTCATTTGGTTATTGTAACTTATAATTTATCGTCCCATGCCACGCCTTCCTCATATTTAGATTTTAACCTTTATCTGATCTGATATACGTACATTATAAGCGAAATATAAAATACCTAAATAATATCAAACATACACATTTAGCATGCCAAATCAATATTAAAATGGGTCAGATTCCAAGAAGACTGTATTATGGCTATCACAAATCTCTCCCAACGTTCAGTAAGTTAAATTGAATGTCTAAGCTCGCAGTCGAGGATTCAGTAAATACCAGTATCTATTGGAAGCGACCGGAGACTTGAAGGCCATTCCAGAGCCTCTCTGATTCGCCGAGGTCCTGCCAGTCAATCTCAGCTCGAACGAATACAACTTGTTCAAATAAGTTATGAAAACTCAATTACTGAAAAGTAAAAATCAGGCGAGGCAAATTCACCTCATTCCAAGCGGAATTTATAACCGTACAACTAAATACAGTCTTCATAATTTTCCTCCGTTTTCATTTTGCGGACTGTGTGGAACTAACAGAAAATTTCGTAATTAAAGTAAGTAATGTATACATCTATATCTACATACAGAAGATACAGATAAATAAAATTTAAGTGTCTGTTTGTAACTTCAAAATTACAGCTTTTCACTAAAAGCATATGAAAGTATACACGCTACTGACACCAAAAAACCAAGTTGTTAAATTTTTCTCTGTCTGTCTGTCTGTCTGGACGGCTGTACGGATTTTAACGGGACTTTCACTGGTAGGTAGCTGATGTTTCAAGGAGTAACTTAGGCTACTTTTATTTATTAGATATATTAGGGTTCTGCGACAATAAGGATGAAACTAAATAAGCGGGTGAAACCGCTGGGCACAGTTAGTATGAACTAAAACTTGAAAACTAAAAAGTTTCGATTGAGACGCGTACACGGGTGGTCACAATACGACGTGCCTTTATTTTGCGCTCCATTCAAATGGACAGAAAGACATGTGACACAATGTGATATTTATGACCGACTTCAAAAATAGGAGGAGCTTACTCGATTTGACCGTGAATCAAAATCATAATGTAATCTCATATATGGTCGAATCTTTACTAATCTCGTCAAATCTATGGCGTTTTAATGTTGAATTCGGAAAGTAACTGTCTTTCTTTGCCTACAGTTGTTTTTGTTATTTAATTCATATAACCTCTTCTTGTAAATTATATTCATATCCACCTACTCTACTACTAAGAGGAAACCCCCTCGGTATCTAACCCACGACTCGTACAATCATGGTTTGTAAAGTAAACCATACTTTGGGTTTGGATATAAGACTGGGTTGATCAGTATTATGATAGTTCGTTCAAATGTTTGCTCGCGTATCAATGTTGGGTATTGAGTGAGTGAACGAAAGCCCGCAGCCACGAGTGTTTGAGGTCACGATGAGCACAGTCCCGCTCTGATTGGTTACTTGTACAGGACAAAAGTAAATGAGAATTGCCCTTAATTAGAATTGTAAATGAGTCTTGAGGCGCTTTCTTGTCGGTTGAACGCCTGCTCCGCCATCACAGTAGAATAAACTGTGATGATTTCATTTAAATTAATTCTCAACGCTGGAGGACCGCGGTCGTGAACTTTGAATTGAAAAGCGTCCGACTTCACGCTCATTATGCAGCTTCATGTCCTAAGGTTCCTCTACCTAGGCTTGTGAGACAAATGTTTAAATGTAAATAAAAAATTAAGCTAAGATATCCTACAATATTTCGTTTTGTGAAAGCCAAAAAAATTATGAGCTCCTAGGTTCACCTGCAAAGAATAAACGCGAGCTTATACTTGTACCTCTATCACGAATGTTGCACCATTTTCGTAATCTATACCTACTCTACGGTCGCGACATGAACAATATTTGTTTGAGATATTTCAGTACTTCACGTCACTGCTAAGAGTCTCTGTACAAAATCTGATACAAATATACGCCGTAACTTATGATAGGGGCTATTATCAATTAATTAAATTCCCACTCTAGTGTGCTGAACAAAAATTATTATAAATGTGCATGAGAAAAAGAGTCAGATTGGTACACTTTAATTAGAAAAAAAAACAATTTAGTGTAGGCAACAACCCTTCATCAAATAAAATCTTCTAAAAAATCTAATTTTACTACCACCTAAAAAACAAACAGCCAGAAACTGCATCATATTTTAAGTATGTTGAGGAAACCAACGACGACGTGACTTCGAGCCTGAGACAGCAATTGTCACCAACAGACTATCTGTCGTCGTCATCACACAAATTATGTAGGACTGCTTCCTTGGTCTACTGGTAGGCAGCGTTACTGGGTACTCGTGTACGAGGATTCAATCCCCGGCTCATGCAAAACGTAATTGGATTTTCTCATCGGTAATTTTCTAGTAACATTGTAGATTAGTGCCCGAATAATGACAATAGGCTCATCCCCACATAATCGACGAAATGTGGGTGTGCTCTGCCTACCCCTTTGGGAAATACAGGCGTGAGATGTTTTATTTGAGAATAAATAATATGAAAAATGTGTGTTACAATTGGTGATAGATGAAATAATATTAGAAAAAGTGTCGCGTAAGTGCGACCAAAATGATCTCGATGTTGATTATTATTATTTTTTATTTAATTTATTGCGAAGGAGTTCGCAACCGAGGCAGGGCCGTCAATGCAGTGTACACAAAGCGATACGGCGTGGTGTGCGCCTCACCTTCGTCAAGGGTTGACGCGGGTCAGGCACATTAGTCACAACTGTGTAAGACATGCATCGCACCCGCCGCTAAATGAAAATGCCCAAAATATTTTTATACCGCTTCATTTCCCCCTTTACTTGACGATCACACCCGAACCGTTGCCAGACCACTCGTTTAATATAAATCTGCCGCTCTATTACTCTGGGGCAAAAGCCATTCGAATAAAAAATTCTAGATAAAAAAATGTAGAAGTAAATCAAGTAAGTTACAGATTTAACCCTGGATTTACCGACGAAAGTATCACAAAATTTGATCTGGGTACTAAGCCAATGCAACACGAAGTTTCGTCAAAATAGTTCAGTAGTTTTTGTGTAAAGTTCAGACGGACAAGATATCAAAGTGTTCAATATTACATAATATGTACTTGATTTATCACGTCACGGTGAATCACGATCAAGTTGAAGTTTTAATATTTCTAGCACGTAATTATAATTTTAAGTATTCTAAGACCGTACTTGAGTCTGCAGCTAAATCTATTTGAAATTTCAGCACAATCCGTTTTTTTGCTTTGCTGAGATTTCAATTACACACGACTGAAGTCGTCATGAGGTAAGACGGAATATGAAAGCTTCCAATGACTCCAAATTAAACGGAACTTAATATGTACCTATATTAAAAAGTTATATGCTATGAGGAGCTTGAGGCACAGTTGATATTGCGCATCAACTGTGTTGTGTTCATTCGATCAGCGAAATTAAGCAACCCTAACTCTATCCAGTAATTGGATGGGTGACCGCCCGTTAAGTGTTAAGCCGTCGATCCCGGTTGCCAATTTAACTTCTTTGGCAATCGTTACAGCTCAGACGGAGTCCTAAAAAATATCTGACAACTTGTTTAACCCAGATCACAAATTTTAAACAGCAACTTGACAGTTAGAGGGTTGCGAGTTATAAATATGAAAACATACTGGAAGAAGATGCAAAATTTTTATTGTATAATTAATTTTCTAGTCTTTTTAATACGGTATACCTACTTGATTAAAACTTTGGGAATTAATATTGTGTTAAAAAATAAATCATTACTATCATTCGTTCTTATTTATTTCTACTTATTCGTTTCTACTAGCGAAGCGTGAGGATAATGTTATATTGTCTACAGGCCCTGGGGCCTTACCATGAGCTCTTATTGCCATGGTAGTTTCACTCATTTATGAGATAGATGTATGTGACGTGTATACATCTGTCACTTTCGCGCTGAACTATCATTGCAATAAGAGCTCATGGTTGGGCCCCTGATATGTTACTGTATACGATTAAAAGAGAGTATAACGGACGAACAACGCATGAGGACATGTGACGTTCCTTACATGTCACGTAGGCACAAAAAAAGTATCAAGAAAAATCACTTGGTTTTAATGAAAGCTTGTGATTTTTGTAGAATGAAATAGTAAAAGCGAAAACTTCCTTATTACTCGTAAGATGGCGTCATACGCCAGTTAAATCGTGGTTATATAATGAAAAGTCATCCGAAAACTGACAGGGCACTTTTCTCTTTTACATTATTTCATTCAGGTAATTTAAATTCTATATCCTATACAAATAAATAAATTTAAAATGTCTGTTTGTGGTTCCAAATCAACTGCTTTTCTCTAAATTCTCTAAATGTTACGTTCCTATTCACTCGCACTGATAAAAACGTAGTTAAGAGCACGTGTGATGAAGGCTCGGTGTACATTCTGATTTGCGACTTGGATTGCGAATTAAGAATAAGGATAATGGAGAACATAAGATATCGATTTTTTAAAGATCAAAGTACTTGTAATAAAATCGCATAATGGTAATTTTGACGTAGGTACTCTCTCATCACCTGCCTGTATGCCTACCAACCGTGTGAGTACCTATATTTTACGTAAAACCACTTTGTCCCAAGCGGAGTTAAGTGCCTTGTCAAAACTTGTTCTCTTATGGTATTCCCCTTTGATTTATGACTTCGATATGTCAATTTAACGTCAGTCAGTATGATTTATATGGTCATTTGCACAACCTTATGTCGTCGTTTCATACACATATTTGATTTCAGGTTACTTCACTACGTAATAAATTATATTATGTACGAGCCTTTATAAAAGAAGTGAAATTTGCGTACTATGTGTATATGCATACGTACAACTACATATGCTCACGTCTGTATTCCCCGCAGGAGTATGCAGAGGTATTGTAATAAAAACACCCACATTTAACCGATGATGATTAAGTGCCAATGTGACAGATGTGACGTGACAGTGTGATGTGAGAGATGTGCTCAGGCCCTATACATATGTCCTTGAATTTCTTCTCAGACATATACAGGCTTCCCCACGATGCTTTCCTTCACCGTAAAGCACGTGATGCGGAATCGCAGTGATTGACATAAATTTTTGGAAAAACTCATTAGTACAAGGCCCGGTGAGGTTCGACCTTGCGTCGCGGCGTAGCAGGCTAAAACCCCACGGCCTACCACGGCTCTTGGTTTACTGCTTGCATTGCTTACTATACTGTAGTAATAGGAAGCATCGTATTAAAATCGATGTCTGCGCGATATCAATTCGACATATTGACGCATGGTTGGTCCAGTCCTATTGCTAAGACATAACAACTTTTACATGTACACTTAATTGTTTAAGGGAGTATATCAGACGTCCAGTCGAGCAAATATTTGTAACTACGACTATGAGGTGCGTTAAATATATAGGAGCGTGGAGCTAAACAGTATTTTCCATTAGTGTCATAAAAAGGTAACATTTGGAAATAACCGTGAGGCAGCGGCCGTATCCACGTGTGATAATGCGCAGTAACATTTTATAAGGGATCTAAATGTGAGCAGATGGCACAATGTGAATCGCCGACAGTACTTCCCTGCGGTTCTCGTGCTTCCCGCTACGGCCGCAATCTGCCATTACATTTTATGCAAACAGAGGCCCAATCATTTTAGTCTCGATGTACAATTTCCTAAATACAATAGATATTGTACACGAGTAAATAGTGATAATTATCAAGGTTAAGCGTTATTATTGATAAGTACTTATTAACTTATTGACTTGTTCCGAGAAATCTTCTTTTTGCATTGTAGAGATTGTCAAGATTGTCTGTCAAGATTTATAAGAATAACCCCCGGTGTTTCATAATGTAGCTTCCTGTGATTGAAATGGTTTCTAGAATTGGCGCAGTCTAATATATAAAATTCTCGTGTCACAGTTTTCGTTGCCATACTCCTCCGAAACGGCTTGACCGATTTTGATGAAATTTTTTTGTGCTTATCCGGTATCTATGAGAATCGGCCAACATCTATTTTTCATCCCCCTAAATGTTAGGGGTAGTCCACCCCTAATTTTTTTTTTTTCATTTTTTAGACAAGATTCTAATCTAAGCGGGTGAAACCGCAGGGCACAGCTAGTATTTCTATAAATATTTCAATTAAATACAATGATGGTAATAAGTCAATGCATCCATGACCTCCCATTAACTGACATGTCATTTGACATCACTGATAGATATGATAGATTATGGCTTAATTAGCTTTTCGGAAACCCAAAATGAATGTAACATACGATTTGATATAAAGATTTGAAATCAATGTGAGTTGACATTGTAATCTCAGATGGCTAGTTTCCGAACCGGTGGTAAATTCCTCGACATTCATAAGTGCCTTACCAGGGCCTAAACTATATAAATCATTTTCAATCAAATCAAACTAGATGACCATCCTTCTAGCAACCCAATTCGCACTTGACATGCCGTTAGACCAATGATTAGGTACCTACATAGTTAATTTTTGACTTGACATGCTTTTCGGAAACTGGCCTTTAGAATGTTCTTGAATCCAGAAAGTTAACTTACCTATAAGTATTTTATATTGGTTGTAAACGTATCACATTTTTAATATTTTTTGGAAATATGGATGATACTAATCATAGTATAAATATATTATATCAATAATATCGATACAAAGACCTTACTTTCTTAGATTTGTAGTCAATGAATATCTGAAATTTAAAGAATATGAATGAAGTTGTACAGGATAATAATCATGCCAGATTATTCTGTATAACGTTCTACGATGTCCACTTTACCCACACACTCAGACTCCCAACAAGAATTAGCCTGCCAACGTGGATTCATAGGCAATTGCAACAAGAGAACGAATCTTGAAAACAATTCTTGAAATAATTATATTTTTCTCTTCGTGAAAACGGTGAAATTTTATGTAAAAAAAAATATTCACTCTTTTCATTGGCTTTTTGCAAAGTACACCTACAGTTGAATTGATAACCTCCACCTTGTTTTGAAGTCGGTTGAAAAGTGGAGAATATCCCAAAGTTCGTAACATGCGCACTGCTCTTGCTAGAGTCAATAGGATATAGTAGCCGTTCTTGCCATCGGGCGACCCGAAAGATTGTTCGTTGAAAGTTGAAAGTTGAAACCTTCAGTACTTATATACCATAAGAGTTTCTTGCCGGTTCTTCTCAGAAGCCTAGTTTCCGAACCGGTGGTAAATTCCTCGACACTTATAAGTGCCGTACCAGGGCCTAAACTTAATAAATCATTTTCATTTTCATTTTCATATAATCAACATGATAAGGAGCCGTGGTGGCAGTAGGGTTTGAGCAGGGGCCAGCTACACAACTGACGTAAGTTCGAATCCTAGCGGCCTGTACCAAACAGTTTTTTTAAAAACTTAAGTAATACTGCAGTAATACCACCTACGTGCTTTACGGTGAAGGAAAACATTGTGAGGAACCCGTTTGAGAACTAATTCAAAGCGTATGTATAGTGCCTGAGACGGCGATGGACTCACCCTCTGTCACTGTGACACCTAATCATATTCGGTGACATATGGGTGTTTTTCTTACAACACTTCTGCTTACTCCTCGGGGATCTTTCTAGGATGGCGTGAGCATATTGATTTTAATTTTAATACACATTAGTGCACGTGAAGCATGTTTCTAAGTTAAATTTTCCAATGGACGGTCGTGTATACGTTCCGCAATGGTAATCGAATGTCATACGCGGTCGTTCCCCGCCAGAACTATTCACAAGCTGCCATCTGGCGCACTCCACGCCCTGATTTATGTCCCTCGCGCTGTCCAACTTTCTGCACCTTGTTCCTGTAACATTTGTACATGACGTCTTAAATATATAGACCAATGGAAGGAGAAACTCCGCGGTCTGTTACCAACCAACACGCACGTGCGAGTAAATTCAAATTTAATTATAACTTACTTTTATCATATATCATTTGCTGCCGTTACAATAAATATATAAGTAGGTAGGTATTAACAAACTACGTTTTAAGATTACATGAGTCAAAACACTTAATTGTTGTGAATATGTTTTCAATTACCTTTAAATTATACGTTCAATCTAAGTTATTATCAATAAAAATAAACGTAGTTTATTCACGGAATGAGAAATAATTGCTCTAACAGTCAGACAAAAATTAAGATCACGATCATGTAAGTGGATTTGAGGAAATAAATCGCAGCTAAGTAGGTACCTACTTATAGTATGTGCAAAACACACATTTTTATACACGAGCCCTAGGCGAACTAATAAATTGTACTTATGTTACATTCGGGAATAACTCACGTCACCCGCGCGGACGTAGCACCGGGCAGCGCCACTAGTACTCATAAACTCATTAAAAGTTGCCTCCACATACTAAAACGACTGACGTTATCCATATAGACGGCAGTTTTAATCGAGACCGCTTTACGAACCATTAAATTCCAAGAGCGGTTATTGTTGAGCTGGGATCGGTGAATGCAATGCAATGCTAAACACCGTAAGTATGTACGCTTGCCTACCTATGTACTTACTCCGTATAAGTTGATCTATAAATATACACTTCCAAATCATGACTGACTCACTAATTGACTGACTGACTTATATGGCAAAATACAGCCTAAGCCGCTAATCATAAGGACATGAAATTGGCCGAGTTTGTTCGGTAAGTACTTATACACTAAACAAGAGTTTTTGGAAATTCCACCCTTGCGGGCGTTAAATAGGGGTTGAAATAATGATGTGAAAGCTTTCTGCCAAGCTGGCTAAGCTGCGAGCGCGAGTAGTAGTAGTTGTTCTTACATTATATTAATTGCAAGATTTAGATATTTCTTTGGCTTTAAAATTTAGGCTTATAATAACGTTCACCACCAAACAATATATGAATTGATATTTCATCATAAATTTTGATGCAATGTATTCCATAAACTAATTAGGATCCATTGTCCGCACGCTGAGCAAATTGAAACGGACGACTGCGCACTACACTTTAAAGTAGGTATCACAAATTAAATTTACACGGGTTTTAAATACAATATAAATACGTAATTTTGTGTTTTGATGAACCTTATCAATTTATTGCTATCAAGTTTAAGAAACCGATACCTAAAATACGAACTTTGAATACAAAAGCACAGGTAAATTCATAAAATATTAAACATTGACTTCACATCATATTTCTTATCGAAATCGAGAGCAAAGTAAACGAATCGAAAAGATTGCTGAAAAGTGGAACGATCAGGGAGCGTATTCTTGACGCCAATTGATTGGTTCAAAGGTGCGCCGTCGACTAAATGGTACTGTATAAACTCATCACCTTCTCAGGTCCGCCTCTTCCATGTAAAGGGATTTCGCTCGTTCATTCACCTTAAATCGACGTCATTCCGAAAGGCAAAATAGAGCACTTCTAAAAAGAGTTTCCGATAAAATGGGCCCATCAAATTTTTTCAATATCCATTTACGAAGGAATAAGACCGGATTATGCGCAAACCAAAACCCTTTAATCCCGGATATAGGTTATTGAAACATTGCGCTGGGCATGGAGGAATTATATCAGCTTGTTCACATGTCCTAATGTCACACAACCTAATCTTCATAATCTAACTGGACATTTCAGCTCTTAGGGACACCCTTAATTAATATAATACTTAATAATATAATATAAATAGTAAAAAACGAAAGGGGGGTACTTCCCACCATCGCTACTTCAGGGAATGGCGCGGATATAAAAATGAACATTAGACGAAATGTGTTTTGTGAACTGAAACGTGCACTATCTTCTTATCTTGATCAACTATATTTATATTTATGTCATTTCGTTTTTATTAAATATTTATCCTGATTCTGCAACCAAAAAACCCACAACGTTTTCACCTTAATTTCAAAAGTATTAAGAATAAATAAATAAAACATTAGATAAATTAATTAAATCATTGAATTTACGCACACGTGTGCGAAAATAGAATTTAATGACTGATTATTTACACTTAGTTACTTTGGGTAAAATAATAAGGTAAAATCTATACATCTATACAGATAAATAAAATTGTAGTGTCTGTTTGAAATTCCAAACTAACAGCTTTTCTCTAAATGAATATGAAATTATACGGTCGAGACATGAAAAAAAATAAATATATAAAATATTCCTGTGTCTGTCTGTCTGTCATTTTGTTGTGCCTAATCTTCGAAACGGCTGGACCAATTTTAACAGGCCTTTCACTGGTAGATAGCTAATTTTACAAGGAGTAATTTATCCAATTTTTTTTTAATTTGAAGTCCACGAGTCACCTATGAAATTAACTCTACGCGGATGAAACCGCGGGGTACAGCGAGCATAAAATAATTACAAAAAAGTAAAACCTAACAACAAACATACAGTCGATTTGATAACTTCCTCCTATTTGTGAAGTCAAATCATTTGGGAGGCACTACGAACAATGAATCAGACCAAAAGATGTTCATTAGAATAAAATGATGATAGCACACGAGTGTAGGTTCTTAACCTAACAAACGAGATGAGTAATTACAAATATTCACGCCGAGTCCCTCTCAGGGGCAAAAAGAGTTGGTTCGAGAAAAAAAATAAACTGCCTCGGAGCGTAGTTTTCGTTTATTTCACAAAAGCGGTTAAATGTAAACGGTAAACTAGTCTTTAACATTTAGCTCGATTACATCTCGCAGCCCGCTGCCACGGCCGCCGCCGCCGCCGCCCGCCGAGCCCTGCCGCCGCGCCTCCGTGCCGTTGTTTTGTTTAGCTAAATAAATAAAAACCACCGGCGTTTCTTCATTTGCCATTAAATATTGTGTCAATAGGACCGCTAAAATGTAATCTTATAAAACGGCAAAACACGCTGATTAAAATGTTTTATATCTTTAGTGTGTACTCAACGGTGAGAAACAAAAGAAATACTTTTTACCTTTTCGTAGCTTGTGGATGGATTAATATTTCTTAGCAATATTACATTTCTTCCTTCTGTTCTAAAGCAATGTCAAACTTGTTTGTAGAAATTCAGTATCTGTTATTTATGCGAGTATGGTTTCTTTGTTATGGAGTCCAAAATAATGCTACATACTTAACATTAACAATGCAACTGAACATTTCCCAAGGGAGCCATATATAGCAAAAAAAAATTTTTTTATTCTAGCCAGCCAGAAGAATATCTTGAATAAAGTGGTACGACTCACAGTGTAACATTATGGATTCGGAGCGACAAATAAAGATGACTTATGTGAAAAGCCATGCGTAAAACACAAGGCAATCCAATTTACTGTCAAAGCGCACGGTTAGAAAAGGAAAAGAAAAATCAAATTGTTTTCATGAGGATATCAAATCGTCGATGTTTAAGGAGGAATGTAGGTCACGTCTCGTGGATTACGGCTTATTTCCCGCGTCTCTTTTTCTTCGTTTGACGCTAATCCCGGCGGGCTTCGCAGAGATTCGCCCACCCTGCCTTCCAATGCTCCCCGCCAACCAAGTTTGTACATCAATTTGAAGGTCAAATTTTGCCACCCTCGAATAAATTAGCCACCTTTTAAAACAATAAAACTTCATGTTAATCCTGCCTACAATACAATATCAAAATATTTACATTATATCTTCTATCTACTTTTCCGACTCGAAAATGTAACAACCGCACATTTGTTCATACAAATTATTAGGGTCGAAATAATAGGCCTAATGTTATTATTGTTTACGACGCTGAAGAAACGAATCTGCTCTGTTTAAGCTGCGCCTGAGGAAAAATGTAATGAGGCGAAACAGGTGGGCACACTCCAAAATAATCTCAACCAACATTTTGAAACTTCATGGCACATTTTTCATGTACCTTAGTTCAGCATTGTTATTGATGTGTGATCTGTCTGATAATATAATCTGAAATTGACAGAGGGTGGAACTAATCTTAAATAATACCTTGATTTAATGCCCGGGGTACTTACCCTGGGCACTAAATCTGATTATGAACGAAGTGACGGCACACGACCACCGCACCGCACCGGTAGAATGCTAATGAACTCCTCAATTTATACGAATTGTATTGGTACCTATGTAAAGATCGCAGCACGCGGCAAACGGTGGTATTTGCTTCCCACGTGGGACTCGCGAGCATATGTATTATTACACATATATCAACTACTACTGATATTATAAAGCCATACAATTAATTTTCTTGATAAAACCTAAATATATGTCTAAGCAGTTTATTAACAGTTTCCTCAAGATTATTATGTTTTTGAGAAGTAATTATGGCACACATAGTCTTCTGTGCATTATTGAAGGTATTGTATCGTAACACTTATCATCCAAAATAAAACTAATACATAACAAAGAAATATCTACAATAAGTATATTTCATATATAGATTACAGATTTACAGTAGGTACCTACTTCTGTAACGTGACATATAACAGGAAATTCATTCTAAATAACTTTATTTCGCCGGAGTGCCATTAAAATTTATGTTATATTATATGTTATACAATTTTACATTTTATTATATTTTTTTTTATTATATTACCAGATATTAAAATATAGAACCAATTGAGTAATACTGATAAAGCTTTTTAAAACTTAGGATTCGTCTTACATGTTTGCAAGCCGTTTAACGACGTGGGCGCCATAAAAACCGTATATAACGCATACGTGCGTAGTGTTCTGGAGTATGCAAGTCCGGTGTGGTCATGTCAGTATAAAATGTATAGCGATCGAATCGAAAGCATTCAAAGAAAATTCGTCAACCACCTTAACTTCAGACTACGTGCGTCCCCTGTCTCTTACACTGACGCTTGCGCCCGCCACGGCCTTTTAACGCTAGAGGAAAGACGTAAAATGTTAGACATGTGCCTACTTTATGATATACTGAATGGCCGCATCGACTGTCCTGACCTAGTGGCGGGATTGTCCTTCTGCGCCCCGATCCGTCGCACTCGCCACACTCCCCTGCTCCACGTTGCGCGGCACTCCACTAACTACGGCACCAACAGGGTTCTCTCACGTGTCCCGCATACGTATAACACTAATTTCGCTGACATAGACCTGTTTAGGTATTCAAAGGGAACTTTTAGGGCTCATGTACGTAAGATTATTCAGAAAGCTCGGACCTAAGTTTGTAATTAGGCCCACTATCCTTATTAAAATATCATCATACTTTTTTATTTTTTTTTGTTGTGCAGGGGTGTTCTGCCCATTGAGATATTGTTTATTATTGTATTATTTATTCAGATAGAAACAACATTAGCGCTCCGTTTAACTACCAGAACCTGTCCTTTGGCAGCTGTTCCAATAATTGCGAGTAATCCCTAATATTCGTCGGCCTGTTTACGTAGAACCAATTATTGCCAGTTGTATTTTAGTGCTAAAATGCGGGGATACACATGCAACCGCAACATTCTGAAACTACCGAAATGCAATTTAAACTCAGTATAGCCACTGTTCCTGCACTGTTATGTGACAAGTTAAAGCATTATGCAAATTTTGGTTAAATCTGTGTTACGGATGTACACATAACCTAAGAGTAATTACGGAGTGCAATTCTCAAATAATAATAGTTTTACCAAGTTCCAATCTCTAGGTGTAAATCAGTGTATACCGAAGTATAATTTTAGTAGATAAAAGTGATTTAGATTTTAGTTGCTTCACATTGAAAGATAATCTATTCGCAATATCAAGGTATTGCAAATATAATTATCAATTTTTTTTGTAAATATATTAACATCACATAAAACGAGATTGACACCAATAAATCCTTTTTGTACAGAGGCGATAAAGAAACAGTGACAAAATAAAACCAACACTTTACGTATACGAAAGTAGAATGTCGAACTGCCGTCAAGTGTCGCGAAAAATAGCTGAATTCAAAGCCCCGTAAGTGCTTTTCGCAATGTAAAATTCCTTTGAAAGCGCATCCGCTTTTATCTTGTATCAGATCAGAAGTGGACACGCGTCGCCCAAGTTGAAAATGCCCTGGAACAAAACGTATAAATAGTATATACCTGTCGTATTAGGTGGTTCAAACACCTTCTAGCGCCGTTCCTAAGCGATTTTTCATGAGGTGTGCCCCGTTAATGCGTACAAACGCTCTTGGCTTCTGCAGCATACTTTGCTTCTTTGCAGAAAATAAATTATGCTCGGAGTCGGAGCAGTTGCCGGGTGGCGCGTTACACGAAATTTGCCAGCAGATAAGTGGGTACGTAGTCGTCAGTTATTCTCACATTCATTTTCATTATCATACATAAGTATTAGGTTAGACAGACTAGTTAGAACTTACTTACTCAAATAATATATTTCATTTACATATTTTGTTTTTCAAAATGTGTAAATATTGCAAAATGTTTGGAAACTTAGGTAAAATTCACATAATGTTATTGAATCAAAAAGAGGACTTTCTAAAGAAGAATAAAAATTCTGATTACTTAAACGGGATTTTTTCACAAAATTATATAAGAATAAGCTAAGGGTAGATAGAGGTAAGTTTGTTGAAAACATACTCCGTAAAGTATATTGTTTGTACAAGTAGTTTCACTTTGTCTGTATCAACGCAATTATAACAAAGCGAGCTAATGGCGATAACCTTTAAATAGGTTATCATGAACTTGTTCTTAAGAATATGTAACACAAATCGTATAGATATATTGTAGCTAAACAAACCAATGTTACAGTAGAATGTTTTAATTAAAAAACGGTCTATACATATGTATTTTGGTTATCAATACTAGCGATGAGCCGAGGTTAACTAGTTATTTGCTTGACTAATAACTAGTTGACTTATTACAAACACGGTTAGTGTGCGATGACTACCCCATTATCTGTGTACCTCCGCCAGAGTAGATACATTCAATAGGATAATGTGGTCGGTGCAAAGCAAAATATATTTTTGTTGCATCGTAAACCCTGAGTCATTAGTATTTAGACAAGTTTCCGCTTACACACATTTATAAGTGCTTGGACCGGTAGCATTCCGCTAAACGAAGTGGGCAGTCGTCCGACGTCCACCGATCAAGTCACATACACGCTACGTATCGTAAATCCAACATGAAGACCGCCTCAGTTTTCCTCATAGTTCTATTGTCCTGTATCTGTGTGAGTTACTGCAAAGACCTCATTGTTGGGACCAGTTTTAACAACAGATTGATCTATCAACAAAAAGCTGAGTACAATGCTATCCCGCTCAAGAAGAGAGTCAAGGAGGTCTTCTTCTCCGACCCTGGCCAACAAATCATAAAGGTGTGTGTGTGCTAATCATTTTACAACATAAAGAGTGAGTCCAAATCAAATGCTTTATAATTAGACTTATTTACTCTCCTATTAATATCTAAGACGCGTATGGTGTGTGTAAGATAATCTATGGAAAATATTACTTCTGCATCTTTGTTTTCTACCTGTTCAATGCAAAGTATTCCATTACTAAGGGGAGCAAAATGTACACGAATTTTCCAGCAACTTCGATCGCATTGATACATTTGCTAATAGTAACCTCACCTCATACAAACAAAGTCAGACAGCGATAGATAGACAAACATACAGAGAACCTGTGGCATGTATTGTATGTATTATGTACAGACAGTGTTGCTTAGAGTATTGGATAATCATCATAATAGAACTTGTGATGTGTTCTTAAAGGTAAAAGTTTCAAAAAGGTGGTGAATTCATTATTCATTTTAAAATCATGCCTTTGAAAAAGTGCCTATGAAATAAATAAAATAAATTGTATGAAATTTCTTGAATATCTTTATGTAAGCGACTCGCAATTAGACCTTCCAAGCCAGAAGCTTTAAATTTCCAATGAGTCTTTGGACATCAATAAGCTTGTTTGTTTTCTTAATTTGATTTGTCTGGAGATTGTAATATTGTGCAAAATTATTTACGTATGATCGATCACGTGTATCAAATTAATAATTGTTTTTTATTCCTCACTTAATAATTGGTCTCTTTTATATTTAATTGCTATCATTTACCACCCACACACTTACAATAAGTAGAAGGAAAATTCCTAAGATTTCTGTTATACTGCTTCTTGATTAATTAAGCCACGCCTCAATACAAATATAAATACAAAATAATTGTAGCACTGTCTCTAACTAGGCAGAGCTTCTATGGATACCAGACAGCAGAAATTTTAATACGTATACGTATCAAAATAATAGTGTGCCTAAACACAACTATAAAATATTTGCCATAATTTTCAAATTTATGTAACGTTGTGGTATTGAGCGATAGCGGGTAGTAGCAAAGACGCTTACATTGTCGATACAGCATTCACATCAATAAACCAATTTAAAAAAATGTCTTGTATCTGTCTGTCGGTTTGTTCCGGCTAATCTTCGAAACGACTGGACCGATTTTGACAGATAGGATCAAGGATTAACTTAGGCTTAATTATCTCTATCCATATACGTTACATTAGATAATTACACTTAAATGTTATTCATCCGTATCTATACTAATATTATAAAGCTGCAGAGTTTGTTTGTTTGTTTAAACGCGCTATTCTCAGGTCCGATTTCAAAAATTCTTTCAGTGTTGGATAGCCCATTTATCGAGGAAGGCTATAGGCTATATTTTATTCTCATAAGAAAATTGCAATTTTGTAACCTAAGGTGTAAAATCGAAAACCTATTTATGCGTACGCTGCAAAAACTGTTGACAATAGAACAAAACAATGTACTACGGGTTTGTAGGTCTTATTAAGATCTACAAAAGAATCCGCGAGAGCATATATCTAAATCTCATAGTTTTGTCAAAATAACCGCTTTAATGTTCATAAAAAAAATTTATCGCCTGAATAAAGAAACTACGTTAAATGTGTATCAATATAAAAAATACTGTTGCCTACCCCTTCTGGGAATACAGGTGTGATCATATTAATGTATTTCATTATACGGTTACGTTTTATTAATAATATTAAATTTTCGAATGATATTATTTCCAGGGCATCATAGCACGTGACCTGGACCACACCGACGCTATCCCGAGCCTCACCGCGGGAGGAGTGGGCTTCTCCTACGCCAATATCAGACTGAAGAGTGACCGAGGCTCCGGCCTTAATTACCAAATTGAAATTTACGTTTAACGTTTGAAGTAAACTAGTATTCGACTTGCCTTAACTGACACTTAGACCTAATAATTTAATTTCACAAGCCATGCAAACAACAAAGATTAGCATACTTTTACTAGAATATGTTTTCCATTTGTTTCATATAGGGCTTTCATTTGCGTGTCCCTGAATACACACATTAAATGTTGCTGTTTTATAGGTATCTTAATTATTAACCTTATATTGCTGCAGCAATGTATTATCACGTCGAATCATGCAAAATATTGAGGCTGTAAGTTAAAGTACCACTATTAACCAAGTAATTTTGTTTATTCCCACAAACTCAAATACACATACATTACAATTATTCGACTTTTATTTGTTTACCATGAGACTCAACCACGGGGATACGGGGGGAAGGAAAATGTAAGAGGAAAACGTAGGTACGATGATCTCACAAACAATGACCAACGCGAGGTCTTAATATCTTCATTTAACGATTTGTCAAATACCTCCGCGACGTGTCACGGAATAAAGATCTTGAGAATACTGATGTTCGTGTGCGAGTGTTAAGTGGCTGTTCTTTATATCGGTAACTAGCTGACACGGCGAACTTCGTACCGCATAACATTATGAGTAATATTATACGTAGAAGCACAGCAAAGTGACATTTACATTTCAAGTGACATTTTACCATGGACAATTTATTTTTAAGTAATTTTACCATCGTATAAATATTGGCAAATCTTGTCATTAATATTTATACGATACTAACGTCGCTCAATTGTTTTACCTTCCCGAAACCTCTCCACTGACACAATTAAACTTTATGGTATGGTATCAAAGTTCAAATTGACTTTTTGTATTTATATTATTAGAAATCGATTGTATGGGAGTATAGAAAAGCCGTTTCAGAGATTACCCGGAACAAACAGACAGAGAGACAGACAGAGAAAAATTTAAATACTTGGTTTTTTTGTGTCAGTAGCGTGTATACCTACTTTCATATGCATTTAGTGAAAAGCTGTTATTTTGGAATTACAAACAGACACTTCAATTTTATTTATCTGTATAGAATATATATATATATATATATATAAAACATTTTGTGTATTTTCACTTTACACGCTACAATTAGGTAAAGTTATAATGGTAATATGAAACGTATTAATTACTTATATCTACATGAATATAGGCTCCATTATATAAGACGTACATCTTTTGTATATGCTCATATAAATGGGTGAAATGTTAGCGTTGATAGATGGTTTCATACCTCGGTCTGTCTGTAGGAACATAATATGGCTATTTTCCTTAGTCGACGTCTGTGTAAGTGCGCCTAAGGGAAAGCGACAGACTCACCATCTATCACGCCATTCCTCCCAAAGCAAACTATTATGACTCGTTTAATTGGATACCCGCTATTATAAAAAAAAACAATAAACAATGTTAGTGGTAATGTTTTTTGCTACTAAAACTTGAACAAAAGAATTAAAGAAATAACTTAAAGATTGTGTCATGCTCCCACCCACCACTCGTTTCATAAAAACTTTAAAATGTAGTGTTCTTTTTGTCGTATTTAAATTCGATATTGTATTAATTTGTATGTGTATACTGACCAACTGCACTTGAGAGTAACGAATCCGAGTCCAACATAACCCTTCATCTATATACAGATAAATAAAATTGAAGTGTCTGTTTGTAATTCCAAAATAACAGGTTTTCACTAAATGCATATGAAAGTATACACGCTACTGACATTAAAAAACCAAGTTGTAAAAATTTTCTCTGACTGTCTGTCTGTCTGTTTGTTCCGGGTAATCTCTGAAACGGCTGGACCGATTTTAACGGGACTTTCATTGGCAGGTAGCTGATGTTTCAAGGAGTAACTAAGGCTACTTTTATTCATTAAAAATATTAGGATTCCGCGACAATAAGAATGAAACTAAATCTACGCGGGTGAAACCGCGGGTCACAGCTAGTCAATACTATAATAATATTAAAAAGAGGAAAGATTTGTTTGTATTGAATAGGCAACACTCCTAGACCGATCATGAAAATTCTTACTGGCTATATTTTAATTCCGTACTCTTACGGGAACGGGGAATAACGCGGGTGAAACAGCGTAACGTCCGCTAATATATTGGAAATAGCTGTGCCCCACGGTTTCACCCGCGTAGATTTAGTTTCATCCTTATTGTCGTGGAAACCTAACATTTTTAATAAATAAAAGTAGCCTAAGTCGGTCCTTGAAACATCAGCTACCTGCCAGTGAAAGTCCCGTTAAAATCGGTCCAGCCGTTTCAGAGATTACCCGGAACAAACAGACAGATAGACAGACAGAACAAATTTTAAAACTCGGTTTTTTAGTGTCAGTGGCGTATATACTTTCATATGCATTTAGTGAACAGCTGTTATTTTGGAATTAAAAACAGACTTCAATTTTATTTATCTGTATTGTATCTGTATTATTATTATTATGTATTATCTGTATAGATATATCTATAGATTAAGTATCCTCACTAAATATTTCACCAAAGATCAGTTCAAACCTCCTTACTGGTGTTTAAGCTGCTAATATCGACTAACTAAAATTTGCTACTTAACTTTACTTAAATCTAGTAAAATAAAAAGAAAGAAATATAAATAAAACACAGAATTTAAATTTGTGTCTGCGAGAATGGTGCCCAGCAAGCCGGATGCGTTACCTCGCTGGATCGCACTTACCTACTTACTTATCATAACAGTTTTTATAGACATCATACACGTGCATGATCCTATAAAAGTGTCCAAGGGCATTCGCTTTCACAACGTGAAAAATAAAAACGTATTATACTTTTGCTATTTGCTAGATTAATAATTATTTTGTTGTATGAATCATAATTGTTCTAAGCTCAAACAATGTTGTTGCCGTGTAAGTTCGTGTGTGCCCCTTTCCCGAGTGATAAAAGTATTTAATATTTAAATAAGTTTTCGCTTTTTAAATTAAGACTACTGATCCACAGATTATATACGTAAGCAGAGTCATTACAGACTTCACATTTTTTCAGTAAAAGTTTTAACATAATCTACAAAACCGATGTCTACATTTTATGACCGTGGCAAAAGAGTTGAAACCGCCTCTGTTTTTCTTGTGACCCATTTTAGGACGGTAATAAAAAGTCAATTTGAGACAAAAGCTGGAACCACGATTCCGCGCGGTTTCACTTTAATTACTACTTACGTAATAAAGCCCATGCGTAATTTTGTTTGAAATGTCGAAATAATTATGTTTACGAACGAAACCTCAACTTATAAGACCTTAGAAATTATACCACGCTTGATATGATCCATGTTTTTAACTTTCTTCTTTTTTGATCAACCAGTACGGTATCTATATCTATACAGATAAATAAAATTGAAGTGTCTGTTTGTAATTCCAAAATAACAGTTTTTCACTAAATGCATATGAAAGTATACACGATAATGACACTAAAAAACTAAGTTTTAAAATTTTTCTGTCTGTCTGTCTGTCTGTCTATTTGTTCCGGGTAATCTCTGAAACGGCTGGACGGATTTTAACGGGACTTTCACTGGTAGGTAGCTGATGTTTCAAGGAGTAACTTAGGCTACTTTTATTTATTAAAAATATTAGGGTTCCGTGACAATAAGGATGAAACTAAATCTACGCGGGTGAAACCGTGGGGCACAGCTAGTATATAGATAAATAAAATTGAAGTTTCTGTTTGTAACTGCAAAATAACAGTTTTTCACTAAATGCATATGAAAGGATACAAGGTAGTGATACAGAAAAACCAATTTTTAAAATTTTTCTCTGTCTGTCTGTCTGTTTGTTCCGGGTAATCTCCGAAACGGCTGGACGGGACTTTCACTGACGGATAGCTAATGTTACAAGGAGTAACTAGGCTACTTAGATTTTTTTTAAACATTAGCGATCCGCGGGCAACCATGAAATTAAAAACTACGCGGGTGAACCCGCGGGGCACAGCTAGTCATTATTAAAATCTTAGGTAATTGAACGGTAAAGGAAAACATCGCAAGTAATTCAAAGACGTATATTTAGTGCCTGAGACGGCGATAGACCACCATTTGTCACGTTGTTGGCACTAAATGAGTTGTGGGTGTTGTTATTACAACACCTTTGCCTACCCCTTCGGGGTATATAGACGTGAGCATAAGTTTGTATTTAATTGTAATATGTGGTCAGACACAGAGCTTTAACTTGACAGTTTAAGGTGTTTTCTTTATTTGTGCCATAAGACATTGCTTTTTGCTTCTGGGGCCACGGAAAGTAGGTACCTACGGAGTATAGGTTTTAATTAGCTTGCAAATGTCAAATATTGCCACATTAAGCTCATATTCAACGCCACATATAGAAGTATTTGTGTGTATTTTTTTCTTAGTTACAAGTATTCGTAGAGTATTTTCTCTACATTGCCTTGTAGCTGATATTGAATACATGTGGATACCGCCACACGTTCCTGGGAAAAAGGTCTTGACAGACAAACAGACGAAGTCATCCAATCCAAAAGAGTTCCTTTTTTCCTTTTGAGGTACGGAACCATAAAAATTGCTGACGTAAAATTACATTAAATATACATAGAACTGCTTTAATTATAACCTTTCTGGTTCGATTGTGAATATTAAAATGCTGTAGCATTGTATAATCACACACTGGCCGCTTAAAAAATCATAATACTTCTTAGGTACTTCGTAGGTACTCTTTTAATCTTACAAATCATTGGAATTATATTTTGCTGTACTCTTATTCTATTCGTTATTTAACTTTTAACCCCAGTCCATGTCGAATTAAATCTATATCCTTATTTTATCTTGTTAAAACTCGTTATGGAACGTAAAGCTACTTAAGGGAATACACATTTTGAATCAACCTAATAATGGATAACTTCCACCCACTCACGAAAGTATCAAAACGCAAATACAACAAATATCGTGTTATGAATGTCAATGAATGAAATAATAAAGTCACTGTTGTCACTGCACAAAACCAAGCACAAGGAACTAACATCCCTCCATAAGTATTATACCATACCGAACAATTATCCTCCTAAAAAAGGTAACTAAATTTAATAAGAATCCAGAGAAGTAAGCATATATCTCCCTCCTCTTTCGTTAACTGTGTTGCCATGCCTCAGTACCTCGATGAGGTTCATCCATCACGGCGTGCAATGATGTGCGTTTGTCGGGAAGAGTCCATGTTTTCTTATTTATATCTATACAAATAAATAAAATTGAGGTGTCTGTTTGTTGAGTTTCCCATCTACACCGCTTAAATTAATGGTCTGTATTTTTATGTTATTTATTTTGTCATTCGCCGATATTGAGTGTAAATATATAAAAAGACAAATTCAGGGATAAATTATACCCTAAACTCACCCCTTTGGCTCATCAGGAACCACTTTTCGTGAATTTATAATATCGAGCTTGTTGTTGGCCGACCGCGCGTTTTTCTGTTCCCGACAAAAGTCCATTGTGTTGCCAACATAGCAACACCAATCCCAAAAAGAATGGTAAGAAGGGAAAAATGTATAGATACCATAAATAATCGTCTAAATTATAATGTGTGATGTGTATGTGTGTAAATGCCGCGTTAGTACACTAGCTTAACATCACTATTCATACTAAAAAGCATAAGAAATATAAAACGGAAATGTTATAATTTTTATTTATTTTTTTCTCTCTTTTCCTCTGTCTGCATGTCTGTTTGTTAAGAATTATATCCGAAACGGCTGAACCGATTTAACGGGGCTTTCACTGCCAGTTTGCCAAAGAACAGAGTTCCACGGGTCACCCCTAAAATTAACTCTACGCGAATAAAACCGCGGGGCACAGCTTGTTTAACATACAGTTATTTATTTATTTATTTATTGCATTTATGTTAGTTACATTAATATACAAAATAATCGTAATTATAATGATAACCTTAGCAAGCTAATATAAGCCCTGTTAGGGCACAGCAAGACATGAGAGGCACTACTAGGCTTATTAAATTATTATTGTAAAATAAATTTATTTCTAACTTCTATCTGTATCAATATCTCTATCAATAGCTAATATTTATAAAAGTATTTACTCACTTCACATACCTAATAATACTTAAACATTTTATATTATATTATAACGAATAACACAGTGTATTGAGATCCTCCTCTATATTATCTGCCTACTATATTTAATATTAAGTAAAAACTTCTTTGATTATAAAATTTCTAGTTATGTAATTAAAATATGACTTTAAAACTTATTTTTATATTGTAATTATATTTTAAACTAAATCTATTAATACTAGTAATTAACAATATTCATAATTTAGTAAATCTAATTACTTTAATGTATCATCTAAGTAATCCTGTACAGTATAGTAGCTTTTATTTATTAATAGATGCTTAACTAGTTTATTGTATATATTTACATTATATTCTTCTCTTTTATATTTAGGTAGTTTATTATATATTTTTATACACATTTTGAAGGGGCTTGTGGAATGTAATTTAAGATTAGAACTGGGAAATACTAATTTATTTTTATGTCTCAAGGTATATCTTTTTTGTATGTCTTCGCATTTGGTAAATAAACCGGGGTATTTGCGCACATAGTTGCATGCTTCCAGTATATATATGTGGGATTGAATAAAATATAACGAGGAATGTTTGAAAGGATCTTCTGTACTTCGTCCTAATGTAATAATAACTTAAATAAACATCTTTAAATAATAAAATAATCTTCACATCTTTCGTCGTCCGTCTTTCACGTCTTCCACCATCATTCTGTCATCCGTCACTTCTTACTTCTTCCTCTTTTATTCTTTCCGATCACACGTTGCCTATCATTCTCACATATAACCTCTTCCCACATATATACATGCTAATGTAAGTATTTCATGTTCTATGAAATATGGTTTACAACTAGTTGTATTGTGTGTATTTGTTAGTATTCGGATTAGTTTTTTTTGGTGTGTAAATAATGATGGTGCATCTGTACTATTACCCCACATTATGATGCCATAACTTAGCCACGAGTAAGCATAAGCATAATATAGTGTGAGCGCGGATGTAAAGTTTGTTGTTTTCTTTATTTCTCTTAGTGCGTATGTGAATTTAGAAAGTTTTGTTTTGAGTTTTAGTATATGGGGCTTCCAGTTTATATGGGTGTCTCTCTCTAGGCCCAGGAGGGAGAACTCTTTGACATTGTCTAGTGGTATTTGGTTCATATTTAATTGTATGGTTATGGGTTCTTTTTGGTATGAATGAAAAGTCATTATTTTAGTTTTAGTTAAATTGATTTCAAGACAATGATCATGTAGCCAGTTTTTTGTTTTATTGAGAATTAATTGTAATTTATTATTGATATTGTTATTATTTTCACAAGAAGTAAGTATGGATATGTCATCGGTAAACAAGACACATGTGTTGTCCATTATTTTAGGTAAGTCATTGATGTAGATGATGAAAAGCAGACAGCCGATAACGCTACCCTGGGGTATGGAAGCGTTGACGGGTTTGCGTTCTGATTGTATGTTGGATACTTCGCCAGTCATTTCGTTGGTGTATTCTATCTCTACATGTTGCTCTCTGTTATGGAGGTAGGAAGCAAACCATTTGTGTGCAATCCCTCGGACTCCTATTCCATATAATTTATTTAATAATATATTATATTGCACCTTGTCATATGCCTTAGTCATATCTAATAGTATTCCTAGTGCGTATTGTTTGTTATCTATTATATAGTTCAATCAACGTTGCTCCGAAAGCCTAGAAGAACAAAATCAATGGAACCAACGACGCATTTGGTCTTTATTTACATTCGTACCTACACTAATTGATTCACAGGCCTACAATGATTTTCGTGCCGCTAAAAGTAAAACTGATTTCAAGTACGTTCGGTACCCTAATAAAAAAAATATACTTACTTTTTAAATGCTACGCGTAGTTTTCGAGATTTCGCAAGAGTAAATAATTTAAAAAGAATTAATATACTATAGTTATACGCACCAAGATTTTCCGAAAACTTGTGTAAATGATTATGTAGTGTACTTTTATGCTCATATTGCATCCAAGATTAAGAGCTAATTAAGAGCTTTTGAACGAATACTTTGTAATTTTCGGCCTTCTGATTTCCTAGATATTTTTTACAACAGCAACGAAAGTTTCCAAGCCTCTGCTTCTAAATTATTCATTGAATGAATGAAATCATTGTATTTCATTAAAAGTCTAATCTGTGGGCCATCAAAAATACCAGCTTTTCAGTCCAGCTTTTCATTACTACGTTCTTGAAAGATACATAAAACACGATCCAGTTTTGTCTAACGCCTTTGGATCGGTACAAACCTGAACGTAGCTTCGCGAATTTGACAGCTTCCCACAACATCTTGCGGACTAATTAACCAAATTATAACTTATAATTAGCGGCACCAAACAAAAAATTTTTTTTTGTTGGTTTGTGTATTGTCTATCGATCTTGTTTACTTTAATATTTATTTAAATTTATAATTCAAAGTAATTTTATTGTTTTCAAACTGTAAATCAATTCATGCTTATCATGAATGTTGTTAACACGTCACTCGCACTCGTCCTTAATCACAATTTACAGTATGACTTGGTAAAAAAAATAACCGTAATTTAATTTCATTAGTTTTTCAACATCAATTAAGTCACAAACCTCAAGGCTCAGATACTTTCAAGATGAGATAAGTAAGCAAGTGGTTCGGTGTTATCCTAAAGTCCAACAGGTAATATAATACCATACAAATGGTACGCATATATGATGACAGGGATCCCATTATCACTCTCTAACCAAAGCCCCGAAAACTGCCGCCTCTGTATAAAGGGCCTCGCCGGTTAATTTATTACCAAAATAACCTTGGTAACGGCCGCCCAGACGCATAACGATAATTAGCTACTTATATAATTAGATGACGTCTCATTGTCTCAAATAAATGTTGTTTCGGCTATTCGTTAATAGTTTGCTGGGACTCCGTTTTGAATAATGTGGGTATAATTCATGACACGCATAAGACCTCGTTGAATAACAAAGTACGCCGGGAACAGATACCCTTAATTAAACAGTATGTGAAGCCTTGAGCCACGGTAGAATTGCAAATTTTCAATCAATTGGCGATTACATAAAAGTTTATTACATATTTGTGCATTTCAAGTCATGGGCTACTTTATACAATGGCATTTTTAATTAATTAATGTTTTCTATAGTTCCATGCGTCCCATCCTACCTAAAACTAAAAATAATCAAACATAATCTAATAAACGCCTTATAAATAAGAAAAGCAAAGTTGACATTGATTTCATTATTACATCATTACATAAATACAAATTTGATTTTTTTCGTTATTTTACTTTACTTAATGGTACAGTTAGATTGTGATTCTTGAAAAAAGAAAATTGTTTCTAGGTCAACCTATGACCGCATTTAGGTGCGAACAATGCAGTTATTTATTTATAAGTATGATGTTACCTACTAAACAATACAATTTCGTGACATGTGATGTGAGTCAACAAATAGACGTGCTCTTTTCGCTAACTTTGACGAGTTCAGCGCGAGTTTGCAGAGTGTGCAATTTCCTGACCTGGAAATTACAAATCCTAATGAAAACGTGACGCAAAACTTCCTTACATTATAAATTTATACTAGAACATGTGCGCGCAAATGAATACCACTCTATGAGTTCCACAATCTTCATCAAGATTAACTTATCGAACTATGGCGAAGCATAAAGGAGTGTAACAAAACTATAATAGCAAATGTAATAGGAAGTCATCTTTACAGATAAATTAAATGGAAATGTCTGTTTGTAATTCCTGATAAACAGCTCTAAAAAGGGATCCAGCGTATTAAAATCAACGCGGGTGAATCTGCAGGGCACAGCTATCTATACATATATATACATACATCTATACAGATAAATAAAATTTAAGTGCCTGTTGGTAACTCTAAAATAACAACTTTTCACTAAATGAATATGATAGTAAGTACTGACTATAAAAGGTACTGTCATAAAAAAAACAATTTGAAATTTTCGTATATCTGTCTGTCCGCCTGTCTGTTTGTCTGTTTTTTCCGGCTAATCTCCGAAACGGCTGAAACGATTTTAAAGGGACTTTCACGGTTTTGTTAATAAAAAATAATAAGCACGAATTTTAAGACTATATGCTATCACGGCTCAAATGAGATTGTTGTCGAGTTTGAATGAATATCACTGCCATTGGCAGTGAAATATGAATGCTTCTTCTTTTTAAAACACCCTTGCGCATACATACTCGTACTATGTGCGGAAAGATGTTAGAGCGATTTTAATGTTAAGTTATGATAACTGTTTGTAAATTATTGTAAGTATGCGAGAAGAAAGACGAGCATGAATGGAAGGTCGTTTATGTCTCTGAGGGATGATAGCGTAAGCCACAATTTATGGGGCAATTCATCAGGCTAGTGAGAGCCGCTTGGGCCTTATTCTATACCTAGGGAATATGGCCGTTATATTTTATTGAGAAGAACCTTCGGCTTCACCTTTGTTGCTCACGCACCTTGTTTGTGGTATACATTGATGTATTATTATAATTATAATTAGTATTAAAGAGCCGTTGCCTGTTGGCCTGGAGGTTAGAACAGTCGCCTGCTACGCAAGCGAGGCAAGTTCGAATCCCAGCGAAGCCTGTATCAATGAGTTTTTCTAAAAAAAAAAGCTTATATACAGCTATTTTACACCACGTGCTTTACGGGGAAGGAAAACATCGAGAGGAAACCTGCATATATCTGAGAAATAATTCTTAGACGTATGTATAGTGCCTGAGATGGCGATGGACTCACCCTCTGTCACGTTGACACTTAATCATATTCGGTGAAATGTGGGTGTTGAAAATTACAACACCTCTGCCTACCCCTTCGGGGAATACAGGCGTGAGCATATGTATGTATTGATGTATTATCTATATTGGCAATTGTGAGGTGGTCCAATCTTATGTGTACCTTGGCTCCACTCTCACAAACACTGGGGGATGCGAAGACGAAATTCGAAGGAGATGTGCTATCACACGATCTGCCGTTGATAAGCTGAGAAGAGTCTGGTGCAACCGTAATATTACCAAAGCCACGAAAGTCCGCCTAATGAGATGCTTAGTCTTCCCGATATTTTTATATGGCGCCGAAACGTGGACGGTTCGCCTGAATGACCGGCGCAAAATCGATGCACTTGAGATGTGGTGCTGGCGGCGACTCCTGCGGATTCCTTGGACAGCATTTCGGACTAACGTGTCGATCCTGGCAGAATTAAAAATCAAAGAGAGATTATATAATATATAAATTAATCCCCATTTCCCTTGGTCACGACATCACAGGTGAACGGCGGGACTGACTTCGATAAAAATTTTTTTGTTGTATTCGTTATAGTCAGGAGATGGTTCTTGAAAATTTTAAAATTTAAGATTTCTTTACCACCATATAAAATTTATTTCTTCTTAAATCTAACCTTAGCGCTTTGGACAATAAAACTTTTATGATGTAACCTTATGACGTTTGACACAGAATACGTGCTGCATTCTCATAATTAAGACACGGCAACGTCTGTCGGGTCAGCTAGTATGAAATGAAAACTGACAAAGGATTCCATAATACAGAAATTTCAACTTAATGGTTACCTAGTTACAGGCTAAAGTTATTATTTGGCCTTGGACAAACTAAATGCCGAACTTTTGTTAGCGGTTATCAAATAAATTAATTGAAGTACTTATGGCCTTATTTATATACCTATTACTCGCCAAATAATTAAGTGGCTCGACGAATTCCGCTATTTCCGTTCTAATTACTTTGTCACCACCGGTCTTTTTCCTTAAACAACACCATTTTCCTGGAAGACCTACAGAATACTTAATCGTAATTATTATAATTTACAATTTGCGTTTCTTACCCACATTATTATTGGAATGTAGGATTGTTACCTAGTATCCTCTTTTGAACTGAGAACACCAACGTAAGTCCATCGCCGTCTCATGCGGTCGAAAAATAAATTTTCAGACATATAGAGGTTTGCTCACGATATTTGATTTCCCCGTGAAGCTTACGTCGCACTGAAGTTTTTGGAAAACTCATTAGTGGCTGTATCAGTTGTGGGATTGCATTGTCTGGCGGCGACTGCTTCTCAACTGCTCAATCTACTGAGCCACCACTGAAATTAATTAATTCCACCAATTTTCATAATCTCCTCACACATTATCTGTCTACACACTATGTGGAGCTCCTGTTATGTTTTCTTTACCTTAAATTCAGACTAGAAATAAATCACCGAGGTTAAGTTCCAACAATCTCATTGGTATGGACCGAGTATTCACCAGGGGCCACCTTACTCTAAAGGCAATCGTTTTCGCGCTCCAGCAAAATTGCTTATTCGTTTCGTAGCCTAGGTATACGTTACTTGTGTAGTTTAGTCGACACTATTATTACTATAAGAAAGAAGTAAATTTTTATTAAAAACTAACTAACTATATTTTACTCTTATTAAACAAAATACGAAGTTTTGGTCGGAAGGTCGTAAAGCCCTTAACACGGTTCTATGTCTTTCTGAAAATACGTCCAAACGTGGTCCACAAGATAAAAGGTTCTAGTAGGTCTAGACATAATTTAATTAATCGAATTAAAATTTCAGTAATATAACCAACAGATACTGAAACATCGTTTGATTTTCATACGTTTGCGAAGTTTCGCTTTCTGAGAGAGAGAGTCGGCTCCTGATTTTATGTTCCGTGATTCTAGCACAATAGATAAATACAGTTAAAAATCAATGTAACGTAAAGCTATATGATCATAATAAAGCCAAACCAGTCTTAGAGAACACTGAGAACATGCAAGAAATAATATAACTGGCGGTAAAGCCACAGGAGCCGTAAGGCAGGAGCTCAGATTATGGAGGTAATATGACCCGAGGGCGTCTCTGAGTGATATTATAACTTCGAACACATATATAATGAATCTGACAAGATACGTACCGCAATGGTGCGTGCTTCCACACCTTCATATACTACATGAAGTATGTTCAATATCACGAACCGTTCGCTAGTACACCAACAACAATATTAAATGTGTATTCTGGGCAAATACACTAAGCTAGGCAAGCTTTCGCCTTATCCCCTTGGACCGTTACTTAAAATTGCATCGTTTTGTTACGGGCTAAGTAAAGTAAGTACAGTGCTTAGTGGTGCTGGTATTTGGAGAGAGCTGCGGAAGTTAAATGAAGTTCAGTGTAATTACTCTCTGAGAGGCGGTTCAGAGGGCTCGGTTATGGTGACAGTCGCCGCCGCGCGCCCGTCGCCTTGTCATTCAGAACGATATTAACCATCAAACATGACATTTAAAATTTTAAGGAGTTAAAATAACAGAAAGTACATACCTTATATAATAGATATCTATTCTATTCCATGTATTTATTCTAAGTTCTAAGTCATCAATATATTGCAGAGATAAAATTTTACAAATTTATCTCAAAGAGACCTCCGTAATATTATCTTTACACATCAACAAAAGTGTCTGTTTGTAATTCAAAATAAACAGCTTTTCAATCAATGAATATGAAAGTACGGTTCTTAGTACTTTCATAAAATAATATTTTTTTTCATCGGTCCGTCTGTTATTATATGGTGCTAATGTTTGAAACTACTAGACCAATTTTAGTGGGTCTTTCAGTGACTGATAGCTGATATTATAAAGATTAGGATACTTTTATTTCAGAAAAAATATATCTTTAAGTAACATCGTTTTATTGTTAATCCTACTCGGGTAAACCCGCGAGGCACAGTCTAGTGAGTAATAATTGTTATCGCAGTTGGACGAGGGACACGAAATCAAGACAAGCCGGTGAACCTGGGAATTTGTGTCACCCCCAAATTAGCATAGGACCAGTCCCGTATGAACGGGTCTATATTCCTTCCTACTGTACGTATGTGTGTTGCTATAGGCTTAACATATATGCCTATTGAATCGCAATAATTTACATGAATAATCTCTCTCGCATGCATGAGCGTTGTTATTCTGAGCCACTTAACTGAATACGCTTGTTTAAATACAATTTCAATGAAGTGAGTGAGAAAATGGCGCATATGCCTCAATAAACAAGTTTTTTTTTAGAAAACATTAATTTTCTTTTGTTCATTTTTCTCCTCTATTGGGCGCCACGTCCAATTTTATGTGATTTTATATATCCAACGAGACCACATTTTCCAAATCATGATTAATAGTTTTGGAGTTCAGAGGGAACAGATGAACACACATGCATACCGGTCAAAATCATAACCCTTCTTTTAGCTTCGCCGTTCTCGGATACTAAAAATATCATCGTCAATTAAGAAAAGTACTTGCCAATTTAGTATAAATCGCACGAAATTGGCGTTAGGCTTTGTGACAATGGCAATGTACATAGTAGTGCATCGGTCGTTTGGTTGTCATTCGGCGGGCGTCGTCGTCAGCGCGGGGCGAATGCGGGGCGGGCCCGCGCCGTGTTTGGCGACTGAGTGAGCAAACTCGCGCTCAACTCTCAAGCTGCATTTGCAATTCGTTTGCGGACTACGAAATACTCTGCACCCGACCAAGTCTCTTGTGTAACCGGATTTCTCGGTTAACGACCTACATTCTACATATTTAAGCAATTTGGTCCCACAATTTTTCGTGTTCCTAAGATGTATACGGATAATAATGCATGTACTATTAAATCAATTTAGGACTAGTGTTTCTGATATCTTCAGACCTATACGACATACCTATTTATATAACTAGTGGCGCTATATCTAATCTAGCGGGCAATCTAGACTCATCCAACGATACCTCATTTGTCCTCGTTTTGTGTTGTAGCCTCCCGAAAGACCCCTGAAAACATAGAGAAACTAGACAATAATAGGTAGAATTACCTATACAACATCCTATTCAAGATCATTATAAGTTGGGTGTGATGTCTGTAAAGTATAATAGTGGGCCACTTAAAGGGTCACGAACAGCTTCGAGTTTTAACGAAGAACTTTTTTCATACTGGCGTACTTAATGACAAGCAAATTACTTCAATATGATTTCCAATATCACCGTAGACACCACCAGTAGAACGAACCAGGATATGAATGATGAGATGAGACTTCATATCTTTATAACTTAGAGGTATATTTAAATTTGCTTAGTCTGCCGGCACAGCCCGAGGGAATAGATTGAAAATGTAAATTAACGAACAAGATGAGCGTACTTATATCCATTACCTGAGTAGCAATTATAGGTGTCTCAGCGGTGACGTTATAAGCAAACCGACTTCGAATAATATTCATAATTTTTCCAGCGAAAGATACACGGGTGAATCCAAGATTAACAATTGCCCTTACCCGGGGAACGAGAAAATTAACTTTTAAATGTAAATTTTACGAGGAAGTCATAACGTGAAAGCTGCCGCGGTTAGCACTGATTTATTGCACTTGGAATTGAAAGTGTTAAAGGAGTTGCAATCTGAAAAAAGTTTTAATAGGTACCTCTTTAAAGAAATATAAATCATGGTTTTAGAGAGAATTTAACTTTCACAAAGTTGAACAACATTAAGATCATCTACTCAAGTGGCTATATTTAATGACGCCGCTTTATTTCCACTAATCACAAAAGTACCGAGTCCTCCGCCGCGGAATGGACAACGGGCGATCCTATGCAATTACTATAATATATGATAATTATATCAGGGTACAAGTACCAGGGTAAACAGAGCGTTTTAAGAACTTCTGAGCTAAGCTAAGGTACTTTCACATTTAATGAAAACTTGTTAATTTGTAGTTAAAAACGGAAACTTCAGCTTTATTTATCTGAGAGGTGTATTAAATATTTTGAATTGTATTACGGTATCCCTTGTATTACACGAGAGATATACTTAATTAGCACTAGCTATAGATACGCTTATCGTCTACTGCTATTGTTTCATGAGCACCTTATTTTCCACTTGAGATGGATACGACGATATATTTATAATGCAATCATAAAATTGAAGTGTCTGTATGTAATTAAAAAATAGCAGCTTTTTACTAAATGCATACGGTAATGAAATAAAATAAAAACAATTTTAAAAATCTCTATGTGTCTGTCTATTTGTTTCGGATGATCTCCGAAATCGCTGGACCGCTTTTGGCATATAGCTAATGTTACAAGGAGTAACCCAGGCTACATTTATTTTTAAAAATATTTGTGTTGTTGGATCACCTAACTTAAAAAACGGAAATTAGCTCTAATACCGCGGGGTACGGCTAGATTTTATACATATATACAGAATCTTAATCTTTAAGTGAAAGTTCTTATGAGAAATAAATTCTTTAAACCTATCTTCACCCAGGCTTAGCCCAATAAGTCTACAAATAAAGGAAATCAAATCTTTTGAAATATTTTATATCATTGATAAGTTTACTAAGTTCCAGCAACCATTTTTATAAGTCTAAGCCACATTAGTTCAGTAACAAATTTCAATTCAGAAGTACTTTGGGACTTAACTCTTTGGACCGCAAAGTTAGATGGAATGGAACTCTTTAGCGGTGACGAATGGTGGAAGGTAACGAATGTGTACAATCAAAACTTTGAAAAGATTCATTGCCACAAATTTTGCCAGACGAAAATATGATCCGTTTGAGTCAAAACTCTTGAAGGGATATGGCTCGGTGCTGCAACTTTTAAAACTTTTATGTCTTGACAGAAAATATAAATGACAAAAAGTTCCGGTGAATAAACTGTACACCGCCGAACAGTAATTATAAAATCGCGCGACGGACGTATTTGTGCAGGTTTCGTTACGGATTCTGGATAATTTTACAGGTGTATAAAATAAGAATCAAATCAAAAATATCTTTATTTGCTTAGACTTTTAACAAAGTAATTTAAAATCATCAGGTTAACACAATTACACATGATTATATATGCTACCGCCAGGTCCGGAAGGTTGCTTTTACAGAGAAGAAACTGGCAAGAAACTGAGTAATCACTGATTTCAGAAAAAACATTTTTACAATTTTGAGTAACACAAATCATAAAAAAATATAAAAGCCCATGGAGACAGTTCCAGCGCATATACGTACGTATACAGACTTAAAATAACACCACATGAGTACGTAGATACGCCTGCGATTTACTTATAAGGAACATTTAAAGCTATATAGATTTCTAGACACGATATTTAAAATCCGAAAGAAACATCCTGGGCAAACCCTAAAAATCAAAAGTAATTTGACGTTTAAGGTTAAACTTTACACAAGATTACATGATCAAAGATTATTTAGAATTTGTAAATAATTGTAAGGATTAGTAGTGCAGGGGTTTATATGGGATCATTTGGTTGCAAACGACCTCCCCTTATATACCTAGTTAGACATCAGAGCGGTATAATATTGCTAAATGATAATTTAAGGCAGAGGTATAGTTCAGTTATAAAAGCGTTCATACATTGTTTGACTTTGAACGTCAATAATACAAAGACTTGATTAATATATAAAAAGGAAAGCTAACGGATTCATGTGATTAATATTTCCCCTTTGATTATAATTGCTGACTCATCAAACAAACCGCTGTAGGCTTCACTAATACTTAGCCGCTCAGTATAATAATAATTCGACATCCATACATAGTAAAATAATAATATGATAAATAATATTGAAGTGTCTGTTTGTAATTCCAAGTTAACAGCTTTTCGGTTAAAACCGGGAAGCACTGTGAGATTCAATATAAAAACGATCTCCATATTTTATTTATAAATACTGATCACAGTAGAGATACTTTTTAGACGTTAGAAAAGTCTCAGAGTAGAAATTAATCACAAAATGTCGTAAGTGTACCACCAGTCTACACAAATTGGAGTTTGACCATTAAAGATGTCTGCACTAGACTATATGCAATGGAAAGGTCGCGTACGCAACACTTACACAAATTATAAAGTTACGAAAGGTCGGTCCTTCATTGGTCCAGAATTGTTTGGCACACACGCAACGCGTACTATAGAGCATCTCGCGCTATTTAATATAACAGCGTCTTTGTGTGCATGCACCTGTTCCAACAATCCATAGGAGCCTTCTTCATGTGAACTTCTGTAATGCGACATTATGGAGCAGACCCCAAACACTTGCCAAACTAAGTAGTCTATTTCTAGCTAAGGCCTGTCGCTCTAATAGGTACCTTACCTATAGTCCTACATACAAAACACCGACTCATACGTTACGTCTAACAACTAACCTAACTAGGGCAACAATATGATGCCTGTGGAACGATTCCACCTGAAATTCCTTATGGGATATCATACCTACATACATTTATAAGGGACCGTGCACGCTGATTGAATACCGTTTACCAAAGTATAAGTTGAAAACCTACCAACCAAAAGTGAGTTATGTGTTACAGAAAAGTGCGCTTGGTACTCTATTAATGAACTTTTAACAGTGTGCCTAGTGCATATTTCAAATTTCCATTTGGTGGCACGATGGTGGTTCAGCAGTGGCAGCTAATGGAGGACACTCATACCGGCGGAAGCACTCAATTACCTTATAATCAAGGCATCCGGCGACCAGCGAGCTATGGCGCGATTGCGAGACTCCAGTTTTATCTAAGACCCCGCACTATATTAAATTATATTTAAAGCACTTGGTTATTCGGCTACCAGTCAAATCCCTTTCTTAAAACGAGTGTCATAAGTTAGAAACCACTATCTCTATGACTTCCTGAGCACTCAAAAGAACCATTCAAAATGAGTGCAGTTTTAAAATAAAAAGTTAATAAGTAGCAAAAGTAAAATTAGATCTATCTTGCCAATATTACACATAATTGTATGCAAGAGTCATAAGTGGATATACTTAATTTTTTCAATTTCAGTCACACTAGAAGTCTACATTCTCAAATGTCTGAACATGTTTTAAAAATTCATTCCCTAATAAGAGAAAGGAAAATTGTGTGATATTTTTATTCAGCGCAACATTTATATGCTAAGATAATTTTAACATAAAATGGACGGAACTCAATTATGGACTAAAAGAATTTCATAATTGTTCTAATTATGTCCGTGAACTTCTGAAAACGTAATCATTGTTTCTGCAAAAATGAACTTTAGGACAACATACATAGAACTGAAATTGCTCTGAAATTATTTTGGGAAGGGTTTTTAAGAGTATACTCGGCACCATCGTTAAAAAAGTTCATTGAACGAAAAAACTGAGTCAAACGCGTTGTATCATTTTGAAAACGACCTCTAAGCAAATTTTGTGACGTGGCTGTTTTAAACGGTCCTCGTTCTGCACGGACTGACCGGACATTTTGGTGCGACAAGCAAAACTCTTTTCATTATTTTATGTAGCTTCGCGTTTCTGGTCACAACTATGAAGGTGATTCCAATTCGCTTCATTTTCAATAGCGACGTTAAGAGTACCTTCTAGCTCAGCGCATAAACGGCGGTTACAAGATAAGTGTCTTGAACAGAGGCACCTTAATCTTTTAAACGTTTCTTGGAGTCCTGACAAACGTATTTGATAAGCATTTGAAGAACCTAACACAACCTTATGGTTTTGAATTAATTAAGACGTTGCTTCACTGTGAGTTTGTGGTTATAGTTTAATTCTAACGATTTTCTTTAATGATTCTCCATAATGTAAACATAAGTACCTTGTGTACATAGAATACCTACCTACTTACCTACATCTGCTGGCATAATGAGAATTTCAAAGCCTTTAATATATTGAAATATAGCGCGGGGGCGGTCGCGGATCGAAGGACGTTGCCCGAGTGATTTGTTACATATTGTGTTGATATTTCATTTATCACAGCGTTTCAATTTTCGCAGCAATTAATCACTGAACAACATACTGTGAGCTGACAACCGGACTAAGACACAGGCCAGAGGAATGGCACGACTGGCGTCCAAACCAATTTAATATTACTTAAATAAATCCGTAGTGGCCACGGGCTTTGAGTAGTCGCCAGCTACGCAAGCGACGCAAGTTCAAATCCCCGGTGCAGGGCCTGCACCAATAAGTTTTTTTTTAAAACTTATGTGCAGTGATTTCACACCACGCGCCTTACGGTGAAGGAAAACATCGTGACGAAACCTGCATATGGCTGAGAAATAATTCAAAGACGTATGTATAGTGTGCCTGAGACGGCGATGGACTCACCCTCTGTCACATTGGCACTTAATCATATTCGGTGAAATGTGGTCGTTGTTGTTACAACACCTCTGCTTAGCCCTTTGGGGACCCTTCTGGGATAGCGTGAGCATATATTTAAAAAAATCAAAATGTCTTCCGAAAGAAATATGTAGGTACCGCATAAGCAGTGCCCGTAATATTAGGGATTCGCCGACGCGGTGTCATGATTTGTAGGTACAGTCCCAATTCAGTACCATATCCACGAAGTTTAAATACTGTTTTTACATTACTGCATATCAAAACTGTATCAAGCATAAGCACTTGAAGTGTTTGTGCCATGTTAATGGCCATCATGGAAATAAATCTTAACAAAACTAGCTCAAGAAAGGGTCTCGCGCAATAGCTTCTCAAAATCGTTTTTATTTGAAGGAGGTAAATGTCAGTACTTCATTCGGGCCTGGAAATGGGCCTTACGCTACTGATACACGTACGACGTTGAATAATTTGTCTACAGGCTGTGGGGCCATGAAACTAAATATTATAGAGGATACTATATTGTCTCCTTATAACAGTCCAATTTACAGTATACCTACAACTCTATTGTAAGATTTCAGAAAATGGCACAAAAGTAAATAAAAACAGAGTACTTAAGCTCGTTTGTGTCACTCTATGCCCTATTTACGTGAATGTGAACTGAGCTGTAACTGTAAATTAAAGTAGTTGAGAATACGACTACGTAAACATTGAATGCGCTTCTACAAGTAACTTGCACGCCTTTGGGTTGTAAGCAATAGATAAGACTGTGTTTAACAGTTAAATATTTATTCAAGAATTTACTTCACTTACGTATTCTGTTTCAAACTAATGTAGAAGGTATTAAATATTCCTTTACGGGCAACTGTGGACTTTATAATTACGTGTTAAATTCCATTTATTGAAGACTTTAACCACTCTCACCTTTGTTTACTTATGATCTGACAACATCCGGCGTTCTCTTACAAACTAATTGTCTTTAACCCGTTGTGGGAGAAGGTTACCTTAACTTAAACATCAAGTAAGTTTAAGGACCCGAAAATCAAAGCTTGCTGTGGATGCTGGTGTACGCCTACATAACCAAATTTTGCCGCACAAACAAAACTTTACATAAATTTAATCACGGATTATTATCTCGTGTTATTTTGATGGTAAAGAATTAAAGGTTTATTTAAATTTTTAATTACCTACAAGTGTATTTTTGAATACTGAAGGGATTGCATTACAATTTTCAGTATACTAATTATTATTTTCAGACATATGCAGGTTGCCTCACGATATACACAAACATACATACATATTCTCACGCCTGTATTCGCCGAAGGGGTAGGCAGAGGTGTTGTAATAACGACACCCACTTTTCACCGAAGATGATTAAGTTCTAACGTGACAGATAGTGAGTCTATCGCCGTCTCAGGAACTCATTGGTACAGGCCTAGTGTCACATATTATTTATTTCGGGTAGAAATAAAATAATAGGTACAATCTAGAAATGTATTTATTTATATATAAAAGTATGTTAGATTCAGTAATAAATAATAATCAGGGTCGTAGGTAGGCTTAACCACGATTCTACAATGTTGAGCTCGTAGATAGCCACTCTCCTGTATCTCCTCCCTCTTCGTCAGGTCGATTCCAGGTAGCTTCAAAGATAAAATAATGTCCTCTTCAAAATCAATTGCCGAAAGACTTCTCCGGTTTAGGTTTCTCTGGCGTCTTTATAGACTATAGTTATAAGTCTAGCCGTAGTTCCTGCAGAAATCAAAGAGTAGCGTTAGGAATGAGGTGGACGGAGACGGGAACTGCCACTACTCAACAGCGCCGTGAGGAAGCACGCCTAGTGTAAGCAAAGCCGAGAGCGGGATGAGTAATAGTAACTATTTGAGCAACAGAGAGAGAGGTCTAGGCTTTCTTAATTTATACTGGGCGGAGTGGCAGTTATATTAGCAAATCAGAAACGGTAACAACATAGGTAACTGGGCTTACATCTACTAACTTCAAATGTTTCCACCTAATTAGCATTAGCTTTGCATTATTAAGGAAGAAACGAACAATATATTTTATGTGATACAAAAATAAGCATTTAATATCTTAGAAGGTAAAAAATAAATAAATCTGCAGTTAAAACACTATCTACTAGTGATACTACTTACATCTATAACACTTAATAAGACTACAATAGGAAATGAACTAACAATCTACCAATATACATCTAAAAGCAGAAGCAAAATAACACAAGAAAATGTGCACAACTTACCCAGTATGGGATTGATATAACGTTTTGAGTGTAGAAACAGCTTATAATAAACTAAGATTGTATTAGACACAATACTTTAAACTAGAAATCACCGTCAGGTAGGTTAAGCAAAATATAATAGCGAGTAGCACACAACCGTCGCAGAACACGGTCAGCTGATGCCTGGTGGCCGCCCCCCCGAGCGAGCCGATCGCTGTCGTCGCCGGCCGGTTTAGTGGCCACCTATATCACGTTATACGTGTGTAGGTACTTCGAACATCCACTATCTAATAACAAAGCGAGTTGAGCGTTGTTGTATGTCTGTTGGACGGATTTAATGTGAAGTACATCTTATTTTCAAATTGTGTAGTGTTACAAATTTTAGTATAGCAATATTATAGATTTATATAAAATGTAGGAACGGAAGATATGACGTTACACTAGCTGGGATTCGAAGCATAGCTTGCGTCGCTTGCGTAGCAGGCAACTGCTCAAACCCCACGACCACAACGGCTCTACGACATAAGTAAACATAATTTAAATTCTGAAATGTCATCGATAAAGGTTGAACCCAAAGCCAGTCTACAATGTGACCATTCCAATATTCAATGAAGGTGCTAAAAGCTTACGGCGTCGTTAAATACCACGCCAGGTGTTTAGCGGACCCAAGCAGACTATTCGTTCGTAGACCTCTTAAATAATATTGTAAACAATACCTACATTATTAAAGATTGCGTTTTGCACTTCAAATAGGTTCTTCATTTATGAGATACTCAGACCATAATGTGCATGTAGTTATTGTTATACAAATGCATATTACTGTTTATATTAGCATTCAAATCCTATTCTTAAAAATTATTATAAAAAAATCATAATAAGCGTGATCTATTTATAATCAATAAATACCCTTTAACTGATTTAAAAGGCGCGTTCACTGGCAGATAACTGAAGCTACTTTTATTTTCTAAAATAAACATCACATAACAAGGTTTTTATTGTAAACCTACGCAGCTACATACATGTTCCATAACTACGAGAAACTTACTTAATGTAGAAATGAAGCTTTATTTCTCATCTCATCATTATTGCTTAAGCTACGTATCGCGTATTGTCGCAGTACTAAAACGGGTCAATAATAAGCATTGGCAGTAGTAATAATAATAAGCAGTTCAATAAAACAAGGCGCTTACGACCACACAATTCCATGACACCCATAAAAACGGGCTGCATCATTCGCTTTTTATATGGCACTCCCAATTTATATGCCTTAGAAGTATTTTTGTTTTATCGGTAGTGCAATAAAATAAAATAATGTGTGGATTTTTTATGAATGTTAATGAACAGGTAGTGTAGATAAATTATCTAGGTATGATAGGCATTTTTTTAAATTTTACCTTGCAAATAATTTATGTTTTTAAAAACAAAACGAAGGTACCTACTACGGATGATTTTTCCATTGTTGATGACCTGGAACAGAAGAACTCTTGCTCCTGAGGATGGACGCATTAGTTACAAATTTAGAAATTCTATAAAATAATATGTCCGTTGAGGTCACTCAAGCAAACAAAATAACAACTTGAATTCAATTTGTGGCCGCAAATGACACTATCGATGTAATAATGAATGTGCATCATTACTTAGAACTTTACGCAGTGGAAGTGGGGTAAAGCAAATTTTAATAAGGGTCTCTCTGGGTCATTACAGGCTCGTAGCGGTAATTGTCAAAGGAGCGCGACCTCAGCACTTAATGGCACTTCGGGTGTCGTAGGCAGCCACTCCTAGGACCTCACTGCCTCCGTTTGTATTCCAATTGCTTTGTTCTGTTCAATATTCCTATTCCAATGGAATATTGTACTAACTTCTAAAGAATAATAAAAGTACTTTTATTTTTGAACAGAATTTTCATTTTTAACCGGTATTTTTCAAACATCGGTTTGTAAGATTTCCGATAATTTTGAACTCGTTGAATATTCGAACAAATTTTAGTGAATTCAGTCGCGTTACTCTGTAAGGTTTCTCAGCGTCGCACTCAACGTCGACTGTTGGTTTCAAAGATACTAAATTGAACTTTAATAGCGAGGTAACGCAGCCAGCTTACTGGGCACCATTCCCGCAGACACTAATTTTAATTCTGTTTTTTACTTATAATTTTATAATTTTTTCCATTTACCTCACTATATTTCTGTAATTGTAGTATAAATAAAATGTTCTTTACTATGTGTTTATCTCGTATGATTCAAAACGACTCGACGTCGAATTCGCCTCTGAGAAACCTTACAAAGTTACACGGCAGCTTTCACAACATATATTCTTACTTACCTACCAGTGAGCAGTAGAAAATTTCGCTTTAATATTATTTGAGAAAATATTAATCTTACTGTTATTATTGAGTATCTTTTTCCAAGAAACAGCTCTTAATGGAAAGTCACAGTATCGTTCAGCCCTGTTATATTATTGTAAATTATATTTCAATACACTGAAAATACCTCCTGACACGCTATTGCTTTTAGAGTTCTTTTATCTAAAACTGCAAAAGTCTGGTTACAAAATGTATTGTATTATGTACTGGTTACAAAGTGTATTTCTAGTACTTGCCGTCTAGTCTACGTCCATTGCAAACCCAATTTATAAGTACAATGAAGTGTAAAAATATTTAACAATAATTTTGAATGAACGAAACAAGTTAGATGTTCGAAAATTATTAAATACTAAATTTTGCTTCTTCATCTGCGAGGAATTTGTGGGTGTTGGTCTTATAAATTATTTACAAACTGCTAAAATACGTTAGTATTAAATTCACAAAGAGAAGCTTGATTACCGAATCCCAGTTTTCCAGCGTACTTACGAGATACTATTCTGAGGGAAATAGTAGGTATTTATGTTGACTCGGTTACTATGTGAAGATGATAAAAATATAAATACTTAGTATGCTGATTCGACATAAGAGGAAATGTCTTTTGGGTTCTATATACTATAATATAGTACCCTACCAACAAATTTATGAAATAAATAGCTGTGCCCCGCGGTTACACCCGCGTAGATTTAATTTCATCCTTACTGTCGCGGAATACTAATATTTTTAATAAATTAAAGTAGCCTAAGTTCCTGAAACATCAGCTACCTGCCAGTGAAGAGTCCCGTTAAAATCGGCCCAGCCGTTTCGGAGATTACCCGGAACAAACAGACCGACAGACAGACAGAGAACAATTTTAGAACTTGGTTTTTTAGTGTCAGTAGCGTGTATACTTTCATATGTTATTTTGGAATTACAAGCACACTTCAATTTTATTTATCTGTATAGACATAGATGTATAGATACTTATTTCAAATACAAATCACAAATGTCTCTATTAAAGAAATCTAACAGACACCTAAAAATATATAATATTAAGATCGAAATAAATAATCGTTGTCGCTTTTTACTATGAAAACGTGAAATGCTTAGTCGGGCTCCGCGCGGCGCGAGCTGTAATGTAGAGCTATTACTGCACTTACCCGCTATTCAGCTAATGAGGTGTAATGAGAGTGCAAACTTTGACATTGTTAACGCCTGTTTATGTTTGCACGCACCAATTAGCGCTTTATTTGTTCATTTTTAACCCCCGACGCAAAAGAGGGGTGTTATAAGTTTGACATCGATGTCACTGTGTTTGTCTCTGATAGGAGACCATGAATTATCTCTGCCATCCCCATGGCTATAAGTAGGTCTACCTCATCGATCTGTTACCTACAGTCTATGTTCTCCTTATTTTTGATCTAATGTCGGTAAGTTATTTTGAAATGACAGTTGATCAGGTGAAACTTATCATTATATGGTAACATGAAATGGCTACACATTAATACTAAAACAAGACAAAGAATATGTAACAGCAGTTACGTTTATAAGTAAAATGATCATGGTTTCACGTTGTTAGAGATGTTAAGATTGAAGATACAATAAATTTCATGAAGGTCTGCAATCAGGGTCGTGTCATTTCATTCGTATGTAATGTCCCATACGTAAGGCCACGGTAGACGGTGACTAATTCAATTCCGTGGAACTGAACTGAATACTAAATACGAGCATAAAATGAACGTGTGGGGAAATAACACACGTCGATGGCAGACTCCACTCTCTAATAATATACAGGTGCTGAATACTCCTCGTGAGGCTGAGCTAATGCGTCTGTGGCATTTAGATAGGTAGACACAGAGAGTTTTGATATTCTAGGAACTATATACGAGTAGTAACATCACGCACACTATATTAATTATGACGGCTTATCTTAGAATATATCTGGCACATAAATGTTTTAGTGATTCAATAGAGTTTTTGATATATTTTCCTATAATATTATTTTGTAAAGGATTTAATTAAAGAAAAGTGAACTGTACTTAGTTTTAATAATAAAATTGTTATAATGTTTTTATATTAACATCAGCATTATTTATAAACAAATAGACCAAATCCTGGAACCAATTCAGCGATTAAGCAAAATTCGCTGAAATGGCGCTTATTCAGCAGTTGATAAAAATATTTTTGTTGGAATTTAATTTTCCAAAGACATCCGTGATCATAATGATTTTACATTTTGCCGTCGGTCGTATTACAATATCATGTTCAATGTAGTGATTTCAAAGGCAATTTTGTTGAGTCGAAGGATTTAATAATCTCTTTTACTTTGTCCGAAGTGCGAAATTCGAATTTATTTCAGGTTTTTAGCTGTTTATTTATTTTGCTATTATGCTGAGAACAACCTGGTAAGAAACTCAGTAATTACTCTTTTAAAAAATATTATACAATTAAAACAAAATGAATCACTTGAGCAATGTAAGCCCATGGACACAGTTGCACTGCATCACGGACCTCAGTCACATGTATGTATAAACCTACAATAAATGTAACGAAACAACATATTTTTGTGGTAGATATTTGAACATGAACACTTTTTTCCGCTTAGGCGGCGTCTCCAGCGGCGCGGGTACCAGCCCGCTGTCGGCAAGTAAGTATTGTGGAATGATTAATTGTTCTGTAAATTGAATTCACCGTGATAAATGAAATATCCGCACAATAGGTAATAAATTACGCTGACCCGCTTGGGCGCAAGATGAAACGGTCTGAGAGTAGGTACGGACGGATGTTACGGGATAATAGGTATAAAACACAACACACGTAAAACACCTGCCCGAAGGTTATATTGTTGGGATTTTAATTCGCATAGGGCACGCGGCTTTGTACAGCGAATCCAACAGCTTGCCGCGCGTATTGTGTGCTCTCATCCGATCACGTGGTGTTTCACCCCTGTGTGAACTGTGCGCTGAAATTTAAAAAATCTTTGTTGTTCTATGCGTAATTGTTGTTAACCTGAAAGAGCTCCAAGTGTCGAACACATTTCTCAGTAAACAGATACCTAAATGAGACCCAATTGTAAACTTTTTGTTGGTTTCTAAGACCCATTTTAGTCCTCACACGAAGTAGTAATGTGTTCACTAGTATTTGAAAACAAATTTCTTCTCCTAGAGCTCCTAGTTAATAAGACATGACAAGTTGAACTATACTATTGTAGAAGTAACCGATGTATCATGTATATTTATATATAGTACTAGCTGTGCCCCGCGGTTTCACCCGCGTAGATTTAGTTTCATTTTTAATAAATAAAAGGTAGCCTATGTCCTTTCTCAGGGTCTAAAGATTGTCTGTGCCAAATTTCATCAAAATCGGTTGAAAGGTTTAAGCGGGAAAGCGTAACAGGCAGACAGACAGAGTTACTTTCGCATTTATAATATTAGTAGGGATGACCTATGTATCTCATTAGCATAGAAAACAACTCTGAAGGACACAGGTAGGTGTAAAAGAGTGTAACATACCAAGAATATGTTTTAATACCAACAGCTCTTTAAAAAATTGTAAATAAAAAAAAAAAATTGGTATATTGAACCGAATTATTTGCTCGTGAGTGTATAATTGCTCAAATTATATATACAGGATCAGCCTGTGTCATTGTAGACAGCAGAGCCGTATGTGGTTTAGCAATGCCCTATTAGTGATGCGTGCTTAATATGTAATTGTGAGTGTAATATGAAGCTAACATTGTGCCAAATGCACTCGTGGCGTACATTTATTGAACAAAGAGGCAAGAAAAACGACGGCAACAAGCGCCAGCTGCTCTAAATTGCCAACACTTCCGAGCCGAGGGCGTTTACTGGAGTTCACTCTACTTCATTATTTGTTACATTGCATCGATCTAACAACTTGGGAATGATATATGATGCCGGCAAGCCGCTTCAAAAGGTTCAACTTATATCCAAAAAAAACGCGTTGCTCTTTATTTATTTCAATCGGTTTGGAAAAATATCGTGTGGTCAACGTTTGAAAATATACTTCTTAGTCGACAACATCATATTCAGTACGTATATTTGTTTCTGTTAATCCGAGTTACTTAACAATAAGTTTGAGATTTAACATTAGAATTTGTGGGTACATCAGATACCCTCTGTTTAGTCGTGTCCTGTCATCCTTAGCTAAATAATAGCCTAGCCAAGTGCGTGCCAATATAATATATAGGTTTTGATGTATATTTCGTTTGTTTGCGCCAAGACAGGGCACAGTGAGAGTAACTTTTTTAAATTCCAAACCAACTCGGTAAAGTAATTAGAATTTTTCGAACGGCCTCATTGTGCTACGAACTCTGCTCACGCAAACTTTTAATGCGACTTAAATTCAAATGCTATTTTACGGTTTCGCTTTTAGATGTAAATTGTTATGAAATATAATTATTTATTTATATTATTACTAGCTGTGCCTCGCGGTTTCACCCGCGTAGATTTAGTTTCATTCTTATTGTCGCGAAACTCTAATATGTTTAATAAGTAAAAGTAGCCTATGTTACTCCCTGAAACATCAGCCCCTGCCATTGAAAGTCCCGTTAAAATCGGTCTAACCGTTTCGGAGATAACCCGGAACAAACAGACAGACAGACAACAATTTTTAAAATTGTTTTTTTCATGTCAGTATCGAATGTACTTTCATATGCATTTAGTGAAAAGCTGTAATTTTTGAATTACAATCTGTGTATCTGTACGTATGTATAGATTACCTTTCTAGCCATCATCTTGGTAACGGAGGTGTAAACTTTGAGCCACAATGATCAATTAAACAGCGCGATGTAAGAACTTCTTGGATTTGACGTTGAATTTTACGGTACTAAAATGAAACATCAAAGTTCAGAAGTTCTTGTGCCCTGTGTTGTTGATACGTTAGTTGATAAAAATGTACATTCAATTCCGGTTAAGTTAACATATTTAATATTCCTTTTAATTTTCTGACAATATTAAAATCAGTTCATCAAATGAATACATTCATTTACGTATTATTACACTATAATATAACTATTATAACCACAGCTCGTCAATACGTACTGATATCCATAACAGTAATAATTTGATGTTCAAAACAATTTCAGACGAGGGCCAACTTGAAGTCATCCACGCTGAAACTGCGAGCAAATAGAAGTCATCAATCGAAGAGGCTTTCGATCAAAGACAAGGGACAAAGGGACATCGCAGGGTAAGATACGGAAGAGTTATTACAACGGGAAATGTTTGAGGAGCAGCTATTTATTTGGTTCATTGCGATAGTCCTGTCACGTGAACATCACAATGTATTTTAAACCCTCTTGATCACGAACCCAAAAGTGAAATGAACAAATAGATTATAATTAGAACTTTCCAGCCTGTTGTTTTAACCCTCTTAAAACTGATATTCAAAATCATATTGGCCCTTGTTTGCTCAACCCGCTTGCTCGCATTGGCTGACATGAAAAAAGTATTGACTAATTTACTTACATAATATTAATTTTAATCAACAAAATACATAGGTTTTGTATGACTCGATTCCATACTTACCAGAAATAAAAATCCACGAATATTAATAAATACATTTTTAAATAATTGAGTTAAACCAAGGCTCGTGGCTAAATCGAAGTTTCAGGCGACTGGGAAGGATTTAAAAGTAACAATAATTGCATGCAATTGCAACGACGTGCTTGCATTAAATTTTAAATTATCCGATAGAACTCAAGTATCTACATGTCTCTTGTTGAAATAGTGAGATCATTGTGCCTGTAGTATAAGATAATAACTTTGCTGCTAGCATAGCAACTCTAATGTAGCTTAGAAATCATTCTGAAATGTAAAATACATTAAAATTAATGCATTACTTACTCCAGTTCCAAAGTTTGTTTACGTACCTGCATATTTATTTGTTTTAAACAGTACCGTGTAACCCAGTAAACAGTACCACAGTATTTACTCATACCAAATATTATTTTATCATAATATGAATATTTTATTTCGTTCCAATACTCCATAAAATCAAGTTATCTGAGCTCTGAACGATTTTGTCCCCAGTGCCTTTTTAAATTGTATTTTGGTTTCTTTACCATTTACCTACATTGAATTTGACTTTTCACATATCGTTTGAGTGAAGATAGAACTATTACGAGTTTCCCAAAAGGTTTTGGATTTATACAGACTCAGCGAAAGTCGCTCATTAGTTGTTTAGAACCTGTTGTATTTGTGTTGTCAGCTCAGAACTTTGAACATTTAATCCCGTTATGTCCTATCTCTCTTAATTAATAATAACTGTTACACTGGCAATGTATAAATAATTTATATACCTACGAATACACTTCAAACAATCACACTGGGCCTAATAAGAAGGCTCAAAGTTACTTAGAGGGCGATGGAGAGGGCTTTGCTCGGAGTCTCACTGCGCGATCTAATCAAAAATGAGGAGATCCGCAAGAGGACCAAAGTAACCGACATAACCCGAAGAATCTCAAAACTCAAGTGGCAGTGGGCGGGACACGTCGTTCGTAGAATCGATGGCCGATGGGGATCTTGAGTGGCGACCGCGTACCGGCTGGCGCAGTGTGGGTAGGCACCCAACGAGGTAGATCGACGTCCTAGTTAGAATCGCGCAAACCCGCTGGGTGTGGGAGGCACAAGACCCGTCGTCGTGGAGATCGTTGGTGGAGGCCAATGCCCTGCAGTAGGCATATCGGCTGATATGATGATGATGATGATGATGACACTTCAAACGCTCTAATTACATACTAGTTTTGAAATCGCTTATATTGAGTTGTAAAAACCCGTATTCACACACACATGTGTAGGTATTCGGCATCCAGACAACTCGGCGTAGTTAGTGGAGATTTCGACTGCAATCATGTAGATAACACTTGAGGGATTCATCCAAAATAACATTTCGCCAGCGCAAAGTTCTTAATGAAATAAGTTAGTAATCCTCGGGTAATTCGTTAAATGTTTGCGCGATAGATACTAGTTCGGAAGCTCCCCACAGCGCCAGTTTCATGCTTTGATTATACTGCCGAGTGGCGCGCCCCATCAATGATTCACACTGCTCCTCACTTACTACTTTCCTTACACACCTTTATTCACTTACCGCTATTCAGATTGGAGAGAGAAACATATGAGTTTGTATTTATTTGCTCGTTTCAATTGTTATATCACCAGTGACGATCTACTACAAAATGCCGCAATTTAAATATGTTTAATATGACAGTAAAATCTTCTATAACCAATTGATCAATAACACCGCCTCGAAGCTTGAAGACGTACTATGTATTCTTGTCTACAGGGTATCTGGCATATTAAATTATATTGTTATCAACAAATGTATTCAGTGTTGTCCCTATTGTCTGTGCTAATAGCGACGGCTATAATATGTGTTCGTTGCTGGTGCGAAAATATCACAAATACAATAATGTCGAAATTGGTAAGATATAACATTATCTTAATGAGAAAATAATAATATGCTGTTCTCATTATTTGATAACCAAATCAATTACCATGCAAGTGATAAACGGTAGTCGCCGATATAATGAGGCCCCAGCTATCATCAACGGCATCAAAAGTTCGCCAACAACTCACGTCCTATCAAATAAAAAGTCCCATAAAATAAAGCAAAAACTGACTGTCGGTCGATCGGCGGGCACAGGTTATTTATATAAGTCATGTTAGACAGCGCTCCTGGCCTGAAAGTTCACTCATATTTTTTGTTTGACAAATTGCCGCGGTAACGGGACTTGGCTAAAGTTTCACCTCCATTTAAGCCTCCATTAATACCTTGCCGAGCCCGGGGCTCTATTTAAATTTTATAAATGTCCAGGAAAACACTAATGTGAAGCAATCGCTTTATTTATCAGCTTGTTCATGTTAGCATAAACGAACAGATAATATGTACAGTTAGACTTTACAGGCACTTAAAAATATAATTTATTGCCCCCATAAAATCACTAAAAGATAAAAAAACTCCCCATGGCAGCTGCCATCAGACCGTTTTCATTCATTTTACCGGTTTAACGAACTGAGCCTAAGCTAGTTTGTTTGTAGTATATACACGTAGTAATTAAATTCCGTTTACGTTCACATGTGTTTAAGTGAGCTGTAATAGCTACGCCTCGTAGAGCCAGCTGGTTGCTACGCACACGTAGCGTGTACTACGACTTTACTACGGCATGATCCTGTATTTTGTTTACATCATTTTTGAGTTAACCTTTATAATATTGGCTTATAGAAACGTTCTAACCTTATGATTGCGGATCCGTGATAAATGTAAATAGATACAATCTGTGGGGCAGGACAAGCCGTGCTTTGATTAGTTATGAGGTGCATATATTGTACGTAATTAGTACAAACTTAAAATGTTTTGTACCTAATAGTTGTTGACTTGTAAAATGTAAATTGTTTTATACCAAATTAGAATAACAAATTTAGACCTAAGTAATCTTGATAAATAATTATATGAAGTGTATGATTAGTATGTGTGTGTGTGTGGAGTGGTAGTGAATTTGTAGGAGAAAAACAATGTATAGCCAGGAGTACTTAAATTAGGCGAGGACTGTATCTTGAGGTATGTAGGTTTAGGTATCTATTAGTAGGTACATCTAACTAACACAATCAATTCCATTCAAAAGATGAAACTTTTCATTGAAATTCAGGCTTCGTTAGCATGCCAGCCGCAATACCGAAATCAATTAAATATACATTCCAGGTCAGCGAGCTGAGAAATGCATGGGTGATGGTCGGGCGGAGCACGCTTCGCGCCCGACGGCCTCGCTCGGCCCACACTCACACACGACACGACACAACACTTCCCACACTACATTTGTGTATTACCACAGTCCAGTTGATGTGGTGACTTAACCATCAGCTTACTGAAACCAGTGCTGCGAAAACGGCACTAGCACAAAGCCAATAGTTTTATACCTATACAAATAATTATCATCATAAAATGACTATGAAGATGTTTGCCTCAATGCTGATGATATTTTACTCGCAAAATCAACAAAGGTAGAGTTTCGTATAAATAAATTATGTCTACAAGCTGTTATTAAGAATTTTAATCCTCCAAAGGATCTTCTACGTCCCGACTTAGAAATAATTGTACTTGTAAAACTTTTTATTCCTGTGGGGGATGGATGAGCGGGAATATCTCCACGTAAAACATCTTGGCAATATTTTTATGGCAACATATATTCAGTGAATGAACTTGCCTTGTAAGTTACTTAACAGCAATGGGACTCGTAGCACATAGCTTCAGTAATTACCAAATTGATGAGATTAAATATTTAATACCATCCTCAAAAGTATTTCATTTTATTCATTTTTCATCATCAGCCATCAGTCTGTGTGGTGTGTTCCTAGTTTCTTAGCATGTGACCTGCCTATGGGTTAAATCAATAAAAAACCAAATTGATTTAGCGCCTTCATCGTTAGCGTAACAGACAGACGCGGTTGATAATTTTATTTGGATGTTCATTTCACGTAATGGCTTGAGATTAAGTGAAAAATAAATGAGTATTTGTTCCCTTTAGAACTATGGAACGCAATTCTACGAGTCTCGAAGCTAAAAAATAAAAACTGGAATCGTCACTAGTAATTATTTGAAATTGTCAAGTTATGTAAATGTGATGGAAAAGTTGCACTGTGTAGTGCAGCGATGAGCGTCTGTGTACGTTCCTACTGTACGGAGCCGCTAGCGACCCCTTTCGATAACCTCCTCTCAAGCAATAGCTCCGAATAATGGTTTTTCACCAGGACCTATCTAATGTAATTACCATAAATTAGATTCACTATTACTGAATAGGAGTTGTGTGCATTATAATATGCTAACAGTGGATATTCACTCTCATAAAATGCATTTCTGGATGAAACAAGGTAAGTTTTACTTCTATATAGAATTACATTGAAATATACTGCAAATGTCAAAATAGGTACTTAAATATTGAAATCAATAAAGGCAAGAACGAACAAGAACGTCGATGCAATATAGCGCGCTCTCCGGGGACACGAAGTAAATTAAAATCTTAAATGAAATGGAGTTCAAAAAGAATGTCAAACGAAGATGGGGAGATATTTTAACCTCCGTTGGTGGCTAGAATGAGATGATAACAAGGCGTTTAGTATTCCAGTCACGAAAGGTCGATCCACCTGCTTTTCATATCACGACAATTGCCGGCCCGGAGCAGGCTCTCTGGCGGAATGACAATTCTTGTCTATGAAAATCAATTGGGTTGAACGAGATGCTCCGGCCAACGACATTCGGCGACAATTCCAATTTCATTAATAGCTTCCGATGCGGTCGGCTGTAGTGCCACTATACGAACTCGGCATGCCGTCTACCCTTTGTGTGCAGCCCTAATGTGACCACTGCTTTACAACCAATCATTAATATTCAATGTTATATACTTACTCATTCAGAAATTAAACAACTTAGTTACGTGAGGTGACCATAATCTGTTGGATGTAAAATAAACTGCGTTGTTGATGTGACAGAAGCGTCGATTGAGTAATCACTTCGGCCTTCGACGACGACGAAATTCGTTTATTACTTACTATTCATGGCATTTTTATTATGAACAAGCTGTGCCCCTGCATAGGATTTTTGATTGGTTAGGATTGTTACGTATTGCAACATCAACTTCCAGCCAGTAGAGTCCAATTAAAATCGGTCTACCCTTTTCGGATATTAGCTGGAAGAAACAAATAGACAGACAGAGACATTTTTTGAAAATGGTTTTCTATGTCAGTTCCGTTAGTACTTCTAAAACTCAAAGCTGACTGACTGACTGACTGACATAGTGATCTATCAACGCACAGCCCAAACCACTGGACGGATCGAGCTGATATTTGGCATGCAGGTAGATGTTATGACGTTGGCATCCGCTAAGAAAGGATTTTGATTAATTCTACCCCCAAGGGGAAAATAGGGGATGAAAGTTTGTATGAAACTAAATTTACTCGGGTGAAACCGCGGGACACAGCTAGTTCGTATGTATTTAGTGAAAAGCTGTTGATTTGGAATTACAAACAGACACTTCAATTTTATTTATAAATCTTGCATATATATGTACGGGAAAGCGAAATTCATACTAATCAATTAGATCTAAGTATATTAACAAATCGATGTATTTACTAGTGTCCGTAAGCCGTAACTAAGTTTCGGTATAACAGTTAAGTAATTTCATAGTAATCTAATATTATAGTTGAAGGGCAATACATAATAATATAAGCATACAAGAGGAAAGTAACTCAGCCTCATTCGAAGTTACTAATAATAAATAGATTGTGTGCCAAGCAAATAGCGTTATCGATCCTCTGTACGTACTTATCCTCACAAACTATCATAACTGTTGGTGCCGGTCTTGAGCCACTTGAGAAACTAAGCTCCTTTGTAATTGGTAGGAAATATATCACAAGGTAAAGAAAGTGTTACTTGATTTTGAAAATCTACATGGTGCTATATATTTCCTAGTTCACTTGTGTGATAACGGGTTATTAGAATTTAATTACTAGCGGGCGTCACGCGGTTTCACCCGCGTAGTTCCTATTCCCGTGGGATTACGGGGATAAAGTATAGCCTATATTACTCGCTGATGATGTTGCTTTGCATTGCTGAAAGAATTTTCAAGATCGGTCAAGTAGTTTCGGAGCCTATTCAATGCAAACAAACAAAAAACAATCAAATCTTCCCTCTTTACAATATTAGTTTCCAAATAAGATCTTAAATTATGAATGTTAAACAACATTTATGAATGTGTAAATTAGATTGGTAAACATTTATGTGTTTTTAAAAACGACTTCTTTAAAAATTTCCTACAAAGCATTTTGGGCCCCTTAAATCATCCACGGTGAGAAATGCATGATACTAAAAAATTTCACAACAGGTTGTCTAATACATAAAGGCCACATATGCGAAGTTCTTGTCATTACATGGTATGCCCGACTATCATGATATTGAACCACAATACGTTGTGGTTTTAGAAAATGCTATTCTCTTTCTGAATGCTAGCAAAAACCATCGAGAGACATATTATTGTGATAATAAATGATTGTGGGTAATTTTGTAAATAAACGTTACTCAAAGAGAGATGTGGATTAAAAAAAATCAGAAGTCTCAAGATCTGTTCAGAGCCATTTGAGAGGGCTGAGGGCTCTATTCCATCAGGGTGTAATTAATTTTACCGTTGTGGCCGTGGGCATTTAGCAGTCGCCTGCTACTCAAGTGACGCAAATTCGAATTCCAACGGGGCCTATACTAATGAGGTTTTCTGGAAACTTATTTACAGTGATTTCACATCACGTGCTTCTCGGGGAATGAAAACTTTGTGTGGATACATTCATATATCGGAGAAGTAATTCAAAGACGCATATATAGTGCCCGAGACGGCGTCTCCATCACCATCTGTCACGCTGGCACTTAAACATCTTCGATGAAAAATGGGTGTTGTTATTACAACACCTCAGCCTATCCCTTCAGGAAATACAGGCGTGAGCGTACCTACTACGTACGAGTATAATATACATTTATTTAATCACCTCATTTTTTTAAAATCATTCTGACTATTTCGTTGAAGGCCGAAGTGAGGCTTCATGTTCCAATAACAATACAGGTAAAGGCTATAACAGATATAATTTAACATAACCTACTCGGAAAATAATGTGTTTTATCTATACTAATATTATAAAGCTGCAGAGTTTGTTTGTTTGTTTGAACGCTCTAATCTCAGGAACTACTGGTCCGATTTCAAAAATTCTTTCAGTGTTGGATAGTCCATTTATCGAAAAAGGCTATAGGCTATATTTTATTCTCATAAAAATTAGGGGTCCGTAAGTAAATTGCAATTTTGTAACCTAAGGTGTAAAATCGAAAACCTATTTATGCGTACGCTGCAAAAACATTGACAATAGAATACAAAAAAGTCCGCGAGGGCATATATCTAACTCTCATAGTTTAGTCAAAATAACTGCTTTAATGTTCATGTATCATAATATTAATTCTTATTCGAATCAAGCATTATGCTATCAAGGGTATTCATGTAGAAGTAAAATACTATTTGTTTTATTCCAATAGGACATTGCGTTAGAAATTATCACGAGTATAAAAACGCAAAAAATTGGTACCTAATAATGAGTTATTTGCCAAAGAGTAATCTCTTAAACGGCTAGACCGATTTTAACGGGACTTTCACTGGCAGATAGCTAATATTACAGGGAGTACCATGGGCTTTTTATTTATAAAGACAATTTAGGGTTCCGCGGTAATAAAATTAAATCTACGCGGGTGAAACCGCAGAGCACAGCTAGTATTTTAATAAAAATGTACCTAAATACCAATTCTCACAGTTTCAATACCCCTTCTTTTGGGGATATCGTCTTTAGTTTGAATATGAATGCCTTCCCGTTTCAACAGGCCCTGAGGATTGCGTGTTGTGATATCTGATATTAGTAACTATTCACACTCTGCTACAGCTATATACTTGTGTTGAAGATATATATTTCATCAGTATCCATTATCTAGGGAATCAATTACTTATTCGTTGGCAAAAGGTAATTGCAATGCCTTATTCAAAACTGTCTCGGCGTCTATTCAATTATATTTAAAAGTACCTAGTGATACGTAGACAGGTATCCAAGGTGAATGAATTAGGAGTTGTAGCAAACCCAAAGTCAGCTAACTTCCTTAATGCTGTAGGAGCACATTATGTGAACCATTTTCTTGGGAAGTGCTAAAGACCAGTCGCTGCAGTAGTTTGGAGAGAGTGCGGCACGAGCAGCGCACTAAATAACTTTCTTTACTATTTCATTCACATCGCAATCTTCCATTTTTATATTCGTCCTAGTACGTATTCTTCAGCAATCAAATACCAATAAGGCTGTTTAAGATTGTTTGTAAAATACTTTACAAAGAAGTAATTGCTGAGTTCCTGGCGGGCTTCTTCCTAATAAAATCAAACCGAAGTCTGATATTTTAATAATATTGTTTTTCAATTTAACTAACAGCATATGACATATAATTTGTTTTGCCAGGTGATATACGGCTGCCAAATGATGTGATCGCTTCCCTGAGATGTATGTATACAGTATTTGAAAACGACGTAGATAGTGTTTATCGTCAGTATTATTATTAACAATCGGACACTAGGAACGTTACTTATCTTCCAGCTGCATACGATATGATTGAAAGAAATTATTCACTTTAAAAAGTTATGTATACATTAACTATCCTGTATAACGATTAAATGAAAACTTAAGCGTACGTACGTATATGAAATGTAACTCATTAAAATTGAAGCTAACCAAACCCTGCTTACGGTCACTGAGTAAATAAACTAAGCGACACATTTGTGGAGGTTGCGGACACGGGTTAGCTTTAAAATAGTCGCATAGCACACAAACGTTTCATAATGTGGGTTTCTCATTCAATGATACATAGAAAGTCCGCAGTCCCGCACTGGCTACATTTCAAATTAAATTTACAGATTTTTTTCTCAGAAAGTAAGGAAGTCAAACGTGTCTCCGGCCATTGCAGTTAATTGCCAAGAAGCAACGATCGATGTGATCGTTGCTTCTTGGTTGTTGCTGCAAGAAAGTCTAACTAACTAGCTAATTCCTTTTTGTGCGTTTTTACACTTCCACATGAACAGACACCCTTCCGAATTTCAATATTTGTTACATCTACATCTATACTACATTTTATAAAGAAGAAATATTTGTATTTTTTGTGTATGTTTTTAATTGATAAACTCAAAGAATTTTGAATTCGGCGCAGTAGGGGCCGAATTCAAAAATTCTTTCATCATTGAAAAGCTGCATTCTCCAGAATAACATAGGATATATTTTATCCCCGTGCTCTCACGGGAACGGGAACTACGCAGGTGAAACCGTGTGACGTCCGCTAGTAATAATCCTTTCTGAATTTGAATTGCAAGTTGAATATGAAAGTAGGTACCAAAGATATTAGATCAGAAAGTAAATGAATGCTATGAATAATTTCTTATTATCACTACAAGAAGCAGGCATAGTGGCCGAGAGCTTTGAGTAGTCTCCTAACGCACAAATGTTGCAAGTTCCATCTCACCAATGACTTTATCTAAAAACTGAATTGCATATCTAGTAGGTAAGTAAGTTAAACTACCTTATAAGCTCGCTAATTTCGTCGCAAGAGGTAAATCTTTTGCCAGTTCTGAGACGTAATTTAAGGAGTTTTCTTGTCTTTTCAGAAGTGCCTGAGACAGTGATGGATTTCTTGTTGTAACACTTCTAACTAATTCGAGGAACTTGTGTTAAGCTAGAAATAAAAACTACTATAACTAGACAACCCTAGGACAACCGAGAACGGTACAATAAAACCACAGAAAAAGAAACGCTGGATTTCAGTTAAAACTTCAGCTACAGATACGAGCTGTAAAAGTTTTTCAATCTAAAACAACAGAATTCTTACGATTACGATTCCAAATAAACCGATAATTCGCTGTGAACCGTAAAACCTAAGACATGCCTAATTTGTATGTTATGGGCTTAGTGGGTTTAGTTACAGGTGGGTATTATATTAATGTCGATTCTCACAATATGGGAGCATACAACGATAGGTATTATATATGCCTGTAGATCCCACGGGCTCGTGGATTAATATGCGAGCTTGGTTTAACGAAGCTCGGATTATGTTGTAATTGGTTTTGGTGTTTCATGATTAGTTACATATAAGTTAAATAAACCATTAGTACCTGCATATTCTATCTGTGCCCACAGTAACTAACTACTATTTACGCGTGATATTCACTGACTCGCACCATAATAAAAAATTATATACACGAGTAAGTTCTCAGTTTAACCATATCTTATCTATTCAGACAAGTATAATTGTTAGATATGCCAAAAAAATTATAGCTAAATTATTAACGCCATTACTTAAATCTCCTCCTCATTTGTTGAACATCCAACTGAATTATGTGACGAGCATCTAATTTGTATCCATTGACCGTACTTTATCTTGGTAACAAATTTTTTGGTGATGAGTATTTTAAATATATCTATTTCTAGCCTTTAGGCCTAGAAAATGTAATATTCTCTCGCGATTTCGCAAATAGAAAAGATAAAAAATGTACGTAAATGACATAAATCAGTCACGTGATATATGTCATTCCTATACATTTTGTATCAGTTCTTCTGCGAAGCGTGATGCTAATGTTACTTTGTCTCGTTTCCGAACCGATAATAATTTACTCGATGTTCTAAAGCTCCTTACCGGCCTAAACTGGATAAATTTAAACATCCCACACTGCGCATAACCAGCGCTTTGATGATTGAAAAAATACAAAAGGTATTGTACCTATTGTACATCTTCGTCCTTAATATATTCCATACCATGTTATTTTTAACTACTACAACGAACAGAACAAACTAAACAATATTAAAATGGGACAAGCCGTTGTTTAGATTGAGACTAACAGTGAGTGACCAGAAGAAGAAGGGCTAAACATGTTACTTAATTCATGGCAAAACTACACTTTATTATTATGACCGCAAATCAAAATATAATCAATCAGTATTAAATTGATTTCAAATGAAATAGATTGCTGTCGGTGTGCTGAAGTAGCGGCGTTCAACCGCACAGAGTGCGACGGCGGCTCGGCGCGAGCGCAACCAACCGGAAACTGTGACGACAGAAATCGATCACAAGAAATTTGTTTAGACAAAAGTATTGAAAAAACGGGGGCGATAGTCGCAACGTTACCTTGACACGTGATGCCCTTGACTCAAGTGAAAACTGACTGGCGTCTCATCACTAACTTTGATTCATGTTCACTCGTTACTAATTTCTCACTATGAAATAGTTACTTATAAATCTAATGATTTCACTAAAATAATTGCATAGAGAGATTTTGTGATACACAATAAGAAATCATATTTTTTAGTCTAAGTTACTCCTTATAATATCAGCTGTCTGTCAGTAAATGTTCTGTTAAAACGATACAGCCGTTTCAGAGATTAGCCGGAACCGACAGACAGGCAAACAAATACTTTAATAATTGCTTTTTTAATATATGTAATGTATACACTTTAAAAATGCATTTAGTAATTCGTATCTGATAAGGAATAGTTAATTTTGAATTACAAACAGACATATCAATTTTATTACTCTTATTTTGAAATCTATCCAAGAGAGAACATCAAATAGGATTTGAGACATGGCGCGAGCTTTCTTGACACTCACTCCAGCTTGATAGCAAATATTTTGTCTCCAGAGCATTTATTTGAGTACTGGAATATTCCAGTACTCAAATAAATACTGAGTAAATGAGTACTGGAATATTCCAGTACTCAAATAAATACATATGTATTTTATACATAGTTAAGGTATTAATATTTTCTTTAATAAATAATCTCCAATAAATATTTGTAGATTTCACTACGGAAAACCATTATCACCATCAAAACAACTTTTTCGAACAATTTAACAACCATTTCGACATCCAACACAGAATTGAGCAGGCAATATTTATCCTCCTTATTATACTAAGACAATATTTGTTTCAAAGCAACCGGTCTCAGTTCTCATGGAAAAACAACAGAATTCACATATAAAGTCTTATAAGAAAAACAGTAACTAAGTTCAATCTTACTCATAGATATGTATTAATCAAGCTATTAACAAATAAAAACTGAGAACGAGAATGCTATAATTAGAGACCTTCACAAGCAGCAGTGGTGGAACGCAAACAATATCTACAAGGCGACAATGCGTATGACCGAATATAATTCAGGTCAACCGTGTACATATCTGTGACCGCCACTCTTCACCCTGACATGAAAAGCTGTATTATTGGCAATAGCATAAAAAGCTAAAAGAAAACAGCAACAGGCATCATTTAGCAATCATTGCCCAACAGTACCAGGAGAGCAGTGCAGGATGAGGACTTTCGTATTGGTTTGTTTGATCGCAGTAGTGGCGGCTGCCTATGGCAGGGACGTCCGGGCCAAGAGGAGCGCCGACCTGGAGGCGGACGGCTCCGACCTGGAGGCAGCCGGCTCCGACGTCTGGGAAAAGGGTGGCGGCGGCCAGCACCACGGGGATCATCACGAAGAGCACGGTGGCTTCGGGGAGAAGGGATACAAAGGATTCCATGAACATGACTTTGGTAAAAAAGGACACTCCAACCACGAGGGCCACAAGGGACACTATGGAGAAGCTGGTGGTCACAAGAAGCAGCACCACCACGACGATGGATACTTTGACGAGCATCATCAGGGTGAAAAAGGAGAAAAGGGACACAGTTTCGAAGAAAAGGGACATTTCCAGAAAGGTCACTCCACCAAGGGACACCACGGCATCCACAAATTAGACGAGTTCAAGAAAGACAAGCACTTCCATGACAAGCACGGTGAATCAGGTTTCGAGGAGGGCTACGGGGGCCACAAACACGAGGCAGGGTTCAAAGAGGGCGGGCACTTCCACAAGGGACATAAAGACGGCGGCTTCCTCGAACAGGAACACGGCGAGAAGGGCCACCACGAGAAGGGAGGCCACGACCAAGAGCACAAGGGCCACCACGAGGAAGGCGGTCAGGAACAGTACTGGGGCCACCACGCCGACCACGGAGACAAGGGTGGTCTCGAGGAGCACAAGGGCTGGGGCTGGAAGGGGCACAAGTGAATAATTAAGTAACATTTAAAAAACATATTTTACCGTTTTTTGTTATTGTTGATACTTTGTGATACGCAAATAAATACTTATTTAATCCTACAATTAATCTAAAAGCCTTTTAAACAGTGGAACCTATGATAGTACCATCCACCCCCGCAAATCATAATCACGTCTTTGCTAAATTTACCTTGGGTTGACAACCGAAGGCAATACCAAACTACTTAGCCGACTTTGTGAATAGTTTGTTATAGTTTGGGGACCAACGCTAAAATTACAGATTGCGATTTAGATTCACTTTAGTAACATTTCATCGATTAATTGCATTAAGCATATTAACAGAGAAATGTTTTAAAACAGGAAAGAATAAGAGTCTAATTTAACGGTAAGCAGAATATCATACCAAGTATCTGTAGTTTCATATCTATATAAGCTAACACTATTAATTTGCTTTTTTGAAATGCTTTTATTCTTTATAAAAATTAACGACGGGTAACATTTCAAAACATTGAATATACTATATAGTATAGGTAATAGTATAGGTTATCCTAAACTAAGTCCAGCATATTTAAGTTTTCTTATTTGGGCGTACATTTTGAACGTTATTCTATTATATTGTATTACAACATAGAAAGTCCATAGAGAGTATAGTGTCCAGTATCCACACACAATAGTAATATCGCAGTAATCCGGGCAAACCACAGGTTCAACAACAGTGAACCGAGATTCAAATTGAATTACAATTTACAAGGACTTACCATCTTACTACTCCATACTCATTGTTTTTCTCTATAGAATAGGTTTCTTTTATTGTATTGAATCGACATATGTACTTACTTTTTTTTAAGTTATTTTTTAAGTTTATTTGATATTTTTTTGTAAACAATTATTATAATAAATAACTAAACAATAATTATAGTAGAGTTTAACTATACGTACGTGGTTGTGGATTGATTTTTTCTATAGTTATAAGAACATATCCTACATAATTTGGAAATAAATTTCCTATAATCGAAAAAAACGTAGTATCAGTAAAAAAAAAAAGACTGTGCTAATGTCTCATAATCGACACTCAAAAAAGAGCAACACAGCTTAAAAATATATTCGTAGCGCTATGCGGCGTGACCCCTATTAAAGGCTGGGGAAATAAGCTCGTACAGGTTAGCTTCTTTATTTAAATAAAAACCAGAAGAGGCAAATAACTAAAATATAAATTTGGAAACCAAATATTACAAACCGGTGTTTTAATGTGCATCCACTCTCTAGGAAACAAACGTCTGTGGCGTCTATTTACAAAATAGTTATTATTGCGTGCCTTCTTTAGAAATAATACATAGCGCATGAAGACTCCCCTGTACTACTACGAGACGCTTCAATGGATGACGTCACTCTGACGATACGACTGTAACCTAATGACAAAGCTTTACCCACTAACGTAGCCATTGTACAAATATGAAGCTGTATTGTTATAGAAATATAACCGCATTTGCATCAACCTGGAAGGAAGTGGAAATCTCGTCGTTCGGTAGTTCGTCGAGCCAACCTTGACACTCTCGAGCAGTGATAACTTACCTAACCGAGGCAGCAGTTTCGTATATAAAATCATTGCCACCGAGGTAGATATCATTCACCCACAGTAGCTAGCACAACCAACCATGAGAACCAGCCTGGTCTTGGCCATGGGCCTTTTGGCCATCGTGGCCACCGTCTCCGGCAGGGAGATTAGGGAAAAACGGGATGCTGATCTGGAGCCCGCTGCCAGTCACCACGGCGGCCACTGGGACAAGGGCGGCGGCCACGAGGGCCACGGCCACCACCACCACGACCACGGCCACCACGACCACAAGGGCCACAAGGGGCACCACGAGGACCACCACGGACACAAGGGACACCACCACCACGAGGGACACAAGGGTCATCACGGCGAGCACGGCGGACACAAGAAGCACCACCACCACGACGACGGCTACCACCACCACCACCATCACGGCGAGAAGGGCGACCATGGCCACGGGCACGACGAGCACGGCCACTGGCACAAGGGTCATGACACCAAGGGACACCATGGCATTGAGAAGCACGACGAATTCAAGAAGGACAAACACTTCCACGACCACCACGGCGAGAAAGGCTTCCATGAACACCACGGCGGCCACCACCACGAGGGCGGACACAAGAAAGGCGGCCACTTCCACAAGGGACACAAACACGGCGGACACCACGAGCACCACCACGGCAAGGGCCATCACCACCACGAGGGCGGCCACCACCACCACCACAAGGGCCACCACGGCGATGGCGGCCACCACGAGCACCACCACCACCACCATGACCACGGCAAGAAGGGCGGCCATGAGGACCACAAGCACTGGGGACACAGCCACAAGGGCCACTAAGCTAGAACTGACTGACCTACCACCGTTGTTATTTGTTAATATTCTACAAATGAATGTTGTTATGTTTTTAAATCAAAGAATAAAAACTTTATACTAAACTTATGTTTTTACTATTCCTGTTTTATTATATTTTAATAAAAGATACTTACTACTTATCCCACCTAACGCTTCAAATTAGGCAAGTATAGGTTACCTTGTCAACTATATTTAAAACTGAGTATTTGTGACTGATCAATCAAAATATTTAATCAAATTTACAAAACAAAATCGTTTCAGCATTTCGTCTCTAATTAAAGAAACTAAATTGAAATGTCAATTCCAAGATTAGTTTGTAATGCCAAAGTTGACAACAAACCGAAACGTATTCCGAAATGATATTGAATTGATTCAAATGATTGCTTATACTTAACAAACTGTTTAAATGCCGCACGAATTATCAACAAAAAGCAAGTCTCAATAAATCTTCATTTCCTTAAGTTTTACCCAAACCTCCTAATTGGGGAAAGTGGACTAAGAAATACTCTCTCTACAAATAAAAAATTGTACCTTAGTACTTACCTTGTATTATAAATAATACAATAATACTTACAAAGAGAAAAAAAACTTCAAGGAAAGAACTCCCTGAAACTATTTTATTTACAACTAGCTGTGCCCCGCGGCTTCCCCGCGTTTACCCGCGTAGATTTTAATTTCATGGTTGCCCGCGGATCCCTAATGTTTTAAAAAATCTAAGTAGCCTAAGTTGTAAAATTTGCTATCGTCAGTGAAAGTCCCGTTAAAATCCGTCCAGCCGTTTCGGAGATTACCCGGAACAAACAGACAGACAGAGAAAAATTTTGAAAATTGGTTTTTATAAGTCAGTACCGCGTTTACTTTCATATGCATTTAGTGAAAAACTGTTATTTTGGAGTTACAAACAGAAACTTCAATTTTATTTTTATGTATATAGACGTATAGATGAACACCAATTATTTAAAAAATGGAATTTGAACTCATTTCTGTATTCATAAATCTCAAATACAAATATTCTCAGTAATAGCAAAGAAATAATATTAGTATTAGGAGTAATATTAAATTGGCACTGGTACCTAATTATTCTGGGGAATAGTGGATGTTAGAGTAACTTGACTCCCACTTCGAGGACTCATCTGTGAAGATATAAATAAAAAAACTACAGGATAAACTACGGTAATAACCTATATTATTCTTAAAATCTAATTGAGTGCTTAATTTATACAAACATAATGGAAGGAATTACCGAAGAAATGCATGTTGACAAAAGAAGGATCGTACCACGTGACTGCAAGGCTCCTGCTTACCGCATGGGATTTTGGCATGAGCATTTTTCGGAATTAACATTTATATACTGACTAATCAAAATGACACTGTGCTCATTAATATTATATTTACAAGAAATCAGTTGAGAGATGAACTTTGATTTAATTGTAACCAGAAGCGCGACATTATTTATGATATATTTGGTTGCTGTACTCTGTTATTATATTCTAAGCCACTGCGTGAATATAATAACATTTTGCTAAACTCATTATGCAGACTCGTGCACAAGAGACATAAAGGATTAATCTTAATAGTAAACTAGCTACTAAATAGATTAGGTAGAGGGCATTTTATATCTAAAGAGGTCAATACAATTTACGTGTCTGTTTCTTATTCAAATAAGAAGCTTTTCACTAAATTTATATGAGTCTATATAAAGTACACACAAAGAAATATAAAATTACATTTTCTCTATCTATTTTGTTCCGTATTAACAGGACTTTCACTGACAGATAGCTGATGTTACAAGGAGTAACTTAGGTTTAATTTTTTAATTAGGATGTCATGAAATAAGACCAATCATGAAATTAAATCTGCACGGGTGAACCCGCGGAGAATACTCAATTTTTTTTGAAAGTATGGAATTTCATAACAATATCTTTAAAAAGTTGAATTCGAGGAATCAATTGCATACAAAATTATTTTTCAGCCCACCATCTCGGATAGAGTATTTTTAATCTTCAATATCTGAGTGGAAAAGCCGGTTTTATTCTCTAGAGGATAAAGTAAATTGAATTTAGAACATCGTGTGCACTAAGTTTGTGAATAAAAAAAAACATTAAACCTATTTACTGCTACCTCTATGGTGCCGAATATATCATACAACTTTTTTTTAACACGCTTTTATTAGCTTCACCTGTATGTATGTATGTATGTATGTAACCGACCCCTTTGAGCTCGATTTTGTCCTACTTTGTACGATCAGATTTAATTCAAACTTTGCACACCTGTCAAAAGTCGATGACAATGCAATAATCCGATCGAAGCATCCGATTATCCTAATTAGATTCGCCAGGATTAATTAATTTCTTTCCGCATCCTTTGCATGCGAGTAAGAGAGATAGAGCTAGTGCGGGCGGTTTGTGGTATTGAGGGCGGTTGATAGTTAGCCAATCGAACTAAATAATATATAGTTTAAAAAATTTAACTAAAAAATGAAAAATAAATAATAGTTTAAAAAAACTAAAAAAACACGCTTTGGGGTGTATTCAATGCGCTTTTTAAGATATTATATTATCAAAGTGATGATTCTTCTACTCATTATCTGTCAATAAAATGTTTATAATTATTAACACTATGCACCCCACGCTTTTTTACAAAAATGTACATTCATTTCTAATTTACAATATTCTTTATCCAAATTTATTAAATTTTATTTTCTGATTTTTAGTTGGATTTTTTATGAAAGCGTGTTTTTTTAGTTTTTTTAAACTATTATTTATTTTTCATTTTTTAGTTATTATTTGTTAAAAACTCAGACTCGGAACCTTCTTGGTGTTCTTTTTTCAATTTGCTTTGTACGCGGTTCTTTACGCGGCATTTTTTCACGTCATTGTTAAACCTTATATTAAAAACAAGAAACTTGAAAACAAGTGAAAAAACTAAAATGAGTGATTCTAGCGACGAGGAAGATTGTTTGACGCCAACAGAATTGACTGAAACTGTTAATAATGCGCAAATGAGCTTTCTCCCTCAACAATCACGCGAGAAGTATTTAAAACAGTACGATATGTTCAACACGTGGCGACTAGCAAAAGGAGCCAAAATTTTCTCAGAAAACGTTTTGCTGGCATATTTTATAGAATTATCCGAGAACAAGAAAGCAAGCACTCTATGGAGTACGTATTCGATGCTAAAAGCAACAATAAAGATGAAAAAAGACCTATCGATACCTATCCTAAATTAGTGGCATTTTTAAAAAGCGCCTCATCTGGTCATCAACCAAGAAGATTATTCTGTAATACTTACCTGTCATAATGTAGTAATTAATACCTAAACTGAAATAAAAGTGTACCTATCTTGTAATTGTAAACGTTTTTTTTTTTCATTTAGTCATTTCCTCGCTGAGGTGGAATGAAAAGTTACGTGTTGCACTCGAGTGCAAAGATTTTTCACCTCGTGCTCTTTTGATTCCCTCGCTAACGTAAAATCCTTCGCTTGCTCGGTCATCAAAATTGAACACGCGGTTAAAAAGCAACTTTGCACTCTTGTATAACAAATAACTATTGTCTGTTTCAACGCATCCTTCTTCTAAATTACGTTACGGATATTTAAATAAAATCCATTTTATAGTTCAATATTTTTAATTTTATTTCATTAATTTTATTTTGATCACTGAATGACAATCTTGACATCATCCAAATTCATTTTGCGCGTTTTCAAGTTTTTTACTTTTAAATTATTAATTATGGTTATTGGATTGTAACTCCTTACAATACCTACCTAATGCAGAAGATTTTAATTTAGGTTAGTTTATATAAAATGATCCAGCAATAAGCGAGAATAGTTGTTCAATTAAGTTTAGATTTCACACTGTATGGGTAGGTACATCAAACCAAACTGCAATGAAGGCGAAGATAAAAATAAATTATATGTGTTTACTCATAAGCCCCTAATTTCCCTCTCAATCGTCCCTCCCGCATGATTATTTAGCACGCGGTGCCTATAGGTACTTATACACTCTATTTCCTAATTAGTGAAACTATGCAAGATACAGTATTGTAGTTGGTATTTGCTTTACAGCGTCGACCTTAGGTCGCATGACCTTGACAATAAGTAAATGCAAGTACCAGACTTTGGCTGCAATAGTAAAATTGGCCAATGCACGCCGAAGAAATCAGCCAATGTCTATAAAAAGTTGTCAACGACAATGATAGTGTCAAAGCGTGTCTCAGATCGGCGGAGAACAGAAGCACAATGAAGGTCGCACTAGCAGTGGGATGCGTAGTGGCCCTGGTGGCCCTTGCGCAGGCGCGCGGCGTGCGCGAGCGACGCGACGCGGACAGCGCCGCCGCCGCCTCTCACCACCACGAGAAGGGTGGCGGCCACGAGCACCACGCTCATCACCACCACGACCACGGCGAGAAGGGCCACAAGGGCTACAAGGGACACCACCACCACGAACACGGCAAGAAGGGACATCACCACCACGAGGGACATAAAGGTCACCACGACGACCATGGCGGCCACAAGAAACACCATCATCATGATGACGGACATCATCATGAACACCACCATGGGGAGAAGGGACACAAGGGCCACGGTTTTGAAGAAAAAGGACATTTCCACAAAGGTCATTCTACCAAGGGTCACCACGGTGTACACAAGATAGACGAATTCAAGAAGGACAAGCACTTCCACGAGAAGCATGGTGATTCTGGACACGAAGAAGGCCACGGCGGCCACCACCACGAGCACGGCCACAAGAAGGGCGGACACTTCCATAAGGGCCACAAGCACGGCGACCACCACGAGCACCACCACGGACACAAGGGCCACCACGAGAAGGGCGGCCACCACCACGAGCACAAAGGACACCACGACGATGGCGGCCACCACGAGCACCACCACCACCACCACGGCCACGGCAAGAAGGGCGGCCATGAGGACCACAAACACTGGGGACACAAGAAAGGACATTAAATTTTATTTAGATAGTTATTTTTATGTTACGTTTCTTAGACAAGTTATTGTATTTTGTTATATTTAAAATAACACTTTTGTAAATAAACACTCATTGGTCATCAACAATGGCCGGACTTTACCAAACGATAGTTTTTGAGTTTTCTTCCTTTTCTTACTTTTATTATAATCCAATCCCGTTATTGGAAACATGGAAACTCAGTCACAAATTCGGAATGCATATTCGAAATTACATACAATTGATACTCTCCGATTACCATCGGACGAGTGTTTAAAGTAGTTCTATTCTAATAATATACATAATACTATTAACACACTTAAGAACAGGGGCCTTACCATGAGCTCTTATTGCCATGATAGTTTCACTCATTTATGAGACAGATGTATGTGACGTGCATACATCTGTCACTGTCGCACAACTGAATTATCATTGCAATAAGAGCTCATGGTTGGGCCTCAGAGCCTATCTTTGATTTACCTATGTATGTTGCACCTTACTGATTGAAAAGTTTTACCCGCACCTTCAGTCAGTTACATGAGAATATATCTTTACATATTGAACAACTCAACCCAAAGATAACAAGATGTCGTGCTGCTGCAACGTTTTGCTATTTTTGGGTATGTCAGCACATACATTACTTCTTACTTCCTGTCAGAAAAGTCAAAATAATTGAAAAGAAAATAATCCCTTGCATAATCCATTGCGATTATCTGTGTTGCTATTGTTTCATATCATTTTTTTAAATAAATATATACCTCCTAGTATGTATTTATTATATACTAGCTGTGCCCCGCGGTTTTACCCGCGTAGATTTAGTTTCATCCTTATTGTCGCGTAACCCTAATATTTTTAATAAATAAAAGTTGCCTAAGTTACTCCTTGGAACATCAGCTACCTGCCAGTGAAACTCCCGTTAAAATCGGTCCAGCCGTTTCAGAGATTACCCGGAACAAACAGACAGACAGACAGACAGAGAAAAAATTTAAAACTTGGTTTTTTGGTGTCAGTAGCGTGTATACTTTCATTTGCATTTAGTGAAATGCTGTTATTTGGGAATTACAAACAGACACTTCAATTTTATTTATCTGTATAGATAACTATTTTCTTCCTATGAGTCAATTTATAATAGTGTCCTGCAGGGAGAGTATTGATAGATTTACGCCAATTCCATTCAGTATTCGCGAAGAATTCCCTGAGGTGTTAACGTGGTAACACAGATGGTTGCTGTCCCTCAGCAGAGGACTTCATTCACGTTGTTGAATTTCTTCACGGATAATGTTACTTTCTCCTTATGTAACAGGTACAAAATACTAACGAAGTAGTAGTTATATCTCTCGGTGCCAATTCTAACAAGTTACAAATTCAATAACAGCAAGCGGGAGGGCGGACCTTCTAAAGCTTCAATTATAATCAAAGTGCCTCGGCATTAATTATTTAATTTGCGTAGATACGGTTCATAATTCAATCACCCCGGTTGTAATAGGCAATTTAGCCATTTGACGTCTTGAGGCAGGCTCCCTGTGTGAAGAAGCGACGACAGTCGTGACAAGAGACAATAAGTAACTTACTGCGACCGAGCCGGTGCCTATACCGACCTACTCTATAATGTTATTTGGACGTAGCGCTAGGAAGGATACTCATTTTGTTATTATGTCACTAATTGTGTCTATTTCGTATCTTCAGCACAGTAGGTATATATCATATAAGTAAGCTTATATAAATATACTCTGTTATAAAGCGTAGAGACGCGCCATTTATATTAGACTTGCTGTGCCCCGCGGTTTCGCCCGCGTAAATTTAATTTCATGGCTGGCGTGCGGCACACTTATTGTTTTTTTTTTTAAAAAGTAGCGTTATTCACTCCATGGGTCAGTCATATCTATGAATGACAGCCTGTTCAATCGATCCAGCAGTTTCAGAGATTACCCGGAACAAACAGACAGACAGAGATTTTTATGAAAATTATATTTTTTATGTGATGTGATGAGTTCCACGTATACTTCATTATACTGAATTACAAACAGACGCTTCAATTTTATTTATCTGTATAGAAGATAGTGTCTACCATGAGGTCATGCGCCTTTCGGAATAGTAGTAGCAAAACATATAAAACCTGAAATAAAAACCTCAAGTCTATGGGTTGTTTAAAAGTATTATTGGTTACACGAATCATCCGGATATGGCAATATGAACGCGAAACTTAAAGTTTAATTAGTGTACATACTCGTAATAACTGGTTACAATTTCGTGAGTAGGCAAGGCTGCGGCAATTTAATAGTTAAGTAGGTGTAGCGTGGTTGAACAAGAATAATATTCTACCTACTAAGATAACTTTTAGCAAATACTTTTACTAACTAAAACAAAACAAGTTGCTATTCTTTGTAGCGCCCACATCACGAGGTACCTAAATTATGCAAATAACGAGCTCCTCTCCACTCCGATTACCATAAAAAAATAAAAATGTGGTAGAAATGTTTAGTTATATACAGCACAGTAGTGATTTACCCTCCACTTACATAATATTATAGTCACTTTTTATACAAGCATACGAAATAAAGAGTACCTACCTACAAGGACAACATCATACATATTCACAAAAACATTATACATTAAGTACTTACGCTCTTAGATAAAAGATGGAAGCCATATAGGAAAAATATTTTAACACGTACAACGAGGTACACAAAAACATTCAAAACTTTAATAATGTCAGAACAACTTTTATTAGTTGTGTGGAAAGTGAAAAGAAATAGTTTTAACCTACGAAACATCATTAGCTGTGTGCTATTACGTAGCGTCAGGCGTATGACGTAGCCACATTTTCAATTACTCTGAAATAGACAAACTGATTATTATAATTTCTTAAGTGCGTTATTTATATTACATATATGTATATAATGTATATATTTATATATATAATGTACATATAATATATCCCTTGTAGGTACTTTATTCATGTTACATTTTAGACTTACAAGATTTTCAAATGAAGATGCGACTTTTAAATTGGTAGGTTGTATACTGATTTTTGTTTTGTGTAGGCACGATTCTATGAACTCTATTAGTAATGATATTTATGACACCGCCAGAATTGTGTACCCTACGTGTATAGGCTTCACTGTCACGAAGAATGACAAGAGCTCAAACTGTGTTCTAATCACGGCGTTGACGTCTTTATTTGGTTAGTGGTTATGTCCGTGTCACGAACGTAGCGTGACTCGCGAAGGGTGACAATAAAATTCACGGTGTACAAAAGGCGGGGCGACGGCAGCGCTTAGAACACGCGCTCACATCACCTCCTACTCACTAGGTCAGGATTAAGAGGTGACAGCGTTACAGCGATAAATCTAGGGAGATTAGTGACATACTAAGCTCCATACTCGCTCGCTAATTAGTGTAAAAGCGATACCAATGGATTTTATCCTTTTCCTGAGAAAAAGAGGATAGGGAATGTCCCGGCAAATCGTATTTTTAGGTACGACTACTGTTTGAGCCGTCCAATAATTGAACCCTTACAAATACATACTGACTGAAACGGTCGACTGTTCGTAACGTCTACAAGTTGTACCTCCTCGTTTTGTTTATTGTCCCACCATGATTAGAGGGTGAGTCGATGGACATTTCTCACAAATACTATTATAGCTGCGATGAATTTGCTTAGACAGATAGGTACTTCTGAAGTTAGAAGATTAGTTCTCCAACAGAAATTTCTAATAGGCATTCTGGTTTAATAACCATAGGCTGAATGTCTATTATGTTGATGTAGGTAATACCATATTCAAACTCCGACGCCTACCTTCGTATGGAATTTGGAAACTTCCATCGTTTTTATTCCACCGCATTTATATCAGAAACAAAGGAAAACAAGCGCCAATTAAACTTGCCGAAAAGTCCACCAAACTTTTCCTTTCCTAATACTTTGTTATTTATTTTCATTAATAGTTCAAACCCTTCTGCTGTGTACCGACGAAGTTTCGTTTTATTGGCATAAAACGGTCCCAAACTGTGTTGTATGAATAAACTTGCCTTAGTTTGAAAATAGTACTCACCTGCCAGCACCAAGTATTTTTTCATCAAAATTTTGTTCAGTTAGTCATCATAGTAATATCCAAAAAAATAAGATGATAAATTGAATTTATTTAAACAAATAAAATAAATAAGAAGTAATAATATCTCTGGAACAACAAATATTAGAACCAAACAAGCAAATTTTTTTTTATATGTAAGTATTGCAATGCTGTATTTTAAATTTACAATGACAAATACTACGACAAGCACTTAACCTGAATGCATGAAACAGGCAAAACTAATCAGGTTGCTCAGTCTGTGAAATTAGCAAATAATTACATAGACCGCAATTTTACCGCTGAATTAGTCTAATAAAATCCACATTGTTAATGCAGTTTCACAACAATATAGGTAATTGATTTACAATATTAATTTTATTTTAAACTTGACTTCAATAGAAGGAGAAAATGACCTACATTAAAACCTTTGAATGTCAACTCCGAGTGTAATACAGACGAACGAAACTAACAACTGTGTTATTTACATTTAATGCTCCGGTGAACGAGTGCTGCATCTTTACAAACTTAAATTAACTCTAGATGTTTATGTATGCACGACTAAGTACTTGTCTATTACATGTTACAACTCTTTGTACTCCTTTAGATTATTGAAGAAATAAAACAACGATCCTTTCAAATTACCATTATTTAGGCAACACTATGTAAACAGCCACCTGAAAATCAGAGCATAAATAACATATATGAGGCTTGGGGCTAAAGCAGGCCTAACAGAAAATGGTAGTCATAAACACTGGTAGTGTAGAAGTATTTTCAGGGCACCTTGTGGAGTCGATGTGCTAACAGCAGGTAATCTAATTGTCTAATAAACCACAAGGTCGACGACGCGCGAGTGACAACGCTGGTGTTGCAAGATCTAGAGGCTATAGTAACCGCTTACCATCAAGTGGACTGTTTGCTTATTTTACACCGCTATGCTATGAAAAATATAAGTAAATATATAACTAATTACGTCTGAAGTTTAAACAAACTATCTAAATGTACAATACCAAAGATCTGTTACTCAACTGTTTTAGTAGGCGTAGTTATTTAACCACTATTGCAACGCGTAAGCGTAACCGATAAATACATTTTGTAATACTTATAAATACGTTTAGGACCAAAATGTAATTAAGCAGCTCAATTTTATCACAGATTATATAGCTACTGGTGTGCAACTTATACATCGTTTATATTATGATATTATGGCATTATACTACTTATGCTTATGTAATAAAAACAACATATTAACTATTTGAAATAAAATCCCAATTCCCTTACAACACATTTGGTAAATAATGTAATGAACTATAATTATCTAGATCCTCAAGCGAGATAGGTAACACTAAAAACTCGATGTATCTACTTACCTGCCTACTTTACTACCTTATATAGTTAAACCTTACAACCATAGTTATAGGTACCTTATATAGTTATAGTTAAATAAAGTGTCACAAGATGTGCGAATCGTTATGAGATGTCTGTTAAATAAATGAATGAGTGAGTAATAAATAGGTTTTACCTACAGTGAATTAAACACAGAAATTAATAAAATGTTTTTTTATTTAATGACTTATTTGCTTAACTTAAATAGTAAAAAACAATAATTTAATAAATCACAACAACTTACATTTAGTATCGCCGGTATCCAAGCATGGTAACAAAAACTACTAAATACATTCTAGTGCCTGTCACATCACATTGCTTCTTATACATGTGCAGCATGCTGGCGGTGTCTAAAAATAAATAATTTAACAAATAGTCGACTCGTTTTCTCAGGTTCGCAGTATCACAAATCCATTGTAAAGCACATTTAATGACCCTTCTTGTAGCCCCACTTTTTGTGGTGCGAGTGGTCACCCTTCTTGCCATGGTCGTGGTGGTGGTCGTGATGAGCGTCATGGCCGCCGGACTCCTTGTGGCCCTTGTGCTCGTGGTGATGTCCGCCCTTCTCGTGGTGGCCCGAGTGGCCGTGCTCTTTCTCGTGGTGGTCCCCATGGTGGTGACCCTTCTTAAAGTGCCCACCCTTCTTGTGGCCGTGCTCCTCGTGGAATCCTCCGTGTTTCTCCTCGTGTGCGGAGTCCCCATCTTCGTCAAAGAAGTGTTTGTCTTTCTTAAACTCGTCTAGTTTGTGTATTTCATGATGTCCCTTGGTGGAATGGCCTTTGTTGTAGTGACCCTTCTCTTCGTACTTGTGGCCTTTCTCACCCTTTTCGCCGGAGTGTTGTTCTCCGTAGTGTCCATCCTGATGATGGTGCTCGTGCTTGTGCGCGCCGTGGTCGTCGTACTCGCCCTTGTGATGCTCTTTGTCGTGATGTCCCTTCTTGCCGCTCTCGTGGTGGTGATGGCCCTTGTACCCCTTGTGACCCTTTTCCGCGTGCTCGTTATCGTGATGGGCGTGGTGCTCCTTACCACCACCCTTTATGTATTCATGGTTATGATGTTTTTCTTTCTCGTGTCCTGAGGCAGCCGGAGCCTGGTCACTTACTTCGGCTTGCTCCTTGGGCTGCTCCACAGCCTTTGGAGGAAGCCGACGCGAATCCACCAACGCGACCAGCACTAGTAATGCTAAGGCCATTACAACCCTCATGCTGACGTATGCTGTATACGACGCGGTGTTGATACGGTGTACTCTACTCCCAAAATTGGCAACATCAATGATGGCGCAGCAGTTTTATATAAAGAGTTGTGAAAGCTGTGGTAATCGATGCGTCGCGTCGCGAGACGGACTTGGCGCAGTGTTGCCGCAAGCGACGCTGGCTGGGAGACGCTTTTGTCTACATTTGCAATATTATTTATTCATTTAAATATACTTACCTATATCCGATGCAAGAAATTTAATTAGTCGCTTCATTTAGTCTGGATTGAATCTCATGACCTCTATCATTGACAAAATATAACGGTATATACCTACCTACGTACAAATAAAATGAACGAAAATGCATAAATGCAATGTTTATTGACTTTTCGTCATTAAGTGCGATCCTGTATAGGTCTCCGTAATGTCTCTCTAAGATATTAAAATCTAAATATGTACACAAACCTAATATATACATAACGTACCTGTAGGAAAGTACTCTCTTTATCTGAATGGAATGGATTTCAATATGTACTTACCTATGGTAAAAGCACCACTTTCCATTACTTATAAGATAATCCTTGACAGCTCCGGACGCATCACGAAATTACTAGATACGTTAATGGAAGCGCCCGACTATAATCTCCATTAAAATTCTGTATACAGATATTTTTGCCTGCGAAATATTGCATAGCCCATTTTTCTACAATACACGAAATACAATTTTTTTCATACCTCGTGCCTTCTGTCGTAGCACAGTTTTCTCATTTACCCATTTAAGTACTTATTAATTATCGTGTTTAGAAGTAAACCATCGCCATCCCTCATTCATGTACTGTCTCTGTAAAATTTCATACCTGATAAGTAAGTATGAATTTTTACCTAGATTATTAGCTAGGATTCCGTCGTCCGTGACTTGGGAATACCCGGCTTAATAAATGTTGCACCTTCGGTGAACATTCCATTATGTTTAAGATTGAAAGTATTGCACTTTATTAGTTGCGCTTTCAAGCAGTGGGAAATACATTAAATTAACTCGGTTTTATATCCACTCAACCACAAAACATGAACTAGGTACTTAGTTTCACTCTAAATGATAAACAGATGTAATACAAGAGAAATTCTTTTAGAAATTCAATTCCAGGAGAGGAGAAAAGAAAAACAAGCAAATTAAATTACCTATGTAAATTAATAAAAATGTAATCAAAGTGAATATATTACAAATAATCCGGGTTACGCGTACACATTGGATACCCTATCGTGTGACGTGTCGTAGATGCCATGCATTTGAGTCCATAACGTATCTACTCCGATTCCAAAAATACCTACCATCCATACGCATATTTAAGCTGTATGTGGAACGAGCTGGCCAACCACAATATATGAATCCAATCAATTTGTTTAAGAATACATAAGTAGGCAGGTTACAGGCTATAGCTACCTGCTACGCGCTACGACATACCTACACCAATCGTCTCTCAAAATGAACGGTGTCACTTGACAGGGACACAACCGGTAGCGATCTAGTTATCTGTACAACACAACTATTAGATACACGATATTTGTGTAGTGTTTGTAAGTACATGATGCTCTAATGATAGCAAACAGTGAGATACCCCTTATTGCCAGATCCCGTGGTACACCGCGGCCGGTTCTCGGCGCGCCCACTTGTTGCGTTAGCTAGACTGTTTTACCACATTTGGGTCACCTTAATAATAACTGCAATAAATCATTGAATTCCAACGATACATAATAGTAGTGAGCTCGGTTAGCTGGCTGAGACTAAGCTAAAACTGTAACCAATCATTAGGGCCGCGTCCATATGGCACGTGGCCAAGAACTCAATTCTGACTGCATTTCTTGTCGCCTACACAGATAATAGTGCGCTAAGTGGAAAAGTATTACTTGCAATGCAACGGCAGTAGATATGACGGCTAACGTCGCACTCAAAAGACTACTTAGTATGATGGTAGCTGTAATAAGGCAGCCGATTTGATATTTAATTTCCATCCCTTTTTTTAACTGTTGGCTACTCTCGGAGGAAACTATAGATACAGTACCTATTAAGGATTGAAAGGACAAAAAGGTTTATTTTCTCATGTACTTTCAATTAAAGCAAATGAAAGAAGAAAAGAATGTTCCTTAAAAGGAAAGATCTATGTGGTCCAGAAAAACATATCAACAAATAAGTTTTCTTCAAAATACAAAATACAACTTTAACAGCGTACCTAAAGGCTGATTTCAAAAGTTCCTGGTTAGTTATACCTAATATAAATATGCAGCTTCCATTATAGAACAGTTGTGAAAAGTACAAGCGTGAGATTACAGTATCTATATAAAGCAGCTCATTTCAAGCTACGAAATCACCTCCTACTCCTCAACATGAATTGAAGAATTAGACAACGAACCGATAATTATCTACTACTAACTATTATGTACCTATATTAACTATATGTACCTATATAGATATATAGGTACAGGTGACGATAGATATCGTTTATTGTAAACTAGCTGTGCGCGGTTTCACCGGCGGGGCACAGCTATATATCACCATTTTTAATGAAGAAAAGGTAGCCTATGTCCTTTCTCAGGGTCTAAAGATTGTCTATGCCAAATTTCATCAAAATCTTCTACAACTAAGTATATCAAGATCAAAATTACCCAAATCGGTCCAGCCGCTCTCGAGGTTTAGCGAGACTAACGAACAGCAATCGTCAATATATATATATATATATATATATATATATATATATATATATGCACATAAATATATACATATAAGATTAGATACATACATATGCATATGCTCGCCTGTATTGCCCGAAGGGGTAGGCAGAGGTGTTGTAATTTTCAACACCCACATTTCACCGAATATGATTAAGTGCCAACGTGACAGAGGGTGAGTCCATCGCCGTTTCAGGCACTATACATACGTCTTCTCAGACATATGCAGTTTCCTCACGATGTTTTCCTTCACCGTAAAGCACGTGGTGTGAAATAAGACAAGTTTTTAGAAAATTCATAGGCACAGGCCCCACTGGGATTCGAACTTGCGCCGCTTGCGTAGCAGGCGACTGCTCTAACCCCGAGGCCACCACGGCTCAAGATAAGATAAGATATTGAACTGGAAATAACTCGGGAACGTAACACTACCTATAATTAGAGCAGTGATACCTTAGTGTCTTGTAGCGTCGCAGCTCCAATCTGGAACGATAGACCCAGTCAAGCCCAAACTCAGTTGAGGTCCCGGCTCGCTTTACACGTGTTGAATCTCTCGACGTGCATACGATTATCATTAAATTATATATCCATATTGTAAACGTAGCTCTGCAATACCACATGAGTAAAATAGTAGTAAAGGAAATTTTACTTAGCTGCAAGCTGGCCGTAAAAAAACAGAACAAAATCAGAACACTTTCGACGAATACAAAAACAGTTAACAGTCGCTTTTGCAACTTATTTAGGTACAGGTCAACAATATTGTTTGTACTTAAACTAGTTTATAGCGATTGTTTATCTTGTATGTTACTAGAAATTTACAGTTTTTCATTGAAGCCACTTTGTAAATCGTTAGGTAGGTACTTTCACGAAAATCATGTTTCTTAGGCTAATGGTTTTATAAGCTTTTTAAGTGCAAGGCAATGAGACGTTGAGTTGAGTTTCTATCTTTTTGGCACAAATTTTCGAAAAGGTTTTTCACACTAGAAACAATTAGTAAATATTATAGATAGTCTGATGGGGTAAGTCTATTTGTTATCTAGTTGTATATAAGTTGCAGAAAGACCGGGGGTCATTTTTAGGGCAAAGTATACGCTTTTATAATAAATTACCTGCATGTATTGTAAACTTGCCCTTTGATAAATTTAAAGAGACTGTTAAATCTATATTACTTAAAAAGGGTTATTATACAGTTAGTGATTATATGTGTGGTAAGGTAACTTGGAATGATGTAATACTAGATAAATATTGTAAGTAGTCTCATAGACACTGTACTTATGCACAAATTTCTTTTTAATATTATGTTTGATTTTTGTCTTGACTGGCTTGAGTTGTCATGCTCACTAAAATGCCTTTGCTTGCGGCGGCGTCAGGATGACGGGTCGCTCTCTTCCCTCCATAATGGTTGAGGAGGGCGATGGCTGGCATTCTCGTCATATTTGTGAACAGGTGCTGCTTGTGGGGGCTGGTCATCTCAAGCTACGCATTTAGATATAAGTACAACTACTAGACTTTTCTTTATGTTAATTTTTATTGACATTTGTGCATTGGAACTGTGTCCATGGGCTTACATTTCTCAAGTGATTTACTTTGTTTTTAAAAATTGTAGAATATTTTTAAAAGAGTAATTACTGAGTTTCTTGCCAGGTTCTTCTCAGTAAAAGCAACCTTCCGAACCTGGCAGTAGCATGTATAATCCATGTCGTTCTGACGATTTGAAAGTACTTTGTAAAAAGTCTAATCGAATAAAGATATTTTTGACTTTGACTTTGACTTTGACTATTAAGAATAAGTCTTAAATAGGTACCTATATATATTATTTAATTTTTTATTTGACTTGAATACCTACATTCGGTCGAGTCCAAATTACATCTAACTAGAAATACCTAGTTAGCTTGCGTGATAGGCATTGTTGGCTTGTTTGCCAAACTGTACCTATTGGGAAACGTTGTCAATTTCAATCAGACTGCAAGTGTTTTCTATAGGAAACGGTTGATTGCAGCCACGACTAATTCTGCCCAGTAAAATGTAGGCCAATCTCGGGCACCGCTCTAGTTTCTCAACGCTGAGTTAAGTACATATCTCGTCGGGAGCCGTTGCCAACGTCCACCGCCAACTATTTTATGTAATGTTATTGTCGAAACGTGCAGTGAAATTGATAAGTTTGTATTCATAACAATATGAATAAAAAAATCCTAAAAACAGATTATTAACAAATTATTATTTAATAACAACAAATTCATCACAGTCAACGAAACTTAACACAATATTAAGCTAAATTTGAAAACCTAGATTAGAAGAACCTTAACAGACTGGAGTCGGCATATTTCAGTCATGGGTAGTTTAGTTCCCCTTCTTGTGACCCCAGTGCTTGTGGTGTTCATGGCCTCCCTTATCGCCATGATCATGGTGGTGGTGGTGGTGCTCGTGATGGCCGTCCTCACCGTGGTGACCCTTGTGGTCGTGGTGGTGTCCTCCCTTCTCATGGTGGCCCTTCTTACCATGGTCATGATGATGGTGACCATCATGATGGTGACCGTGATGGAAGCCGCCTCCCTTCTTGTGTCCGTGTTCCTCATGGTGGCCACCGTGGTGCTCGTGATGACCACCATCGTGGTGATGGTCATGGAAGTGTTTTTCCTTCTTGAACTCGTCATGTTTATGAACACCGTGGTGTCCTTTTGTAGAATGGCCCTTGTGATAATGCCCCTCCTCATGATGGCCGTGACCCTTATGTCCCTTCTCTCCGTGGTGGTGTTCATGATGATGTCCGTCATCATGATGGTGGTGCTTCTTGTGGCCGCCATGTTCATCATGGTGGCCCTTGTGTCCCTCGTGATGGTGATGTCCCTTCTTACCGTGCTCGTGATGGTGATGACCCTTGTACCCTTTGTGGCCCTTCTCACCATGGTCGTGGTGATGGTCGGCGTGGTGTTCGTGCCCGCCGCCCTTGTCCCACTTCCCGCCCCCGCCACCCTTGTGGTGGGTGGCGGCGACCTCCAAGTCCGCGTCCCGCTTCTCCCGTGTAGAGCGGCAGCTGACGTAAGCCAGCGCCGCAAAGGCGACGCAGCACACGAGTAGAACCCTCATTATCCTTGTAATCCGATGAGATCGTAGCTGTTGACTGATGGCAGTGCCAATGGCTGGTAAGTTTTTATACTAATATTTCGTTCAGTGGGTATTGTATGAAAATTGTGTAAAGTTCCAAGGTTGCAACTATATGCCGAGACGTGCGGCGGTACCGGTTGCGAAGTCTATGAGCTCGGTGTCCCAACTTTGAATCTAGAGTAAAAAGTACCAATGTACCGAATTACCTACCCACAATCGCAGGTGCCCACTTTTCTTCAACCTGAATTGATACAGTATAACTAGCACGGAGCACTGCGCGGCAACTCTAAATACGGCATGGTAAAGAAATTTCATGCTAGCAACCTAGAAGCCTCCTAGATATTGTTTACATCAGGTATAAGCTAAAAAAATCTTTACCCACAGTAATAATACGACAAAATAGAGTAACATAAAAACACTTTATACGCACATCGCAGCCGTCACGCCTGAATTAACTTCTCTCATATATTTTCCATAAGAGATAGGTCAGCAACGCACAGCAATTATTTGCAGTTATTTTTTTTAATATCAAAGAGTAACAATCATCTCTACTATAATAACGTTCAGAAGAGAAAAAGAGCAGCTCCCGATTCTGAAATTCTTTATATAGGAATAAATTACGTAAGCTCCCGATTCTGAAATTCTTTATATAGGAATAAATTACGTAAGCTCCCGATTCTGAAATTCTTTATATAGGAATAAATTACGTAAGCTAACGTTTTTATTCGTTACACGCAGAAGTAATGGACAGAAGCCAGTAATTCATTATATTCAATAAGAAACGAAAGCTGCGACAGTGTTTCGTTTTAATAACATTCATCCTTAAAAATTCAAAGTCAATATGGAAGTAAAAAAAGACGCAGAGATTTTTTACTTAATTTATTGATACAATCCTCAACAACAAATTACAGGAGCACTAAGATTGCTATATTGTTAATAATTTTAGTTAAAATATCTATTAATTTTAAACTAAATATACTTTAATTCGTATTTTATATAATAAATCACAATATATACCAACTTTCAGTTGACAAAATTATTTAACTAAAGGAATATAACTAAGCCTTTCATACAAACCCACAATACAATTAGTGTCACACACCTGATTTTTTTATTAAGTTATTTTTCTAAACATAATTCAGTCCTAATTCACAATAATATAGTACAAAGGAATTCCGTGGATTTTTTCAAGCTTTTTCTGAAGTGACCCAATAATATCTGAACACCCAACCTTGCTACACACCTTGAAACTCCACAACTTGAAACTTTATCTTTCTTAGTTAAGAAACATTTGCTACAAAAAATACTTTCAAAAGCGACCAGTAACTATAGAACAAAAGCATGATCTATACTTATTTGAGTTTGAACTGGAGTTGATCGGTTTCATCATGTTTTTACTTTTTCAGACATTGCCACGTAAAATAAAAACATGTCTAAAGGTTGTTAGGCCCACATTAGGCCTAATGATGGAACTCCAGTATTAAGATTTGACGAGGTCATCGCGGGGTGGCAAATATGACCTGTAATACATTTTATAATAAAATAAGTGCCCATAAACATAATTAAAATAATATCTCTAAAAACTGTAGGTAGGAGGTATGTTTTACTCGATATGATACACGTATTGGTAATATATGTTTGTTAATTTATTTAACACGACCTTTTTGAAAAGTTTAGGTCTGATAATATATTTGTGTTGGTGCCAAATTTTTTCTTGTAACATTATACTGGTAAGGGTTCAACTTCATACTTAAAAACAACATTAAGAATAAAAAAAACACTCACACACAATCTGTACAGGACAGACATTCCAAAAAATATTCGCACAACAGTCCCATGCCTCGGTGCAATAATTTTCTTTGCGTTAAGCTTACTACATAGTGATGCCAATTATATCAGTAATTAATAATACCATTTAGTATCTACCAAATTATCGCCATTCATTCGAAATTAGAACTTATTTGCGGTTATAATGTGCCTCACGTTTGGAGTACTTACGCGCACAAAGTACAGAAACACACAAACTACGAAATTATCAAACATTAGTTGCTGTTTTGTTAAATATATTATGTGTGTATACATACAATATATGCTTATGTATACATGCTCCTTTAATGAGAATGCACTTGCTATGCTAGAGTTTATTGGCCGACAGCTCCTTATTATTCCCAGAGACCAGAATATACCTTAACTCGATTTTTTGCTAAAAATATATTGATGAAATCTAACATATTTTTACCGTGCCTAGGTTTTGCACGACTATCAAGAAATTTCCCAACACTATCTTACATCTAAAATATTTATCTGTATGATGTTTGTAATAGTACAATTTGTTTTTGATCGTGCACTGCAAGACCGAGCTTATAAGGGCCAAATATTTCTGAAAAGCAGTGCTAGACCTAAAGCAATTACCACTTTCAATAACAGTGGCGGTTACGGAGGTCTTCTATGATATTATGATATGATTAAAATACTTAAAAGAAGAAATCCCTAATGTCAGAGGATGTCTTTTCTGAAACTAGATATTACTTTAGCGTTTCAAATCAACGGTAATCATTTTATGCGAAAAAAAACAAAATTCACTGTTTTTGAATTTATTCCCAACATCTTTAGTTGGGATTTGCACGGTTTCTCATTGTATTATATATGCTTAGATAATAACGGACCCGCCGACAGACAATACAAGTAAATTATTAAAGCAATTAGAAAATTCACGTCTAGAAGAGATGAAATTATTATGCAATTTTTTTGTTGATATATGGCAGCAATTAAAATAGAACAAATTTTAAAGGTCTTCAAAAAATACTTAACATTTATTTATTTGTACTAAAAATACATTTTGCTTCTATTACGATACCAACAAACAAGATCGTTGATCGGAATTAATGTCTCAGATACGTTAAATATATGGGACTGGCTACAAGCAACGGTGCATTAGAGCAGTCACCGACGCCCTTGCTTATAAACTCGGGCTATAAGCTTGTTGTTAATAAAAATATCGGCAGTCTTACCTCGATTACACATGTGCATTACAAGGGCGGGCCTTTGGTCCAGGGGTCAACTATCGTTACTATTGTATCTAAAGGAAAGCAGAGATCTCAAGCTTTTAGACATTAACGCCATTTTGGTAAAGTCATTCTTACGATTTCATTTGTAACTGCGCAAATTAAGTTTGTTGATACTAGATGCATACTAGAAATTAATTACATCAAATATGAACTTTCAAATACGATTCTTTTATTTGTTAGTCTTATCTTTTGCCTCAGTATCTTAAAAATTTAAACAAGGCCGCTGAATTGAGACCGACTGACAACCTCAGTTCTCATTTCATGTGTATTTTATTTCTCTGTCTTTATGAGAAAATATAATATTATATTCGAGCAACCTAAAGGACTGCAACATGTATTGACAGGACTCCCTTAGACATAATACAGAACACAGTCTAACTGCCTTGTGAAAGTGCACGAAGACTTTTATATTTTTGCAGATTATAGGAGCTAAATATAGGGCGATAACTATGAAATTCTTAACTGTAGGCAGATAAAGCCTCTACTTGACTATTGTTGAAACAGGTAATGTTTTAGTTGAGGTGGAAACCGCGCTCATTCGTGGCGGCCAACAGCCGCTCGCGCAGTACTTCCTTGCACGAGTACTCCGGCAGCTTCAAGTAGTGCACGCAAGTGTTTACCGACGGGTACGAACCGTCGCCCGCGTCCACCTGCACAATAATTAAACATACGTTCAAGTAGCTTACCACCAGAGTAGTCTATATAAATATTATATTAATAACATATATTAGTAGCAAGGGTTCTACCCCAATATTTTTATACGACAGTCCAATACCGCCGGTTTTTTTTTTTGATCTGATGTTTTTTTCGTCCTAACTTTGAACAAGGCATAACACCTTAAAATAAACTAGTCCTCTTTGTGACCAGCAACATTGGTATACCATACGTTAATACATACACTCCATGTAAAACTGATATTATATTACAATGCACGGTGTTGCACCGTTCACAAAAATGGAAAATAATTGTGTGTACCTTCCGTACGACGGTGAGCCTGGGATGGAGATTGGCCAGCCCGCCCGGCGGCAGGCTGCTGCAGCCCGTCGCGAACTGCAGGAAGGCCTTACGCTCGCGCAGAGACATCTCCTCCAATACTTCCACCAGACGCAAGAACCCAGGACTGGAACCACACATACCATATCAACACCAACTCGCAATAAGACCAACAAGATGTATATTAGGTATACACTCCATCTGCAATATACAACTGAAATCATCCGCTATAAAAAAGCTTTTATGGTAGGCTGCTGCTGCCTATGTATGCTTGTAATATCAATTATCAATCGCGCGTTGCTTACCTTAAGAATGAATGAAATCCCTGTGCTAACATAATGACAACTATTGCTAACACTACAACTCCACTCCTACTCCTCCCCTTACTCACCACAGGAACTCAATGCTACAAAGGTAGCAATAATTGGCTGTAATCTTCTGTAAGGTCGGGCAGCTCCAAACTTGTAATGGGAAATCCCGTTATGACCTACCTCTCTCATAATCATAGTGAGAGGGATGTTGTGTTCGGGTAGCGGGTGCGCCTAACCTGTCCCTAGTGTATCCAAGCTTGGGCTCCGTGTACTGGAGCAGGTGTTCCCTGGTCCAGGCAGGCCCGCGCTCGCCGCACAGCAGCAGGCGCAGCTCGGCAGGCGAGAAGGCGCGCAGGCGACGCGGCGGGAACACCAGCGCGAACCCGCGCCGGAACGACCCCACCTGCCGCCGCACGCCGCCGCCCACCATCCACCGCGCACTCGCCTCCGCGTACGCCCGCGCATTCTCCGCACGAACCTACACACAAGTTGCAAATAAACGCTATTTCGTGTGTGTACAATTATAGTTGCCTACTACTCTTTAATCCCAAACAGAAACAAGGACCAAACAGTTGAAATCTTATAACAGCAGCCTTTTAAAAATATCTTCACACCCTTTATCTTAATTAAAGGCGCGTTCACTAGAAGTGCTCACACTAGATCGCTTGAAATCGGGTCGGGCGGACCCACGTGTTAGGGGCGACTGTTATCAGATTACCGCTTTTATGAGAACTGACCTCGATATGTTCGCCGCTGTCACAAAGCGGCTGCACGGCGACGGTGGGGTCCCCGTGGGAGGCGACGTGCGTCATGGTGAGCGCGAGCTGGTCGAAGGTGGCGCCATCGACGGTGATGTCGGCCGCGCGCTGCGCTCGCTCCTCTGCCTCCAGCGATTCGCGGGACACCACTTCGTACTCTTCAGCCGCCTTCAACACCTTCTGCAGGAACCTGTGCAGTACGAACGACTATCATAGTCTCTACGGTTTACCCTTTACTTGACAGCAGTGAGCTTGTGAATGTATGAGTGTCAGCACATTAATTAAGATTGTGATCTATTTATTTGCAAACAATAAACACGTGAAATCGCGCGTGAAAACAGTTATTGATATTCATCCCAAAGTACATATTTTACCTGTATCTTATGGGATCTACTTCTTCCAAATGTTCAGTCGTTAATTCTTCTCCACACATAATTCGCAAGAACGGCTCTGATAGTGGTAGATCGACGAGGCGTCCATCTTGTAAAACCTATAACATACAAAATGTGACAATTATGTGCATACAAATAGATATTTAAACTTTGCCAAGTAACGTGAAAATATTTACCTTAGCTAAAAATACACCTAGGAACCAGAAATATTTGCAAACTTTATCACAGACAGGGGAGTCTTGAGGAAGAGGAGCCGGGAAGAGACCACAGGCTCGCGTCACGTAGTAGCCGGGCGGCTTCTCTGTAACACACAGATGTACCGTTGACATTAATTCATCCTAATAGAGCTTCAGCAGCAAGATGTATAAACAAAAATAGGGTATGATATGGTATGATACTACTATAATCCTTTATTCTTTTATACAATAGGCATATTTCCACTAAGAACAAATAGAATGGATTAAATGGTCTAAAATTGTATTTCTGTATTTAGATAAAGAAAAATAAATTAATTCATTGTAATATTAAAAGATTGTTGATATTTTCACGAAACAAGTTATGGTAAATTTAAGGATTAAGTCAGGTGACATTGAACACCAATCAGGAAGCGTTACGTCAACCTGTGTAAGGCATACGGATGGCGATTCTTTTCAAAAAAGATCGATTTTTAAATTGATTCAAATCGTAACTTGATGATTCGATTCATAAAAAAATCGAGGTCAAAAAGATCGATTTCTAAAAAATCTAGTTTTTGACGAGTCTGCATTTTCAATGTAAATATAAATCCATTTGATGAAAAACAAGATACAATAATAAGCGGTCACTTAGTATTAAAATCAGGGTTTTTTTTTAGTTCAAGAAATTCGAATTCATTTTTATAACAATATGAAAGTATCAGGTAAAAAAGAAGACATCATTTTACTTTCTAAATGTATTTGTTATATTAAATAATAATATTAACAAAAAAAATACTGATTTCAAATTTTAATTCTAAAACTACTGAATAGATGAAAATCGTGTCGTGAATAGAGAAAATCGAGTGTCGATTCTCTAGGGTGAAATATCGATTCACTGAATTGATTCAGTTTTCGATATCGATTTAAAAAATCGATTTATGTGGCTCGAAAAATCGATTCTTCGATTAATAGATCTCAGATTGCCATCCCTAAGCTGTTGTGTTGAAATTTTCGTAGATAAGAGCGTCAGTAATTGTTTCATGGTTTTATCTTTTGGGACTTTGGAAATATAAATAATTTCTTTGGCGTATTTAATGCTTGTGCTTTTACACTGGGGCACCATACAGTACTTATAATCGACGGTTTCATTTTTTATCACGAAATATCAACAATCGCCTTACACGATCAGCTGTTTTGCCCACGCCTTGACGTCACGCACGACGCCATGACATTACCGAGCGTTTTCGAGGGAAATTTCATTTCATTTCTTTAAATGCGAAATACAAATTGAAAATCGATATATTTTCAAAAAAAATATTTTTTTTCCTTGCATAATGGATGCTAAGGTATATGAATTAGTAATAAATCAAATTTAGGCAACTAGCCTATTATAAATAGTGTGATGTTAGGAATGATGTATCGAGCACCCAAAATTCTAATATAGTCCGTAGCCAGAATTCCCTGCCCAACCTTAGACAAGTACGTTTTTTTTTTTTATAAATGTGGTTACCGTCAGGCAGCATGAGATGGTGCGGCGGCTGTAGGTCGTCGGGGTGCGGCGCGTCGTGCAGCCACAGGCCGAGGTCGGCGCGCTGCAGCTCGGCCGCCACCAGCGCGTAGAACTCCAGCGTGGGGCCCAGTCCCGTGCCCTCCTCGCCCGCGAACTCCACCTCCAGTACTGACTTACGACCAGCGTGCACGCGCATCACCTACCAACGTTATATTGGATACATTACACATGACTGCCAGGAGGCAATATATATATTTAGTAAGGTTCCCATAAACATGGACAGTGGGAACTCTCCATAAACATTCTACGAAATAGTCTACCTCCGCAAGTTCGAATCCCAGTGGGGTTGAACCAATGAGTTTTTCTAAAATAAAACTCATGTGCAGTGATTTCACACCACGTGCTTTACGGTGAAGGAAAAAGGTTTCCTCGCAAACCTGCATATGTCTGAGAAGTAATCCAAAGACGTATGAACAGTGCCTCAGGCGGCGATAGACTCACCATCTGTCACGATACCACTTTATGATATTCGGTGAAAAGTGGGTGTCGTTTTTACAACTCCTCTGCCTATCCCTTCGGGGAATACAGGCGTAAGCATTATGTATGTATGTAGTGTACCACCTAAAATAAATTGTTCCAATATGCAGAAGAAAGACATGACAAGAAATATGCTTACCTGCATAGCAGAGCGCAATAATTCCGGTGATCTCGGAATACGAACACGTTCATGCCTCAATCGACCCATACGGAATTCAGTAGCTTCTAGCTCAGCCCGTCGAGGCGACACAGTGTTGCCAGCTCTGTGAAAAAAAGCAGAGCAAAAATGTTAAGATAGAGAACCCAACCACAACAAAAAAAGGGGTTTGCAGATGTTATATTAATAAAATTCTGAATGGTATATTTATACCAAATGTAATTGACTTATATTTACCGTTGCCGATCTAAAGCACGATCACGCTGTGCTTGCAACCAAACAATGGTGCGCGAAGTGCCAAAAGCTGTGCACGCGAAGAACATCTGCCGCGTCTCCAAAGGAAATAGGAACGGACACCAGTCATTCAACTGTTGACACCTGGAAAAGTAAAGACATATTGAGATGTTTTGGTTAGGTTAGTGGAGAGGAAGGGCTCGAGGGGCAGCGAGGTGCCTAGTATATACATAGCACATACCATGGCGGCGTGGCGGCCGCGGCCAGCGTGAGCGGCTCCTGCAGCTGGTGGTGCAGCTTGTTGGTGAGCTTGGTGGAGAGGAAAGGCTCCGGGGCCAGCGAGGGCGCGGCGGCCCGCAGCCGGCGGAGCACGCGCACGCAGCACGTCGCAGTTGCACCCTCCGGCCCATCGGCGCCAGCTATGCCGCGTTCTAATTACAAGCGCATCAAATATATATTCAGTTGGGATCAAAGTTGTAATAAAACTAGCATTAGTTATAATATAATGCATGCGACTTGATTTTTCCTTGCTAGTTTTTTACTTATTAGTATAGTTCACTAGTGGGTTTTATTAATAATTAATAAGAACAATATCAAATCTATCGCACAAAATATGTGAAAATTACCTGGATCACACGGCTCATCATCTTCACTGTCACTCGAGGAAGCAAATGTTTCCATTCCTTCTATTTCCTTGTAGGTTAACCTAGACAGAACGGATTACTATTAGTATCGCAATAGAAAGAAATAAAATAACCAACAGAAAATCTTTGGAAGGAGATATTTACGTGTAGGTAGTATCTCTATGAGTGTCATGTGCGGGCAGAGTGGCGTTGAGTGCGAGTACGGCGCGGTATAGAGTCCAGGAGGGCCGCTCCAGCGGGAGGGAAGCGCCGCCCGCCGACAGCACGAGGCGCAACGCCGGCAATCGCCCTGACCCCGCGCTCGTGCCCTCGTTAGCCCCTGCGCTCGTCCCATCATTCGTCCCCTCGTTTGTCACCTCGTTCGTACTCTCGTTCGCCCCCGCGCTCGTCCCCACCCTGGTATTTGCTCCCTCGCTCTCGCCCTGGCTAAGCGACTCCGAGCTGTCCTCCGTGTCCGACGACTCGTTCAACGGTATATCGAGATCTGATAAAAAAAAATCTCTATAAAACATGTTACTCTTTCACAAGGGTCCCCGGAGGGACAGAGGGGATACAACACCGATGATGTCTAGGTGCCAACGTAAAATATAGTAAGTATCAACTCATTTTTCGGTTACACAGGTTTCCTCGTGATATTTTCCTAAACCGTAGAACTTAGAAACAAATTACTGTTACTTAATATGATTTATAATTCAAATGTTGAGTGATATCTCATTGATATTGACCGATGACGCATCACGGCTACTAAACTATATAATCACCTCGTGAAAAATGAAAAGCCGGCTGTATATAGAGACTTACCGACAGTTTGATTGAGATTGGTGCGTCCTGGGCGAGGGTCGAAGGCGGGTATGAGCGCGGAGAACTGCCGTTTGAGCACGAAGTCGTCGTCCCACGGACGTCGCTGGCGGCCGCCCGCCGCGCCACTCGTCACACCGCGAGCCACCTCCATTGCCACCTCCTCCTTCATCAGCGACAACAACGTACGCGTCTCCTAACAAACACAGTAATACATTATTTCACTACTTCATCAGCATCATATGATGCGCTCTGCTGGGTAAAGATTAAAGTAAAACTTCGAAAATTACACTATAATTTTCTCACTAACATCAATGGTTTGCACAACTAAAATCCCTTAAAAGGTATGCATGTATAATGGGTAAAAAAAAAGAATTCCCGAGCTTGACGTTAATACAAAGACATAATTATCAATAGCTAATTATTTTGCCCGAAAATGATTGATCCAAGGGATAAGGATAATAGCTTATCCTTATAGGCATGCTGAGAAATTAATACAGAATAAACGTTGTACATTAGTGTTATAACAATATGGTGCATAAAACTTACAACGTATTGAGTGTGGTAACTCACCAATAGTTGGTAGTTAGGATCGTCATCTTTGTCACTGTCAAGAGCGTCGTCGCCTTCGTCATCGTCTTCCAACTCGGTTAATAGTGCCGGAGCACGACACGACTCCAAGAAGTCTTCCAGAGAAACCTACATTCACAATTACATATTACATTTAAGTATGTTAATAAAAAAATATTTATGAAGAACTTTCGAAGTATATTTCTTACCTGCTCACTCTCACTAGAAGTAGAAGTGAGAGAGAGTGTAAGAGCATTTTGTGCGTTGGGTGCTAGTGATGGATAGCTCTGCGCCGCCGAAAGGAGACCTCCGGGGAAGTTACTCGAGAGAGCCAAGCGAACCAGACTAGAAATAAAATGCTTCTGTAGCTCACGACAGTAACGTGTCAAGAATCATAAAACTATTGGGCTCTTAGTATAGACTTTGATATGTGTCTACGATGACGAATGTTTATATTAGGGCCACTGACAATCTTATACTTAAAAAAATATTGACCATGTTTCTAACTTTGGATTTTAGCATAAAGAACCTATATTTACGAAGTTGTCAACCCGGCCAGTGCAAATTCTACTACAAAAATCGTGTTTACTGACTTCTTTCTAATAATAGTCAAATTTGCTGTATAAAGTTCCAGTAACATTGGTCCAACCATTTCAGAGATTAGTAGAAACAAACAGACATATAGAGACAATAACTTAAATGTATACATATATAAATACAATGTGTAAAGATGAGCCACATACCTGGGAAACAAGCTGGTGGAATGGTTGGAGCGCGCGGCTCGCTGCGGGGCGTGGCCTCGGCCCGCGCCCGCGCCGCGCGCCGCTCCCAGCGACTCTAGGAGACGGACCGCGCTCTGCACACACAAAAAAACATACTCACACCCAGTTGCCGTTACGGGTAATCAACGCTGAGCGCAAATACTAAGAAAAACTGGGCATGTATTTGTTCACGCTCCCTCCAACATATAACACGCAAAAACATGTCTACTGCGCTCGTGACCGCCTTATTTCAACCTTCTTATTATTGTTTTTTAACTTTAAATGGTATAAATCTGTCGTCTAGCTAGTACCCTACTATTAATATAGGCGGTAATTAAAATTTCACAAAACGCCTTTAAGAGGTGGCGATTAATAGTAAAGGGCTTTTTTTATGGTCTCTTATATTACTAACAAAGATTCCTTTTAACATAAGAGGCCAAGTAATCATATAATTTCAATCATTCTTAGGCTACAGAAGCCTTTTCCCATTAGGTGGGCTGCCATAAGAGATTGGTCACTCATAGCGTTTGTCATCATAGCTTAAAAATAATTATACCTGCTGCGTCAAATCAGGTTCACTGGCGCTCATAGTCCCCGAGCCTCCACCTGACTGGCCGTCTTTCTTATGATCGCCGTACTGGCCCTCGCCGCTGTCGTTGTCCTCGCACTGTCGTATTATTAACAAATAATATACGGTGCATGCTTTACTAGCACATATTAGTAAAACTATGTTTGTGGTTATGTTAGATGGTTAGGACACAGTATGATGGAGGTATGCAATGAGAGTGTATGTCATCTCTCGATACCTGTATGTGTAGTCGATTGACATTGTTCCGGAGCGTGTGCAGCAAGGAGGCGGGCAGAGCGAGCAGCTCGCCGGAGAGCAGCGCGTTGGTACTGTTGCGAACAGCGTCGCCGTCGCTGTGGCGCGGCTCGCTCTCCTGCGCGCAACACACGCCGGTCACCAGCCGCCGACCGAGCCCCCACGGTGCCGTCCTACCCACTAATACCAACCCCCACGGTGCCGCTCTTGTAGTAGTAGTGCGACTACCAACAACCGGGCCACAATACGCACTTATGTGATATTTCGCAATTATATAACCGTGTATTTATTACAAAATGAATCTACGTGTGTTGCATTTTATTGATTAATTCATATATGTTGATTCCGACCCCGTGCGGCTGCTCGCTCGTGGACTTCTTGCTACATACTACTTCCCAAACCATACATAGGGAATAGAAATTCCATGTGACTTGGACATTTGAAGAAAAAACATGATGTGCGTGCAGTAGAGGATACATTCAATAATATTACGTCATACATTCCAACGAAATACAGGGCTATCTAAAAATATATTAACATAACAAAGATTTTATGTCAAAAGTGATATTGTTGTAGTATGATGTTTTATAAGCTCATAAAATATTAAGATTTTACTGACCTCTTGTGTATTTGCCTCAGGCAGAGGCTCCTTGGCCGGATATGGTTTGGTTATGTCCGTTATGCTGGTTGGTCCCATTTCCATATTAGTAAATGATGTATTGCCCAATTCCGTCATACAGTTATTACTCTCTGCCCCCAATGTTAATGACTCAACTATTGTCGCTAAATCTGTAAACAAACATTACTAGGTAAAAACTTTTGCCCGTTACTTCAACACTTGTGCGTCCTCGGCGATAAAACTATTACAAGCATTACACAGTACTTTATCATAACTGTTCAAGCGTTTTGTTGCGAAAATGTAAAGAAAACATTTATAATATTATGTATGTATAGAACATTAATTCCAGTATCATTGAACACAACATTCCCAGAACCAATAGTAAATTTTGATATCAACATGCCTCGGAGAGGATGGCAGTGAACTTGATGCTTTCAAGAGCGATTGGCAACAGACTGCGTAGACCGGAACAATTGGAATAGCGGAAGGGACAGCCTAGGAATAGGACACAATAGGCTGATAATAATAACAGGTAGTACATGTACCTGTATTGATATGGTGCGTGGAGTTGTTAATGGCGGAGAGGTCAGTGGCGTGCGTGCGCGGCCGCGACATGTTGCTCGCCATCTCCTCGCCCGATATGTTGTCTGCGGACGACGCCTGCTCTGTCGACGCCACCGACACCTGCGAACAAACACGTTCGTGCATTGGATAACTAGTAGACAAGGGCCGTCACCACTTTCCAGTCTTAAATGTGCAGTTGTCATTCCTCGGGTATGTTTAGCGCGAGCGCTAGTAAGCACATGAGCAGATCTCCCCACAATTTTCTCTGAGCGCCCAAAATCTGATTATTACAACAAAAAATTGCAATTTTGGTGAGAATTATCATTTTACAATATGTTTAACAAGGAAAAAAATTTAAATTAAAATAGCGGCCAAGTGCGATTCGAACCCGTCCTTGAAGGGTTCCATAGCAGCAAGTAACATAACAAAAAAAATTATTGTTGTCCGATGTAACTTTGATCGATGATTTAACATAAAAAAAAATATAATTAAAAAAAAATATACACTATTATTCAAACTCAAAAATATCTTTATTCGATTAGACTTTATACAAAGTAAAGTAAAAAAATACTGATTTCAAATTTTAATTATTAAATCAAAAGCTACTGAATAGATGAAAATCGTGTCGTGAATAGAGAAAATCGAGTGTCGATTCTCTAGGGTGAAATATCGATTCACTGAATTGATTCAGTTTTCCATATCGATTAAAAAAATCGATTTATTTGGCTCGAAAAATCGATTCTCAATTAATAGATCTCAGATCGTCATCCCTAAGCTGTTGTGTTGAAATTTTCGTAGATAAGAGCGTCAGTAATTGTTTCATGGTTTTATCTTTTGGGACAAATATAAATAATTTGTTTGGCGTTTTAATGCTTGTGCTTTTACACTGGGGCACCATACAGTACTTATAATACGACGGTTTCATTTTTTATCACGAAATATCAACAATCGCCATACACGAACAGCTGTTTTGCCCACGCCTTGATGTCTCACACGACGCCATGACATTACCGAGCGTTTTCGGGGGAAATTTAATTTCATTTCTTTAAATGCGAGATACAATTTAAAAATCGATATATTTTAAAAAAAAATATTTTTTTCCCTGCATAATGGATACTAAGGTATATGAATTAGCAATAAATCAAATTTAGGCAACTAGCCTTTTATACAGGATTATACATGCTACCGCAAGGTTGCTTTTACTGAGAAGAACGACAGTTACTCAAACCACGACAGCTTGTATATAACATAAATTCTCGGACCATTATCACGTGTGAGTAGTTTAAAAAATATAAGAAGTGCGTACCTGATGGTCGACCGCCGTCGCGTCCGGTAAGCTTGGTGTGGAGTGACTTTTTCTGCCTTGTTTGGCTCCTTCTGCGCTCGCTGATCCGCCACTGACTACCTTCAGATCGAATTTACCCTCTGCGCCCATACGATACGAGTTACGACCTCCATGGTCCCATCTACAAGTTTTCGATACATAAGATTTTAAAAATCTATTTGCATTAGCAGATAGCTGTTGTTATAAGGAGTAACTTGGGCTACACTTATTTTACAAAGATAAATTACTAAGTATAATAATTCTTATTGTTAATCCTACGCGGTAAAACCGCGAACACAGCAATGAAATGATGAGGGCTCACCTTACGTCAACCCATCCGTTGTGGAGGTCAGAGGTGACGGTGCCAAGCGCCGGGTGCGACCCGTCCTGGTCGCGCCACTTCCAGTCAGGGCCGCGCAGCACCCTCGCGCCGGCGCACAGCCCGCGCGCCCCCCGCGACCAGCGCCGCGCGCGCGCCCCTCCGCCGCCGCCCGCCGCCGCGCTCGCCTGCACGCCCGCGCCACCCCCACCGCCGCTCGCCCCGCACTGACGAGGCACGCTCTCACATACGCTTACCACCTGGCCAACAGTTGACACATCAACACACTGTTTGTTAGAATTAATATGAGGAAGAAGCAATATACATATAGCGATTGCAAATTTCTATGATTTATATTTCGTTCGGAATGTGATTGTATAATTGAAGACATACTTACAAACAGCGGCGTAGCTCGTATGGCAAGGTGGTGTAGTGCACAAGGCCACGAAACTCAGGGGGCTCTACGCATTGAAAAGAAACAGCAACCAGCTAAGCTAGCATACTTCGAGCCTTCTAGAATAAGTTCAGGTACTCTTATTTTCTTGTAAGTAATATTACGCCTAGTATGTACCGGGGTCCTTGCCCATGTAGCTACGCCACTGCTTACAAAAGTGTCCACTCATCAACGTTTAGAATGTCACGTAACAAGATATAACGTGCTGCTTACTTTGCCGTATATCTCAAAACCGGAGACAGAGAGGTAGTGGCTCTGTCCGCTGGCGTTCTTTCCGTTCTGCTGCACGCGCAAGTAGCGGTAGGGAGCGTCGGCGCGCAGCCGCCACGTGTTCGTACTACCCGGCTCCTGCAGCGCCTGCTCGTCGCTGTGCGCCAACAGAGTACTCCACGAAACACCATCCATCGACATCTACACATAATGATGATACCTCACCAACACGATATTAAGCCGGTTGTGCTGCTACTGAGCTCACATTAAAAACGTATTGTACTTATAAAACAGTCATTTAGCAGAAAAATAAATGAAGTGAATCACCTGGAAGAGCCAATTCCTTAACGCTGACCGTCCGTAGCCGCGGGCGTGTCTCAAGGTATAGGCAGAGGGCACAATGTGCACGCCGAGGTCGAGCGCGATGTAGGCGCGCCGGTCGTCGTTAGTGTGCACGTTAAGGGGCTCCGGCGAACGCGAGAGAACATCCTCAGCGCGGCCGTACGGCAGCTGTCGGCCATCCGACGACCACACGCTCACCAGACCGTGCGCGCCAGGGTTCACCCACTCGCAACTACCGCCGTTGCTTCCGATGAAATACAGCAAGCCGTTCTCGTCAAAATCATGCTAAAACCAAATCAATTATTATGAAGTACATCCTGAAATAAGTACCTACCATCTTATGGGTTGGTATACTGGATACTTACGTCGTAAGTGAATGTAATAGGCGCTTCGGCTTTTATTTTCTGCACGAAATGGAAAGAAGCACGATCCATATCATACCACTGGCGAGCCACAGACTTCGCTAGGAATCTTTCGAGCTGCCGAACCGTTGTCAACGCCTCCACTTTCAGACTCCGTCCGGCGTTATTTGCATTTACATCATCAGATGCCGCTTCATCTGACGCACGCTCTACGCGCAGTCTAGAAAAGAAACAAGCAAATAATTGCATCATTCAAATACTATCAACATTCGTGTTTCCAAATACATAAAATTGTTTCTCAGCGGTTATTTTTTAGTGTAACTGTATAATATCGATATGCACTAATTACTATTAACAATGTCAAAGAAAATGTAAAAGCAAACGGCAATAATTCACGGGTATGATGTGTATTAGTGTTGTGTACCGTATCCTCTTGGTGAGATGGTGCAGCGCGCCGGCGGCGGGCGGCGGCGCGTCCCCGGGCGGCGCGAGCACAGGCAGCCTCTCGACGCTCTCGAGCACGCCCACCAGCCGCGCCGCCAGCGCGCCTCCCCGCGCGCCGCCCTCCGCGCACAGCCACTCGCTCACTAAGCGCCCGCGGCACGCCGCCTGACCGCTCACATCTGACAAAACACGTACACATCAGCAATTAGCTGATGCTATAATACTTACCGAGCAGCCTGGCGAGTTAGCTTGCTCAGTCAGTACGCAGCTGTTAATTAATTAAGTACACTACACTATACGCACCAAAATTTAGGGTGCTTTCTAAATAAGCATCATAATCTACAACGTGTTATAACTTGTTTGACTTAAAATATAACAATAAAAGAACTCAACAACATATATTCAAAACAAAAAATATGAGAAAGTAATTCATAAATTTATTACTGTTACCTAAATTGTCACCTTAATTTGTTACCTATACGTACGTTTAGGACCACTTACCGTTCGGTTGAGGAGAGAGCACCTGGAGGAGCGCAGGCGCAAGACCCGAGGATTGCAACTCGTACGCAGAGAGGAGCTCGTCACCGCACAGTAATTCCGACAACTGCTCTAGGGACTCTGCCAGCTCTTGCTGCCAGTCTTCTGCGAAATACAACGTACCTTTATCCCATAACTGCCTGGTGTGCGATTCTATTAATTAAGGCATAAACTGACATCCTGAGTTGTTGCAGTTAGGCAGGTTATATATATATGCTTGTTTGCCACCTTGTGTGCTCTTGCCTTTCCAGGAGGGTTCCCGAAAGAGGCAATGTGCTGTGGATGTTACAACATCCACAGCATATTTATAAAAAAATTGGATGTGTTACCCTCAAACAAATAAAGTCTCGACCAAATCCTGATCAAAACTATGTACGTCATCAAAAAGACATGGAACTATTTTTAAGGCAAGTATTTATCTTAGGCTATGTTTTGTAAAGGGGACATGACTGTGTGTATGTAGTATGTGGCACTGACTGGCAGGCTGTGTGGCGAGGCGATGCAGGCGCGCCAGTAACGCTCGGAGGCGAGCCACGGGCGCACGCGGCTGGCGCGTGGCAGCGCTAGCCAGGTGACGCCCATACAACAGCTGCGCGCGGGTCCACACCTGACAACACATTCTATATTTACAAAACCAACTGACAACTATTGGCAGCTTAAATATTCCTTCCACAGTAAGTAAAAGAGCCACCTCACAAGTTTAGCACCACAATTTAGAAATCACATTGCTGATTAGCGATACGAATACGTATGTATTACAGACACAAAAAAAATTATAAAACCGAAACCAGAACATATCCGAATTTCGACTTGTGTGAAAAAATTTTTAATACTTAAAAGTTATGGCGTCAAACCTATCACTCCTGTGTATGTAATATTCCCTCTCAAGAGACACCTGGCATTTTATAGTTTTTGATACTTAAAAAATACTCGTCGGCCGCTTTAGTCATTCCGAAAGACCCGAAAGTTTGAATTTATTCAATTAGAGGATAATTCTGCATAATATTGTGAGTCATGTCTGTGTACTCATACCTGTGCCTTCAATACCTCCGTCTTGGCGGAGAGTCGAGATCTGCTTTGATTAGTGGCGGCATTGTTGGTCACCACCGGCCGGCGATCCGACCATCCACTCGCAAGCTCTGGTCCTGCAACCACGATTTAAGTCGATTAAGTTATTACTCAATTAAAAATAAATATATATTTTATAGTAAAGAATACTCGTACCCAAAAATGTTTCTGCCGTAAAAGAATGTTTGGTACCCCTGTTTGATTCAAATATAAATCCAGATAGATCTTCTCTTAGGATCGTTGTTTGTTGTTGACCATCGGTGTTATGTATATGAAGCTCCTTTTCCCTATAATAAAACAATTATAAATTAAATTCATGCGCTGTTTGTAACATGCCTTTACACTTTGTGAGCTTTAGAAATGTGCACTTACTTTTTACAAGATAAAGCCCAGTTCCCGATCACAAGCTTTGTAGGTCCCGGTTTTGAGAGTATCGGTTGGGGAACCGAATTTTTAACTGATGCCCGAGCCCTTTGTAGTTTGTCAATAAATTCACCACGATTTTCTGTAACAATTTAACAAGGTTACGTATTACATGGGACAGTGCAATAGCATGTAGAGAAGAACATCTGTTCCTCCTCGCAAAGGTCTCTTCAAGAGCGGGCAGATCTATTACAGGTATCGAGAAAGTTTTTGAGACAAGTTTATACTTATGTTAGTAAGAACTTCAACGATAACAGTATAGTTTGTTGTATAACTGACCAGTGTTGTCGGTCTGGTGTTCAGGACTGCCACTGGAGTACATAGTGGCGAGCTTTCCGTCAAGCAAGAAGCGGAACCATCCGTTGCTGCCTGTGCTGAGCTCGAGCGCGGCCGCGTCTCCCCACACGTAGAGCGCGTCGCGGCCGCGGCACACGGCCCACTCTCCCCACGAGTACGCCACGCCGCTCGACAAACACACCGCATCCTCGCAACCGACACTCACTGTACCCACGCTGCCCGACTCGCTCACATCTAATACAAAGATTCGTGCTTATATCTAATGATATGTACATCAATATACAACATAAGGTAACAACAAGTAACAAAATCATTTGAAAGAATGTGAATAATTATTGTAAGTAATGTTTATTAAACCAGGTTACCAAGGTTACATGCTGCTTATTGACAGTTTTCGTTTGAAGTTGAACTTGACACGACACATTATATTGCACAGTAGTATAATAAATGATTATGAATCTCACTGGTAGGTAGCGAGGCGTTGGTATCGGAGGAGGCAAGCGTGGCGGGCGCGGCGGCCAGTGCTTCCACCTTGCTGAAGACGCCGAGGCGCGCGAACTGCTCGAGGTACACGTCGGCCGCCTTCACCATCAGCTCCTCCGCGATGCCCAGCACTATCAGGTGGCCGTCGTCATCGTCCTTCAATATTAACACATTTAATACATACCTTGTGATATTATCGAGGAATAAAACGAATTTGTTGTTGTTTTAAAATTTGGTGTCGGTAAGTATGTATGTTTATGTAGGTCCATGTAGTTTTATGTAAGCTGTTTCGAACAGAGATCATCATTTCCATGGTTATTTCATAGTGACACATGTAAATAAAGTATGGCATCACATGGCTCACATTTTAACATCACCCATGATTAAGTTTTTATAACTTAGAACACATGTCGCAATCAATTAGGTGAGATGTTTATTTTATACAGGGAATATTAACACACAAAAACAAAACAGGAGTTTTGATGCGAGTAAAATTCGATGGTGTGATTTCTTATAAAAATGTTGATGGTATTATATAAGGACACATGAATATGCAAAGAGCAAGAAGTCGAGAGTACATCAAATTAGTATTTAAACATATTGAAGTCGTGATTAATCAGGGCTACGCTATCAAATGAATGAGGAGAGGAAAGCCGAGCATCGTGTGCGGCCTCACCGTACGGATCATTATTGGCTCAACGTGGCAAAATCCGTCCGACGCTGTCGCAAGCAATCTGTGTTGTACGGCTCTAAAATATCATATCATTACTTCATATTTTTAACAATAATAATTGAATCATTTTAACATTAAATGTAAAAAATGTGTTCTGCGATTACCATAATTATTTTATTGCTTCATAAAACTTTTATGTTTGTACATATATAAAAACACATTATAATATAAATGTGGAAAATTATAAGCACATTGACAAAACTTTATAGTTGTAAAATGTACTACAAAAATTTTAGAGCTGCACAGTATGTAGTCACTTATAGCGACCACTCGACAATAGGATCTATCACACCATCGGAACTTTACCGCAGGCGGGCGTATATAGCGACTGCGCAGGTACCGCGGCTGCGACCGCCGCGGCGGCACCACATCGCCCTGATTGTACACAACATCATATTACACATCGCATACTGTACTCGTTGTACCACTAAGTGGTAATCGAGGATATAACACGTTCCAGATAATTAGCACCCGCGTAGGAGGATACACCGATTACTTATTATCCTTCCATCATTTGTTATATGAGTTATTCAGTAAATATGTCAACCTACGTAAATAAGTGGGCAATGCAATCCAACATAATGTACATAGCTATGAACTGACCCGGTTGTCGAGCACGGCGGCGATGAGTTGCGTGAGTAGCGGCGGCGTGTGTGGCGGCGCGCGCAGCAGGCGGGGCGGCGCGTAGTGCACCATCTTGCGCACCAACGACAGCACGCCGCGCCGCACGCCCGCCGCGCCCGCGCCCACGTACCGCGCGCAGAACACCGGCACCAACCGTCTGACCGCACAAAAACACACTGACATACCACGCACACCTGCCGACTAACTACCTCACCTATTCATTCCGAGTACAACGGCACTAATCGCTTGCACGTCACACAGCCCCGGATCATCGTTATTTCCCAACTGGGGCAAAAACTTGATGTCGGCGCCCCCTCCCTTCAGTGTGGAGAAAAACTGACAAATATCCGGTTTGCCCCTCTTCGATCTGGGGCTGTACACAATCATACACAAAGCACACTTCACAATCGACTGGAACATTCAGAATAACTACTTCCTCTATTAATGGTTTCATGTTTGACATTCATTTTCCAGCATCCAAGGATACACATTGTATTGTGAAGACAAAACGCAGGTATTTTAGTAGAGCCTTGTAGCCAAGTGACATGAATAGTCGCCTGCTACGCAAGCGATGCGACACAGAAGTCTGCCAAAGTGCAGTCAATTCAGATCACAAGCTTTACGGTTAGCAGGAGAGCTTCGTACAGAAACTCACATCTGTCTGACAAGAAATTCAAAGAGGTATGTATAGCCACTGAGACAATGATGGACTCACCATCTGTCACCTTAATCAACTTTGTGTGTTGTTAAGTGGGTGTTGTTATTGCAAAACCTCTGCTTACTCCTTGGTTGAGCATATACATTTTTGCATTAGCAAGGCGGTCTTGGAAGAATCTTTTTCAGCATTTGAAGAAAGCCAAGTGATGCTTACTCTAGATAAACGGCAGCCATTTCTTTGTCCCCAGTGTCGGGGAAATCATCATCACTGGTGGGTGAGGGCGTGTCATGGCTGCCGACCACCAGCCACTCGCCGGGGCACTGCAGGATCGCCGCCACCTCTCTGTGACCTGTCCATTGGCAACGTCTCATTATAATATAAATAATAGAAGCAACATTATTTTTTTCAGTGGTAACACAGTTTGAAACGAACTTCATCTAGAGAGAAAGAACCATCAATAAACTGATAAAAGTTTCTGAGTTAGAACGCCTTTAATTAAAAGTAAAATTCCTTTATTTTAAGACTAGCTGTGCCCTGCGGTTTCACCCGCGTAGATTTAGTTTCATACTTATTGTCGCGGAACCCTAATAATTTTGAAATACTCCTTGAAACATCAGCTACCTACCAGTGAAAGTCCCGTTAAAATCCGTCCAGCCGTTTCAGAGATTACCCGGAACAAAACAGACAGACAGAGAAAAATTTTAAAACTTGGTTTTTTAATGTCAGTAGCGTGTTTACTTTCATATGCATTTAGTTAAAAGCTGTAATTGTTTAATTACAAACAGACACTTCAATTATATATATCTGTATGTATGTATGTAGATGAATAGATTTCTGTACTTTGTTTTTTGACTTAAAGACTCCTTTGTTGACGCTACTAGAATAAATAATAATAATAATAATGTATTTCCGATGGCATGATGAAGTATAGCAAATATTATTTTAGATAGCTAATATTAGTTTATAACGCCATGAACCTTGGTCGTGTCGTTCCCTCGCCTTATCGAGAGGAGTCTTGCCGTCCTCGTCGCGTAAATCAGCATTAGCGCCGTATCGGAGCAACAATTTGGCGATCGCCGGCCGTCCAAAGCACGCTGCGTAGTGAAGTGACGAACTGCGCTGTCCACGGTTTACATCCGCACCTAAAGTTTTATTACACGTAAGCTGACAAGTGCGCCGCACCATTTGTCAGTTTAAGGCTTAGAATATTAAAATTGTAACTAGATCAGAGAGCGATCAAATCCAATTTGCATTAAAAGCCATAATTACCTTTCTCGCAGAGGAACTCGACCATCTCGCGCGTGCCGAATGCGGCGGCCCAGTTGAGCAGCGTCTGTCCCACATCGTCGGTGAAGTTGACGTCGACGGCCCCACTGGAGACGGCGGCGAGCAGCGCGTCGGTGTCCTTGCCGCGGATGCAGTCGATGAGCTGCCGGTGCGACTTGTCGCCGCGCGCGCCCGACCCGCCCTCGCCGCTCGCGCCCGACCCGCTCGACGCGCCCGACCCACCCGCCGCGCTGCCCGACCGCTGCGGACCCCTACACACACACATTGCCTCATGAACTCCGCTTTGCTACACTTGACAGTTGTGACAGGTTATATTATAAAGTGACTGAATGCAGATTTATGCATTGTAAGATATATCCGACGGCAATACAGAAGACCCAACGATGTCACATTTTCAAAATACACGCAGACGCTATAGATTTAGTTTTTGCCACCAGCGCAGTGCTTATAATTATGTCATAATTCTAAAGCGCTATTTTGATTAGTTTTATTTAGCATTTTTTTATTATATACCTACGCAAAATGAAATTTAGAATAAACTAAAAGTTGAGCAAAATATTTACGTTTGTATGGCATGTCTTCCTTCACACAGCAATACCAGCAACAAATCAACAAGCCGCATACATTCCAGACACCAACGCTCGTCTGCCTGCACCGCTGCTTCTATTGCCGAACACAGTTCCAAGCGCACTAGATCCTGTAAACAAATAAAACGTATAATGTAATGTAGGACATATTCATGAGTTATACAAAGCCAGGTACTTACATGAGTAATTTGTGCAGAGCCACGGCATAGAGTAGAGAGTAAACTGACGGTGGTAGATACTGATGGAGCGAGACATTTGTCATCGCCGCCTTCTGTGCTTCCCAAACGACGAACTAATTCTTCTATGAGACCTGTTTGAACATTGTAATTACAAATATATAAAAATAAAAAAGGATGAAGAAATTAATATCGTAAAATTTGTTTCAATATAGATCAACTCGCACCCGCACGTTGTCAATCTAATAAACAATTAAATCCCAGTGCCAACATATTGAAAACTATTGCTAGCACAGCGACTCCACGCCTACTTCGCCCTCAATTGAGCAATGGCGACCTTACTCAGCGCAGTAATACAACACTACTCAAACGTAGCATTACTTGGCTGTGGCCTCTTTTATATCTTATCCTTAGTTTTTTAATAACCCTTATTCATCCCTAATGTCCCCATCCAATTCAAGTCGAATTAGTTCTAAAAGTGGGTAAATAGTGAAAATAATAACCATGTTCAGCCAGTGGTGCTGGGTCGGCGTGCGCGCGAGCGAACCTGTCGGCGAGTGAGGCGAAGCACCGCAGGGCCGCGTCGGCGACTCGCGCGTCCGTGTGCCTCAGGAGAGCTGACAGAGACGACACCGCGTCCCCCACGCGACCATCGCCCGGCTCCATTTTACCACACACTCTATTGAATTATGTATCAGATTAAGGCTTGTACAGATGCCGTCGTGAGAGAAAATAATGGTATTCTACGACTTATAAAGTGACTACTGCGCATTCAAGGTGCTCATAGCTCGTGACATGCATGCTTTGAAGAAGGACTAGCTGTGCCTCGTAGGATTAACAATAAAGACTTTGTTACTTAGTGATTATTTTTAACTAATGTTTTTTTATGCAATAGACTTAAATACTTTCATATGCATTAAGTAAAAAGCTGTCAATTTGAATTTACAAACTGACACTTCAATATTATTTATGTATTTGTGTATAGATAATGTGACAATTCGATAACTTACCTAGACACCACAGCCATGGCAGAATGCAGTGTGTCCTTGAAAATGAAATGAAAATGAAAATGAAAAATATTTATTCAGTTTAGGCCCTGGTAAGGCACTTATGAAAGTCGAGAATTTACCACCGGTTCGGAAACTAGCCTTCTGAGAAGAACCGGCAAGAAACTCAGCCAGGCATCATGTACATAACATCGAAACAATATAAATCATAATGAAATCATAATACAAAATCAAATTTGATAATAGGTATAAGTATTCACAATAGTGACAAATTGTATTAGCATGCAAGTCATTATAAAACAAAATCAAAGAGATAAAAAAATAACAATACCAGATAGATTTACAAGTGTTTGCATACCATGTATTTGCCAGGAGCTACTTGTGCAGAGTGATTTACCTAGTTCCATATATCCTTGTCATTTATATAATCCGAAATTTTATAATATGCTTTCTTCATCAAAACAGTTTTGACATGTGTTTTAAATTTATCATAATTTAACGCGATTATTGATTGTGGGATTTTATTGTAGAAGCGAACACAGTTCCCCATGAATGATTTATTTACTTTAACTAATCTGAATCTAGGAGCCATAATTTTGTGTTTATTTCGCGTACAAATCGAATGAACATCACAGTTTAAATTAAAGAGATGAATGTTTTTTTTCATGTACAATAAATTCTCATAAATGTAAAGTGAGGGTAAAGTGAGTATATTAATTTCTTTAAATTTATCCCTCAAGCATTCACGGGGTTCCAACGAGTATATTGCCCTGATGGCTCTTTTTTGAAGTATAAATATAGAATCTAGGTCTGCCGCGGAACCCCATAACAATAAGCCATATGACATAAGACTATGAAAGTATGCGTAGTAAACTAATCTAGCAGTATCGACATCCGTCATTCGTTTGATTTTCCTAACAGCAAATGCTGCTGAGCTAAGTTTTCTTGACAATGTTTCAATATGAGAGCCCCATTGTAATTTTGAATCTACTGTTAGCCCTAAGAATACCGTACTATCAACCAAATCCAGTTTACCACCATCTAGTGATATATTTGTAGCTATTTGCGATGTATTAGGTGGTGAGAATCGAATACATTTAGTTTTTTTAGAATTTAAAACGAGGTTATTGGCGTCAAACCAATTTGAAACAGATGTTAGTGTTTCATTCAGAGTATTAAGCTCCTTATCTTTCCTGCTCACTTTAAAAACTAAAGATGTATCATCTGCAAACAGAACAATATCACAGATACCTTCTACAACAAGTGGTAGGTCATTTATGTACGCCAGAAATAGGAATGGACCTAATATGGAGCCTTGCGGCACGCCTGTTTTAATTAATGACCCTTTAGATGTTACACCACTGACGCCAACCTTCTGATGACGATTGGACAGGTAAGAGGACACAAGATCGAGGGCGGTTCCGCGAATACCATAATATTTAAGCTTCAGAATTAGCGTACGATGGTCGACGCAATCAAAAGCTTTTGAGAGATCACAGAAGACTCCTAAGGCGTCATAGGCGCCCTCCCATGCCTCAAATATATGTTTTATTAATTTTGCCGCCGCGTCCGTTGTGGATCTACCTTTAGTGAAACCAAACTGGTGATCGTGCAATATGTTATTTATGTTAAAGTGGGCTAACATCTGATTTAGCATTATTTTCTCAAATATCTTACTAAGGGCAGGAAGTATTGATATAGGCCTATAATCAGAAGGATTTTCTCTGGAACCTGCCTTAAAGATTGGAATTATTTTACTATATTTCATAAGATCCGGAAAGACACCCTGATCAATACACGAATTAAAAATAGTGGCTAATGCAGGAGCGATCGTTGTTATAATCGATTGAATAACTTTAATTGAAAGTCCCCATAAATCCTCCGTATTTTTCATGTTAAGTGACTTAAAAGCTTTAATTATATCACTAGCAAGTACATGTTGAAAACTAAAATCTGGGACAATCGTATGAAATGATTGTTTAAGTAATCTTTCAGCTTTATTCGGACATGAGTTTAGGTGTTTAGTAGTTTCCGCTGGTATTTGAGCAAAGAATTTCTCAAATGCGGTCGCGACATCTAACTTGTCTGAGACAATATCATCATTAATTTTAAGTTCACTAACCTGCTCTTTATTTTTATTTTTTCCCGTCTCCCTATTTATAACTTTCCATACAGTTTTTATTTTATTATCAGAACGGCTTATTTCGCTACTTATGTGTCTCGATTTAGCTACATGGCAAACTTTTTTGAATAATTTGGAATACGTCCTAACATGGTTGTGAAAAGCGGCATTGGTTGTTTGGGCTTTCTTGTGGTATAGTTCATACAGGGTATCCCTACTTTTCCTAATGCCCCTAGTTGCCCAGTTACTAAACTGTAATTTATTATTTACTTTACTTTGTTGCTTAGGACATGCCTTGTTAAATTCTTTACATATGACATTATGTAACTGATTAAAGTATTTATTTGGCTCGCTAGACTCTGTTTTTTTTATTTTCGACTCTACATTATTTTTAAACTTAAGCAATCTATGGTTAGTCAAAGCTCTAGATTCTCTAAAAGAGTTACAAGATTGCCTTCTGCACTGCAACTCAACTAGTTGTGCCATATGGTCAGATCTAATGCCACTTATCTGTGAGTGTTTTATGATATTTGCATTTGTTATTATATTATCAATGCAAGTAGAAGAAGTGGCCGTTATTCGTGTGGGCTCATTAAATATAAAGTCTAAGTTGAATGTTTTAAAAAGAGATATAAATAAACGCGCCTCAGAAGTATTTTTCAAAATGTCTACATTAAAATCACCACATATCAAAAGTTGTTTATTTGTCCTAAAGAGCTTCTTAAGAATAGCCTCCATTGTTAAACAAAATGAGTGAAAGTCAGAGGACGGAGGTCTATATACACATACAATTATATAGTTGTCTAACTCTGCACAAGCCGCTTCACAGACCCGTTTCACAGACAGGCTGGTAATATCCTTCCTGTCTTTGGACTTGATGTTACTATTCAGTAAAATAATAGCACCACCACCCTCGGCTGAGAGTCTGTTATAAAAACTGGCAATGGTGTAATTACTAATATTAAATATCATGGTATCTGGTTTTAACCAGGTTTCAGTTAAACAAATTAAATCAATTGGTATTCTTTCTAATAATAATTCTAAATCAAGAATTTTGCCAGAGAAGCGGTTGATATTCTGGTGTAGCAGTCGCATAATACATGCAACTGACTTCTCTGTTGTCTTACTTAAAGGTTTAAAGTATCAATAGGATCAATCACAGTGCTAGTAGAACATCTATCTATCACTGGTTCGTCACTTAATCTAAGCTGTGTTATATTCACTATAACAGGGTTATTAATATTATAAGCTAACAATGTAGCGAGCTTCTGTCTAGTTTTCTGGGGAATAAAAAGTGATCCCCGCGTTGCCTTAACATTACTAATAAAATTGTTTAAATCGAAGAGCACAAACTTGTCATTATGGGAAGTCATGTTATGTAATAAGCTATTTATGTGATATAAATGCTTGTTTTGTGCTTCAGTGTAGCTTATGCTATACGGTATGGTACATAATATAACCCTACCTACATGCAGGTCTGTCAACTGTCCAAAACTATTTATTATTTCCCCTTTACTAATGTTTGGAGTTTGTCCGACTAATAAAATAACTGTGGTGTGACTGTCATGGTTGTTACTTACAATTTTTTCAACTATTTGCCTGTATGAGGCCCCTGGCATACAATAATTTATTACTGAATGAGTTATACTTTTATTTAAAAGGCTACTAAAGTTCCTACCAATTTTATCTGAATACACAATTGTTTTTTGTCCAGGTGGACATAGGTTTATTTGTTCCACAGTTTCACTCAACTCAGCAACCTGTAACTTACAGGGCAGTGGCAGAGGCTCACCATCTGATGCTGTTGATAGTGAGATCACACAGTCACAAGAGTGCTTGTTAGTTAATGAGTCAAAGCGCTCCACATTATAATTACATAGGTCTACCAACTCTGTGGTAGCCAAGATGTGTTCGCTAATCTGTTTCTGGGCACTTGTATATTTATTTGTTAAGTCAATTAAGTATTGCTCCTTGCATTGTAAGTCAGATTGCAATTGTTGAATGTCTGTGTCATATTTGAGTTTTAACTTACTTAATCTACACTCATATGTATCTAAACTATTTCTTAAGGACAAACAGTCTTTAGTTAATTTCACATTGTTGAAAAACTTTCTTTGATTTTTAATTAATTTCTTAGTTTTCTTAATGAACCTATTATACCTAATATACTTTTTTAATTTATTATGGCTAGACATATGTACATGTGAGGAAACATCATTGGTGAGGTCAATTGTAACCAGTTTGTCAGTTAGTAAGGCTCCGGAGTCAGTGTTTACCAGTTCACCTTACCTTGTGCACGGAGGAGCCATGATGTGTGATGAAATGAAGCACCGCTGGCAGGCCGCCGCCTTCCCACACGGCGCCGGCCTCGCGAGTACAAACCAGTTCTAGGACCTGCATAATTTATTTACAACTGTATACATACATCTTGTAAGAAACTTATAATAATAAACATCTTTAAGAACTCTATCTACTATATAAAAATAAGTCGGGTTTTCCTTCCTGACGCTATAACTCTAGAACACACGAACCGATTTCCACGGTTTTGCATTCGTTGGAAAGGTATCGGGCTCCGTGAGGTTTATAGCAAAGAAAATTCAGGAAAAATCTACTATATAAAAATAAGTCGGGTTTTCCTTCCTGACGCTATAACTCTAGAACGTACACGAAGCCATCTGGTGGCGAAACGGAGTTCGCCGGGTTTGCTAGTACTAATATAATAAAAAGGTTATAGTAAGCAGTTATCTTAAAATCCGCTCATACAATTTCAAAAATGTGTCACCAATTTAAAGAGTTCTGATTGGGCATAATCTACATTATACAAGTAATTTTTCAAAATCAAAAAATCAAAATCAAAAAGTTTTATTCAACATAAGGGACACTTGGAACACTTATTGAACGTCATTTTTCTTACGCTAACTTAAGTTAATTTACTACCGTTTCCAAAAGTAAGCCTGTCAGGAGAAGAAACGGCGAAACAAACTCCCCGGTTTTTTTTTACATGTGTCCCTTCTATATACATAGGGTTGTTTAAGTACATTTCAATGGAAGAGTGAGCAACTCATTGCCATGTTTGGCTATCATCAATATACTCAGTTACACTATAATATGCTTTTTCACAAAGTTTCTGTTTGATGCTTGCCTTAAAACTTAAAAATGGTAGTTCACACATTTTTAATGGTAGTTTATTGAAAAGGCGTATACTTTGCCCCACAAAAGAGTTACTAGTTTTGTGCAGTCTAGTCACAGGGACACGGAGTTTATCCCTCTTGCGTGTATTTATATTGTGCATATCACAATTTTTCTTAAAACTATCTATATTCTTTCTTACATATATCAAATTTTCAAATATGTATTGACATGCCACAGTCATTATCCCTATTTCTTTAAACTTCTCTAACTAAATTAAATATGTGTAGATACCATGTGGGCGAAGCCGCAAGGGAAAGCTAGTACTACTTATTCAATAAAGTAGAAAAGTGAAAACAGTTTCTTACTTTGATGCACTGTTCAGCTAGATCTTTGCTTGTTCGGTTACTTGAATCAACTGTGAGCAATCTGCTGCAAATAGCCTTAATGGCACCCTCGATGGCAACAATACGCCTTGTGCATTCAGCTAAAATTATAAAAATACAATATCAATAAACTCACAATATTAAATACATTAAATTCCAAAGAGACAGAATTTGACTTACCCGACACATCCAAGTAATATGTGATAGCTCTGGCTGTTACTTCCAAGACATTGTCTGGGGCACACTCATCAAGGAATATCTTACAAAGTGCTGGAAGAAATGTTCGTGGAGGGCAACTGTAACAAAATATAACTTGAATTATGTCAAGAAACAAATGCATAGCAATAACTGTTATTAAATATCCATAGTATTCTGGTACGTACATTGGACATCTGGAATTCTGGATATTATACTCTTAGTATTAAAAAACAAAAATACATTAAAAAAACACTATATCAAGTCCATTTTAAGTAACTTAACGTATTAATTCTGCCAATAGGTTTAATTTAATACTAATGAAAGAGAATGAACTCTTCCTTAAACAAGAAACAGACTAACCTAAAAGAACAATTAAATTAAAATCAGGGATAACTTGCATTTGTCTGAGAAGTCATAGGAAAACATATGTATGCCTGAGACTGCAATAGACTCACCATCTGTCATGTCAATCGAAAACTATTATGAGTCAGAACTCATTATAGTCTCAATAAGTGATGTTGCAATGACAAGTCAGTTGTGTGTCATCCCCGGTAATATACCTTTCGAAGCAGCGGTCGACATTGTCCGACATGAGTAGCAGCATGCACAGCTGCTCAAGGGCAATGAGCTGCATATCGCGTTCATCGCCCTGGCCCGTTAGCAGCCACTCCAGCAAGGTCTCTGGATCCACCTCTGCCATCTGAGAAGTGCAGTACTAATAAATTTACAGTCAAATGCCCAGTGGCACTGCTTATAATGATATTGTGGGTTTCATTCCTAATGTCGTTTTGTTCCCACTGGTGATGCAAACATCTTAAGATTAGCTATAAAAAGGTTGTAAGAACATAAAAATAGACAAATGTTTCTTATCCCACAGATTACAGGTCTTTTAGTAATATTAAAGCTCCCATTAGTAGGTATCATTGGGTTTTAGTAATGGGCTATTGTTTACCTACTTAGTTCATTTATGCATTATACATGACATGAGGTCACAGTTCCTTTGTTACAATGTTTATTCACCCATGCATTGAATTAATAAAGGGTCATAAAAGCTCTATAGACACAACAACATATTATGTATGATAAATGAATTACAAAAAGACAGCATGAGATAAAAATTATATCAGAGAGTTCAACTCATTACTGTTTACTGACTACCTAGGTACTAACTAAACTAAAACATAAAGCATGCAAATACTAATAATATATTATAATTATAATACAAATAAATTTGAAATACTACAGACTAGCTGTGCCCCGCAGTTTCACCTGCGTGGATTTAGTTTCAAGCTTCATTTCGCGGAACCCTAATATTTTACTCCTTGAAACATCAGCTACCTGCCAGTAAAAGTTCCGCGGTTACCCGGAACAAACAGACGGACAGAGAATTTTTTTTAATATAGGTTTTTTAGTGTCTGTAGTGTGTATACTTTCATATTATGCATTTAGTGAAAACATGTTTTGGAATTACAAACAGACACTTCAATTTTATTTATCTGTATAGATGTATACAGATAAATAAAATATAGATAATAACTGGATTTCCCAGCTTAAGGTTATATGAGGAGATTAACAAAAACATATTGATATATTTTTATTTTTATTAGTGCCAGTAACGGCACTATAAAAGCTTGCAAATAATTTTTAATTATTTATATTCTAGGGATCCATAGTAGAGTAAAGATTGAGAGACCCTAGATTAGAGCATTGAGTTAAACATGCTTAAAAATTTCTAATTATAAAATAATAAAAACAAATGAAAACTTAAACATACCTCAAGTATTAGTGGTCCAGGGTACCTGCAACCAATTATTCAATTACAACGGGACTGTATGTTCTTATAATTATTAATTTTATTGACAGGATATTTCTTGATGAAAGAGCCCTAGTAGCCTAGGTTGAGTAGTAATTTGCTACACAAGTTCTAATCCCAGCGGGGCCTGTACCAATGAGACTTTCCAAAAATGTATGTGCATTGATTTCACACCACATGATTTACATTGAAGGAAAATATTGTGAGAAAACCTGTATAGGTCTGTTCGAAAGACATATTATGTATAGTGCCCGAGACAGTGATAACCACCATCTTTCACATTGGCACTCAATCATCTTCATTGAAAAGTCATTTTTATTACAACACCTCTGCCTAACTCTATGTGGCATATAGGCTGGATATGTAATGTATGTATGTATGTTCCTTGAGTCTGATAGGTGATCACATCTTATTTTAATAATAATATTATTCAAATAAACATTTTGCACTAAAAATTAACTACATAAGTTCATTTCTGTTTTATTAAGCAACATAACAGCAACATTCTTGTTACCGATGAGGTATGAATGAAATTAGCATTGATAATTTTAAATAGCTATTCATATCCCACTTATATTCAACTATATTTCAATGCAATCCAACAGGAATGATCTATTTTATATGGCAAAAAGTGGTGTATGTTCTTGTGGTGGCCTATCTGAATTAAGACTACATTGTGTGTTACATGCAACAAGAGCAAAAAACACTTTCACAATTTTAATACCCATTAAGAAGATTCAAACAACACTTTCAGTTTTAATATTAACAAGAATAAATATACATAAGCATCAAGCAGACATTACTATTTATTCCGTATTTTTAAATATTTATCATGTGTTTTACTTCTTAACCAATTGCGATGATATTTTGAAGAGACCTTGAGGAACACCATATATAGCTAACATTTTGTCCGTAAGTAAGATTCTGCTTAGAAGACTATGTGAATATTTTCATTAATTCAATGATATAATTTAACAAATAAGAACAGAAATAAACAAAAAACATTTTACTAATAGTTTCACATGTTTAGTGTACATAAAAAATCCAGCCAATTGTATATTTCGCGTTATTAAGGTACCAATTAAACAAAAAAATATTAACAATCTATTGAAAAGTGGGTTACTTACACCGTAATGAAATTTGTTGTAGATGTAATACATACATACCTGCCATGCCTTTCTCTTTTGTCATCAAAACATAGGTAAAAACAAATCAAAATAAGCACGAAAATGTGAGTTACTACTATAACCATATTATGCTAGTCCTGTGCCTAAACATAAAACAATAAACATTTATTGTATAGCATAAAATCTGAGGGCAGCATGAAGGTGAGAAATAGCGTAATATTTCTTACCCTTTAGATTAATTGATCATAATAGTCAGTATGTTCATCCGCACAGTTATAACAATAATAACACGCACGCTTCACAAGGAGAAATTTTAGGTTGATAAAATTAAAACGCAATTCAGATTATTCACAGGAACGTATGACCCAAAGCTCAAAGTTATGCCCTGCTTGTCACCAAATTCCGTCAATACTACACTCACACATTTCCATCACACTTCCATTTCTTTTTGAGTGAGCGAGCGAGCAAGAGCGATTCACAGATTACAACTATTTTTGTAGCACAGACCTACTAAATTAACGGTATTACTGTACATAGACGACCCGACCAGCGTTGAGAATCGCCAAATAAAAAATCATCATCATCTCCCTGGATGAGGAGCTCGTGGCACAGTTGCTAAATTACGCATATCATTCGATCAGCAAAGTTAAGCAACCATACGCCTAGCAAGTAGTTGGATGGGTGACCGCCCGAGAACCCTCTCTTGCCTCGGAGAGCACGTTAAGCTGTCGGTCCCGGTTGTCAATTTAACATCTTTGGCAATCGTTACAGGTCAGTCAGAGGCCTAAGAAAGTCTGACAACTGGTTTAACCTAGATTGCCAATTCTTCTCGAAAAAGGGTTTGTGAAGGTCAGATGGTAGTCGCTTCGTATAAAAACCGGTTGATCAGCCACATCGGGTTGAATCAAGTGCCAACCCCAAATACATGGGATTAAGGCCAGGGAGATGATGAGACGACCCAATGAATTTAGGAAAAACATGAACGTAGCATTATTAAATAGACGTTGTCTTTAATTACATTTAATTACAAATTTTTGCACAATATGTAATTTGTATGCTTTTTCAGTTGTATTGATTCCTGGATAGCGTAAGCTTTAGGTAAATATAAATTGAATGCTGTCTATTGGGCTATTTTCTATATAACACAATAGATTATTCCTACAAAGAATATCCTTTTATTTCTTTAGTAGCGCCATCTTACATGACTATGCATACTGTGATAGTGCGTTCGTTTAGGATATGATATTGACTAGTGCATTAAACTATTCGGTAAATTAGGTGTTCGAGCCTTCGCTTGACCCACCTACGAGATTACACCCACGAATTTTGCGCAAGTCAATCTTCGGCTGAAACCTAAATATTCGTTTTCTCCCCTTCGGAGGATAACTGTTATTTTATAATGCCAAGAGAAGGGGTGCGTAGAGGTCATATCGAAAAATTTTGTTTGTTTATGGTCAGTACAAATTGTCAAAATATATCTTTACGTCAATCCCGTCACAGTATTGACATCTTTAATAAAATCGATAAAATCCAAACTTAATCAATCAAAAAATGGTTTCCCACCCCAGACTATTATTTGATTATGTAGGTGTCTGACTCTCAAGTAAGTTACTATTTTATTGTATTTAAAACTACGTGTTTATGTGATTTTGGTAGCTTCAATTCCATTATCGTAAACATATGTACTCGATTGAATATGCCACACATCGCTTTATTTGTTTATTTATGATTTAAGTAGATGTGTACATTATTCAGTATGGGTTGTGTGTCTAATGGGTGGTATTGTCCTCGAAATTTGTTTTCTTTTAGATGTTAAAACTATATACGCATAAATTGGCGCTTCTTTCCAGTTTCACCGCCGTCAGTGGTCTGCATTGCCAACTATCGACAGATCTATATCACACAATGGGGTGCCTACACAGTAAAAAAGAACCTTCAGATCTACACCCGAATGTATTTCGGGTAATTAATGTCAATGATAATGGTGTGGATCTACTCTCAGGCCTATTGGAGATTACAGATCGGGACATAACACTATACAGAGAAGGAAGAGATGCAACTGTGTGGCCTTTGCACTCATTAAGGAAATATGGCTTTGATGGAGAAGTCTTTAGCTTTGAATCAGGTTTATTGTTTGAATTATTTTATACATCCATCACATAAAATAAATTAAAAATAAAGTTGTTAGCTTGAAATCTATCTCAAGTGTCAAATTGTTTTTTTTATTTGTTTCATGGGGTGATCGCTCACTCATTAATGTATTATGTGTATAATAAAATAGAGTAGATAGCTTTAATCTAGGCATGTGCCTGCAACTGCATTTCTTAGGTGTCCCTGGGTTATTTTTCCACACAATGTGGTAATATCAGCTAATAACTTATTTATGGCTACTGACCAAAATCAATTTTAGCTTTACAAATGCTACAAAAAGTTTATAATTGCATTGTGACAAAGTCATAATAAATTCTATTATTAAAAACAGCACATATTCCTTAAAATAAGAAGAAAGGATGACACTCTCAAAATTACATTGTTTCTGCAGACAGAAGACCTTGTATTAACAAACCAACTGTGGGATATTATAGGCAAATATACCTCAGAAGTTAAAGTGTTACATTTTAGTATTAATTTCCTAAATCCTTTTCCACATTGTAATAATTTCATATTATATTCTTTTCTAGGAAGAAGATGTGAAACTGGTGAAGGAATATATGCATTTAAGTGCCGAAGAGCTTCAATGATCTTTAGATCACTTCAACATCAGATACAATCACGAACCGTGACACATGATGCCGTGCCATATCCCGTGTCGAGGATGACACCTTCTCCCCAGGGTCGGCAGACACTACAAGCAAGTGTTGTTCACCGCTCCTCTATTGACAATGGTCTCCCTGACCATGGAAGATCCATGCTCAACAACAACCTTCCAAATGTTGTAACAAATACCAACATACCAAGAAATATCAATCAGTCACCAAGATCACCTTCAAGTGCAGATATTTTGGAGGTCATGCCATTATACCCAAGGTCAAATGTAAACAATAATCATGTTACAAATGTTTACCAGCTAAGGGAATTTAAAAGGGAGCATAATAATAATCGAGCCGAAACCTCTACAGACAATAGACATGTATACTCAAATGATATAAATAGGGACCTTGCAATGTTAAGAAATACATTGCGACATGAAGCAGCATTAAACACTTTGAGGGACATTGAAGATGAAACTCGCTTCCTTGAGAGTCGGTATATGAATGATGGCACTAATAAGAAAACAGATGATAGTCCTTTTTCCCCCACATTAAGCACCTCTAGTGATCGTTATGCTCAGCTGAGCCTGGAACAGCAAGAGTTGGCTCGCTTGTATATGAATATTGCACCAAAAGACTCAAATGCTGGTGATATGAATGATGCAGTTCCTACTACACCTGTGACACCAAAACAAGTTGAATATTCTAATTTGAATGTTGGCTTTAAATATGATGTAAACACTTATGCAAATCTATCCTTGGGTGAACTAGGTGATAGTGTTAAAAATGCAAAACAATTGCATAGTTTTTCAGCTCCTTCTGAACACCATCAAAAATTTTCTGAATCTGACACATTTACGTCAATGTCACCCGTGGAAGAATTGGAAGTAAATTATGCCATATTAGATATTGATTCTAAAAAAGAGGCAGCTAAACTTTCAAGGGATGTGACATCTCCTGAAAGTCAGTCATACAACAGTTCCAAGAATGAGAGTACATGTTCACACACCTCACAGCCACGTGGCCGACTGGTTTCTCAATGTAGTGTGGAGAAAAATATACTGGCAGCTAACCTGCCTACTGCCACTACTGGGACAACGAACATTGGCTACACAACCATTGACTTCGACAAAACAGTAGCACTGACATCTGTAGCTGCTGGTGACGGAGATCTAGACTGTCCTCGTAAAACAAGGCATAACTCTAACAACATTGTATGCAGCAGTCCCAGTAGTGCTGACAAAAGCAAATAAAATAATTAAAGCATAATGTTACAATTGCAGTGTAATCAAACGCTATCAATTGTTGGGCTTTAGACAAGAGTTAAGAAGTTGTAGCACAGTTCAACAACCGATTTAATTGTTGCAGTGCCACAAAGAGTGAAGTTACATCATCATTATATTAATTTCATAATATTTAACTTATCAGACATGGCAATGTAACTTCAGTTTTGATAAAGTATGTGGGAAAGTGCCATGGCAGCTCACAAATAACAACTTATTTAAAGACTTAGTTATAAGGCCAAAGTAGAAATTCAACCAAATAATATTTAAGGCTACCTTTCCAGGAGACAACATTAATGTTCAACAGTCATTTATTTCACTAGTTTTTCACTATGAATGATAACTTAACCAAAGCTTAACCTATAGAGAAATCATGATAGCCATAAGTGTATAATGGTCAATATGTGCACTTGTGTGTTTACAACATAGATTAAAAAATCGGTGCGCTCGATTTTTTAATCTATGGTTTAGAAATAGATATCGGGTATGGGACAGTTGTTCAACTGCTTGATTATTAAAATGAAAATCTGAATGTTTCGTGTTAATATTACGATGTACATCATACATACGCTCACGTCTGTATCCCATCTAGAGATATAATTAGGAAAAATCCTGATATATGATATAACATCAACATTTAATTCGTTATTTAAGAGATTTAATCATGAAATATAAATGTATCTATGGAGTTAATACAATATTAGTAAAGTAGTTAAGATGAACTTAAAAATAAAAATTGCGCCTTCCGAGAAGAGCCTCCAGAGACGCAGGCAAGTGTCCCAAAATCCAAAACCAGCACCGAAGATTCTAAGGCCCATACGGCGTGGATACCTTCGCCGTCTCATTTATATTATATTATCTAATTTGCCTAGGTATATCATCTTAGTTTAGTCGCATAGTCATGAGTGCCTATTTTTATATTGTATTTTTTATGTATTACCAAAGATGTTAAGACTTATAGAAAAATCTAACGCGCATTTGTCCGTACAAAAAGAGAAAACGTTTTTCCACCCCTAAAAACCGATCTCAATGAATGTTTGTGATTAGATATATGATTATTATGTATTCTTTCTTGAAGATACATATTTTATAGACCTAAGCGCCTGTTTCACCATTTTAAATAAACGCCAAATATTATTTACATATAATACATTAATATTCACTACGGGGGCATTATACGATGTATGTACTATCGCGCGAGATACAAAACTGTCGACATATTGTATTAATTTTGATCGTTTATAATCTGACCGTGCCAAGCCGATATATTGTAAATGAATGTGAATAAATTAGCACCCTACGAGCTGATTGGTTGAGACATTTGGTTGTCGTTCACTTTGTTTAATTTAATCACTCGCGAGCATGATTCTGCAGAGCTTAACTAGTTACACTTTCTTACTTACAAACAAACTATCAAACGATAGCCAAGGGGGCGTCCATTAATTACAGTTTAGATAGATATATTATAGACGATGTTAACAATATATTTTGTATAAGAATAAAACTTAAATCACTGGTGTGTGTACCAGTAGTATATAGTACAATTTGGAAGTAAAAATATAAATGTTCTATTTAATAAATATATAATTGAACGCTAAGTTTGATTTTATAATAATTTAATTCTAGGTTGCTTCAGTAGTATAGGTATGCGATGTTAATATATCTATGCATCTATATCGATACATATAAATACAATTGAAGTGTCAGTTTGTTATCCCAATTTAACAGCTTTTTACTAAAAGTATGAAACTATTTACACTAAAAAAATCTGTTTATTCGGGGTAGGTAATCTCTGAAACGACTGGCCTGTTTTTAGCGGTAGGCACTGGCAGATAGCTTGTACAAGGGATAACTTACTTTTATTTAAAAAAATATAATACGGTTCTGTTAAATAAAGTCACACATGAAATTAAGTTTACGCTAGTGAAACCGCGGGGCACAGCTATGTAATAGATCCTATCCTAAGAATAACTTTAAAAATTGTTGCCATTAAAATATGTTGTGTTGTATGCATGTATGTATGTTTCGAACTTTAATAAATGTTGTATGCTATTATTATGTTTTATTCTTCATTTGTACCTTATGTATTTACTATTGTAGTGGGTTCAATTCAATTGCATTGTATTTGTATTGTGCAATAAGATTTTTCGTGCATGAAAATTGAAAACTCATTAATCTACGCCATCTTGATACCTAATATACGGCCGCGTTATTCACTAAGGTTTCTCAGCGTCGCACTCGTCGTCGAGAGTCGGTTTTAATGATACGAAATTGAACCTTATCGGCATCTGTTATGTATCAATTTTTCTATTGAAAACAACGCTTGACGCTGAGTACCTTAGTGAACAACGCGGCAGGTCCTAATAAATTGTAAACAAAGTATGTTATATACACGAGTTTCTGTTGGGTGATCTATAAAAATGAACTACAATAAAACCAAGAATTTGTGAAAAGGTAATAGGTACGTGTGTAGCAGTCATCATCGTCAGCTACTTTCGCTTTCAACATTTTTTCCACACCAGAGATAAAGTGTTCTGTGTGGTGTTCAACACTGTTGGAGTAGAAAGTATTGTTGTTCTTTGCGTGAAATATACTATACTATTCTAGCTGGATCATGAATGACGGTGACAAGTCGTCGGCCACCACATTTTTATTTCTTGCAAGTAAGTTTATAAATTCTGTACTTGTACTATAGTAGGTATTCGTTATTGTTACTCACATGTTTATGTATAATATAGAGAGTATCGATTAAGAAAACGATGGCAAACGCTGGATAGAAGTATTGTTGTGAATACCTTATATATTCCGTTATCTATTTTCATAAATAAATACTAAAACATATTTCATCAGATATCCTGAGCACAATTAAAATAGAGAAAATGTCGGTGCCTAAGTTAGTAGAAGTGGGCTCGAGCGCCGAGTTAAGCTGCGAGTACGCCGTCAGCGATAGTGCATTCAGTATCAGGTGGTTCTTCAATGAAAACATTGAGCCGTTTTATGAGTGGAGCCCTGGGGCAGAACCCAAGTTAAACAATTTGTTTGATAGTAGAATCGAATTACCAAGTAAGTACCTGAACCCTAATATTTTGAATAAATAAAAGTAGTCTAAGTTACTCCTTGAAACATCAGCTACCCGCCAGTGAATGTCCCGATAAGATCGGTCCAGCCGTTTCAGAGATTTCCTGGAACAAACAGACAGACAGACAGAGAAAAATTTTCAAACTTAGTTTTTAGTGTCAGTAGCGTGTATACTTTCATATGCATTTAGTGAAAAGCTGCTATTTTGGAATTACAAACAGAGATTTAAATGTTATTTATCTGTATAGATTTAGCCCTTCACGTCACTGGTAGAAAGCTTTGTATAATTTCACATGCAAATATTCGGCGAATGCGCTATCGGGTATAGATTAAGGATACAATCGCAGTGATGATGATCTCTTTTAAAACATGCATCCCAAGTGGTCCCATTTAAATTTGGTTCAGTGTGAAGGCAGCATCCATGAGAAATCGAGGGGAACCTTCGAAAATCTAACTGGTGACTAGTGCGTTTGATAATTATTTTCATTAAGTATTTGAAGCACTGCACAACACCTAGATGGGTTTTGACTGGTGTAGGTGCACTTTGCAAAAAGTCACCGAAAACCGTCAAACAAAAAAATACAAAAGAGTAAAGCCGCCATCCATCACCAGTGTTCAGGAGCCCTGCGTGCAAAGTAAAAAAGGAAAGTAACAAATTATAATAGTTGTTCGTGTTTCACGTAGTATCTGCAACTGAAAGAAGGCAGACTTTGAAGTTATTCGATTTGTCACTGGAGCTCAGCGGCAATTACACATGCAGCATCAGGACTCACGCTACACTCGATGAATCGCGGCTGACTCAAACTATGATAGTCTACAGTAAGAATAAACTTGTCACTATCATTGTTATATTTGAATTTGGTCCACATTCGGACCTATTATAAACAATCATTGTTTTATTACATACTATAATATTGTATTATACAATGGGTACAGTTATCAACCTTCCGAACCTGGCGGTAGCATGTATAATCTTGTAAATTATGTCATTCTGACGATTTGAAAGTGCTTTGTATAAAGTCTAATCGAATAAAGCTATTTTTGACTTTGACTTTGACTATAAAAGTAAATATACCTATTAGGGCACGGACATTGCGTTATAGGAATACAGATCTCACATACCTACTTGGATATTGCCGCTATACGATACTTTGATAATTATGTTCACTTTTACAGGTCCAGTACAGGATTTCGAGCTGAACTTTGATCACCAACACCAACATACCACAGTTACATGTGTTGCACGGGGCCTATTTCCCAAACCGGAGTTGATAATTGAATACAATAAGTGAGTCACTTTACCATAATACTTACATAGACCTTAGGATCATCTATGAGAATCCGCGTATATTTGATAGGATCATAAATTAAGGTACTATCTGGTCTGCTGCAGCGAGGTGGTGAGACAAGAACAACACGTATGGCGACGAGAGGGACGCCTATATGATGTCAAAAGCACAGCTTTAGTGACGCAGCCAACATCGTGTTCTAGAGCAGCCGTTGTCTGTCGACTTAAGCTGCCTCAAGTGGACTACACAGCAATCAAGAAAAAGTTTCTCACTTACAGTAACGGTAAGGTCTTTGAATTGCAAAATGTATTTACTTTCGCAAACTGAACTTATTTAACATTTCTAATCTAACATTTTTTGCAGCTGAACAGAGCTGCAAGAACAAATCACTAAGGATCGAAATGTATTTAGAACATATCATCATATCCATATATCTTCAAAAACTGTTTTAGCTCTTCATATAATGAATCAATAACTGGAACTAGAAGAAAACATGCGACGATAAGTAATGAAACACAATTTATAAAAAAACAAATTTAGTATTAAAAATAAAACACGCAATTTACAAACAATTAACACTTAGTACATAAGATAGATCAATTAACAAAGCATTCGTATCACAGTATTTTAAAGTGCGGCGACCATTTTTGTTATTAGTGTCACCACCGCTAGTAATGTCCACGAGCACTGCAGAGTAGTGCCGTAGTCGCCTGAAATCATACAGTCATGTTTAATCATACGTATTGTTCATAATAAATCATAGTATCAAACGGTACCTACTAATATAGAACTGGTATGCGTAAGTATATAATCATACTTATATATTATGCTCACGCCTGTATCCCATGGGAGTAGGCAGAGATCGTAAACAAAATAAATAAATATTAATATTCGGACTCTAGCGCACAGCGCCATCTGGTCTCAAACTAAGCAAAGCTTGTAATATGGGCGGCGGTACCAGACCCCGGATATGTATATATACTTTATTAGTTTATTATTATAAAATCGTTTTTTTTTTTGATAATAAAAAAAATGGAAAAATTATGTCAAACATCCTGACACAACATATAAATGCTCATCATATTAATGTATGTCCTGACGACTGTTTGATTGAAAAGGGATAGGTACTTTTCGATCACTAGAAGGCTCACGAACCGTAAGGCTCTCTAGCCTATGAACAAACATGTTAAAACCCATCCTAGAGACACTGATTATGATTATTAAGAGTAGGTGTTATATAGTGTATTACTTTTTGTTACGTTATCTATTTACCATAAAAATCGGGCTGATTATTTGATATAAACATACAAACGGTTAGTGAAGCTGTGTTATATATAAATTTGGAAATACATTTAGTAGAGAAAATGTGTTTTTTTACGTTTTATGACTTATCCATACTAATAAATGTGTCGTATATCCAATCGGAAGACACCTCACGTCGTCGGTATATTATTAATATAAATATTTAATGTTTAATAAAATAAAATATACTAAATATTTAATAGTGTGTGTATGTACCACTATATATATAAAACATAAGGCAAAGTAATTGTTGACATAACATTATATATGTTTGGTGTAGTCATGTGTTTGGACTTACGCAAGGTTTGTTCGGTGTGAGGCGTGAGGTCGTCGAGAGTGACGTCAGCGGGCGCCTCGGCGGTGGTCGCTTCGCCTGGCGCCAACCAACGCCAAGTTACAGTTAGTGCACGGACAACACACGCGAAGCAATACCAACCAATACCCACCACACGTACTCTACTCTACACTAGATACTCTAGCCCTTTTAGCCAATTAATGAGGTAACACGTCACGCGGCGTTACATTATCCAAGGAATTTCTATACCTTTTTGTTACATGAAATTAGAAAGAGATCAACATAGTTTGAGAAGCCTACGTCTACTCTCCTGCAGCAGATATTAGTTCGATATACCGAACACCATGTAACCACACCTTTACCAATGTTCTCTTTGGTCTAGTAGCAGGGCAATTTCAAGACATCATACTATATTAGGTAAAAACTTAGAATGGGTAACCTCAAGCTTCCAATTTCATGGCTTAGTTTTGTTTGTAATGTGACAATTACGTGTTCCACATTTGTTTATTCTAAAAAACAGGCCATGACAATGTTGTTATTCATGCTTGTTAAAACACCATAGGTACTAAACATACGAGCGCTAGTTAAGTCTCAAATGTGTCTCCGGGACAGCGGTTGCGATTATTGTTTTCACCAAAACTCTTAGCTGGCGTAGAGCTTGTCAACAGCCAGATGCTGCTGAGCGAACTTCTTATAGATACCTACTGTAAAACCCAAACCTGTTAGGCTGAATAACTACATAATATGAGCGATTGGCGATCAGTCAGAGCGAAGCCGTCAAAACATATCTTTCTAAATCAAATTTCAGCTAAAGCGATGATCGGAGAATCGTTCATGTTCGTGGCCTATGCAGTATTATTGACGTCACAAGTAGAGCAGTATGCAGAAGTAGCACAAAATAAATACGTACAGACGGCCGGCTTTAACTCGTGTCAGGAATAGGCACATGTAAACACTGGCGCGTACCCTCGAAGTTACTATCGTAATTCTACTAACTTCCCCGAGACCCCCGTACGTAACATCATTGCATTAAAGCGAGGTCATCTTACCGGAGAGTATCACCTGATGTATGACCGTGTGCATACTCGCGTCTAAGTGTGCGTACTGGTGCCGCCACGAGTTATGAGCGACCTTGGATGCGCAGTCATATTTTATGAGTCTGTGTATATAGCGAGACGTGACTAAAATTCATGCGCAGTTGCCCCCAGTATTTTTTCCCGAGAGCTCATAGCTCGTGATGGTACTTGCACACCGTTTTGTAGTTCCTTGTGTAAAGTCGGACTTCTGTACGTCGGTGTGACATGTTAGGGATGTACCTGGTGGTGGAAGCAGCACGTCCACGAAGGGTGGGTGCGCGAAGGGGCTGGCGTAGAGCAGCTCGCAGCGAACCTCCGCGCCCGCCACGACGCTCGCGCTCACAGACACTTGGCCCGCTATACTGTATACACCCTTCTCCGATTGGTTCACTTCGATCGATTCACTTATATTCATTTTTTCTCTGTATTGAAAAGAAAATATTTTTTTTTGTAGTAATAATCTGTATCAGTAAGTTTCTCAAAAACAATCTGCATAATATGTGGCAAATCATTTAAAAACGTATGTATAGCCTCAGACGGCGATGGCCTTAATATACCATGTTGACATCTTCTGTGAAAAGAGGGTGTTGTAATACCTGTGTAAGCATATTTTTTATTTCTTAATAGGTGAGTACTTATTATAAGTAAATGGTACGCACCCTCCGATGGTAATATCAAGCTCTGGTAACGGGGCGACATCGTCCGCCAGGCATTCGATCAGGTAATCGGGCTCGGCGTCGTCATCAGGACCATCCTCCACCAGAGTGACAGTCACATTAGGTCCGCTTCCCTGTGCTACAAACAAACGTGTAGTTTGAATGAAAATAGTGGGTATAACTGCGCACAAGTATTTTTTCGCGCTCGCTCTATATAAGATTCAAAAAGACTACTACTTAAGGCCAGTACGTGTACAGTGTGCCTATCAAGTATCCATAATATAGACATAAAATGCTATAAAAAAGGGTATCATTTCATAAATGATATTGACAAACAGCCAGCTTTACATGTTCTCATAAAAAACTATTGTTTTCCTTAGCAACTTAAAGGTACAACATTCGAAATTCCCGAAACATTTGTTCTTTTATTTAAAAAAAACATTAAATTATATATTTATTATAAAACAATGCTAAAAAGCAGTGAGCACTTACTGTATACAGACAATTCACCATGCTTTCGTACTTCATCGATATTGGATACTTCACATTCATAGAATCCTGAGTCCGAGGGCATCAAATTCGATATCAATATGGTATCGTTTTCTTTTGCTTCTGAAATTTGTAACATTAAGCATTGAAATATAACAATATAAGTAGAAATATAGTGTATATGTAGGTATGTGTGTAAAGTTTGGCATGTCTTGATCAACTAAACATTTTCTTCATACAGAGTGAAAGAACAGATATCAGAACCCAAAAAAACCTTGGTGGCTGAGTCGTTTGAGAAATCGTGATACAAATTCCAATGTTCGGTCGGCGTTGAAACAATGAGTTTTTATGGAAACTTAACTGCGGTGATATTACCACGAGTCTTACGGTGAGGGAAAAGACAGATTTACAGACGAATGTTTGCTTAGTATTGGGGATCAACTCATCTATCTTCAGGACTCATCATTCACTTCGACACTTAATCATCTCCAGTGAAAAATGTGTTACTCCATAAGTACCCTTCTGGGAAGCTGTGTGCTTATGTATGTATAGAAAAGAAAATGCCCTCGACTTGTCATATGAATAGATCAAACCGTAATATGCTTTACAGTGAAGGTAAGTAGCATGTATGTGTATAGGGCTCACCGATATTGCTATGCATAGAGATGGGCGCGCGACCCACGAACCTCTGGTAGAGCTGATGGCGGTTGTCTTGCTGGGAGTCGGTCGGCGGCGCCCACCACCACTTGACGAACACTGCTGCACCCTCGTATGAGCACCGAAGCTCCGCGCTCCCACCCTTCTCCACACTCTCCGGCACAACCAGCTCCGTGATCGACAACTGCCAGCTTCCTAATTTACACACAAACTAACACATGAGCACCTACTACATTCCCTTTCCGATGCTTCGATAATTATTTGGACATTGATCAGTTGGAAGTAAATGTTGTCTTCTTTTCATGAACGGCAGGTAAATGCCACGCGTGGAAGATTTTTATTAGGTCATCTCACCTGTATGTACGTGGTAGCATTCTATTACTATCACATGTGATCATTGTTGACATCAGCGCCAAATGTGTTCACGAAATTCTAGGTATCTTGTGAAATCTTTGGAAACGCCACCTCAAAAACACACATCACATTTCAAAGACTACTGGCGGGTTGCCACCAATTTTGTACAATTTTGCACCAACGTTTGGTACATACTTTTCGTTCAATGTTTCCATACAATTTATTTATCATTTGCCTACCTTTTCTGGTTTTAGTAATTAGAGGTAGCATTACTTATAAAAAATGTAACTATAGCATTATCGCATCATAAGTCAAAATCAATACTAATATTATAAAGCTGCAGAGTTTGTTTGTTTGAACGCGCTAATCCCAGGAACTACTGGTCCGATTTCAAAAATTCACCCAAAATTTTTTTTCAAAACTAAGGGTCTAAAGATTGTCTGTGCCAAATTTCATCAAAATTGATTGAGAGGTTTAATCGGGAAAGCGTAACAGACAGTTACTTTCGCATTTATAATATTAGTAGGGATAGAGATGTGGGTACAAATTAATATAAATAACACACGCCAACATAATTGATAATACGGATAAGTTTTAATGTTGCGGTGAGAATCCAAAAATATATTTTAGTAATAATTTTATAATGGAAAATTAGGTCATATCCCAATGAATAAGACGACTATCTTGGCTAACCTTGAGGCGGTCCGGGAATGTTAAAAATACCACCGCGACCGGAGCGGGCGCAGGCCTCAGTGTGGGCCGAACACCAATGCTATTTGTACTAATCGATCAAATACTTTATCGTCCAATACACTCACAATGGGAGCGTTATGTCCTCTACTGTGGTTCTCTAGGTGCACAAACTAATATCCCCAACCGTTTACACGACTTCTTGAAAAACTTCCTAAGCATTTGATTCTAACCTTGTAGTGCAATGGACGATATAACGACTTCCTTCGAGTTTATGGATACTTCGAATCATATTAAGAGAGGAGCTAAAGATAAGAATATTTAACTTGGTAAACAATTCCTAATAGGTAGCAATCAACAATTGCATAGGCAATTGTTAATAGTTATGTAGGAATAATAAGTATTTGACTATCAGGGCAACATTAAAGGCAAATATAGGGACGTCGAATACTTACATATCGTATCGAATCTCGAATACATAGGCAAGGTATGAACTGCACAAGATATACTATAGTGTATGTTACAGCGGCAATGGGATTATCCCAATTCAGATCCCATGCAATCTTAAAGCCTAATAATATAATCTGAATAGATACTAAATAAAAGTAATGCTTTTTATTTTTGACATTCCCATAAGTAAAGGCATTTATTTAAGTGTTTTATACGTTATGATCTGTTTTTGAAACCAAAAATCTAAAAGCAAGCATTAAATCTGTAGGTACCTATATTATAGATAAGTATTAGGTACTTACAGTAAGACAAATAATAATAAACATTTTCAAATCGAGTCAATAGCCGCAATAAATCTTGACCGAACATAAGATTAAGGAAGCATCCGGGAGGGCGAGTACCTACAAATGACTCGCAGTTATTAAAGGAACTAGTTACTTATGAGCATGTACGATATACAATGTTTGACTCAGGACTAAATGTGGTGATCATAGGTTATCAGCGATGATAGTTAAAATGATCATGTAGCTAGGTGCATTTATAGAAGTAGCATTGTTTTGTCAACATTGTGTATGGGTGCCGTCACGAGTTATGAGCAATCAGCGAAAATAATGAAGACAAGTGCGCATGTTCGCGTTCGCGGCATAGAATACACAAAAAATTTTACTGCTGCACACAAGGTCAGCGCTCAAAAGTCGAGACGGTGCCAATAGACTAGTGTGAGGAGTAAGGGAGTGTCACCTGGCGCAAGGCAGAGCAAGAGGCACCACGCACGGATCATGTCGAGCGCGGATACACGGGCAGCGCGACGCGTGCGACTGGCGGCCGCGCGCCGCCCGCCCTTCCACGCTATATTGACCTTCAGTTTGAGAGATTAGGTACTGCACTAAATTGTACCGAACGTTACGTGTATTTCATTCAACTCGCGTTCGGCACTCGGCTGCAAATGTAAACATTGAAAACATGCCGCATAGCACTCATTAAGTCTATTTTATAAATATTATATTATGTACAAATTTATAACCTATCTATAGTATACATACTTGCCTAGTTCCTATTATAACATCATATAAGCGAAGATGCTTCGACGTAACGTTAGAATACATATAATAAATTTAGTATGGACCTTGACCGATTTTAGTACAAAGTACTAAATATAATACACATACCCAAAATCAGCCCTTTATATCCTTCGGTTGCAACTTTTTTATTTATTAACTGGTTGAAAAAAAGCAAGTTTACTACATTACACTAGTGAAAACTGCATACAAATCACTGATACAGTTTCTAAGAATAGCATGCAAACGCATAAACAGATATCATCATCTCCCTGGCCTTATCCCATACATTGTTGGGGTCGGCACTTGATTCAACCCGATGTGGCTGACATGATTTTTATACGAAGCGACTGCCATCTGACCTTCGCAACCCCATTTTAGGAGGAAAATCTGTGATCTGGGTTAAACCAGTTGTCAGATTATTTTTAGGCCTCCGACTGACCTGTAACGATTGCCAAAGATGATAAATTGGCAACGCATAAACAGATAAACGGGCAAAAAATCTAACAATAATTTTGGCTTGGGTTGCCTTAACAAAATGCCTACTCTGGTGTCTTAAAAGTATGATAAATAATGTAAGTAAAATGTATCAGCAGAACTAAAACGGTATTTTAAACTTCCCGTACATACACTTTCTGAATCACAATATATAAATAAAAACAATATGGATAAAAAAATAACATAATATGTATTGAGTATATTATACGACCATATTTAGATTTTATATTCAAAACATTAAATACTTACAGACACTATACATACATGATAATTATAATTGTGTAATACAACAATAAATACATTTAATTATTAAATTAGCAAAACATTAACCAATATTATTATTACGGCTAGTCAAATTTCTTTATTATCTCATGATGAATTTATTTGAAAGACGTACCTATATACTGTTATAATTTTCTGCTATAGCTTGAAATTCATAGAGGTATATCACGTATGGGGGGCTTACTCATACAAATGTCTCTGAGTTTGACAGTGAACTGGACCTGCGCAAAAAATAACATTATCCTCTAACTTCGTTAATAGAAACAACAAAAAATGTATGCAAGTCAGTGGTGTGCATTGCATTTAAGCAGATAAAGAGTGCTTACAATTTGTGATGAGTGTGACACTCGTGACGTGTGTGAGTGTTTATGTTTGTGTGTGTGTGTCTATACCGAAACGTATGTACCTACGCCGCGATACATAGATATGTACTTAACCTGCCTACCTACCTACTTATTGTTTATGCCTACCGTTCTGAAAATCCAATGCACGCCTTTGATGCAAGTGATATATGTCACGTGCTATATTTATTTAATTGCGCATACATTTTGGATCGCTTATATTAGCGCAAGTGCGAGAGAGCGAGAGAATGTCACTTTGTCTAGGCCTACTGAGAGGAGTTGAGAAGTTCCAAGAGGTTATAAGGCAAAATGCGCCAGCAGTCGGTCGGGGAAGGTGATGTCGGAAAAGAGGTCGGGGTGCGAGTGCGGGCGCGGCGGCGGGCGCGAGGAGAGCGCGATGTGCACGGTGTCCCGCAGGCGCGCGCGCGGCACGTCGGCGCGCAGCCACACCAGCCGCACCAGCTGCTCCTCGCCCAGCGACGGGCACTTGGCCACCAGCCCGTGCAGGTCCAGCGACAACATCTCCACGTCCTGGCATCGCAACACCTGCCACACACACATACTGTATGACACAAATTAGACCTGGGAGCCAGGATCGGTCGGAGCAGACCTTGGTTGGTTGAGTCAAACACCGTAACTAAGCAGTCCTGGTATTTATTGGTGTGACCACTGATATTGGTTTGTTCACTTGACGACCACTTTGATTCGACTACTATATAGTAACTAGAGGAGAATCTCAATAGCGTGATTTAGAAGGATGCAGCGATTTATTTTCAATCTAGCGACCCGCCCTCGCTACATTTCAGGTTTTTTAAGACTATTACAAAAACTTTGAATTTCCTATACATACATAAGCTCACGCCTGTATTCCCCGAAGGGCTACGCAGAGATGTTGTAATAACAACAACACCCACTTTTCACTAAAGATGATTAAGTGTCAACGTGATAGATGGTGAACCTATCGACGTCTCAGATACATACATAAGTTTTAGAATAACTTTACTGATAAATGCAGGTTTCCTCACGATTTTTTCCTACGCCGTAAAGCACGTGGTGTGAATTCACTGAATATGAGTTTTTGGAAAAACTCCTCCACTCAAGAGTTTCCTCTACTTTCGATAAATTTCAGATATAATTATTTTAGCTCTCCACTCATCGAGGTTGATCCCCTACATGTTAGTAAAAACTGTAACGTAGTTTAAAATAAATATGCGTTTAAAATACAAAAATATTTTGTCAACTGATTCATGAATAAAAAATAAAGTAAATTTTGAAATTGTTTCAACACTTCTAAGAAAGAATCATAAAAATTCCTTACCTCGGCTAACATACTGATAACTTCGAAAGGCCAGTCTACATTCACCCCCTCCGGAGCGATTTTTCTAAAGAACGACCTGATCTGATTGGCTTCCTTCACTATTTTGGCGGCGGCTTGTTGCGCCTCTTCCACAGTTTTGAAAGCAATTTTCTTCGACAACATGGCGGTAATGTACTTCTTGTAAACCAAGTTTTGAGCCTCGTTTATGACATACTCAAAGTTCTTCTCCCTCAAGTGGTTGTAATCTTGGAAGTAGTCATCGAGCGTGATACATATCGTGTCCACTGGTATACTGGAGGTGAGCCATTTGGCTGTAAACAGATCGTCGAAATGAACCTCCAAATCCAAGAACGCTTCCTCGAGCAGGAATCGGGCGGCTTCATCTCTTAGGTTCTGGATCAGGACAAATAAAATGTATACCTATACACACGTAAATAACATACTGGTCCATATTAGATTGTCACTAATATGGTCTAATCGCTGTAGTTAGATCGCGATCATAGGTAGTTCAACCATAGTTAGTTTCAAGGTGAACACACATTTGTCCGCTTTCTTCACACAGCGTAGGAAGATTACGGCGGACAGCTCATCCATCGCCTGACCACTCATCTGCTCGCTGTTATTATATAAACAGGCTTTGCGCGGGTACCTGGAAGGTGGCGAGCATGTTGTCGAAGTTGGCCTCGGCGGGCGGGTCGTGGCGCGCGGGCGGCCAGTGCCGCGCCTGCATCTGCTGCGCCAGCCGCACTATCTGCTCGCTGTTGTTCACGATCGTGATCATGTGGTGCGTGAAGTACGCCACGCGCGACCGGTCCGCGAAGTGTGTGTTCTACGCAACAACGACACGCATTCAGTACACTATCGCTCAATCATTGAAGCAAGTCTGCTGCATCATTATTTTGAAAGAAGGTGGTATATTATAGGTACAGGTACCGTCTCGAGTAGTGTGGGTCTACAAAATGAGTAAGGTTTCATTTTGAACACTGCAATGAAAGTGCTGAATTTCTTAACATTCACAAGTAATACGTTTTAGATGTTCTATAGAACGGCTTTTGCTGAACCTACATGACAAACACGCCGCCGCTCGTGTGGTGCAGACTTCAGTGCATATTCGGAAAAAATATTGGTTACATTCAATATCATGTCTTTTATCAGAAATCAATCCCTAAAAGCATCATCTCTACATTTTTTTTCTGTCAAACAATAATTAGGTTACAAGTTAAGTTTATAGCTAAGTTCGTATCCGAACCTGGCGGTAGCATGTATAATCCAGTGTAATTGTGTCATTCTGACGATTTGAAAGTACTTTGTATAAAGTCTAATCAAATAAAGATATATTTGAGTTTGAGCTTGTTTTTGAGTGTGTCGATTCAACAACATAAAAATTATATGATTTTTAAAAATATTTTACAATCAATTATTTGGATTAGATTTTTGACGATCATAATTTTAATATTAGTATTAATACCCACCTTGAATTGTATAACACCCTCTCTGTACATCTTGCCAAAGCGTGCGACTTGTTCAATACCCAACAGCAAAGCTTTAAATGTGATATCTTTGCTGATAGTTTCAGTGACCTGTTGGAAAACATCAACATTAACATAAGTGACGTTGGTAGGTAAATTCTTACCTCATTAATGGGGAGGAAGTTAAAAATTAAGCGACTCGCCCGTGTGGTTTTAATTTTATAGGGATTATATGGACGTTTTATTTATTATTATAGTTAATTACTGCCCGAAATAATCCGATTTTTTTTCTCTTCCACTTTGACTTCAGAGGACGGACTTTTCTCAAAAGTGAAAATATGCAAAAAACTGTTATTCAAAAACGAAAAATAAAACCTCTTCGTACTTTTCCGAAACTCAAAAAATAATATAGTTTGCAAACGAACGAAAATTAAATACACTATGATATTGGTTGCCACAATATTTTCGGAGGAGCTGCAGGGCGGCTCCAAGTGTCGGGCGCGCAGTAGATGTATGTACCTGCAGGTTCTGGTCGATCATCTGGAAGATGATGACGGGCGCGTGCGTGTGGTAGGCGCTGGAGTGCGGCTCCACGTCGGGCGCGCAGTAGATGTATGTACCTGCAGGTTCTGGTCGATCATCTGGAAGATGATGACGGGCGCGTGCGTGTGGTAGGCGCTGGAGTGCGGCTCCACGTCGGGCGCGCAGTAGATGTATGTACCTGCAGGTTCTGGTCGATCATCTGGAAGATGATGACGGGCGCGTGCGTGTGGTAGGCGCTGGAGTGCGGCTCCACGTCGGGCGCGCAGTAGATGTATGTACCTGCAGGTTCTGGTCGATCATCTGGAAGATGATGACGGGCGCGTGCGTGTGGTAGGCGCTGGAGTGCGGCTCCACGTCGGGCGCGCAGTAGATGTATGTACCTGCAGGTTCTGGTCGATCATCTGGAAGATGATGACGGGCGCGTGCGTGTGGTAGGCGCTGGAGTGCGGCTCCACGTCGGGCGCGCGCGCCGCTCCCCACTCGCCGCGCTCCGCCTCCAGGGTCTTCTCCATCCACTCGCGGTAGTTGCTCTCCATGCGCTGACACACACACATATACCCATCACTATGTGCTAAGTATATTAAGGCGGTGGTGAGCATTTGGCTTGCATCTGGAACTATCGTCCTCGAAACGCAATTTCACTCGCAATTTGTAAATAAAAGAATGCTTTAAATATTTTGGTCCGCAATAAACAGTTACATTTAACTACAGGTACGCATGGTTGGTTAATACCAATGTACCGCAGCTGAAAATTTTAGATAGATAATGTCAACAAAATGTAACGAAGTTCTTACAAGGGACTTGAAGTATCGTTTTCTGAATGTTGGCTAAACAACCAGATAAGGTAAATAAGGCACAACAAACCTGCAAATATTCCTGTTGCAATTTTTGCATGATTTCATCGCTAAGCAAGGGCGGGAGCGTGGAGACGTCAATGTTGAGCTCGGGGCTGCCCATCAACTCGGGCCCGGGGTACGTGTTCAGGGTCCACGACAGCAGGGTCACGTACTCATTGCCTTCTATACCATTCTGAACTATACTTTGCAGCTAAAATCAAAGGTCATTATTCAAATCTCCCTTGCACATTTATCTGGTATAATGAAATGCCCTTTCACTGAGGTCAAAGCAAAAAGTTAGTTGTTAAGGTGAAGAGATTCCAATCAGAACCATAATATTATACAGTCAGGCTTGATATAGATTCGTTTTAATTAGGCGAAGGTAAGATAAGTCGTAAGCTTATTTAAACAGATCCCAATCACTTGTTAAAGACTATAAAAGGTTGAACCTATATGATGTTATTGTATTGTGAAGCACGTAAAGACTATTGTGCGCCATATACTACGATCCATGCATACTCCTTTCGCTTCGTCTACATTCATTCATCCCGTCCTACATTTCCTTCGGTTCTGAGTACTCCCAATTTGACCTCAGCATTCGCGGATAGATTGAGCGTGACTTACACTGGCGGAGAGGCAGGTGTGGTACATGTTGACGTACTTGTCGACGATGTTGTAGTGCGGCGGGAAGCACGGCACGCACAGCGTGTGCACCACGCGCAGGTCCTCCACGATCAGCTGCCGCGTCAGCTCCAGGTGACGCACCTGACACAACACTATACTTAGTGCTGCGCCCTCTCTCATACTACGTAAGGGGAACATGCATTTTGTACGCAAACATCATAGTAAGCATGTCAAATCTGTATACATGTATAGACTTAGTATGAGATAGGCAGTCCAGAGCAGTAATATAGGGTATTGGGTGCAGGAGTATCACACCAGCCAGAGCTTGGAGTCCTCGCGCTCGTCGACGCGTGTGCCCTCGACGCGCTGCGCCACGGCGCACTCCAGCGCCGCCAGCGCCATGGCGCGCCACGCCTTCGGCCGCCCCGGCGGCAGGAAGCCCGACTGACTTTGTTGCTGTAAATACAACACTCTTAACACTCATTATAATGGGAAGTCTTCTCCAAATATACTATTATTATCACTGAATACACCATTACATAACAAAAAACTGTAATTATGACAGCTACTAAAATAAGCTGACAATTATTGTAGAGACCGAATCAGTTGCTTACTTCTGAATTTTTTCTGTCTGAATTTGGCTACTGTGTGAATGTGAATGAAACTTGGCAATATTATTATAGGTACCGGAGGATTATATTATTCATTATGTATTTTGCTTTTTCTAACAATCTACTATTTTTGTAATATATGTTACTTTCTTCTAGACATCACAAATATCTACTGAAACAATTTTGACTAAAATTATTTCCAACTAACATACGGACGAATTCGCGGGCAATGCTCAATAAGTAAACTAGATTAAGATTTAGAAAATTGATTATATGTTTAAAATACACAAGATGTCACCTGCAATGCCATTTGATCTCTCTTCTCTTCCCTCTCAATAATCCTCAGAGCTGTGACTATGACTGTGGGCTCCTTGCGCACAGTGTTCAGTGTCCGAGCCAATATCAACTTGATTTGCTTCTCCAGAAGGTTTGACACTAGTTCCACATCTTCAAAATAGGCCTTCAGCATTATCTTGTCATGTGACGACTGGTTGGGCAGCCTGTGCAGCTCATACAACAAGTCATCACGGGAGTTCTCTAAATCATTTAGGCACTGAAAATAATATACTTCCCATTATCAATTGTACTTAAAATAGAACATCAGTCAAACCATTTCTCAAGTACTTTGGAATTTTCTTTTTAGTATATTTTTGTTATATCTATTAATAAGGTACTTAAATAACTAAAATTACAAAATGGAAAATTGTATGTGTTAGTTGGTATTTTTGGGTGGGTAACTCAGGTAACTCAGCTTGGGTTGGGGTTTGGGTCTTATCTTACCGTCATCACTTGTATTATGAAACAAATTTCTCTCTTTCTAGTCTCATTCTACAGGATATATAATATTTCTTTTCAGTTGTGGTTCAGCCCCTGAATCAACTCCAATGTTTTGTTTGGATAGGTTAAAATTATGAGAATGGATGATTAAATTTTAGCATGTAAATTTATTCCATCCAGTTGAAGTATACATTTATAAAAATGAAAATGATTTATTCAGTTTGGAACTTATGATCATTGAAAAATTATGACCGGATTTTGAAAACTAGTTTTGTAAGAAGAACCAGCAAGAAACTCAGCCTGGTAAGATATTTTATGTAGTTATTGGGACAAATAGGCTATAACTTACAGGATTATGTATGTTAGTTTACCTGATGGGCATGCAACAATTTTCCTTCACCAATCCACTGCTTGGTCTTGGCTACACTCTCAGGCACAGTGAATATGTGCTTCAGGCTGTCCATAGCAGTGACATACTGTGAATGGCGCGAGTCCTCTTCTCTGACTGCTTGGAGAGAGGCCACCAGGGGTGGCACTCCTATCAAGAGCTCCTCCAATTCATCCATCCTATGATTAAATTTAATAAATGTTAAACACTTTTCAAACTCATACTGAATAATAAATAACTGACTTAACTGCTTAATTTTTCTTTAAATACAATTGAAGTTAAAAAAAAATTATTGTAGTAAATAATTTCATTTCAAGACCTAAACATTTAATTTTGTAATATAAATATTACAAAAGAGCTTTGACAACATGCATTTACAAAATTAATGTATATACTTGTCACTGATCTGATGCACATCATCAAGGCACTCTTGGAGCTGCTTCAACCCAACACTGACACCATCCAATTTGCCCTGGACAGCTGACTTGAGCTGAGCTTCAATTGATGCCTTTTTATGGGTTATACGTTTCTTATACTGCTCCACCTGAATATTAGGTAAGCACCACTTTAGTAAAAACAATTATTAGATATCATTTTTATTCCATAATAGTGTACAAAATAAACAGTGCACGAAAACAAGAATGATATAGATTCTGATGACAAAATATAAATATACCCTTTTGAGGTTTCTATACCAAAAGGTAAAAACTAAACTATTACACCCTTATTCAAAAACATCGCCTTTTAAAACTCGTAAATAAAATAAGGGTACAAACTTTTTCCAATTGCCCTGGTCTTTGCATCATATTCATAACCATTTTTTCAGCAGCTAATTTAGCTTCTTCCTCTATCTCTTCCATTGTACTCATGTTTGAAAGATTACGCTTGAAATATAGTCGAGATTTCCACTGTTGAAATAGTAGAAAATAAATAAAAACAAAACAATAATACGCCTCCTTGTGAGTTTTCTGTGCAAGCAAATGTAAATTAGGGATGGCGATCTGAGATCGATTAATCGAAAAATCGATTTTTCGAGCCAAATAAATCGATTTTATAAATCGATATGTAACACTGAATCGATTCAGTGAATCGATATTTCAACCTAGAGAATCGACACTCGATTTTTTCTATTACAACACGTTTTAATCTATTCCGTAGTTTTAGAATTAAAATTTGAAATCATTATTTTTTTTGTTAAAATTATTACTATATATAAGAAATACATTTAGAAAGTAGAATTGTGTCTTCTTTTTAACACGCTTTTATTAGCTTCACCTGTATGTATGTATGTATGTATGTAACCGACCCCTTTGAGCTCGATTTTGTCCTACTTTGTACGATCAGATTTAATTCAAACTTTGCACACCTGTCAAAAGTCGATGACAATGCAATAATCCGATCGAAGCATCCGATTATCCTAATTAGATTCGCCAGGATTAATTAATTTCTTTCCGCATCCTTTGCATGCGAGTAAGATAGATAGAGCTAGTGCGGGCGGTTTGTGGTATTGAGGGCGGTTGATAGTTAGCCAATCGAACTAAATAATATATAGTTTAAAAAATTTAACTAAAAAATAAAAAATAAATAATAGTTTAAAAAACTAAAAAAACACGCTTTCATAAAAAATCCAACTAAAAATCAGAAAATAAAATTTAATAAATTTGGATAAAGAATATTGTAAATTAGAAATGAATGTACATTTTTGTAAAAAGCGTGGGGTGCATAGTGTTAATAATTATAAACATTTTATTGACAGATAATGAGTAGAAGAATCATCACTTTGATAATATAATATCTTAAAAAGCGCATTGAATACACATGATGTTTTTTTAGTTTTTTTTTTACCTGATACTTTCCTATTGTTATAAAAATGATTGTGATCATCGAATTTCTTGAACTAAAAAAAATCCCTGATTTTAATACTAAGTGATCGCTTATTATGGTATCTTGTTTTTTATAAAATGGATTTATATTTACATAGTAAATGCGGACTCGAGAAAAGATCGATTTTTTAGAAATCGATCTTTTTGACCTCGATTTTTTTATGAATCGATTCATCATGTTACGATTCGAATCGATTTAAAAATCGATCTTTTTTTGAAAGAATCGCCATCCCTAATGTAAATCTTAGTTGGATGGAAGATTTAACTTTAGAGACAAACAAAATGTCTTTTAAGCATAAAAATAGTAAGTTCTACAAAATACTAAATCAATCAAATCAACTAGGTATATAAAACATTGATTCAACCTTATTTGTTAGTCTGTCTGATAAATGAAACAGTACGGGCTGGCTATGACAGGAGACAGCAAATACAGCAATGATAAATCTAACAAATTTTCTTGAAATTGTCACTGTCAGTCAAAATACTTTCAATGTCAAATTTGTTTACGTAAGTATTTTTTTATGCCCATTTTTTTGTGTATTTTGTATGGCATACTCAGTGGCGGGAAACCTTGTTTCTTATTTTACATAAGGTTTTTTGAACCGGAGTTACAGAATCGAAATCTATTCAGCAAACGCCTTGCTGCATAGCCCATAGATACATATAGAAAAAAATTCAACATAGCCAACGAAGGTCTTTGATAAAGCATGACATCAGATATGGCCATAGACAAAGTTTTTTTTGGATATGGCAACATATTTTTTTGTTTCAGAAAAAACATAACCCTACCTATTTTTTCTTACTTGTATGTACTCCTATTTATTTTGATTGTTTGTTGTTCAGTTGTAAAACACGAAAATTGCGAAGTTGTATATTCTTTTGATTTATACCTAGTTAGGTAGCAATGTGGTCTCTATTAATCTTAATAATTATCTCTGCAATAGCTTATTATGTTACTGACGAGTTAATACCAAAACTTAGAGACCTGTTCATAAATGCCGGTTTATTTGGTATCGACTTATGTAAAACAAATAAAAGTAAAGTGTGAGTATTATTATCATTATTATAATAAATGTGAAAGCATCTCCGTCTGACTACGCTTATCTTTTTCGTCTAAACTACAGCACCGCTTTGAGTAGTGAAGTGATTGTGTTCTATGTTTTGAGTTTAACCCTCAGGAAGAACTTGTTGTATCATGAGACGTGTCACTCGATGCTACATTAATTACAATTTTATTGAAGTATTTTATTATTAAATGTTATATTATATTGTTCCAGGCCAGAAGCATTGGGTGTTGTTTCAGGATGTGTATTTTTAATTACGAGTTTCTTATTTATTCCAATTATATTTGGCAATGGACTAATGGATAGACAGCATTTTCCACACAATGAAGTGAGTGCTCATTAGGTTACCATATTACCTAACAAAATTATACATTTTATTAATGCCAATATAACAACTATTGTAGTCAAGTATTATGTTGAAGTTGTTATAATACTGTGTTGAACATCAGTTCGCAGAATTCCTGTCAGCCCTGCTATCCATATGCTGTATGTTGCTGCTTGGATTTGCTGATGATGTCCTAGACCTGCGGTGGAGATACAAACTCCTGCTTCCCACAGTAGCATCACTTCCACTGCTTGTGGTGTACTATGTCAACTTCAATTCCACTACATTTGTTGTTCCCATACCTTTGAGGACATGGCTGGGTGTCTCTATTAACATTGGTATGAATGAAATGTAACTATTTGATTAAGTTACAGTGGCATGTGTGGTGGCTTTACAAACAGTACATGTCTGTACTGTTAATGGACAAGGAAACTGTTTTGAGGAAAACTGCACAAGCTTGTGAAAAATATGGCCACTGGATAAATTTTCCTTGAGAAGGTTTATAAAGTTCTATTCTATTCCAAGTATGTTTTGGCTGTTGCCTTGAATGAAATTAATATCAGTGAAGTTAAAGTTCAAAATGCCTGCACCTCAAAAAGAAGACATCTTCCAAATGTATAGACAAATTATATACATACTGTGTGATACTGTTCCAGGATTCCTGTGCTACATATACATTAAAGAATTAAGAATTTCTTAATTCTAACTGTGTGATACTGTTGCAGGATTCCTGTACTACATATACATGGGCATGTTGGCAGTGTTCTGTACCAATGCTATCAACATATTGGCTGGTATCAATGGCCTAGAAGTGGGTCAGTCAGTTATCATTGGCCTCTCCATTATCATATTTGATATAATTGAGCTGGGAGGAGATCAATACAAAGCTCACAGCTTCTCATTACACATCATGATACCTTACCTTGCTACTACATTGGCATTACTTAAACATAATTGGTGAGATGGCCAATTCAGTTTTGAGGTTTTGTTCTGTACTGCTGTTTGCTTAACATGCATTTAATGTGAACTCATTATATATTTTCAGGTATCCTTCAAGAGTCTTTGTTGGTGACACATTTTGCTATGTGTCAGGGATGACTTTTGCAGTTGTTGGAATTTTAAGTCACTTCAGTAAAACAGTGCTGTTATTCTTTATCCCACAAGTTATAAACTTTGTGTACTCTGTACCACAGCTATTCCACTTCATTCCATGTCCTAGGCACCGTCTGCCCAAGTACAGTGCTGAAACTGACTTATTACAAGCTAGTAGAACTATTATTATAAAAAAAGATATGACATTTTTAACAAAATGTATTCTGAATATTTTCACTCTCCTACAGTTAATTGATAAAATAGAAGACGAAGAAAGTATAACAATTAACAATTTGACTTTGATAAACCTATTTTTAATCAAATTAGGTTCAATGTCAGAGATTGCATTATCTACGAGACTCATTATGTTTCAAGTTGCATGTAGCTGTATTGCTTTTCTGATAAGATACCCTATGGCATCGTATTTTTACGACACAGTATAATTAATACGATTTAGTCTGATTTCGTATATCAGAGTTTGGTTCGAGGAAGAGTTCGCATATGAAATCATATTTATTAATGTATATTACATTATGTAAAAAAAAACATCAGGGGCCTTACCATGAGCTCTTATTGCCATGATAGTTTCACTCATTAATGAGACAGATGTATGTGACGTGCATCAGGGGCGTGCATTGGATTTTCAGAGGGGTAGGCATAAACAATAAGTAGATAGATAGGCAGGTTAAGTACATACCTATTTGACGCGGCGTAGGTACGTACGCTTGGTAAAGATACACATACGAACATAAACACACACACACACACAACACGAGTGTATTCAGTGATAACAAATTGTAACTTCTGCTTACCTGCTTATATGCAATGCACGCCACTGACGTGCATACATCTGTCACTGTCGCACAACTGAATTAACATTGCGATAGGAGCTCATGGTTGGGAACCAGTTCACATACAAAACTAAAATATACACGGAAATTAACATTGAATTTTATTATGTGGCAAATTCAAGCATAGTACTCTCCTTATAGTAACCAAACTACACAGCAATTTTACTATGCTTGAAGTAAATGATTTTAATTAAATGCACAGCCTAATCTGCTGATACATTTTTAGATTTCGGGTCTTGTATGGAGCGAGCGTGAACAAATACTTACTCGATTTATATCCACTCTTCGTTGAGCGTTCAAAACTCGTGATCTGTAATCTGTGACTACCTATTGAATATTATGTATGGCCATATTGTAAGTAATATTATTGTTAAGTTTTCAAACATCAAGATCACTATATGTTTTTATAATTTTAAGTGTTTTTGTGACCAAATATTAATAGGTTCATCTACATAAGGGCTATGAACTAAGTAGGTATATAAGTAAATTTGATTTACATGTTAAATATGTATTTTAAATAAGAAAATTAAATATTTCTCATACAATTTATTTTATTAACAAACAATGTAATTAACATAATTTACATTCAGCAACATAAAATAGCAACAACAAAAGTTCTTATTCGAAATTCCTAAAACACCAAAAGTTCAGAAAATATAACCACTGAAAAAGTTTATTATAATGGCTGTAGGTAGAATAAAAGTAGTGAAATAATTTCAACAATTTTTTTTGGAAAATAGGTTAGTTTAAAAACTTTGGATAGCTAGGTTCCAGTCGATCATGTTTCTTTTAAGATCCTCTCGGCGAAACCGAGGTGAGGAGGGGTGCTAGTTAGTTAAGTGAAACTACGCCAGTATAAAAACATTTCAAAAGGAAATTAATAAGTATTGTGAGTCAACATTTTTTGTAGACGACTAGCTGTGCCCCGCGGTAGTTCACCAGCGTAAACTTATTTTAATGGGTGGCCCGCGGAACCCTAATATTTAAAAATAAAAGTAGCCTAAGAAAATAATTTAAAGCCTTATAAAATTTGCTTTTATTATCTGCTGCCCGTTAAAATTTTTCATATGCATTTAGTGAGAAGCCGTTAATTTGGAATTAAAATGGACACTTCAATTTTATCTAATATATAAAATTCTCGTGTCACAGTTTTCGTTGCCATACTCCTCCGGCTTGACCGATTTTGATGAATTTATTTGTGCTTATCCGGTATCTATGAGAATCGGCCAACATCTATTTTTCATCTCCCTAAATGTTAGGGGTAGTCCACCCCTAAATTTATTTTTTTATTTTTTAGACAAAATTCTAATCTACGCGGGTGAAACCGCAGGGCACAGCTAGTTTATCTATATAAATATACAAAATGACAATGATGTACAAGATAGACTGATGGCAAACAATGTACAGGGTACATGTACTTATCTTTTATCAGTTGATCTTAGTACTTTTTTTTAAGTCTATTGGCATAAATCTTCTGATTTTACATAATAAAGTTATTTGGGGATATAATATTATGGTAAGTCGTAACATAGCACCTAGTTACAACGCTAAAAAAATACTTACCCGTCTGAGCCATAAGGTAAACCATTGGAAGTTCAATCAATTTAAATAAAAATTACTAAGATTATAATTTTGTAAATAAGAATTATTAAGTTGGTACCTACTTCATAAATATCAACATAAAAAAATTTATTACATATACCACTTTGCAAACTAACTTCATTGAAAGTCATTAAGCACTTTCTTTATATTTTAGATGTGTGATGCCAATGTAATTGCTTTTTACGAACAAAATTAATATTTTTGTGAAATAAAATGGCTAGAAAAAGTATAGTTAATATATTTGAATTATAAATGCAAAAAAATTAAAACCTAACAAATATCTTAGAATTTATATGCATACATAAAACATGGCGCCCAACGATATATTTCTACATAGGTATTTGTAACTTCAACGATTGCGCCTAATGCTGACACAGAGAGATGTAGACAAATAGAAGGCACTGCCATTCAAGAAAATATATCCAGGTTTAAATAAGGAATATTTGAAATAAAAGGACTGAGACTCCCATTCTCATATCAAAGCAGTACTAATGTAATGTATAGTATCTAGAGAGATTTTTAATATAATAATTTCAATGAAAGCAAAGAAAGCTAATAATAATCTATTTTTCATATAGGTATTTGACAAAACTGGTCGTGGGGCCTACGCTGTGACAATGACGTTATTACTTCCAGAGCATTTGTAACATAAAGCGCAAGAGTTTCATTTCAAAAATTAATATTATCTATTGCTATATGTATGGATATGATGTTAGCCTTGTCTCTTTTTCTTCCCATATCATAATATTAACTAGAAAGATCAATATCTTGATAACATTTGATAATGTATGAAGAGTATATGAATTATACTAATGCCACAGGCAGGGGCCTTACCATGAGCTCTTATTGCCATGATAGTTTCACTCATTTATGAGACAGATGTATGTGACGTGTATACATTTGTCACTTTCGCACAACTGAATTATCATCGCAATAAGAGCTCATGGTTGGGCCCCAGAAAGCTAGTTATAACTAATTTAGCCAAACATCATATAGTATATTGTCAGCTGTATCATTTTCATTTATGACCCTTAATGTCTTGAGGGTTTGTAAATAAAAAGTTAGTTCTGAAGTCACTAACCCATGCTGAGGACTACCATTTGCAATTATATTCATCTTTACCAATTGTTCTCTTAATTTATCTTTAAAGTTAACATGTACTCTTTTATAAATGGTCCTTATTTGTTCAGTAGGAAGAATATCAATAAGTGCTTCATGTAACTTTACTAAATGTTTTGATATATTTCGGAATGTCTGTGATGGGACAGGAGGCTTAGCGTCCCACCCCGTCAGTTGAGAACTGAGCATATTACTTACTATGAGACAAATCTTATTCTCTATTTCTTGCTTATGACTAACTATATCACTTTCTATGTTACTGAATCCATTCAATGTCAATTCTGCGGAATGTAGTTTTTCTAAAAGTTCTCTTATCATTGGTAGAAACCACAATATCACTTGCAAGGATCTAGACACCAATGCCAGATTAGTGGTAGAAATTGTTTTCAGGCCTGCACTCTGTATGGCACCAGCGCCCAAAACCAACTGGCAACATCGAGAATTGAACATTCTTATTAACTCCAACATACAGTGCACCAAGTATTGAACAACAATAGGACTTTGTTTGCTTGCATCACAATACTCCAGTAAAATCTTTATCAATGTTTGTACTGTAGCAACAACAGCATAATTTTCTTTATTAATTATCAAATATTTGCCATCAGGTTTGCCTCCAACATAAGAAATTACTGAAGGAATTTCACTATTTTCACATATCTTGTTAATAGCACTTTGTAGCTCACAAGGCACATCTGCAGTTTTCCACCTCTCTGAATTGAGGGTAGCTGTCAACTGTGATCTTCGTTCTGCATGTAGATTTTGGATATATTTCATAGAAAAGCTTCTCAACGCAAGCTTCATGGCATTGCTCTGGTGGCCAGTAATTTTTTCGCACTCATTACAAAAAGTTTCAATCAAACTAGATAGATTTGATAATTGTGACATATCTGTCAATACATGGTCTTTATCAGTTTTAGCCACTAAAAGATTGGCACAACGTTCATTGCAATAGTCTGACAGTGAAATTATCATCTTGTTTAGTTTTTCTTCAATGGAGAGTATTTCTTCCTTTGTCCAAACATCTTCACTATCATTTCCAGTCACATCATCCATTTGACTGATTTCTATGATCAAATTGCTTATAGACAAGATCCTTTTGAATAAATTAACTAGGTTTGATGTAACTTTTTGCAGAAATGTGATTCCTTCATTATACATTAGATACATGTTTTCAGCAGCACCGGATCCCCTCAAAACAATTTCTGTGTTACCATCTCTATCTGAAACTATTTCTATGACACACTGCTTAATACTGGCTTGTATAGTAGTCATAGCTTCTGCTTTGAAGGTATCAATAAAGTCAAACTCTTTTAGACGGATAATACCTGAGACAATAGACACAATTTTATCCTTTTCTGGAATATCTGATATATCTTTAGGAGGTCGATTTAGATCATTCACTATGAATCGCTGGAATTCATTACTAAGCATTTTATGAATTAATCTTTTCATTTCTGTTAGCTGTGGGGACAAGTGCCTAAATGCCTGTATGCCTGAGAGGCGAGTTGATAACACTTTTTGAGTTGAGCTTATTAAATCAAGTGCTGCAACATAATCTGATGTGCTCAATAAAAGTTGTATCATGGGTTGTGTTTGTTGCACTGTTCCCATCAGCTTCAGAAGTTCATGAACATTCTGGAGGTTCCCATTGATCCTTGTTAAACTAATTAACTTTATCGGACATTCTGTCAAACTGTCCTTTATATTACCAATATTTTGGCGAGTCTGCCTCACAGTAACAGCTGCTTTAGCCATTTGCTCCATAATAGTATCATGAGACAGCATAGCATGGAAGAATGCATCGGACTTCAGTGCCACCTGCTTAGAAATTTTCATTTCAATTACATCAAGGTATGTACTCAAAGTTTCTTGTAAAGACCTAATTACTGCATTTGAATCTTCAGAGCCACATAGACTTGGAAAAACTTTACTAAATATTATGGGGTCATTCAATGCCAAATTCTGTTCATAAAAAAACTCTGGTACCTCACATGTAGTGGCGACTGTTGGTGTTTTAGCTTTGACAATAATGTTTTCTTTTAAGCGACAATGTCGTCGATATTTCTTTGCTATTCTTTTGCAGTAAGACTCAAAGTGTGCTAGTGTTATCTCAGGTAAATAAGGACTAGGATATATCTCCTCTTTATCAATAAAATTGTCACCCCATGTTTTTGTAAAAAAGTTACTTTGTTTACCTCTATTGGGATCATTCAATACTGCTGGCAGATTTTGTGATGAGGAATAAAATGTCCAGTCTTCTGAAGGATCTTGTCCATACAGGTGATATTCTCTCACATGATATTTAAAGCCAGGCTTTCGTAAGTCGCCAAACTGCAGTGCTGAACACATACCATTTTGACCATATTGACAAAGAATTATAGATCCTTCCTTGATAGTATGTTTCTCTAGAATATGTCTGTGAAAATAAGATATTACAATTAGCAGAATAAAAACATTAAGTTATTAGTAGGATAAACAGAGGATCTAATTAACTGTACTTTGGAAGTTTACTTAGCGGCTAAAACAATATTCCAAGTTCCAACCTTTCGAATTCCGTGGCAGTAGTGAACAAAAGCCTCGGACAGTGAACGCAGTTTTGCCAAGTAGGCTTCCTACACGACGTAGAGTTTTCCTCCATAACATTTTTCTTTTTATCAAAGCGAATAACTATAAAACCATTAAAATAGAATTTTAATAATTTATTTTATTTTACAAAACCATGATCATATACACGCTGACTGACATTGCTGCTGACAGTTATGACATGACAACACAGATTAAATATTGGTTTACTAGACCTTCAACCAACAATTTAAATTTCTTTCGATTCTAATCAATATCATCTCGCATAAAGGTGAGCAAAGGCTTTGTTGCCTCTAAAACCAAATCCTGAATGAATTCCGAACATTAGAAATTACTGTTTCACTTATAGAAAAATAAGAGGGACATGATGATGTTCTCCTAACCGTATTTCGGTCGCGGCGGCTAATCTAAACGGGGATTAACCATCTGCGCAGGAGATATTATACCCAGTGCACGAACACAGGTGCACTTTTTATTCTCTCACCCTCAAAGTCCGCCATTTTCTAAACTCCGGCGTTTATTATGAATTTGTTGACGAAAAAAACCAAATTATCTATTTTTGACTCAACCCGGGAAAAATATATATTTCTACCGTAATCGGTTTATTAAGAAGTGCATATTTAGAACTTCTTAGCTTTGATGTTTAATTTAAAGGTACACACAGTCAAAGATTTTTTTTCTATATCTACGCAGATATAGAAAAAAAATCGAGAACATTTCGCTTACTCTAGGCTCGATTACTCTGTAGAAATAATTTGACATTGTTTATCTTGGACTCATGGTACATAAATTAAACGTCAAAGCTAAGAAGTTGGTAAGACGTCACTGCTATAGGCCCGCAGTACCCAAAGTATAGATTTGTAAATGTTAAAAACGTAAAATGTATTGATCCGTCATCTTTGGCATTCTCCGAAAAAGTAAACACAGTTTGAGCCACGCTAAAACGACATTTGAACGTTTCAAAACCTGTACTGTCAGGAGGCCACTCTAACCTTAACATGTTAGTAGAAGCTTATATTTATAACGTGGAAGTACCTTAGGCGGTATTTATCACAGAACATAGAAGGTCTCTCCGTGTTCTGTAGGTTTATTAATAGACTCGTTCGAGGCAGCACATAAATATTTTTTGATAATACGCATATTATCAAAATTATCATTCGATCTGCGAAGTTAAGCAATTTAACCCAAGTTAAGGAATTGAACCCTAGTTATGCAAGGCAAACGCACGCACCAGAGTCACCTTCGTGCGTCGGACAGCGCTGGCTACCATTTAATAATCATTATGGTTTGGTCAGAACCTCAAGAAATTCTGACTTTAACCCAAGTCACCTTCTTACCTACCTATTGATTTTCCGTATCTAAAAAATCAGGTGACCAGTCCCAGCAGCACCCAATTCAACATTGGGTTGATTGAGTTCTGGCTGATACTAACATTATACTTATGGAATAAGGCCAGGGAGATGTTGAGGATCATGGTTAGTCTTAGTAGGTATAGTATATAAAACATTTTATCTTTCGATATGTTTGATCACAATTTTATTCAAGGAAGAACCCGCCCATTCTACCATTTTCACAAGTTACACTCCTATAGGTAAGTTTTTAATAAAATCATTGAATAGGCATACCTAATAGCATTTTAATATATTAAGTAAGTACATCCATATAGCTAGGTACCTGTTTGGTAGATATACTTATACTAGGTAGGTAAAACCAAAGTAAGAAAACACGGAAGGTCAGCCAGGTTTTATAACTAGACAATCATTCTTTTTGACAATGATAACATCCACATGAAACTGCAGACTTGAAAATCAAATTTCTTTCACCATCTAAACACAGCACTTTGACATGTACCTGAAAATAGAAAACACTTGAGCTTCATCTGCTGACACAAAAAAATATAAGTACGATCGAATTGAGAAACCTCCTCCTTTTTTGAAGTTGGTTAAAAAACGTAGGGTATCTACCTAAAATGGGCTACAGCTTCGGTACTTATGTTATGAAGGCTCTCTTTATGTCGTATTAGGCTCGTACTTCTAGGTACAAGTGGAAGATTAGGAAATAAATTGATATTCAGTAAGTATAGAGAGCTTACATCAGTGGTGTCCATGATATTGCAGCACTGGCCTAGTGAGGTGACGGGATGTCGCTTGAAGCCCAGCATTATGCTTGGTAGGGACCACGATTCGCAGAACCCGCGGCAGGCATTTGTAGTCATCTTAAATTCCACGCAGTCTGGTATACTTATATTTCTAGTGTGGCCTGGAAAATTGCACCAAAAAATTAATTAATAATAAAGTTAGGCTCAAATATAATGCATTTTTCATAATACCTAATTTTTATCTAAATGAATTTAGAGGATTAATGCACCCACCTATAAGGTGACAACCGGGTTTTCTCCAAGATTCCGCAGCGAACACAAAGCTAGTGAGAACCAGTAATAAAATAGATCTTAGAAGCATTGTTGATGTGATCAGCACAAACCACTCGTTAGAATGAACAGCCATAGCACGTAAAATTCCTTTTATTTCCAGTTTTGTACCAGGGATCGTCAACTGATAACATTTTTTTTTTTTTTTTTTTTTTTTTTTTTAGGATATGGTCTCTCGCAGTTGGTAGGGGGGAGTTACCTCCACTGCTTAACCGGACTATAGGGCGAGACCCAAGGGCCTCCAGCCGAGCTTAAACTTAAATACTAAGCAACACAGCTAAGGGCGCCCCGGTGCGGGGCTCGGACCTCGGCTTAGGGCGTTGCTGGGGGATGAGCTAGGGAGCTGGATCTGAGTTGTATGATTTAGGGACGTGTTTAAGGCTAGTGGCTCGGCGCGCGCCGGCCCTAGCAGGGGACGGGGGGGACGATGACGTAGAGTTCGCGACGAGCCTCGCCGGCGAGGACGGAACAATGGTCGGTTTGGTGTGTGCCTTTGAGACATTGCTTGCTGAAGCAATGTGATATCGTCGTCAGGGTCAAGGAGAACGTGCCTCGGACGGCGTCGGGAGGAGTCAACTGATAACAATTAGGTACAGGTTTTTTACACAAAATACAATTTTCATTGGTGGGTGATAAAGTGGTGGATGGTGGGTATGTCGCAGTGTCTCAGGCATGGCTTTGAGTTGAACTTATCAGACGTGTGTAGGTAGGTATGTAGGCTGTACGTACGTTTACTCGAAAGGTACCTAAGTAGCTACATTCGGATACCTCAACAAAACCTTATCTGGTATCATGTTAATGCACACACTTGCATCGACGTGGTTGCACTATTGGACTTGTTTTATTTATCGCACTACCCTCATAATCTGTTACATTCTTAATAACACAGCCCACTTCACTTGTGAGATTATGCTTATCTATTTTAATAACGCCGTTACGGCACTTGTATTGTATGTGTTTGTAAACTATACTATAAGATTCAAATTGTATTTCTCAGTTAAACGAAAATGTATTCTTTTGAGAAATAAATATCTTTAACCATAAACCTCAAAGTTTCTCAGCGACGAACTCGAGGACAAGCGTTGGTTTCAATCATAGGAAATTTATACATAAAAGAGGATAAGGCTCAATTTCGTATCTTCAAAACCGACACTCGAAGATTAGTGCGACGCTGAGAAACCATGGTGAATAACGCGCCTGTAACCACCGAGTCTAAGGGCTGAGGAGATTGTCAGCATCGGTAAAGCTTTATACAGCCTCTATTATTAGGTATTACGAGTATTTAAATAGATGGAACGACAACCGATCCTAAAGTAAAAAAAAGGAGTGCTTAAAAATGTTTATAATACCTGACCGTATAAATATACAATAAGGGATGAACTTTCAGTTCATAAAACCTTTGACGTTGGACACTAAAGTGTTATGAGGCAGATACGACGAGCAATTGTGACCTTACTATTCATGTAACAAACAAAATTAAAAGGCTGACAATGAATAATTAACGGCAATATGTTCCTACCTACCTACATAAACACAATTGTGCATGTATGTATATTATTTTGTTATAGGTACTTACTGTAAGTATGTCTTAATAAACAAGAATTAAATATGTAACTTGACTGACTTAATTAGGTAAGTAAGTACTTAAGCAGTTCTTTGAAAAAGTGTGTAAAGCGGACATAAATCCTTCGGGTAGAAATTAAGGAATATTTCAATAAAAGCTTGTTCTTTATATATACGGTCGTATTTATAGCTGTGCCCCGTGGTTTCTTAATGTCGCTTTATTTCACAGAATACTTTTCTATAGTACAGATAAATAAAATTGAAGTGTCTGTTTGTAATTCCAAAATAACAGCTTTTCACTAAATGCATATGAAATACGTATACACGTTACTGACACTAAAATACCAAGTTTTAAATTTTTTCTCTGTCTGTCTGTCTGTCTGTTTGTTCCGGGTAATCTCTGAAACGGCTGGACCGATTTTAACGGGACTTTCACTGGCAGGTAACTGATATATCAAGGAGTAACTTAGGCTACTTTTATTTATCAAAAATATTAGGGTTCCGCGACAATAAGGATGAATCTAAATCTACGCGGGTGAAACCGCGGGGCACAGCTATATTAAATAAAAGTTAAAACTAAATAAGGTACCCCTTGTAACATAGGCTACAAGAGAAACTTGTTTTTTAATTAACTTGTTTCGGGGACAAATGATTGGGCTGCTTTCGTGCTAGCCATCCGCTGCGCATGCTCATAGCAGAAAGTTAGGGATAATTAAATTATGTTATGTTGACGAAGAGGTGGCGCCTAGCAACCGCATTTATTATACGCTATCCACTACCCTAATAAAAACTTTACCACTCAGGAATGCCGTGTAGATATTTAAATTAATTTATTTTAAATTATCTACGTTTCTTGATTAAACAAAATGGACATAGAATACAGAATCTTGAACTTATATAAAACAAAACAATATAATGAATGCTTAAAGTTATGTTCAAGTGCCCTTCAAGAGAAAAGTGAGCGATCAATAGAATTTGTTCACATGCGAGTGATGACTATTCAAGCTAAGATCGCTGGTAATGGGTACGAGGAGGTGGACTACTTCCCGCAGCAGGATGATTTGACAAACACCGCTATTGCTAAGACCCCGAGACCAGGAACTTCTTTTCAGCGACAAGTCAAAACTGCACACAACTTGGAATCGTCCACGGTAGGTTGTTTTACCTACCATACTAATTATTTTAATGGAAGAATAAAATAAGATTTTGTGTTGTTTTGTAGAACCACAATTAGCTACCTTACCTAAATGTAGTATCCCTATACCAAACATTAAACATTTTAAAAGATCAACAAATCAATGCACATCATGGGTTCCATACCCAGTGGACCCACTGCACCTATCCCAAACACTGTTTGTTGTATGAATTATATTCCATGTAGGGGGGCAAGCAGATATATTGTTTGCCACATCCCAAGACCCAACTATACTTATTTGGACTAGGTAGGTACCTACCTACATTCATACATCTCTATACACACCCTCTTCAGTTAGGTATGCTATGATTTTAAGGGCTACAAAATTTAACCACTACTAAGTTAGTATACTTACCTAAGTACATACATACCGACCTACCCAACTTGTTACAGAAAAGATCAGTGGCAACAGCAACAGCAACAGCTAGATCCCGTGGTAACATGATAGCCACTCGAGCTCGCAGTGCGCGTTCTACTCTACATACATCATCATACATGTCAAGAGCTACGACAGCACTCACTGGTGGAACAAATTTTACGGCAGGCGCTCCTCTTTCTCTAAGATTTCTTTCAAAAGATGACAAGCTCTTTATCTCGGCTGCAAAAACCCTTTTCGAATATGTTTTCTACTGTGAAGGTGACGTTAGAAAGGTCAGTATTTTTGGTTCTGGTGAACCCATGAATAAGTAAGTATATGAATTGACCAAAATGTTAAGTAAGTACGTATGAATGTTATTTACAGGCCATGGAAGTAGCATTCCAAGCTCTTAAAAGTGACGAAACTGCAGACTGGTGGTGGAAATTTTCTTTAGCGCGTTGTTACTACTCCCTGGGCATGTATAGAAATTCAGAAGACTGTCTGCGTCAGATTTTGAAACAGAACAAACACATCTCAATCTACCTTAGATTGACAGCAATGTATGTGGGGCTGAATCAACCATTATCTGCCCTTGAAATGTGTAAGCAGGGCCTATCAGTATTCCACGAGTATACGCCATTGCTAATAGAGCAAGCGAGAATTCACGAGCAGATGGGAAACTCTGCGCTGGCTGTAAAGCAATACAGGATGGTCGCAACAGAAGACCCGACCAATATGGAAGCTGTAGCTAACATCGCTATGTACAACTTCTACAACGATCAACCAGAAATAGCCCTCAGATATTATAGGTAATTTAGCCGCGTTATTCTGTAAAGTCTCAGGGACGAACTCGACACGAATTCGAGTGTTAGCTTCAGTCATAGGAAAATTTTATTTTTATTTATTTAATTTTACAATGAAATTTTACATAGTTTACTTACTGCTAAAGGTGTAGCATAAACTCATTCGAGTTTTACCGTACACCAGTGTCGTCGACAATTCAATAAAAACAATGTAGGTATTTTCTTAAAATAAAAAATTAAATAGAATATTGATGTAATGTAGGTACAATGAGAAGTTGAAGGTAGTTTAATAAAGCAAATTATATCGACATTCACAGGCTAAGTCCGAGACTGCTAAACATATGATCGCAAATGATACACAATAACACGAAAGTCGACGTCGATTGCGTCGCTGAGGTACCATACAGAATAATGCAGTAGTTCTTAATTACCACTTAGTGATCCTAGGTACTACTTAACTATGTAAATAAATTAAGGGATGTTGATAGCACATAGCAGACAAAAATTAATGACTTTGATAATGATGAAATGAACAAGACTTTTGAAACCTTACAATATAATGTTTCAGGAGATTATTAGCTACAAATGCTCCGGGACCAGAGATATACAACAATCTGGGTTTATGTTGCCTGCACTGCAATCAGTGGGATTTAACACTACCTTGCTTCAGACAGGCTCTTTATTTCTCCACTGACCCAGACACGAGAGCAAGCATTTGGTTTAATCTAGCACATGTGGCTTTGGTAAGTAAACAACCTACGGGTTTGAAGGTTCCATTACAAAAAGGCTAAATTTACACTTACTCTAAATTTGGTTGATGTCTATCTAAGCAAATGTAAACTGAATAAATAATTTACGTCTTACCATTTTAGTAAGCAAACTAAAATTGTGTTGGGGAGTAGGGAAGGAAAGGGTACCGGTGGCAATCTCGGTAAGAGTCGTCGCACTTGACAGTATCATTCAGTAGATAAGTAAAGTCAAAATGCTCGTTTCCCAGTCCACAGGAGACATGGTGTTAACCAGGCGATGTTTACAAGTGAGCCTTGCTACGAGCTCAGAGAATGAAGTCGCCAGACATGCTCTACGCGTGTTGGATGCTCGACTGCGGAATCGGAAACAAATAAAACCCACCGATTAATTAGATACCTACCTACGAGTACGAGCTCACAGAATGCAGTCTCCACTAGTCGCCAGACATGGTCGTTTACGCGTCTTGGATGCAATAATGGAACAAACAACAACAAACAAATGAAATCAATAGATTCATTTTGAATTTAAATTCATTTTATTCTTAGTTCATAGACATTAAATAGTCATCAATGTGGAATAGCTCCATACTGCGTAGCTCGCTGTACTTCATTGCTGCCAAGGAATCTATGGCCTGTTCAGGATGTGATTTTTTTTGTGTCATACTTCCACTTGATAAAACAGCAGAGTTTGTACTTGGTGGTATTCGAGATTGATGTCGAATCTTAACCTAAAACAAATTAAATTATCTATAAAACATGTGCACTTACTATTTTTTTATGGTTGGATGTAGGTGGTAATTAGGTACCTAATTACACCCTTTATTAGTTAACAACGTTTGCTGGTCTGGCAGATTGTGTACCATGTCTTCCTAAAGGAATTACGTGTAGGTACTTACCCAAGTGAGTAAGTAGGTACTTGCGAATCATGAATAGCGAATTACGAAATACGAATAAAGTATTTATCGAGATTCGAGGTATGTTTGCTAGACCGTACCATTTACCATATTAGTAAAGTACAGTAAATACCCTTATTACATAAGATTTTTCAGTCTACTCGACGTGGAGTGTCTGTTTCAAAGGTACGAAATTGAACTATCATAAATTTCGTATAATGTGTTATGTATCAATTTCCTATGATTAAAACTGACGCTCGACGTCGAGCTCGGGGCTGAGAAACCTTACAGAATAAAGCGGTAGGATTTGTATGAAAATTAAAAAAACTCTATATCCTCCTTTGCAGCGGTAAAAGGCGGCAGCATCCTCAGCAGTTACCTAGCTAGTAGCTAGTTTAGTGAGAATGGTTAGTAGGTACCACTTGCTTGAAGCAGCTAAGTAGTCCGGTAAAACTGAGAGCAAAATTCATAAATTGCTGCACTCTGACGAACCTGTTCAAGGGTGGTTGCTGATACGCCTATATTTTCCCAACTATCTGTTCCCTTAGGTATAGCCAAAGGTTTTGTAGCGTGTGTGTTCTTTTCTTTAAATAACACATTGTGTCCAAACCCCATACTTTGCAAGAGATCCTTAGTTCGCTTCACCAACTGCGGATCCTTGCTTGAATAAAACATCACATGAGCTTCATGCAGTAAGGCCACACTTCTTATTGTGGTGCAAATGAACTTTTTGAGATCGTTTTCTGAAAACATAGACATAACACATCAACATTTCAATAATAGGTAAATAACGTACTACGTCCCTATGTATACTACTTATATGTAGACATATTGAATCTTGACAAATTTCTGCTACTTACAGATGCCGTCATGACTTATGAGAGCTCAGCAAAAATAGTGGGCATAACTGCGCATGTATTTTGTTCGCGTGAAGTCACACAGACAGAAAGAGATAGACTCATCAAATGAGTAGGTACTGCCGCGCTATTCACTAAGGTTCCTCAGGTGTCGAACTCGAAGACGAGCGTTGGTTCCAATCATAGGGAATTTATACATACTACTACATAGGGGATAAGGTTCAATTTCGTATCTTTAAAACCGACATTCGACGACTAATAACGCGGCTGTGCACTCAAAGTCAGAACTCATAACTCGTGATGGCACTTGTAATTTCCTACCTATCCAGATTTTTTTCTTTCAGTTACCTACCTACATGAGTACCTGTGCAATGTACAATGATGAAAAAGTGATCTCGATCTTTAAGAAAAGTTGTATTTAGTTTGTGTGTGTAAATAAAACAAGATAGATAATTTAAAGATAGTTAGATAATATAATATTCTTACCGTAATTCTTAAATATGTCATACTTTCCACAAATTAAAATGAGTTCGGGTTTGGTCTTGGTCCCAGAGTAAACGTCTATCATAGTTTGAACACTAGTTTCAATGGTATCCCAAATATCTTTGATTTTACTCAAGTCAATCATTACGCAAAAATAGCACTTTCCTTGAAGAGGAATTGCTGGTAAAATATTTTTAAGCATTTCCAGTTTGCCGCCGTAATCCCATATGTGACAAAGAGACTTTTCGAATCCTTCCTTTTGATTCGATTTTCTTCCAAACGAATATTCCAATACAAAAGTCTCACGAGGGTTGTCCACTTTATCCAAAAATATATTCAGCAAAGTCGACTTACCCTAAATGAAGAAATTATTTTAGATAGAGCAAGCAGATATGACTCCTATGGTAGGTACATATTTACTTAAGTACCTATATAAGTAATATTTAGGCAAGAGATCGTTCATAAACTCCCAATTAACAGGTAGGTATTCTTACCTGAGTGACTGACTGCTGCTGTACTGCTGCACGCTAAGTAGGTAGGTCTTACGGGTTTGATTTGAGGACAATGTATTTGCTGTATTGGTGCTGCTTCGAGTACAGTATACATAATATTATGAGCCATCACAAATACCACAAGGCAGCTACACCCAAGCATAAACGGAAAAAATCACTCACCGCATATTTATCTCCAACCAAAAATATTGTACTGACATTGTTATCATCATGTGTCTCGGCAAGAAACTCATCCACCAACTGCGATGCGATCTCAGGAATAGTAACCATATTGGTTAGTGGATACTAAACCCGATTATTGTTATACTATGCTTTTTCTAATCGAAATGGTTTACCGGTATAACTCTGATAAACAAATGTTACCTTCCTCATCACCTAGCATAACGAAAACTACTATAAAGTACCTATGAAGCTGATGTGTTCTGTAACCGTCTCCATGGATACTTAAACGCAGGTACCTAGGCCATAGATTAAGAAAAAAATTCAGTACCTATAATCAAACAATCATATTATTATTTCTTTGTGCATGTTTCAAAATGTCCTCTATGGTCAAATTATTTTTGTTAAAAAGCTCAAACAAATATAAAATGCACCTTTAAATTTGTGTATTGGTAGATAGGTAATACATTTTGAGCTATAAGCCCATTGGAGTTAAACTTCGACATGTTAGTTAAACCTAAATTTTATTTCCACATAGATGTGCTACTATTACAAACAGTTCAACATTACAATATTGTAGTACACTTATTTTGTCACAATATTAATGGTAGGACACAATAACTCCAAATAATATGGTGTTGATGACACACAAAATATTTTTGTCATGATCATGATATAGTCCACTCATGAAGTATCTACTCAAAATGTCTTGTATGTGCATGTCTTGTTTCTACTAACCCCCTACCTAAATACAAACTTTACCTCTTTATAATATTATTATACAAATACAAAATAGGATAGGCCCACCATGGCAATTGAATAATAATATAAATTACAATAGTGATTTGGTAACATCAAGCATGTTCCTGACTAAATTGGAACTATGTAAGTCATGTAATGTCAAAGTACAAGGAATTTTTATTCTATTTACGACATAACAAATTTTGATATTCCATCTCTTTATATTTAATATCCTTATTGAGAGTTTGCAGTATATCTTGGAATCTTTGCCTCAAAGCAACATTTTCCATGCCTACTATTTCATGTTGCGTCCTCACCTTCCTCTGTTTCAGTTCTTCTAGTTCTACACTCAACTGTTGCAGCTTCATGCTAGCGTCATTTGATGAATCCAAGTAGTCCTCCGCCTGATATGGTTCAGTGGATCTGCCTAAGGCAGATGTACTGCCTTGCTTCTTTGTTAGTACCTTCGAAGCAGATGATCCAGGTATGTCATCAGAACCCAATCCATGAAACTGAAACATGTCTGAACTAAATTGTGTTGCAAAGCTACTTCCTTTAGATTCACCTTGCTCTTGAATAGATGTTTCCGACATGCGATCTTCATAATATGAAGACAATCTACTATCGTCTACATCAACATTGACATGTTCATCTTCTAAATCACTGTCGCTCAAAGTGCCACCAAATATATCTTCCACTTTGGATGAAGACTGTTTCTTAGAAGCAGATTCATGTTTGACACTATGTTTCTTTCCCTTTTGTTTCTCAAATTTCATAGAAGTACTTGGTTCGGCCTTAGTGTTGTCATCTTCTTCCTTAATCACCTCCCAGGTAATGCTAACAGCTTCATTGTCAGCCCTAAGCAACCTTTTGACCTCTTTTTCTATTTCAGGAGCTTCAACTGACTTCTTCTTCAAAGTCTTTCTAAACCGCCGCTTTCTTACATTCTTTGTGGGTGGGGTGATACCATGAGGCCACAAAAACTTCTTGTCGACTTTGAAGGGGTCTTTCTTTTTATTCTTAGTTGGTGATTCTTCCTCAGTTGCTGTTGGATCAAGTTCATCTTTGCAAATCATTATTTGACAAATATCTGCAGTCTTGTACACACTTTTCTTATCAATGGTTTTTAACGATTCAACTATGGTAGGCAGATCTAATATCTTGGCATGTAGTAACCAGTGGTCGAAACGTACTTCGCCATGGCGCATGTCATTCTCTATCTGTATAGTTAGCCTATTTTTGATCGAGTCTCCCAACTGAAGAACCTCACGGAGTGACTTAGCGGGTTCTTCAGGCAATCTCATAATGAATTGAGTTTCTAACTCAGCAGGATACTCCGGCTCCCGCTTATCCTTACTCATTGTGGTAGATCAATGAAATTCCACAATAGAATACTTTTTCCAGCGTTAATCAGTAAATTTAATCGGCTGCGAAAACCAGCCTTTGCTATATCTAGTAGTTATGAGTAAATTTTAATACAGAAGTAATACTTCTCACTCACCGAGTCTCTAAGCAAATATATTAAGACTTATCATGTCATGTGCATTTCAATTCTTCGTCCCTTTGTTGTATGTAATGGCGATTGGCGACGTAAATTTTATTGATCGAATAATATTCGTTCAATAATTCGCGACATATTTTTTATCTTTGGTATGTATGTTCGCTTTGCTCTATTTATTTTGTGCATGGATTGAGGAGTGCCCAGTGTGACCAGATTATATTTTACGAAAATACCGCAGCACCTCAAAAAAATACTGAAATATACCAACTTGCACAGGGAAAATATACCAATAAAAATACTGATTTTCAAAATTTTAAAGTTTATTCAATCATCATCACAGTATATGTCAGAATTGTATTTTAACATTTTATTTGAAGGATTAAAATTAACACAACCGCCTTGATCTTTTACGCCTTGCTTTGTTTTAATAATTGCTGATACATTTTTGTTATTAAATTTGTTTCTTTGCACCGTTTTTATTAAATTTATCTGTGAAAAGATGCGCTCGCGTGCAGCATTCGATACTGGTATACATAATAGAGACTTACTAAAAGAAGTTAAATTTTTGTACTTGAACGTGCCATCACTGTTAGAAATTTTCCCAACTTCTACCCAAAATTGTTCACAAGATAGGGTAATACTGACTTCTGCCAATATACCTATAAAAATACTAATGCTTGGAAAAATCGATAAAATATACCGAAAAAGTATTAAAATACTGAATATGGTCACGCTGGGAGTGCCGCGGCCGGCTACCACAGACAGCTACCACAAAGAAAGAAATCTTTTGCTTATTCTTTATCTCTGATTTGAACTGTATTTAACCACAGAAAAAAATACGTTACGCTTATTATCTTTTGCAACATCGATTCTTCAATTTAAGTGATTTGTTAGATGTCTATCCCTTCATTAGTAAACAAACGCCCACGGTATTCCCCGAAGCACAATGTCCCAAATGTTTCTTTAGCTTAATAAACCCAAAGACGAAGAATCATTTACTTTGTTTCCGACCCCAAAACTGACGTCTGACATCATTTGACATTGACATTAGTTGGTACCATAATATGACGTATTAATACTACTCTACACCATAGCTTTTCTTTATCATTGTTATTGGTATTTGTGTAGGAAGGAATCACAATTTTGGATGAACTTTCAAAGTTTATAGCATTCTTTGTTGATGCTGTTTTTTCTGTTTATTACTACGTACTTTCTAGTCTTTAATTATGTCGTGCCAGGTTGAACAAATAGCGGACTGTGGTGATATATCCAGCCTGGGCAGGGCACTGTTCATACCCGAGAGAGAAGGTAATTTTTGAAGTACTTATTAGGTATTATGTAGTTCTAAGAACTGATTTGTATAGTATTTTTTTCAATATTCTCAGATGAAAATTGGCTGCTTCAGTGTTCAGTGTCAATTTCGTCATGTGGTAACTTGTTAGCTGTTGGATACAAGAATCGCCTTTGCCTGCTAACGGCTCAATGGATTAGCTCTGCTAACAGCAATTCATTCCTTATTTCCTGGAGTGGAACATTGCCAGCTGAAATAACAACAGTTTTGGCTGTTCCTATTTGTCCTTCACATAATTCTTCACAGGTAATTAAACAATTTATAATGGTTGTTTAACTCTTTTGCAGTTAATTTTATAAATCAGTTTATGAACATATTGCAACAGCTCACATTTAGAATATGCTTGAATCTTCTTGTTAACACATTCGCTGCTGAAATTTCGTCTTCTTCGTAAATTCTCTAACAGTTGGATGCGCAGGTGCGTCGTTAGCAGCGAACGCGTTAATGTTATAGCAACAACTAGCTGTGCCCTGTGGTATCACGTGCATAGAGCTAATTTCATGGGTGTCCCGCGGAACCCTAATGTTTTTTTTTAAATAATAGTAGCTTAAGTTACGCCTTGTAACATTAGCTATCCGTCAGTGAAAGTCCCGTTAAAATCCATCCAGCCGTTTCTGAGATTACCCGGAACAAACAGACAGAAAGACAGAAAAATTATAAAAAAAATTTTTTCATGTTAGTGTCGTATATACTTTCATATGCATTTAGTGAAAAGCTATTATTTTGTAATTACAAACAGACGCTTCAATTTTATTTATCTGTATAGATGTATATATTTTACTTATTATCAGAGGTATTAAATATTCAAATGTAAATAAACCTTATTCTTCTTTAGCTCCAAGGTACTAAATTACTTGATGGACATTACCTAATGAAATATGTATATAAATAAAACCCTATTTTGAATGATCATAAAATTAATTTCTTTCAGAATGGTCCTGACTGGTTTTGTATAATTGTTGGATTTAAAAATGGTAATGTGGGGTTTTACACTAATACAGGCCACTTGCTGTTACTTGAGAGGCTTCATGATAAATCAGTTATGAAGATATCATGTCACACAGGAACATATGGCACTCTCCCTGATGATATTCATATATTGTTCCAAAACTGTGAATGTATTATATCAGGATCAAGTCTTTTCCAGACTCTGAGGAATGCTAAAGCACAACTGGCAAAAGGTATAGAATGTCCTTTAAATAGTTTTAAACTTGAATTGAATGGCCCCTGACCAACATTGTGGTATTGCATGCATATCAACCAACCTGTATGTATATAGCCTTTATAGAATAGAACAATATTTAAATGAAAGACACATATTTTTAATTAAAAATATTTTTTTTTCTTTTGAAATGGCTTAGGCATTATATCACCATTTAAAGACAAAATAAACAATATTATTATTTGTTTAGTCCATGCAGGAATACAAGACGATTACTCTGTAGATAGCCGTGGCATTAATATACGCAAGTGGATGTTTTCCGACCAGGATGTAATCAATGATGCTGCTGTTGTGGGCCTAGAACTCAAGAACACCTATGATCATTTACTAGCTGCCTCTACTTATGGAGGCTATAATGCTTGGTAATATTTTTGATTACATCACTCACTAGTTATATTGGTTAGCCTATTTGCAACAATTGCAACTATTAATAGAGACATGTCCGAAATTTCACAATACCTGGAGGCCTGCTAAATTTCTCCGAAAAACTAAACTTTGGCCAAAGCTTGCAATGTTCCTACAACTAATATAAGCTTTATTTTTATTAAACTCAATTATTTGTAAACTTAATAATTTGATTAAAGTATATTTGGACCATTGAATCAAAGAATTTTAGAACAAATAAGTACTTATTTGTTAAAAGTTTACAAATAATTGAGTTTAATAAAAATAAAGCTTATATTAGTGGCCTCTCAGATATTGAAACTTGAGTACTTATGAATGTTAATAATTCACCACAAATAATATCTAGATGATACTCCTATTTGATATTTTATATATTTTAGTAGTTTCTTAAAACTACTGTGATAAAGTTTACAGCCAATTAGAGCTTTAAATGAAATCATATTTTGTTCTCAAAGGTACCGTTCAGTTCCTCCTGTGAATACATTGATACTTGGAGCAGGTGCCAAGCCATACATTGGCTTCCATTATGCACTCGAGGGTGGTACAACACCACCTCTTCAAGACGTGGCTAGGGCAGTCGCCAACAAAATTAAGTCAGCTTTACCGTAAGTAACCAATGGCTGAAATATAATTGTTTTTTTATCCATGACCTAATCCATCTATAATCCCCACTGAAAATCAGTATTAACTGAGTGCCTACAAATTTATGAAAAAAATTACGTTTTGTCTTTAGTTTTAGTATTTTCATCCATTAAACTACATATTCACATTTTAGAAACATGACATAGATCTATACTAAGTGGTATCTCCACCACAGTACACAGATTGAAATTAATCTATTGAGCACCCAATCCAGTTGTACATATAAGATACTTATTGATATACAGAATGGTTAGATATAACCTCTCGTCGAGCGCGTAGCACAGCGCGTAAAGGGTAACCAAGCGTTTGGAGATATAATATGGACAGGTGCGTCAGTTTCGCTAATTAAAATAGGTAGGTATTTGTCAGAGGCTGGCTGGGCGGAGGTGGGGCGGAGCACGTGTCTGGCGGAACAGAGCCTCTCATTAGATCCGAGGCTCTATCGATGCGTAGCTGTGTACCCGACGCGCAGCGCCACGGTCAGATGGTGGCGGTGTCCATGGACCGCCGGCTCGCGGCCTTCGTCGACGGCTTCGGCCGAGTGGCTGTTCTGGATGTTGCCAGAGGTCATCTCATCAGACTCTTCAAGGGATGTCGAGATGCTCAGTGCGCCTTTGTTCAGGTATTTAATTACCCACGATCTTTATGATTTCCGTTCCAGAATCTCAAGTTATTATCATTTTACCTATAACGACCCAAATTATATCTTTGTCCACCTTTCCTCCCTTTAATTAAAACTTTCCATGCTTAGGTAGGCATTCCATATGGTAATTAATACGACTTATCAGTGCACGATAATGAGTACTCAAGTGTATTATTATTTTCAGATTTTCGAAGTTGACGATAAGAAACCGCAATTGTCCGTCGTAAAGGAAATTAGAAGGGCGGTATTTTTAATCATTTACAATCCAAAGAAAGGTCTCATTGATATTAGGCTAATGCAGAGGGGAACAAGAGTGGCCGTGTTCACCGCCACTAAGAATGGGAAACTCATTTACAACACATGCGGGCTTGTCGGAGCAGAGAAGAATTACACCAACAAAAAACTGAATCTACCAGAAGTTCAATGTGTACTCATCGACCCGGATGGCAAGCTTAAGAAGTTCAACATTCCATTTTATTATGCGTTAGAAGGAGAGCATTCTCAAAGATCTAAAGATCTAAGTACATTGAGAGATTTACGCGATTATGTGAAAAAAACTAGCCACAAATGCGACGGCTACGAGAATGAGCTTCTGAAAAGAGCTGCAGATTTTAAAACTCTAGAGTTGAAAAAACATTGTATTGAGATGTTAATTAGGAACTATGATGTATCACCAAGAGTGGTGATGGCTTGCTTAAATTTATTTTGGGACAGTCTTTCCGATCATAATTTAAATATCCAGGAGCAAGAAATAAAACACAACTTTGCCAATCTGGGACTAGTTACATTGTTCTTTAGACAGATTAATAATGATGATATAGATGATATGCAACACCTGACCAGTAAAATTTGTTTATTTCTTGACTTGGAAATTAATGAGAATCTCGATTCAAGCAATAATTCTTCTTTAGATGAAGATAGAAACGAGGAGAATGATGATAAAAACGAAAGTGAAGAAATATGTACTCATCTCCTCGAAGACGACAATTGTATATTAGAAAGACTACTGCATTTAACTCGTGAAAATAATTACAAAGAACCACACGCCAGAGTAACATTTGCCGATAATCGTTCTAGTGTTTACAAGGAGTTTGTTGGATGTTTTGCTTTAGACAAAACAGACAAGTATATTACTTTGAAATCGGATATATCTTCAGAGAAAATGAGCAGTTTGGCTTCTGTTATTTTTAAATCTCTATTCATTATGAATAATACTAAAATACTCACCAGATTGTTAAAGGAATGCAACATTGACCCTAGAGAAATAGTAAAACTTTTGATTATGCAGTTAATGAATACGCCGCTTGCAGAAATAACCCTCGAACTTATTGAAAAGCTTATTTTAATTTTGTATTATATCTGCAGTGCGACGGACGAGGCCACTAATATAAGTTATAATGAACTGTCCCCTTGGTGGGAAAACATTCGCGACACTCTGATAGACATGGCGTGTCCTCTGCGGAGCATGACAGTCGCCATGGGTTGTAAAGCTGTCGGGAAGATGTTCGAAGAAAAGTATGTGGAGAATGATGAGGGCGCCTGGGAATCTGTCAGTAAGGAGAACGCCAAGTGGGGCTTACTTATAGGTAAACTGGAGGACATATCAATTCTAAGCATTATTTTAATGTTTAAGGATTCCTTTAATGGACCATCATTACCTAAATTACAAATTGAGGATTATAACATAAATCTTAAATATATTTACACAAGAGGCAAAGGCTCTGTGACGGAGCTGATAGCCAAGTGGCTGTGCGGCATGGGAGTGGTTCCTGAAGCAATCATAGCTAATGAACTGATGGACAGCAACACGTGCGACCTGACCGAGTCAGACGCAGGCAACGACGAGGACGGTGCTCTCGAGTATCTGTTTGTACAGAACAATCGTGTTTATGTTGATGAAAACCCTAAGATATTTAAATGGCTTTCACTCCTCCGCCGACAGTTTCCTCTGAGCACCGCAGCCAATTATATAATAGCGAACATGTGCTGGGAATATTCAATAGCCTGGCAGAAGGATATGCAAAATATGGAGTACCTTGTAGCAGTCAACCAATGCTTGTCGAATGTATCGAATTTACATATTCGTCTTGGTTTATTTTCCATAATATGGTCGACCTATATAAAACACACCTTCGAAAGCACATGCAGGCTAGTGAATAAAGTGAGCCGACTCCCTAAAGACCCCCTATGCTTACAAGACGTCGGTTTTAATAATTCAACTATGATTGAATTCCTTCAGTTTACCACAGAATATCTCAATAACTTTTTAGAATGTGCTTCCACTGCAGGCAATGGAGAGAAACAAAAAATTAAATACGAGAAAATTTGGGATGAAAGTATGCCATCATTAGTTGAAGTTGCTCAAAATATGCAGAATATTAATTATGATATACTGAATTTGAATTTTCAAATCTCTTGCGCGATATTTTATCAATGCCATTTCAACATAAAGTTCTCCAAGCCCCTTGATACACTGTATGATATAGATTATCAATACATTTTCGAAGCCCTAACGGGAAACGTCACCACTAGGGATATAAATATGAAAGCTTCTGAAAAACTACGAAATCCAAGAATGAAATTTTTGACCAAACTAATCCGCAATGCTGTGGAAACTATAACATCTACAGATGGGTCTGACAGGTCTTACAACTGCAAAGAATGCATCAAATGGATAGAAAAAGTGTCTGTATTAGCCGAGTTGTGGCAAGTGGATAACGACTTCATTAACAGACAACAAGTAAGTCCTTGTTCACTTCATTTGATATTACTTATTATTTTATATCAAACTAGCTGTGTGCCACGGTTTCACCCGCCTAGATTTAGTTTCATCCTTATTGTCGCAGAACCCTAATATTTTTAATAAATAAAAGTAGCCTAAGTTACTCCTTGAAACATCAGCTACCTACCAGTGAAAGTCCCGTTAAAATAGGTCCAGCCATTTCAAAGACTACCCGGAACAAACAGACAGGCAGAGAAAAACCTTAAAACTTGCTTTTTTTAGTATCTGTAGCGTGTATACTTTCATATACATTTAGTGAAAAGCTGTAATTTAGGAATTACAAACAGACACTTCAATTTTATTTATCTGTATAGAATATAGAATGTATAGATGTATAGATATAGATTTTATATAAAATCAGCAGTATTAAACAATAGTTTTTTTGTTTCTAGACTATTGCATTATATCACATGGGCTATGACGAGTTGGCCGAGAATTTAATAAGTTTGATAAATGAGCCAGAGGCACTGCTGCAGCCGTTGTTGGCCATAACCATACAGAGGTTAAAGCGCAGCTTGGAACACTCCACTAACCAACCGGAATGGATTGTTACCGTGCCGCCGCACCTTTACAAGCGATTGCAAAATACGGTATGCGCCATTATTATATTACAATGTTCTTAATTAGGTTTTCACCGCAAAAGCTCATGGTGCGACATTTGTTTTTAGAAACACTGATTTGTAAGACAAGGTTTCATTATCCTCACGCTTCGCTTGAAGAAACGATACAAATTATTTTGTTTCGCTTCTATTAGCGCAAGCACAAGATAATGGTACTTTGTCTAGCCCTACAGAAAGCCCTAACTTTTAGATTGCAGCTTACGTCGCTTGCGTTACAGGCGAATTCTGAACCCGCTCTCTCACCACGGCTCTTTACATTAAACATAAACGATATAGTGAGAAAGTTAAATTGTTAAAATGATTACAGGTACAAGATGCATCAATACCAGCGCATCCGTCCTTAACAACCACGGTGTCAATACTCCAGAAGTTGTTACAAGAAGTCAACAAAAAATCAAAGGACCAAAATGCAATTGTGCAGAATGTTAAATTAGCTGAACTGATAATAGACAACTGTGAAGTACTTTTAAGGCGTAAACTGTAGTCTGCTTTAGTGCTGACCTGCTGTTATATAATGAATAGAAAATAAAAATATATCAATGAAAACAAGCGTACCGTTCTTTAACCGACGAAAATATGGGAGGAAAGTCCAGTTGAGCTGTTTTTTTATGTGACCATGCAAATCTTTATACATAACAGACCGATTTTGATTTATGGTAATAGAAAAATCGGATGTGATTGATTGCTCACCCGCGGATATTGAAGGTCCGCGGGTGGACACCCATCCAACGAATGCCTTAGGTTATGGTTGTTTAACTTCGCTAAATGATATGCGCAATAGGCACTTAACAAAAAGCAGCATATCAACACTGCACTGCCGGAATCGTGAAGTCATTACGGTGCATTTTGCATAAAAGTACCTATATCTGTAAAATATATTAGGTTTAAATCACAGACAAAAAAGAACATGCATTAGTTCGTGAATATTTTGACCAAAATACTTGTATCCATAACATAAAAAAAATTGTAGTGTGACAAGCAGTCAAACTATCTGTCAATGTCGTTTGTCGAAGTCTGGATTGGATTGGATTGTAAGTTGTCGAAGCCAAGTGAAGTTTTCAAAATAGAATATTGAAAAAGTGTTGAAGTGAGACGAAATCCACTTTAATCCAGCAATTTCTTGAATTAAATATAAAATTTACTGGATCTATAATGGCTCCTAAGGCAAGTGGTGATTCGGCTAAAGTTAATTCAGCGGTTTACAAAGATAAAAGCAAACCAGCTGACATTCGCCTCAGCAATATAAATGCCGCAAAAGGTAAAAACATCCGATTTTAAATATTGTAATATCTAGTATATTATATGGCCTATCGTAATAATATAAAGTTTGCCGTATTCGTCGTCACAAAAATGACAATATGGAACATTTTGCTCCTTGATTATCGGTTTATTGTAGTAGGTGCGAGAAATATTATTTTTACATGAGCTGAAAGCTTAGCGATAATGTATGAAAAGGCAGTCAGGTGACTGACTGCCCGACTACCACTTGATTGTATTTGACATTGTTAACATATTATTATGACTAGTTTTCTTTGATTTTGTTATTTGTTGGGTACATAACAAAACAGATATGTAAACTTTAGTTAGTATACTTTAGTTACCATAAAATGATTTATCATTTTACTTACTATTTTTCGATTATTTTGCTCTGAAAATCTGTATTGTTCGCAAGAATAATGACTCAATACTTTAATTAAATAAAATATATTGTTTACTTCCATTGGTATGGTGTTTTAAATGCAAACTGACGAGCACATTCTGATATGATGATTCATATCAGATATAGTATACTAATCAAACTGAGTTTATAAGATGGAAATAAAGGATAACTAAAAGTAGTCAGGATGGGTTTATTCTTCTTTGTAATGTTGAGATGAAATGAGCACAATGGAACTATAATTGTTTTAACTTTAAGAAAACATTTGAAAAAAAAAATATCCTTATGAAAAGCCAGCTTTGGGACATATCTCTTAGAAAGTCCATATTTTAGGTGCTAGTTTTTGTGGCTAGGATCTTTACTAGAAACTATATAACTTTTCCAATATGAATTGTTTACTTAAATCATCATCATAATGATTATGTAGATAATAAATTGATCATGGTATATTGATCACAATATAAACTCATAGATGTTTTTAAATTAAATGTTATTTCTTATAAATTGCTGTTTTGTAATTCATAATGTTTATATTTTAATTTCAGCTGTCTCAGATGCTATCCGTACAAGCTTGGGCCCTCGTGGCATGGACAAAATGGTAAATTAATTTTATAATCTCAATAGTTATTTACATACATTTATTTCATATAAAAGAAAGTTGTGTTAGTTACACTATTTATAACTCAAGAACGGCTGAATCAATTTGGCTGAGAATTTGTAGGGAGGTAGATTAGAACCAAGAGAAGGACATAGGATTCCCATTCCACGAGATATATAATCCAATAAAGTCTACATGGGTGAAACTGCGGGCCACAGCTAGTTTCTTATATAAAATAAAAATCAAGTTAAGATAAATGTATACTGTTTTTATGTATTTAGATATTTATTTATTCAATTATTAGGATGGTGTGAAAATATGCATGTATATATTTTGACCACTTCTGGTAGTAACACAGATACAAAATAGATCAGATAAATGTACACATACCTCGTAGGTCCACCACTAATATCCATGTCATTATAAACACTTTATTTTTTTGATATCAAAATTCCCAGATTAAAATTGTATTGTAGTTTTTGGTGAAACTAAAAAGTCAGTTGCAGGCTAGAGAAGTATTAATCAATTATTCATTAAAATAATTGTGTTTTAGATCCAAGCTGCAAATGGAGAAGTTACAATCACAAATGATGGTGCTACTATTTTAAAGCAAATAAATGTTATTCACCCAGCTGCCAAAATGGTTGGTATATCTGATACCTGGTATCTTTTCTATATGTAATATTAAATTTGTGATGTTTCTGATTTTGCTCTTATAATTTCAGCTGGTGGAACTGTCTCGTGCCCAAGACATTGAGGCAGGAGATGGCACTACATCAGTGGTAGTGATTGCTGGTGCTCTGCTCGACTCTGCTGAGAAACTTTTACAGAAGGGCATCCATCCCACTGTCATATCTGATGGTTTCCAGAAAGCTTTGCAAATTGCTCTTCAGGTGGTGATTAGATTATACTTTATTTTCAATATAAAACTTAGTTACATCATAAAACAAGTTTATTGTTTGAATTTAGGTAGTGGAAGGCATGGCAACCCCAGTAGATTTGACCAATGAAGATGCATTGTTGAAAGCAGCGGCCACATCCCTGAATTCAAAGGTTGTATCTCAGCACTCAACTATCCTAGCACCCATTGCAGTGCAAGCCATCCGTTCAGGTGAGAGAAACGTTTTTGGCTATAGCATATATGTAATACTGTAATGCATATGTAATATAATATAAAAAATATGTGGATATAGTAAGCTAATGTGTTATATAATGCTGTGGAGTATTATGTATGCCATGAGAATTTTGTCGCTCATTTATTTACATTCATAAAACTATATAAACAGGTTGACCCAAGGGGATAGTATACATTCCAGTTAGTTAGGCTGCCTTCAGGAATATGTTCAGTTAGCAAGAATCCATGTGTCGCACTTGTGTTTAAGTTTCTCCCACAGAAATGTATGAGAGTGACGGTGATGGATTGAGCAGGGTATATGTTGTGTCGTGTGTATATGTTAGAGGTACAGGTAATGAGTTGGTTGGTGTGTAATGGCATGATTGTGTGGTGCAAGTGATGGAGATGGTGGTGGGTGGAGTGGGAGCACGCGTGGACCTGCGCGACGTGAAGGTGACGCAGCGCGTGGGCGGCACGGTGGAGGACACGGAGCTCGTGGCCGGCCTTGTCATCCCGCGCCGCGCCGCCAACGTCAACGGACCGCATCGTATTGAAAAAGCCAAAGTCGGCCTTATTCAGTTCTGCATTTCTCCTCCCAAGACCGATGTAAGTGCATCATATCCTACTTTTAATATATGTTTGTATTATACCAACGCTTGTTTGTACTATGAACTTGAAATAAACAAACCACAGATATGTGTCAGTAACAGTGGTTTGTTTGTTTATTTGTATGGTAAGCGGGCACTGCACCCTATGAACATGATCAACATCAGAGTGTCACTAGCATGCACATAAAGAATGAAACCTAATATAGTAAAAGATAAAAGACACAACTTCTCCTTTACAATTAATATAGCTTATCTTCAGTGAAAAGTGGGTGTAGTAACACCTGTACCCACCCTTTTTGGAAATATATGGGCTTACAAATTTTATACCAAATTTTCTGCATATGGTTATCAAAGGGGTCACTAGATTAATTTTACAGAATTTAATTAATTTAATCTAATTACTAAATCAGATTAATTAAATTCATAATGTATCATGTTGTTTCAGATGGATCACAATGTTATCGTGTCAGACTATGCCGCCATGGACCGCGTATTGAAAGAGGAACGCCAGTACATCTTGAATATTGTTAAGCAAATCAAGAAAGCAGGATGCAATGTGCTCTTAGTACAAAAGTCGATTTTACGGTAAAGTTCTTGTTTTAAAGCACGCGCCATATTTGGCCTATTCTCTAAGACTAACTTAAAAATAATCAGATCATTAATTAAATTCTTTAATTTACAGAGATGCCCTCAGTGACTTGGCTATTCACTTCTTGGACAAAATTAAAACAATGGTCATAAAGGACATTGAGCGCGAAGACATCGAGTTCGTTTGCAAGACGCTCGGGTGCCGGCCCATCGCCTCACTGGACCACTTCACTGCTGAGAACCTGGTCAATGTCGATCTAGTCGAGGAGGTGAATGAACCATCCGGCAAGTTTATCAAGGTATGTAATTATTCTACATTTTATATCTATCAACCAAAAATATCTTTATTTTATAAGACTTCTTATGTATTGGTACTTTCAAATCATCAGAAGGACAAGGAACAAATTTGATGATACGAGATTATACATTTACCACTGGTGTGAAAGATTGCTTTTACTGAGAAGGAGGTAGCAAGAAATTCAGTAGTTATTATTACTGAGTTTCCTCCCATTTTAAAAAAAAGTTTACAATTTTAAATGGTTACAATATAATATTTAATGAATATACGCTCATGGAAACAGTCCAGTGCTCAAGTGTCAGAAATAAACTAGCGTATTAGTTATATTCAAGCAATTACCTGTTGCGGCTGTTTTTTTTTTGAGTTATGAAACGTTTATATATCAAGCTCTATTGTAGCTCAGTAAACTAAATTGAGTTGCTCTGAAAAGTAAAGCCGTTTTGATGTCAATGTGTGTGTGTGTGTGTGCAGATGACGGGTTGTTCGAGCGGCGGGCGCACGGTATCGGTGGTGGTGCGCGGGTCGAGCGGCGCGGTGGTGGCGGAGGCGGCGCGCTCGCTGCACGACGCGCTGTGCGCCGTGCGCTGCGTGGCGCGGCGTCCCGCGCTGCTGGCGGGCGGCGGCGCGCCCGAGGCTGCGGCGGCGGCCGGCCTCACGCGCGCCGCGGTGCACGCGCCCGGCGCCGCGCACTACTGCCTGCGGGCCTATGCCGACGCGCTCGAGGTGGTGCCCTCGACGCTGGCCGAGAACGCCGGCCTCAACCCCATCGAGACGGTGACGGAGCTGCGCGCGGCGCACGCGCGCGCCGCCGAGGCGGGCTCGCCCTGCGGCGCAGGGGTCAACGTCCGCCGCGGCCGCGTCACCGACATGCGCCAGGAGCACGTCCTGCAGCCGCTCCACGTCACGGCCTCCGCGCTGGCGCTCGCCACCGAGACCGTGCGAGCCATACTCAAGATTGATGACATCGTAAGTCGCCACATACTTCTCACTACATCTCTTCCCCTCTGTTCGGTCTGTTTTATTTCCAGTAATTAGTAATTCTAGTAAATCTTACGATCACAACCCTTTTATTAAGTAAAATAAACCAATTGTAGTCTAAGTAAGAATACAGCTTGTATTTCGGTATTGGCTGATCTGTTTTTAAAGTCAATGTGATTCAATCAGGTTTTCACTCGTTGACAATCGAAAATCTGACATATTAAAATGGATCCCAATTATGTGTCTGATGTGTCCAATACTATTGTAGTTTACTGAATGTACAATTTTTGTTTCAGGTTAATACAATCAACTAGTAAGATAACTGAGACCATTCTACTGAGTATAATATAATAAAGTATTAATAAAATTCTCACAAAGCCTTATTAAATAAAAAAAAAGCTTTCACTTATCTCTTCTTTCAAAGAATTTATTTCTTGTATTTTAGAAGATACCTCTATTTGTGCATTTTATTTTCATTAATAGTTGCCTGTGTGCAATTGTATGTAATGTAACTTTCAGTGACGAAAAGGCCAACCTTGCTAGGAATCCTTGTTCAAATACGTCATAACTATTAGTTTAGTTACGCTGAATATTTTTAAATAAATAACAAATAACATAATATATTATAGTTTTATTGTGTCTAACGCAAACTCGAATCTTTTTGGATACAGGGTGGTAATGCGATGCGACGGCAATTTGTTACAGGAATGAAAGGGAAGCCATATTATGTTGTCACGAATATACATGACCTGCCCTATGTCCCTGTGACAGATGTCGTCACAATACCAATAACCCTATAGGGTTATATCATACATGTGTAGCCGCAAGTACTATGGTATCTAGATAACACACATAGAACATGCAAGACTTAATTAAAAACATCTTAACGCATTCGCTGCTAACGACGCTCCTGCGCCTACGGGATTTACCTACATTGATATTAACAAAACGGGGAACGAAATAATTTATGGGTGTGCCTACAACCCGGCTACTGAGTTGTAGGTATCTATACGCAGCTGCGTAGCTATAGTTGGCATGTGATCATGTCCGGTACTCGCCAATCGGGTAAAATTTTAAAGACAACGGTCAATAGTCATGGGATAAATTTTGTTAATATTTTTTTTTTATTAAAACTAAGATACAGTACAGTAGGGACGTAACATTATTTTAACGGTAATAATTCTTGCAGTAATACACACTCACGGATAAAGGGTTAATAAAAACAAAAAAATATTTTTTTTGTTATCTGTGAAATAAACAGCAGAAAGTCTGTATAACGTTTAAAGGGACCTTTAACCTGCAAGACCTGTGAATCGACATGAAATCTATACATCTATACTCTATACAGATAAATAAAATTCAAGTGTCTGTTTGTAATTTCAAAATATTAGCTTTTCACTAAATGTATATGAAAGTATACACGCTACTGACACTGAAAAACCAAGTTTTAAATTTTTTCTCTGTCTCAACCATTCAATCTAAAATTGCCTCAATTGGGTTGAAAAAAATATACAGTCACAGTATAGTATATAAACCTGAAAAACTTCAGAATAACCAAAACCAAAGCACCAATATGATTTCTTGAATTGGATTTTGGCTTGCTCTAATTCACTCAGTGACTGAGACAAACTATCTTTGGTATGGATGTATCTGGTTAGCTGCCTTGATGTTAGTCTTGATAGCAGAGGGGGCCTTTGGAAGCGTCGGCGGCGCGGGCCCAAGTGGGGGTGCACGCGCGGGGCCCAGGCCGGCCGCGCCCGCGCCCAACGCGCCCATACCCAGCCGCAGACCCTTGCCCGTGCCCACCGCGGTCACCAACGCATGCGTGTCTGCAATACTGTGCGTCGGTTGCATTCCTGCACAATCACACAATTATGGTACAACCGCAGCAGCCAATATTGGATAGAGATATGAAAAAAAATTGTATATTCTAGTGCAGAGCACACAAATATTTTCGTTTGTACCAACCTGCAGACCTCATAGACTCTCCTTCCCAATCCTCTTTTCCTTTAGAAATTATTTCCCATACATGATTGACTACTTTTGTGAACTGCGCAACTTGCTTCTGCAATAAAATAATGCACATCAGTTATCCTAGTAATGTATGGGAACTACTGCCTTATTCTGAATGATAAATATCTATGCTAATCCACTTATATTATACTAGCTGTGCCTCGCAATTTCACCCGCATAGATTTAGTTTCATCCTTATTGTGGCGGAACCCTAAAGTTTGTTATAAATAAAATTAGCCTAAGTTACTCCTTGAAACATCAGCTACCTGCTAGTTAAAGTTCCGTTAAAATCCGTCCAGCCGTTTCGGAGATTTCCCGGAACAAACAGACAGACAGACAGACAGAGAAAAAATTTAAAAATTAGTTTTTTAGTGTCAGTAGCGTGTATACTTTCATATGCATTTAGTGAAAAGTTGTTGTTCAGGATTTACAAACAGACACTTCAATTTTATTTATCTGTATAGATTATACAAGTCACCTAAACTAAACCTACTTTCAAGAACCATCTTCAGACCAACTTGATGATTCCACATTATTTGGTTAATCATCAGCGCAGTCCACTTGATTGTAGTAAGTGACTACTGCCTGTCTACATTTGAAAATATCAATTATACATACAAAGTAAAAGAAAAAAATCCTTATTATCCATCTATAACGGCAGAATGGTACTGGTAGATACTACAAATTGTACAACAGGTGCCATCATGAGCTATGGGTGCTGACCTTGAATGTGAAATACATTTTTTTTATTTCTTGTATAGAGCGACAAACATATACATGAATGTATAAAAACAACAAAAATACATATGCAGTTATCCCCACTATTTTCACTGGATGCTCATAAGTTTTAATGGCATTATTTTCAAATAAATCATCATTAAAATATTAGGAAATATAGGTACTTCAAAAGCTGACTAATAGTGTTATACCTGAGCTGTATCATAACTTAGTGAGGTGGCTTTGTGATTAAACTGCTGGAGACGTTGCTCAGCTTGGGGTTCAGGCTTGGTCCGTAGCAAGTCTGGCACCAAGTCGTGAGTACACGCAGGCACGCGACCTTCGGTGAGCCGTGCTAATGCCTCATCACGCTCACAGCCCAGTTGTAGGGGGAGAACTATTCGCGACCTAAGTGAGGCTGCCAACTCGGCTTGGAGAATTTTACTCAATCCAGTCAACTGTAAGTAAAATGCAGTTTGTAAACACGAAACATTTAGACAGCGACAAGAATAAATTTTGGTTACTCACATGACCCGATAAAATAGCATAGTTATCAAGAAATGTTGGCCAGTTAATTGTTTCATATTCTGTTTCTAACTTAGTGATTAGAGCTTGTGTTGCAATTTTTAGATCATTAACTCTATTCAAAATCGCTTGTATTGTAGCTTCAAGCTGTTTCTCTTCCCTTTGTTGCATATTCATTTTTAACTGAAAGTAAACAAGAAAAGACAACCACGAGGAATTATTTATTGATCACATTCTGATAATGAGAGCTAATGCTAACTTATTTACAAACTGACAATTTGAGCATCTGCGACCACACTGCAAACACTTATTCAGATTACAATTAAAATTATTCAAATCACCACAACTTTGCCGTAATTGAGCCAAACTTCAATTCAATAAATCCACTCAATTAAAATGTATTAAAAACATTAATTTGATATTTGATTGACATTGATGGACTCTTACTTGACTAGTGCGTTCATTGTTGTTATCATAAAAGATACAGTGTGAAAATGTTTCTTTATCTATGGTTATCACTTAGCGCTGCGCTCTATTCATAGTCCATTTTTTATCTATTTCATGCACAAATATTTATTTCCTTTACCTATGGTTCTATCTAGCAACACTTTTTCTTATCAATGGTATAACAACCATAGGTATAGAAAAAAAATCGCTTACGTAAAAAAACGACTTTGTTTCTATATCTATGGTATAAACAAACGACGGAATGACATTGTTTTTCTCTTCAATCAGACTAAGATCGTAAAACCATACTTTATCGTATTGATTTAATTTTTAACAAATAACCCTTTGTACATGCCATTCATGATTCCCAGCCTGTACTGAACCTGTAAATGAAAAATGAACGACAGAATTTAGTACTTTAACCTTTATTACTATTATGTCCCATCATTTTAAATATAAAATAGTTAACATTATTCATTTTAATAGTCGGTTTAAAACAGCTCAAAACAGACGAACATGGTTGACACGTACACAAACGTGGGTGGAGGTAATTTCGGAACAGACTAGACATTTAATTTTATTATTAATATTGTTCATCATCATTCTGGAGTCATTTACCTCAGTTGCTCAAACTACTCCAGAGTTATAATTCCTAGATCTGACGGCCCCACCTCTAGTCGCCAGCATTGCATTATAAAACTTAATAAATTAGCTTAATTATACCTACACAGGTAATTTAGCTAATTCTATAACTTCTCAAAACAGGATAAATGATATCTAAGGCTTCACTGATTTCGTTTCTGTTCTTTCCACCTGAAATCAAATTAAGTAAATAATTCAATTTTTGCAATTTCTGTAAAACATTTGGCAAATTATTTTCAATGATCCTCTCACCCACATTCTCAGACATTCAACATCGTAAAATGTACTTTCCTATGTCAATAAAACGTTTAAGTTTGCTATAAACAATCATTGCTAAGCAAAATTTTTATATCAGAGAAAATAAAGGTAGGGACCAAGAGCCTGAGTTTCAAAGTTTGCTGACTGGGCACTGTAGTACTCTCATCTTACAGATCACAGAAAAAGAATGCTGGGTTTCTAGGGTACTCTACTATAAAAATAAAATAGGTAAGTATTAATTTTAAGTACCTGTGAAAACAATTTTTCCATTCACAAATATCAGTAGAACAACTCTAGGTCGCACCATTCTATAAACTAGCCCCGGGAACAGTTCAGGTTCATAAGTAGAGAACTGACCATGTGCTTGTTGTAAAGCTTCCAACTTTACAGGGAACCTCAGATCAGCTGTTGCAATGAAATTGTTGATTTTAAAATCTAAAAATTTCGCCTGCAAATAACAAAAAATAAGATTGAATTATTGTCATAGTGTTGTGGATATGTACATGTAAAATAACACTATGTTCCCTTTATTTAACATTTACATTTTATTGTATTAGCAGCAGAAAGCTGAGTTTTCTTGCTTTTATTTCACTGGAAATATTGGTTTGTTACTTAGCTTCTTTGTAAGTTGTGTTCAAATCCGGCGAGAAGGATCAATTTCTCTGACCATACAGAGTTAATTTTTGCTGTCAATGGTTCACATCCCAAGACATAACTTATTTATTTATTCAATAATTTTAATGGCATGACTTGAATCAACATCAAGATGAAAGAACATGAACAAGAAGCAAGAAGCAAACAAAAGACAGTGATGTAATTTTGTGATAGTGAATCTTTCTAAAGCATTTAAGTAAAAGCTTGCATTTGAAAATTATATATTGTGAAAATTTTTAATTTAGTATTGTGTGACAAATTCTTTTATATGGAGTCAACATACAGGGAAGCCAAGCTTTTGTATGATTCTTGCAAATTTCCGTGCAGCAATATATGAGTCATTCTCATTTCTGGCCCCTGTGCAGACTATTTTTCCAGACCTAAAAAAAATTTATTAATATAAAAATAGAAATACCTTGTTTTTTAGCAATATGGAAAATTTAATGCATAGGCAATTGAGTAATTGTATTGTATATTCTACTTAAAATGCATACATTACCGAAATACGAGAGCTGTGGCACGGGGGTCAAGTATTTTCATGACTACACCTTGAAATCTTGCAGGATTGTACTCTGAGAATCGAGTCCTGCAGTATATATCCAACAATTCCAACTCGCAGCCTAAACTCACTGAAGACACACAATTCCTAAAATACAAATTGCAATCAATAATAATCTCTATACATACTCCAGAATATATAATCATGCCTGTATAATATTACAAGACATTAGTGGGTTCTATTTTTGTATATGTCTTCTAAAATTATTAGATTGCCTGTTAGCCCATTAACGCGTTCGCTGCTAAGGACGCACCTGCGCGTCCAACTGTTAGAGAATTTACGAAGAAGACGAAATTTCAGCAGCGAATGTGTTAATGCATTCACTGCTACACAATGTATAAACTGTTTGCAACACTCTGTATGAGCTTCGAAATAAGTACACAAAACTTATTTTATATTAAAGTAAAAAAGCCCTCTTAAGTTTGGGTCAATAAGTTTGGAAATGCCGCCATATACTTATTATTATGAATTACTTAAACTATGTCTGTATATCATGGGTATCTTATTTAGAGGGCCATACTTTAGGTAATTTTATTATAATGCTTTTAGACTTACTGTAACTTTATACTATTTTTGGCCTGGTTAGTTCCACTACTCTGCATAGGGGTGACTGCAGTTAATGAAGAGTGTGGGTTTGTTGACTGTGGTGTGAACGATCCATGTGTGGGCGTCAGCGCCACCTCCCCCAAGATACGAGGGTGTGACGATGGCACATTATTGCCACTTTCCAATTTCTTCACAGGAGTGCTGCACACATTATTATCAGCAAATTCTTGCGATGTCCAGTTGTCTTGATTATCGGCAGATTCCATGGTTTTAGAAGTAAGTTTTTCTAGTGAAATATCTTCCATGAAGGCTAATAGAATGTTTTCTTTACCTAGTTTGATAAAAATATAACACTGTTTAATCAATAGAAATAACATAATTGGTAAGTAGTTCATGTGAATTGCTATGTCGGTGACAGTAAACTGCACAGAGATTATAGTTTAATTTTGTTAATATAATAATGTACCGAATTTATTAAAATATGAATTAACAAAGTCAGTACTACAATCAGGGTATATCAACTATTGAATACGGATATTAATTCAGGTATTTACCTAATTATTGATTGGGAAAAGTTAATTTTCACATATTTTTGTCAGACTGGTGTAGACTTATACGATTAGTAATAGATAGTGAGCTTAGCTCGTAATTATGAGGGCTATTTCGCAAGCAATTCAATTTAATGAAGGCAAGTAGTGCTGTGCTGTTTACTTTTGCATTTTTGTGACTAACTGACAGATGTGACAGTACAAACACTTATCTTTGGTATACGTACGTATTAACAGTAACACAAAATTATTTTTGACATGATTTTATAGATAAGATATATTTATCTTTACTGCGTTTTCGGTTTTTTCAAAACCAGTTTATATTTGCTGAAAATGATTTCTTATCTATGTAACATCTATAAAAAATTACTAATTCCTTCTGAATCCTAGCCGCATGTACTAAAGAATATTAGTTTTTTTATTCATGACATACATGTTTAATTCAAATTTCTTAAATCGTTGTGATTTCACACCTTGATCTTTTACGGTTGAGGGGAAACATCATCAGGAAACCTTCATATGTCTAAGAAGTAATACAAACAATATAGTACCAACTTTATTAATATTTTATTTAAAATTTTCTAACAGCATTGTGGCATCACATTATAATTTATTTTACATCTGTGGCAGCAGCATACCTAACCAAAGACAGGAAAATCTCGCACTCTCACTCTATACCTAACATTGAAAAAAAAAACGATTCCCGCGCATTTACATGTCAATGTGTCATTTCATAATTAATTTAATTCGTTTTCCTCGAGTTTTTTCATTTCGCATTGAAATCATTGATTTAAATTTTATATCTTGTACTATAAATAAATGTTAAGATCAAGTTTCGATTACTTTAATTACTAACTTAAGTTTTCGTATAGCCAAGTGATACATCATTTTATTCCTTACTTATTATATTTTGTATTACTGATTCGAATACCTACTTATTGAACTTTTTCCAATCATGGTCGGCAAATCTAATAGACTTTTCGTCCTCAAACGTGGTAAGTACAAAGTTAAATAAATCCATTACCAAACAATTATGAGGTCACGTTGAAAATAAACCTGTGTTTAAATAATTTGATAATGTGAACGTTAGTACCTGCCTACCTATCTCCTATCTGTGAGTCAAGTGTGTCAAGTGTCGCACGCATCTTTGTTATATATGATACATTAATAAAAATATTGTCAATGATTTTGCATTCACTAAGTCACTATGATTTTCAGGTGGTCGGATGGAAGAAGTGCATATTGATAAGATAACATCTAGAATAAAGAAACTATGCTACGGATTGAATATGGACTTCGTAGATCCTGTAAGTTTTTTTATTTATCTTTATATTTTTTATTTTGTTGGGACTTATATTTTTGTTGTATGCATAGTACATTTCTGCACAAAAATATTAAAAGAAACAAAAATACTAGTAATTACAAAACAAAGTCAAGAAGCTGTGGTAAATCTATACATCTAAACAGATAAATAAATTGAAGTGTCTGTTTATAATTCAAAAATAACAGCTTTTCACTAAATGTATATGAAAGTAGACACTCAACTGGCATGGAAAAACCAAGTTTTAAATTTTTTCTCTGTCTGTCTATCCTTCTGTCTGTTTGTTCTGGGTAATCTCTGAAACGGCTGGACCAATTTTAACGGGACTTTCACTGGCAGGTAGCTGATGTTTCGAGGAGCAACTTAGGCTACTTTTATTTACTAAAAATATTAGGGTCAGGCAACATGTAACATGAAACTAAATGTACAAAGTTGAAACCGCGAGTACAGCTAGTTAACACATTCGCTGCTGAAATTTTGTCTTCTTCGTAAATTCTCTAACAGTTGGACGCGCGCGCAGGTGCGTCATTAGCAGTGAACACGTTAATAATAATATTACAACACCAGTACAGAATGGATACTCAAATCATACCACCAATCCAGCTTATTATATTCCACAAAGTTAATAATAGACACTATTCTGCATTAGAAATACAATGTGCCCACAATGTATTCACTCTTATGTATAGAGTTTCATAGATGGTGTAGGAGTGATTACAATGCATTTGTTTCATACATCTTATCAAATATCCTGGGTGTGCCATCCCGACTATGTTACATTGTTGTGATATTCAGATGTACTGTTTTTACACAGTTAAGTTCAGTGAAAAGGAATCACATGTAAACTGAATTATTTTTTCTGTGTAAGTTGAACTGTCATAGGCATGGGGGCAAGTTTAAATCCTGCTAGTATAAACCAATAATTTTTCTAAATACCTAACTTAAGGCCTAACAGAAGGCAAATATTGTCAAGAAACTACATATAAAGTCTGAGAATACATTGATAGACATATCTTCATTGATAGTGCATGCCTGGCACCTTATTGGTGAAAAAAAGTAGAAAGGTAATAATTGTATTATAACTTACATTTTCTAGGTGAGTATAACCCTGAAGGTGATAAATGGTATATACTCTGGAGTAACTACAGTGGAGCTGGACAACTTAGCTGCTGAGACGGCCGCCACCATGACCACTGACCACCCGGACTATGCTGTCCTCGCCGCCAGACTTGCAATTTCCAACTTGCACAAGGAAACAAAAAAACACTTCTCTGGTTAGTATTTAGCTATGACTAACATGCTTTGCTTGTGTCTATATTTGTGAACATAATATTATTATGCCTTATTTCAACACTTCTGAATTTCAATAAAATAAAATGGTGATACTTAAGATAAGAGGCAGGTGTACTAAGCATATGAACCACCATTCCAAGCTTTATTAGATTCAAAAATAAGCACAAATAATTCAGCATTAATTTCTCTTTACAATAATGTGTTTGTTTATTAAATACCTATATTTCTAGTATTTAACCAGAATGAATAATGTCAAAATTCTTGTTTCACCGCTCATATTGGTATAGTTTATTGGTAAGTTAATGTTGGTTCATTTGAGCATTATCTCTTGGCACATCAAACATGCAAATATCCTCCTGGGTAGCCTTAGAACTTTAGGGGTTAATATTTTTAGTATATTTGATATTTTTACTCAACATTGCACTAAGCTAAAATTTACTTAAAAAATTGAAAAATAATTAAAAATCTAAGAGATTGCAACCTTTTTGATGTGTGTTATATTATAAGTTCTTTTTGGTCTTTTTTCAGATGTCATGACAGACTTGCACAATATTATCAACCCCTACACAAAAAAAAAAACACCTATGGTTTCCGATTACCATTACGATATAATCATGAAGAATAAAGAGAGATTGGATTCTGCCATTGTTTATGACAGAGATTTCAAATACAACTACTTTGGCTTTAAAACATTGGAACGGTCATATTTACTTAAAATTGATAACAAGGTAATAGTTTATTATTCGTAATTTATTTCTAAGTAAATGATTAAAATGACCTTTCGCGATGTTAACGATGTTTAGCAGAGAATGTTCGATAGTTGAAGTCGTACTTACGCATCATTTATTTGGTTATTAGTGCCAGTATAGCCAGCAAAGGTACTAGTTAAATTACATGTAATGTAGTAATGGCTTGTTTCTTTAATTATTCTTTGAGAGGACAAAAGTCATGAATGACTGATGCCACTTACAACTTCGAGCGCCCGACTAGGCCCGCAGTGCGGCGACAGTTTCCTTCTATGTATTCACTTGTAGCACGCGGCTGCGTCTCGAGCCAGTGGCCTGTTGACCATGGCCTCAGTGTATGGTCAACTTCGGTTAAAGTGGCGAGGGCTCCGGGAGTTTTTATTGTAGCCATTCTTCAAGGTACTTTTCGTATCTTTGTACCAAACTGCAATTGAAACAGTACAGTCTTAGCAGCTTAGTCGTTAAAAGTGAGGACATAGACAGGTGTTTAGTACAAAACACATATGATATCTAGTTAATAAGAATGTAAATATGTTGATGCAGGTAGCCGAGCGTCCCCAGCACATGTTGATGCGCGTGTCGATCGGCATCCACGGCGAGGACGTGGAGAGCGCCATCGCCACCTACAACCTGTTGTCCGAGAAGTACTTCACGCACGCCAGCCCCACCTTGTTCTCAGCGGCCACCCCGCGCCCGCAGCTCTCCTCCTGCTTCCTGATCGCCATGAAAGATGACAGCATCGAAGGTATTTATGATACGCTCAAGCAGTGCGCCCTGATTTCCAAATCAGCCGGTGGGATTGGAGTCCATGTCCACTGCATCAGAGCGAAGGGCTCGTATATAGCGGGAACGAACGGCGTCTCCAACGGCCTAGTGCCCATGTTGCGGGTATATAACAACACGGCCCGGTACGTGGACCAGGGGGGAAACAAGCGCCCGGGAGCCTTCGCCATCTACTTAGAGCCGTGGCATGCCGATATATTTGAGTTCTTAGATCTGAAAAAGAACACCGGCAAGGAAGAAGTACGCGCACGCGAGCTCTTTTATGCGTTATGGATACCAGACTTATTCATGAAGAGGGTTGAAAAAAATGGGGACTGGAGTCTTATGTGCCCTCACGATTGCCCTGGGCTATCAGATTGCTGGGGTGAGGAGTTTGAGGCCCTGTATGAGAAATATGAACAGGAGGGCCGGTTTATGAAACAAGTGAAGGCTCAGGTGTTATGGATGGCCATCATAGAAGCTCAAGTAGAGACAGGAACACCTTACATGCTATACAAAGATTCTTGCAATAGAAAGAGTAATCAAAAGAACCTGGGCACTATAAAATGTAGTAATCTCTGTACAGAAATAGTTGAGTATACTTCACCAGATGAAATAGCAGTATGCAACCTGGCTTCCATTGCTTTGAATATGTTTGTGAATGAAGATAAAACATACAATTTCTCAAAGTTGAAAGAAGTGACAAAGATTATAACACAAAATCTGAATAAAATTATTGATGTGAATTATTATCCAGTACCCGAAGCTCGCAAATCGAATATGAGGCACAGGCCTATAGGAATTGGAGTCCAAGGTCTTGCAGATACATTTGTTCTCATGCGTATTCCATACGAAAGTGAAGCAGCAATAAAACTTAACCAGCAAATATTCGAAACAATATATTATGGCGCTCTGGAGGCTAGCTGTGAGCTGGCTGAGAAGTGTGGAGTGTACGAGACATACGAGGGCTGTCCGGCCAGTGAAGGCGTGTTGCAATACGACATGTGGAGCAAGACCCCGACGGACCTTTGGGACTGGGACAAGCTTAAGGATAAAATACGCCAACACGGCCTACGAAACTCGCTTCTACTAGCGCCCATGCCCACGGCATCAACCGCACAGATTCTGGGCAATAATGAGTCTTTTGAACCGTTTACATCCAATATCTATCAGAGACGTGTCCTATCGGGCGAGTTTCAAGTCGTCAACCACCACCTTCTACGAGACTTGACGGAGGCAGAGCTGTGGGATGACGACATGAAGAACCTTATCATTCACAACAATGGCTCTATACAGAATATTGAAAGGATTCCTAAAGAAATACGAGACTTGTACAAAACTGTTTGGGAGATATCAGTGAAAACCACCATTCAAATGGCAGCAGATAGAGGAGCGTTTATTGATCAGAGCCAATCGTTCAACATTCACGTGGCCGAGCCTAACTATGGTAAACTCACGTCTATCCACTTCTATTCGTGGAAGATGGGCCTTAAAACTGGCATGTATTACTTGCGTACGAAACCTGCGGCTAACGCAATTCAATTCACTGTCGACAAATCTAAAGTTAAGGGCAAGGCGATGGATGGCAAAACACAAGCTGATGAGGCTAACATGGCTGCAATAACGTGTTCTCTGCAGAATAAAGACGAGTGCTTGAGTTGTGGCTCTTGAATAATCAATTTAGTACCTACAGTTTTAATTATGCACAATTTTTTTACAAGATAAATTTCGGATAATAATAATCTAAGCATAACCATTCTATCTGTCAATGTTCTAGAGCAATTGTTAAAAGGCGTAAGCACTTAATAACTGTCTACTTTTTTAGGTTTTACTAATCCTTGTATTGCATACAATTTTACTTAAATCTTACAGTGGATAAGTACTTGCTAGGAACAAATTATGATATAGGTTAAAATATATTTTTAAGACTGGATCCGATTATTATTTTAATAAATAAAGTACTTTAGAAAATTTACAAATTCTTTTATTTATTCAGGTTAAACTAGAGCAACCCTGGTTTTATTTAGAATTGTAGTTACGGCTTACAATACAAACAAGTAATAGTATTTTTTGTAACAAAGAATACTTCAAATAATTGATGTAGGTGGATCGTGTCTCAAATGTGAGCAGCAGAGTATCCACCTATCCACACGATAAAACGTGTCACTTCCTGCATACTTTATTTAGGAGAGCTCTGAGGGCCTAGTGCGAGTTTTCTTAAAATCGCCGTCACAAGTCACCGCGTCGAAGTAAACGCAGATTTGTATAGGCTCACAATAGTGTCATGTTAAGGCCGACAGAGGCGCTGCTCCGATCCCATACAAATCTACGTTAACTTTGACGCGGTGACTTGTGACGGCGGCAGTGAAAAACTCGCACTAGGCACTCTGTACTGATTACATAGCTACCTTTGAATGGAATTATGCATACAAATAAATGTTATGTAAGTAGGTGTGCACCTACGCATTTAGGGTGTCTTATATTTATAAATAAAATACAGTCATCAATCATATAAACATGTTCAATTTATTGGAATACGCTGAAAACAAGCCATGGCTGCTCTATGTAGTAGATGTGCATGGTAACTAGGCCGGGGTCGTCCGCCAAATTATACAAACACTCCGGCCCGTTGGGGACGATCACCTGTAATTATTTTTTATTGCACATTACAACAAGCTACTGCCCACGAGTATTCTCACCTACAAATTGTGTAGCCTGTATTTATAATAACTTGATAAAAAAAATTTAATAAAATACCTACACGACAACACAGACAAATAAAAATGCCGACATGGCTCAGAGACACTAAACTAACCGTGCCCGCCCTCAATGATGCCATGCCTATTAATCAGTTCAGCAGATTATCTATGAAAACCTAACAAAACGACGGCAGCACTACAATTTTTATTTTATAATTTATCCATTTATGATGAATAACTATCACACATCAGTAAATTCTATCCCCTTATTGATAAATGTGATTTAAGGTAAATCTGGTATTATTCGTAAAATGGAATCAATAAGAGATGGATATACTTAATTTTATTTCAGTAAAAGCCAGTATGGTTGAAAAACCCATTGGGTAGACAAATGTCATTTGTGCCCACTACTACTGAGATCTTATGTTAGTTCTATAATGTTACCTTCACGGCTGTTGACCCTGGTGTCTCGAACCAGTTTCTAGCTCCATCTGCTACAGTCAACTTTCCGTATGTGATGAGTCCCATAGCGATCAACTCGCCCGAGTCTACTAGAGGGAACCACGGCAGCATTTTTTCGGCAGAGCATTCAGTGGCATCGGACATGTTATAGTAGTAATGGCAACCTAAATAAATGAAAAAATATTAGATCTTCATGACCTATTCAAACACTGCCTAGGAACCGTTCCTTCGAAGGTAGGAGTGTGTACTTACCCATCCAGGGAATACAAGCTTGTTTAGTAAACAAGCTGTCGTCAGCGGCGATGTCCTCGAGGTTGGTAGAGATTTTCATTAATTCTCCATTAAATCCGGTCACAGAAACAAAGCCTTCTTGTAATATTTTCGTACTGTCTCGCGCAGCCAGACGATCCTCTTTACTTATCTGGAGGGTCTCTAAAGTAACACATAAGATATTATAAAAACGATGGGGTAAGTAAGATCATCATATACCATTTATAATTTACAAGGTAGAAATTGTTCCCTTCATAGTTAGAAAAGGTATTCCATCGCCTGGTTAGTTAGTCATAGCCCCAAATTTCTCGATCAAAATGGCGACAGTAATCATTTATATATAAAAATATCATAATCGTACATACCTTCTGTCACGAAGTATTGTTGTATGGCCCAGAAGTCTTTGGTCTCCCCATCATCAGTAATTGTCCAGGTCTGGAAGCCTTGGGTATTCCAATCGAAAACTGAGTCTGTATATTGGTCTTTTGGTAACTGTAGGTAAAAGAGTTTTAGCATAAGTATACGTAAAGATTTGTGGCACAGTACAGGTACTGTACAAACAGTGATCCAACGAGTTTGATGTTCGTTAAAAAGGCTACACGTATCTTGAGACAAATTAATTTTGAAAAAAAATGAGTTTCATATAGTGTTGGAGTATATATGTTATCTACCTACTTATTAGTGGTAATTGCTTAGTAAGTAAGAAGATAACGTACCGATATCTGCATACCGGCTACGAATTCAGTGTCATCGAACATCACGCACACAATGTAGTCATTATAACAATACATTATTAATTCTGGTAATGGTCCTTCGGGCCTTTCTGTCAGTGTCCATCCTTCTGAGACTGCATCAGCCACTGTTTTCGGGATATCGATGAAAAAAGTTGTCCCTAGACTTAGTCCCACGTCGAACCTGACTGCAAAATTAGTTACAATTAATAAAGTCGATAAGTAAGTACATTATTAACCATCGCCGACCGACCGCCTGTGTTAGGTACCTTTGAGTCCGCCCTGCCATGCTCCTGAAACAGATAAATAATTTGATAATTAATACATCCGAGCCGATCTAGTCGGTGTCGCCTCGGCACAGCGCAGGAAACGTGCGGACGCCCGATTCAAGACTTGATAGTCGAGTCTCATTTTACACAAAGTAACAGTTATTGCCCACAAAAACAGGACGAACTTAATGAACACCATATAGAGTAATAATGCTTAAAGCATATTATCACGTGTTGCCGTACATTGTGCCCTGAGACGTGCTCATGGTGCTAGAGGGCCAATGTGCGGTACGACAAAAAACCACGAATCTAAGCCAATGACCGAGGGTGTTTTAGTGAGTAGTCTTACATAGCAGAGTTTCTTGCCGGTTCTTCTCAGAAGGCTAGTTTCCGAACCGGTGGTAGATTCCTCGACGTTCATAAGTGCCTTACCAGGGCCTAAACTGAATAAATCATTTTCATTTTCATTTTCATTTTCATAGCACGGACTATAAAACATCAACCCCCACTGTTACTTTGAGAAACGTTCAATAGATCAATATTACAAAATGTATTTTCAGAACATCGTAACCGAAGGAAGTGTATGAAGAGATGCATGAAACGAAAGAAGTAAGTACATATGTTAGGATCGTAGCGTGTGGCAAACGGTGGTCTCTGCCTACTCCCATGGATGGGATACAGGCGTGAGCAACGCCTCTATGGGGTAGGCAGATGCCTGCAGATGTATGTAAGTATGTATTGTATTAAAAAGATTAAAGAGGGTAGGTTTAGTTGCATATTCATACTAAAACAATATACTTAATCACTCTCAATCAATCCTAACGGAGGCCAGAAATACTTGGCTTATGGCCCGCCCCAACACTGACTTGCCGCTGGGACCGCAATCTCTAGGACGAGCCTATCAGCAGGTTGAATTATAATACACTTCTTGAAAGTAGTTTCATCTCTGCTGATCGTGCTCGCCTCTTGGCTGGAGCTAAATGGGAGTCTGGTCTTTGGCTTCAGGCCCTACCACCTTATAACATCGGTACGCTTCTGAATGACACAACATTCAGATTGTGTGCTTGTTTGCGCTTAGACGCAAAATGTATTGTCCCTCATCGGTGTCATTCTTCCATCAATGACCTAATACGTCGGGCTCTGGTCACCGCCGGGGGTTCCTGCTGTACCAGTAGGTATGGCGCGTGGCGACGACCGGAGACCCGATGGTATGTCGCTGGTGCCGTGGAGATTGGGGCAGCCGCTGGTGTGGGATGCCACGTGTGTCGATACGTTGGCTCCGTCCCATCTCCCCGGCACTGCTGTGGCGGCCGGTGCTGCTGCTGCTCAGCAGGAGTGCCTCAAGCGCCGGAAATATGCTTGCATTGGTCAAGGATACATATTTTCTGTGTTTGCGGTTGAAACTCTGGGGTCTTGGGGTCCAGATACTCATCAACTTTTCAAAGAGCTTGCACGTCGTCTAGTAGAAGCCTCTCGTGACAAGAGAGCTGGGGCTTTTCTCGCTCGGAGAATCAGCATTGCTATTCAACGTGGCAATGCTGCCAGCCTTCTTGGCACGATCCCGAGAGACACCGACTTGGGACAAGTTTTCTACCTTTAATTAGTTTTAAGTAGTAAGTAAGTCATTGTATATATAATTAAGTTATTTTAGTAATTTATAATCACTCTTGTAATAGCTTTTTAAATGTGAGACGCTCTATACCCAAGTAAATAGGTAGGTACTCAAAAAAACATACCACGTGCAGCAGCAATTGATATCAAAAATAATGTCAATATTTTCAAAACTGCCATTTGGATGAGTTATTGCTTGCTTTACCCAGAAGTGATTCGCGTAGCCAAGAGAACCTTATTTTATAATACTTACCTATCTACCCTACACCTATTCTCTATCTCATCTTATCGTGATCTAGCATCGCAAAGCGGTTGTGGTCATTACTTACCTACTAGATCAATCTACCTAGTTTACCTAATCGGTGTTCATAATCATGATTAATAAAGATCAAACACTTGCCTAATGTCGGCCTATGCCTAACATTTACCTATGGTACACCTCTACAAAAACTTTTTTACATTCCTGTGATTAATTTAGTACTAATAGTTACAGAGTAACTAGGTAAGATTAATTCCATTATACCTTATGAAATCCTTCTATTTTAGATTACAAGGACTAACGGCGGAATGGTGATCCGAAGATTTAAATTAATATTTTTCATTGCGATAGAAATTACAAGCAAGTACTTACCTACATGTACTTACTTGTTTATTTATTGTGTGCTATATCTACTTTTTAAACGACATCAGAGGATGTCGTTTAAAAGGTATAGTAAGTAACACATGAAAAATTATACAGACACTAGGTACTTATATATTTTTATAATATGATGACAGTATGTAGGTAAAGCTTTGAATAGTTAGTAGATACATAAATTGTGTGAGGGTACGGAACTACGGAACCCTCGGTGTGCGAGTCGTTGCACTTGATTGGTTTGCCATCATATCTAGTTGCGGATTATAGTATTGGCACATGCTTATGTCATTATATTATCATACCTACTTACATATTTTTAATCTGATCTAAATGGAACGAATTTCTGCGATTAAATCCAATCCTTGTATCAATGTTTGCGAGATCCATTTGTTTGTGGTCTAATCGTGCAAGATCGCAATGCAATTATTAAAAACTAGTACCTACACGGGGCTTATATTTACTTTAATCTATGCGCACTGCGCATGCATTAAACCTTTTTATAATTTATATTCTAGAGTCGTCGTTGATTGGACGAGTTTGAATCTCGAGTTATTCGTTAACTAATATACTTAACAGGGGCGTAGCTACCGCCGTATTTGCCGTATCAATTATACGGGGCCCCCGGGCCACGGGGGCCCCCAAAGTGTGTAAGGAAAAAGAATAAAAACTTTCTAATTTATTTTATTTTACAAATGACAAAATTCAAATTCGATTTTTATTTGTAAAATGGGTAAATTATGTGATAAATAAATATTACTTCTCACAATATTTTTTTTCTTTTGTGAAAAATCTTTACCTCTATATAAGGGCCCCCCAAAAAAAATTTTATACGGGGCCCCGACAAGGCACGCTACGCCACTGATACTTAACTACGATTTTATTAATGGAGAACAATATAGTACGTAGAATAGAATGTCTTCGTTGATACGTCAATTTTATTATTTCCGTAGATTTAGGGACACATGTGTGTAATCCACGTTTAAACCAGGCCTAATCAATGGCCTAAAGCTGTCGACGCAAGCAATAAATATGAAAAATAGGAAAGTCCGTCCCAATGACAAAGCAAATAATTAGTATTTTAAAGTTTTCTTGGTCATTGTTACTTGCAGTCATTAATTCAGGAATCCCCCGAATACAGACAACTATTATAGTAGGTATTACTAATTTTATGAGAGTCCCCGATCAGCCAGTTTTCGAAACCGGTTAATATCAGAACCTAAACTCGATTGGCACATATTTTTTAGCAAGGTTCATTTATTTAGAAATCGAAAACTGACGTATGTTTATCAGTTTCATTCAGACGCATGAGTTCCACTTAGACCCCTCTACGAGTAGCTACGCTATACGCTATACGTTATACGCTTCGACGCACAACAATTTACTCCAAAATCTGAATAAATTCGTAAATCGAAATAAAACATGGGCGACAGTGAGGTATTGGCACACAAAAATTGTTTAATTTTTAGAGTCGACTGAGATTTGGTCATCCATTGATCGATTTAGATCACAGAACGGTAAAAAATTAAAATAATTTTAGTTATTTTAACTGGCAGCACTATATAAAATTCCAATTCCCAAACTGAAGTTTAGTTCCGCCGGCACGCTACCTACTTTTTTGCTACTTAGCTTGCTAGTAAATAACGTGTTTTGAAATAATTTATTTACTTTTACGTTTTTGTGTTAAGATATTACTTAAATTAAATTTACAATGTCGAGTACATCACAAAAACACCGAAACTTTGTCGCGGAACCAATGGGCGAAAAGCCCGTTACAGATCTCGCAGGAGTTGGTGAAGTTTTAGGAAAAAGGCTTGAAGTCGCAGGTTTTGATAAGGTTAGTAAAATTACGTTAATCAATCATTAATAAAGTTTCCTTACTATCTTGGTTTAATCTATATTTATATTAAACATGCCAGTGATTGTCTGCCTGTTTGCTTTCTGTTCCTAGAACTCAAGGCCGAACATAATGTGTACACAGAAAATTCGTATGACGCAGACAAAGTTGCTGGTAGAGCCTAGTAGCTTATAAACAAATTATTCTGATGAATTAAATAATTAACACTGTTCATGAGCTGAGTCCTGCCTGTTCGGAACTAATCTTTTAAAAATACAATTTATTAAACCACCAGTAGAGGCAGTAGATTTCCAATATCAGTGTTTTTGACAGGATTTGTTGTATTGCACCTAATACATTATTGTGTCTGTGCATCCCTCACAGATTTTCGAAAGATGTTTTTGGTCTACTCAATAGTAACAATGTTTTTTTTTCTGTACAGGCTTATGTTGTTCTCGGCCAGTTTTTGGTATTGAAAAAGGACAAAGAATTATTTCAAGAGTGGATGAAGGAGACTTGCAGCGCAAACTCGAAACAATCAGCAGACTGCTACCAATGTTTGAAGGACTGGTGTGATGAATTTTTGTAATTTTCAATTCAACCATGATTTTAAAACAATATTATATTATTGTTACATTGAAGGTCAAATGTAAATAATTAATAAGTTTAATGAATGAGCAAGTACAATTAATGATTGTAAAGAACCCTCAAGTCCAATTATAAATTTGACAAAAGATAGCCTTACATTTAAATGTACAATTTATAAAGAACATTATTTTTATAATATTATTTTATGGGCTCTAGCTGAAAGCTCACTGAGTTGGGATCACCATGCACAAAGTCCGCTTTCATTGTAGCTAATGTTGAATCTTTAACTTTGTGAACCAGGATTGTGGTCCACAAAGCCTTCAATGTTCTACTACTGTTCAGATGAGGATAATTTAATATAAAAAAACCAAATATGTAACTTTTTCGTAAATCCATTACATGCATTATAAAAGCAGTTAATTAATCCCTCAAACATTTTCTAAGCTGTAGATGACTAATGTTTATTAAAAATTTTTTTTATTGAGAGTGGGTAAAACACTACATAGAGTGTGCACATACAAGGTCAGTCAGCCAAAGTCAAATGATTTCTATGAAGTAGGAAAATGTTATGGGGAAGTGATATCTATCTTGCATTAGAATGTATTGTAATTATAATCTTCTCTTCTCAATACAAATGATGACAAATCTTCAATATGATATTAGTTCTTATCAGTGCCACACCCCACTCTGTGTGGATACTGGCTAGTAAAATAATGTTACACAAAGGTTATTTAATGACTTTGCATTCTACTGTTGAAAATATCTGTTCTGACTTAAACTGGTATCATAATAATTTATGCTAATTGAGAACTATATACTCTTAGATCATAAAAATAAATGATGGACAATGCCACTCACAGATAGAAACCTATTGCCTCTAGGAGTTGACCTCATATTGACTGATATCAAATGTCTATTTCCTTACTTCTGCCAATATAACGGAGGTAAATAGTGATGCAAGCACCAAAATTATCAAAAAAATTGTTTGTTTACTATAATATTGACATTATTGTCATAGATATAGAAATAAAATCGTTTACTTGTCGACCTATAGTTCTAGTTGTGTCACCAATTTGAGAAAACAGCTCCGACTAAAGGACTATCAAGATTTAATAAAATGTGCAAAGCCAGCAATTAAATATTAAACAAAAAAAATATGCAAATAAAATCCATATTCCTACTTCTAGAAAACCATACCGAATAAAATCTAATAATAATAACATTTTTATATGCATAACTTATTAAACATATAATTTTGTCAAACATGTTTTCTTTCATTTTACTTTACTTAGTTACATTTTAACCTACTTAAAAAAAAGCGTATGGTATGTATTTTTTATGATCAGATAAAACAACAATAGGCTTTTTATTTTAGTATATACTATACTGCAAATTAATTTAAAATTACTCATTGTTATATTTAAAGTAAAAAAACTATATATGTCTATAACTACAGATAAAGAAAATAAAATTGAAATATCTGTTAGCATTAATAAAAAAAAATCGAATCTGAAACGACTGGACCAATTTTAACGGGACTTTATTTGGAAGTGCTGATCTTACAAGGACTAACTAAGGCTACTTAATTTTATTTTTTATATATGGCACCGTGAAGTAAGTCTCCCATTAAATTAAGTCTATGCGGGTGTTAGTCTTATTATAAGAATAGGTCCGTTGAGTGGCCGTATCACAAATGGTGGGTAAACATTGCAAAGGTACCAAGCGATGAAACTAACAACCGCTATAGAATAATGCCCAAAATAAAAGATATGTTCCTTTCAACACATTATAATCATAAATTATATACATTTTATACATTACAATAAGTAAATAAGATAACAGTCACAGATTATAGACAGAGATGATTAAATAAACATTCATTTATTTACATTAAGATAAAAACTGTTTGATAACAAAAACTTTCAATAATGTACCAAGGTTCTGTGTACGCAAGATGTCAAGGTAGCAAACATATGCCCATCTGATGGCATATGTCGTGCATATGTACCACAGACTATTGATTGTTTAAACTCTGAAACTGTTAAAAATCTAATTTTACCCTTTAAAAATCCCTATGCTTGAGAAAACTATCACATGTTTTTTCTACCCATACCTATAGGTATCAGAAACCGTTGATTCACACTACAAGAAATATTGGTCATATTTATTAATTTTGAAAGAAGATTCACAAATGACTGCAAAATCATTTTCTCAACAAAGACCTATTAGTTCTATGCATTTGGATATCCTCATACAGTTCCAGTTAAACAAATATTTTTTTGAACTAATTATAATTTTCCAAATAACATTATATTGTGTAAATCTAGGCCATAACAACAACAAAGAATATAAAAAAGAATATTAATACACCAAAAACTTTAAACATTAGGGCCCTGTTCCCTGTAATGTGTTGAAAGTACTTCATTATTTCTCTATGGCCAGCTTCCACATTCATCTCAGCTTCTTGAATGTTGGCATCAATTCTGCCTATTGCCTCATCTTGTTCCTTTACCATGTGTGCCAGCTGCTGAAATATACCTCCTAGTTCTACAATGGTACTCTCAATATTATGCATTGTTTCAGCTCTCTGCTGCAGATAGGAGTCAGAGTCATCCCTTAGTGCTAATTGTTGGGTTTGGAGAGGAGACATCTCTTCTAAGTTTATGCTGACATCATCCTGTTGTAACAGTGAGGGGACTTCTTTGACAACAGGTGCTACTCTGGAGAACTGCTCACGCCGGTTGTTTTGATGCTTCAAGTTTTCAGAACGCACTTCAAGTACCTGCAATATAACGTTAATTCATTTCTGCTTACCATATTCATTCGTTTCTAAATACTAGGGCAATCTAGACTTAGCAATCTGGACTTAGGAATAATTTTTAAATATGCATAGGAAAAATATGAACACGAGGTGGGACTCGAACCCACGACCTCTACAAACCGTGCAGTTGCTCTGCCAACCGAGTTTGGTACGCCAACCAACAGATGGCGTAAGGCGGCGCCTAAAACCGCAAAAAACAAGGGAAGGAAGCATTCGAGATCTGAGGTGTAATTACGAGTAACACAGTTTTCAGAGCAACTTCACGGTTTGCAGAGGTCGTGGGTTCGAGTCCCACCTCGTGTTCATATTTTTCCTAACCACTTTTAATAATTTAATTTTTAATGCATAGGCTATACCTATACATTAAAAAGTAAATTATTAAAAAAAACTTATTAACAAAGAGACAAGAAGAGTTCATAGCCTTTTAGCTGCTTCATATCAAGCACTTTGCTGTTGTAAATCATATTATTGATTGACTTTAATAGTAGAAATTGGGTTTTTATTTACCTGTTTGAATTGATTGCTCATGGATGCAAGTCTTGACTGCAACGCAAGCACAACACTGGATGAATGGCTGTGCATACTCTTCCTGCCTCGTGGCATCTCTCCTAGTCTTGCTATTTGCTGATTCAGTGAGCTTAGGTCACCTTTTATTATGTAAGTCAGTTCCTGTATTTCAGTAGGACGATCATCAAATAATGACTTTTTCTTTGCCACTGAAATGAACAACATAAACAATTAATAAAGTTTTGTTCATCCATTGGTTGGAATTCTGGTATAACTATAAGTACTTTAAATAATTAAATAATGCGGAGCATATGGAAGGATTTCTTAGTAAAATGGAGTAAGCCTTCAATTCGGATTAAAAATAAATCGTAGCAAGACTAAGATGATGATTGTGGACCGCGCTAACAGCAACTCCCCAGAAATAACTCAGATTGGAAACTATCAAACGGTCCACTATTGCATATATCTTGGTGCTCTAATCGCGATTAATGGCGGATGCGTGGATGAAATCAGGCGACATATGGCAATATATTACAACTAGCTGTGCCCTGCGGTTTCACCGTCATAGATTTCGTTTCATCCTTAATGTCGCAGAACCCTAATATTTTTAATAAATAAAAGTAGCCTAAGTTACTCCTTGAAACATCAGCTGTATCAAGCAGGCCAGCTACCAAATCGGTCCAGCCGTTTCAGAGATTACCAGGAACAAACAGACAGACAGAGAAAAATATTAAAACTTTGTATTTTAGTGTCAGTAGCATGTATACTTTCATATACATTTAGTAAAAAGCTGTTATTTTGGAATTACAAACAGACACTTCAATTTTATTTATCTGTATATATATTACAATTAACAATAAATTAATTATAAATATTAGTGGCCCAATATGTGGCCATTAGTAGCATATTGATAGGTAACCTGGTAGATCCAAATTTTTGTAATCATAAATATGCATTAATGGATTTCAGCAAATATTCTATGAGCCCTCTAATTCTGCAGCCAGATCTTAGACTATCAGAAGTATTCATTAAATCCGAAACCAAACCATCTTTTGTCCAAGCAAATATTCTAGAAAAAGATGCTATAAATTGCCCATGTCCATCATAATAGGTATTTGAAATAAATCACATCTTTTTCAGCTTTGAATCTAGCCTAGGTTTAAATTTCCATGTTGGGGAATTAATTTTCGCTTATATAAGGATCATCATTTGTAGTAAGATGTACAAATAGTACATAATTAATTTAATGTTGATTACACTAGTCTGATTACAGCCTGGGGGCTCACAGTGAAACATGTGACGACACTTAGCGACCAGGAGGAACACCATGGAGTTTAGTTGTCGCAAGTCCGACATAATGCTTCCACTGAACCTGCAGCGATTGGTGTATCCATAACAGATATAAAAAAAAGGTTGATTATAGCTTGATTTGTTACTTACATATTGCTAGCTTTTCTAACTTTGCATATGTGCTGGTAATATTCTTACTAATCACTTTGGCCATACTCATGAATTGCGAATAGGTCTCAAGGACTGCTTTCCTCTCATCTCTCACAGCTGGCCGGACAAGTGTCCTGCCTTGTAAGCTTCGGACAGTAGACACAAATTCATTGGTTCTATCTCTTGCAGCCATGACTGGTTCGAAAACAAATTCTTCAAGGAAGTCAAAAGCAAAATCTCGATCAATAGTTCTCGGACCAAGGTCTTTGTTTTGTTGAGTCTGTGACGGTGTATATCTTGGAGTGTACGGTGAAGGTTGCGATCCTTTTTTATCTAATTTGCTATATGAATCTGGCTCCTCCAATTCTCCTCGTTCTGTCACACCTCCGACGTTGCGCCGACGAGGGAGCATTGCATTCTAGATGATTAAGAGCAATGCAATAAACTTGTACAATAATAAACTGTTAAAGTAATCCGCGACGATAAAAATTACAAAGAATCTATTTTGAAACTACGACACAATTTGCACTCCAAGTTGAGTAAAATCGTACTCTAATACTCTTGTTTATCTAGTTAAAAGTATTTAAGGATAGGCGAGACAAGCAAGACATAGTATTTGACACGTCACCATCACAATCTATAGATTCCGTTGACAATTCAGACAGACAATTGCCATTTGAAAAAAAAGGGAGAAGACCTGTCATCTTATTGTACTAGCCTCTGCTTAATGGGCCCTCTATTCCTTATGGTTACTATTTCTATTATTATACATAAAAAAAAATTAAGGGGCACACACGGACCATTTTAGTCAAGCACAGCCTCCGTGGTATGATTATTGGCTAATGTAGGGGTTAGAAGGGAAAAAAACCGATCTTAAAAACAAAATAATTTCGGTGGGCAGTACTTAGGGAATGAAATTTAAAGTTCCGAGATTTACCGATTAAACAAAGATGGAATGATTCTCGGTCGAAATTAACGGTGTTCTCGGAAGGACTACTGAGGTCTACTCTACAAAGCAAGTAATACTGTTATAGAACAGACCAGTAATGCAAGATGACAGGACAGATTGACAGATCGTTACAATATATTTCGCAAATTTTAAAGAACAGCAGTTTTTTAAAATGAAAATAAAAAATGATTTCATATGTAGCACAAATAATACATTTATCAGCAGTAACAATACAAAACTTTCTACTAGCGGCCTCATTTGTAGGCAGATTGATTATCACCGCTATTTCCTGGGTGTGCTTAGTGTTTTATAGTACTCTTGAAAGTCTTATGTTATTTTTTCAAATTATTTATGAAGACAATGTGGCGATTTTCTCCGAAGATATACCACATTCAACGATTGGTATAATTGACACACTCAAAAGCCAAATATACTTTTTACAAGATACTTTGTCTATTGTGTATCATGGAACGCATTTAAAAGCAAGTGCAATAGCTGCTTCGTTGTATTGGTGCCTAGACGCGGTTATTGTTATCATATATGAAGTGATTTCTCTGTGGATGAATGGAGTAATACTTGTCGGTGATACACTGTGGCTCATGATAACATTTCTTCCTGTCCACCTGCCCCTGCTGATAAAGTCATTACTTGAAACAACAACAAACATAATTTTGGAAATTGTTGTGGATGCATACATGCACTTATTGAAACTTACAAATTTTCTAACAGAAGTGCCTTTGGAATCTTTCTTAGGAATTACAAGTGCAATAATTATTATACGAGTATGTGTACACTTTAAAGAGAGAATAGTGTCTCAAATATCATTGCTATACTGGACTATGATCAGGCAATTTATGTACTTATATTATGCAGTGTACAATTATTGGATAAACCCTGAGGTGAGAGTCATAGCACAGCTTGCAAGTGGTCAAGTGAACGAAGCCATAGATGATAATCTCATTAGCCACGAAGTTGATGATCCCAACAGCACGGATGCATTGTGTATTATTTGTCAAGAGCGGCAAAAATGTGTTTTGACTTTACCTTGTCGTCATGTTTGTTTGTGTGCTGAGTGCTGTAGGCGTTTGTATGGATATCAAAGGACTTGTCCCATCTGCAGAACATTCATATATCACTCTGTTACAGTGTATTTGTGACATTTTGATATTAAAATTATGTAAACTGATTGTATGACTACATTCCTCAAATTGCATTTTATATGGTCAAGTCAAATCCTTTATTGTTATGAAAAAAGTAATAAAACCCATTTATATTGTTTTATACTTATTGTAATGGGTATGATTATATTCTGAGGTGTGCTTGTATTTTTGATAATTAATTAATTTACAAGGTGATGTGAGTCTATCTTTATTCTGGTGTAATGTTTTACTGGTTATAATTTCTATAGATTGCTAACCTGTTGGTCCGGTGCATTTAATAAAAAAAATGAGGTATCAATTTTTATACATATTTTTAAATATAAGTTGTGTGTATTGTGCTGTACAATAATGTGATTTTCAATTGTGGATGAGGTTAAGTCTTTATGATGATGGGATAAATACCAAATTAATATAATAAAGTATTTTTTATTAAACAGATATTTTACAACTGCAGTACCTTTATTAGTGTAGGCTTTTGATTTTAAGATTTAGATCATAATTGGTGATCTGAAAATGTTTTTATTCAATACATAGTCAGTCAAGTCAAACCATAATAATGTTTTAAGTATAAGATGAATAAGTAAATGGTAACCTTACAGGGGCCCAACCATGAGCTCTTATTGCAATGTTAATTCAGTTGTGCGACAGTGACAGATGTATGCATGTTACATACATCTTTCTCATAAATGAGTGAAACTATCATAGCAATAAGAGCTAGTGGTAATGCCCCTGAGTGCCATAAATTTGCACTCACATTATATTTAGTCTGATTTTTAAGGAAAAAATTAATCTTTGTTGGATTTTCAAACTTGACAATGAAAACAAGTAGGAAAGGTACTAAAAATATTATAAAAAAGATTTACTTACTGTGCTTCTTTATGATTAAGCCCCTACATAAAGCAACATTACATTTTGTAATCATAACTTAACAATATTTTGTAAAATCAACTGATTTGTTCAAAGTATTTACTTATTTAAATGCTTAAAACTATAGCCAAAATTTTGATTTACAAGGCTCTGGAACAAATAACTTATCAAACAGTATAATAAATTACAGGGCATATGATTATTAACCTTACACAAATACCTACTTACTTAATCTTTGGAAAAATATGGAATATTAGGAGTACATTGTCATAACTGCCTCATGTGGGAATTATTCAACATGTAGTTCTCTGTGTCCGGTCTAACATCAATGTTGGTCATACTTCTCCTGACTCTTGTGTTTAGGTTTAAATCTTTAAATGAAAGTTCTACATCTTTAAAGGCATTTAGCATAAATACTGCAGTCATCACTACAAGAAAACCGCAAATACAACCGAGAATATCTTCAGTTTTCATACGAACCCATTCTTTGAAAAGTATTCCAGAGGCAATAATGACCAATACAGTGAACATCACATAGTACACTGGTGTAACAACACTTGTATTAAATATGTCAAGGGACTTATTCAAGTAATTCATTTGAACCATAATACATATAACACATGTGCAAAGAAGCAGCCAAAATATAAAGTTTGTGAAATTATTAACATCTCCAGTGATTGTTTCCTTTATACCCAGAGCAACGGCTTTACAAAAAACAACAGTTAAACTGCCTATAGCGGAACAAAGCAACAAGTAGACACCAATATTGGTGTTGCCAAATCTTGGTATGAACACAACCTTAATAATAAAACTCATAACAAAAATTGTTACAACATAAGACATAAACATATAATCACATAACTTATTAACTAATTCTGCAAATGTTTTGATTTCTTCTGATTTTGGTGAATGTATCACAAAGATGATTGATCCAATAATGCATAGGAAACACCCAATCTGCAATGGAAACCTTGTTCAATCAATTATGATTTGTTGATAGACCCTTTCCACAGCCCAGGGAATTTACGAGTTTGTATGGAGGGGTCGGCTGATTTGCACTATTAGCTTAAAAGAAGATAGTGAAAAATAAAATAGGAAAAAAAATTCACTGCAACATAGAAAAAAAAATCAAATTCCAGTGAAGCTTTATTGCTCGTTAACCAAAAATATCAACAAGCTGATTTTAATTTGTGTAATACCTAATTTTAGGCACTACACAATGATGGAAAAATCTGCCATATTAGCACATGCCTTATAAAAAAAAAATTGATTTTAATTATTTCCCATTTTAAATATTTTATCATGGTAAACTTTTTATTATAGTCTCAAGATTTATTGTTTAACTATTTTATATCATTGTTAAAGTAATTAGATTTATGCCTGTTTTTGGTAGGGCAAATATTCTTCAACGACTATTTGTAGTTTACCGATTCAGATACAATATTTGAAAATTATCTGAGTTGCCGAGTTGTTACTAGGTTAATTTTATAATAATATTTAATTTTGATGAATTTATTGAATTTTCTGAAAAGTTTACAGCATTGATATTTGTAGATTGGGAGTATAGCCAATTTAAAAAAATGAGGGTGTTGCCGATATACTTTGTGGCTAATTTTCATGAATGTATACAAGAGGTATGTCCAAAGGTATTAACTGAGGCCCAGAGGTTACTTCATTTTTGAGCTGAGGGTATTATACACATTATATGGAATGAATTATAGCAAAAAATTTTTTGTATGAAATTGCAATTTACAAATCAAAATGCAAGAAAATTTCCTGTAGTAAGTACATACCTTTCCTATAAAATTTAACTTCTCATCAATGAATTTGGATGCTAATATTGCAGCCACCAAAACACTAAGGGCTCCAAGTGGTGTCACCAGGGCAGCCGGTGCAAATGCATATGCTAGCAAGTTCGCACCTTCTCCAACACCCACTGAAAGTTTAAACATGGTTCAGTATACCAGTACTACTTAAATATTGGATTTTCAACATTCATATAACACAAGAAATTAAATATTACTTGTTAAGAGTCCAAGCCACCACAACCATTGTTTCAGATATGCATAACCACCAGATGCTGCTCTTACATTTCCTGATGTATTGAGTTTTCTTAAGGCAATTTTTTTAATAACGAAACTGGACCCTATAAACACGCTAGACGATACTGCAAGACCTAACCCTATCATGAAAGACGCACTGTCGTATTCGCGCCCGTCAACTGTTAATGGTGCAGTCTTCATAATTGTTGAGGTAATAAACTAATAAATTTGTTATAATAATTAACGATGTTACACTTTAGTGACTTAGGCGGTCTTATCTTTGGCATTATACATTTATAGATAGTTTTAAGGAAAGTCTCATGGTCTAGAATTCAATTAAATAGACATTAATCACAAAAGAAGAAAACTAAATACTAACGTTACTCATTAATATAAATAATTCTAGTTTAATTAATTATTTATTAGTTTATTCTTTTTACAAATTATCGTATTGACATTTTTTTGACTTTGTAATTTTAAACGAATAGAAGTTGCCATGTAAATGAATAAATATTCTATGGAACTGGTTTTAAAAACCGATAAAAGAACTGCCATTCCACACTATAACCGATGTCGTCTTAAGAACCATTACGATTTACACACTGCAACTTGAAAACAATAAAATTTGGGGGCTAGTCCCCACATAGGCTTAATAAAAATTACTGGTCTTTAAGATAATATTCTAATAGAGTGACGAAAACCTTTGAATAGTTTTCTCTAGTTTGGTGATTATAACTTAAATGTATGACACTTTTTCGTTCTTTATAGTTGCGTTAAAATTATATCTCTATGCTAATATATATTTACTGCGGCTACAGTTGATTAACCTTTAAATTTCATCCGTCAATTTATAAAATTTCTATAGTCTATACTTTACTTGATTTCCGTTCCATTCCATTCCGTGCTTACTAGAAGCTGACGAAGACGAGACTGGCTAGAAGAGTATTGGATAGAGATGTGAGAGCTGAGTTTTTATTTTGCTTGTAGTACACTCATTCACACATGTTTTAATTGTACCTCGCGAAGCAGCATAGCCAAACAGCAAATCCTTTAAACATGGTAAGTGTCCGGAATGTTACTGTTGTTTGTTTTTCCAATTCCTTGTTTCAATAATGTTGATTGATAATTTCCAGGAGCCTCCAGTTGGTGGGACAAGCTCGCCTGGGCTAATCAGCTCAGCGCCGTTGCTGCCACCGCCGATGCTAGGCGGCTTGGCTCCGCCTATGCCGCCTGCTGTTGCAATGCCGCCGGTGCCTGGGATGCCCACTAACATGCCTGGTATGCCTCCCCAAATGGCCTTCCCCCCAATGATACCACCCTTCTCTATGCCGCCACCAGGATTCCCTGCCTACAAAACGGTATGTTGGTTTTAAATTATTAAATGCAATAAAATTCAATTGTGATATTCTACTAGGTAGCAAACTTTGTAAGTTGTCAATGTGATCCTAAGAGAATTATATTTCAGGATTTAACTGCACCTGCACCAGAAATATTACCAATGGCAAATCAAAGTAGCCCATGGTCTGAACACAAAGCACCCGATGGCCGAACATATTATTACAACTCAGTTACCAAACAGAGTCTTTGGGAAAAGCCTGATGATATGAAAACTCCAGCAGAGGTATGAATTGTAAGAAAATAATATCTTTTATGTAAAGCTGTCTTAAGCCAAATATGTTCATTTTAGTGATTTTATAAAAGTATCAATATTAGCTTATATATAGGCAAGCTACTCTTAATTTTAGCAGGTTCAAATACTGCAGGCTTACTACTTGCTTAAACCTAGGTGTAGCAAATGTATGTCTTTGTAGTATAGTCTGTTGCAGCTGTGTCTGATGACTATGAACAAGCACTAAATATTGACACTTATTTACTACAAAATTTTATAACTTCCATATTATAATATCCATAGAAAAAAACCTTAAGGAACTGGACAATCTTGTCTAATAATGTATTACTTGTATGTGTTATTATAACAAAGGATACATGTAGTGTTGGATGAGAATACAGAGTACACAGGTTTAACATATTTACTGCTGATGTAGCATCTGCACATCCAACTGTTAGAGAATTCACGAAGAAGATGTGATGTTAGCAGTGAATGTGATAATCTACTACTTCAGGAGCTCTTACATCTATAAAGTATGTCTACCTAACAGGTAAATAGGAGGACTACCATCATCGGCTTAAGACGAGAGTATTAAGAACTTTGATTTTGATATCATAAAATTAAAGATCAAAGCTATGAAGTTCTTAATACTGCTGAAATCCTGTGGTAGCAAGCTTTATGCTAATCTATGCATCTTTGGCAACACCTAAAATTGTTTTATATTGAGCTCTTGGAGTGAAGTTTTTGGTATTTGAGGGATCATAACATCTCTGAAATAGGTCCATACCTCAACTGACTTATGCATTGTTTTATAAAACTTCATCACAGAAACTGCTGTCAGCATGTGTTTGGAAGGAGTACACAACTGATGCTGGGAGACTGTATTATCACAATATAGAAACCAAGGAATCCTCCTGGGTCATTCCCCCGGAACTTCAAGATATCAAAGATAAGATTGCTGCGGAGGAGGCTGCCCAGTAAGCATTTTCCAATCTAACTCAATAAATTCCTCATAGGATATTGAAAAGTATTTGGTTACATATTTTTTTTTGCTTTACAAATAAGACACATTGATTACATGTACAGTTCTATTAACTGACATTACTCAATTATGATTTATTTGCATAAGGTTTCACCTGCTAATAGTTTCCTTCCATCCTTCCAACTACAGTCTGACTGAATTAATCATATATAATTTGGTAGATCCAAAGATATACCTATATAATATTTTCAGGATTATATTAAATGCAGAAGTGCCTCCTGGTGAGGTTCCGCTTCCATCCTCTCCGGGGATGCCATCCTCCAGTTCAGCTCTTGATGAAGCAATGGCCAAGACACTTGCATCAATGGACTCCAACCTAACCAATTCTATACCTATACCAGAGGAAGGTAAGCTTCATTTCAAAAAGATATTGTATCCATGTTTTAAATTTGGTAATTTTGTATGCAGGTGTACTCTTATACAGTGTGTAAGGACGAACGGTCAGTATCTGATTCTCATCATAAATATGTTAATCAAAAATATTCTCTTAATTTTTGATGGAATTGTCCTATGAAATGCGTAAGTCATAACACCTCATTTTATTTATGGTTATGTAAGAAATGCCTAGACTGCGTGCCTACATAAACAGAACACGGAATGCGTGATGCCCTTCCCATTGTATTCCCGCCGCCACTCGCGCTTGCATCGGAGACAGCATGTAGTCGCGGTAGACTTATCAGTGTATTTTTCTTAATTACAAAAAAAAATATTATTTTTTGAGTGCTTGAAAACGTCCTTCGTGCATCCTAATATAGTGTATAAAAGGATAGTCCTGCAATTATTAGGTATATAAATATATTGGTTATTGCTTTTAATTTATATTGCTAACTAACAAGTTTTATTTTTATTGTTAAATAAATCGCAATTTGAATTAGCACAACCAGAAGAATCAGTAACAGCAGCAAACACCAATGGAGCTGACAATACAGAGCCAGCACCAGAATTGCAGTACAAGGATAAGAAGGAAGCTATTGAAGCATTTAAAGAGCTTTTGAAAGATAGGGTGAGATAATAATAACATTTTATTTTAGTAAGGATCTCTTTAATCCTATTTGAGTTTAAATGGACGACTTAAATTAATTAAATTTAACTCTCGCACGTTATACCCCCTATAAATATTAGTATTTAATAAAAAGATAAGTGTAAAATTTATGCAAATGATGTAAGCAATGATTACTTTACCTATGAAGGGTTAACTTACATAACACCTAGTATTACGTTTAAATAATTTCCAAATAATGTAATGTATGTCTTCCTTAGAATGTTCCATCTAATGCAACATGGGAACAATGTGTGAAGATTATATCGAAGGACCCTCGGTATGTTGCATTTAAAAAGCTTAATGAAAAGAAACAAGCCTTTAATGCATACAAGACACAAAAACTGAAGGATGAACGGGAAGAGCAAAGGTCAGTTATTTGAATTCACATATATATATATACATATATTTATTAATAAATAACCTTAAAAAAGACATTTTTAAGTCCTCTGAGTCTGAGAAAGAAAGAAAGTGGACTGCATTCATTATAATTGAGACCATTTCTAATAATGGAAGTACCTTCATTTATTACTATTATATTCTCAGGTTAAAGACTAAGAAAAATCGAGAGAGCCTAGAAGAATTTCTGCTGAGTTGTGATTGTGTTACATCATTGACCAAATATTACAAGTGTGAAGAAATGTTCAACAATCTGGAGGTACTATAACAAATATTATTTGTAGCCTTGGGCTAAACCAGTAAAGTACTAATATGTTATAATACATAGAAAACTTTAAATCATAACTTTTACTCGATTGATGTGTGCTCACTTATATTTTTTATGTTAAAAACATCTTTGAAATATTTTTAGATTTGGCGATGTGTGCCCGAGTCAGACCGTCGAGATATTTACGATGACTGCATATTTACAATAGCTAAACGAGAGAAAGAAGAAGCAAAGGTTTTGAAAAAACGTAACATGAAAATGTTAGCACAGGTAACTTACCTACCAGTAATGACATAATTATGATAAAACTAGTATTAAATACTGACAGCGGAGAGTTCTTCGTTACACACTAAAACGTCATGCTTCAGTTTTAAAGGCGGTTTTCTATTGGACTGACAATTTTTGTATGTTTATTCGTAGGATATCAAATCACTATTATTATCTGTTTGATTTTAAGTATGAGTTTAGGCCTAGGGGCATCTGATATTTAATAATATAGACACATTTTGGTTATTAGGTTTTGGAGAACATGAGCGAAATCACTTACAGCAGCACTTGGAGTGAAGCGCAAGTATTGCTTTTGGAGAATTCCGCCTTCAAGAATGACGTTAGTTTGTTGGGGATGGACAAAGAAGATGCTCTAATCGGTAGGTTACGACTTCAAATGACTTCGCACTCTGCTGTACATAGCATGCATCTTTTATGTATTTACATTTCTGATATTTTTTAGTATTTGAACAACACATAAGGAATTTGGAGGCTGAGTACTTACAAGAAAGAGAACAGGTTAAGAAGAGGAACAAACGGCTGCAAAGGAAGAATAGAGACAATTTCCTGGTCAGTATCTAGACGAGAAGTGACGCATTTTGATTTGTAAACAAAGAATATAATTGAATTATGAAATATAAAGTGTTGAAACTAAATGTACAATCCAAAATTTGGTGTCAATAAATGAATTGGGAAAAATTGCTATCAGGTTTTCATGATACAGTTGCTGGCCCAGTCCAAAAGCCACCACGAATCTCAATGATCTAAATATCTATTGAAGCTTGAGTAGATTTTGAAGTCACATAAAAATGTTATAGACGGTACTGCCTTCTTAATGCTGTGAATAAACTATTTTCCATTTAAATTAAATTACTCTTCTCGCAGGCCTTGCTTGACGGCTTACATGAAGAAGGCAAGCTCACATCTATGTCTCTCTGGGTTGAATTGTATCCTGTGATATCGGCTGACATGAGATTTTCTGCAATGCTTGGTAAATAATGATTTTCTTATTACAATTTGGGAAAACAGGAAGGTTGGGCATTAGACTTTTAATATATTATTGTGTTGTATGTAATACACTCGGCTCCGACATTATCCCACTAAACAGTTACGCTAAACTGGCCGAAATTGTCGCGATCACACAAAACTCCTTCGAAACGTGTTGACCGATTTTTATGTTTTTTCTGTGTATTTTAGGTTATGTATATTCTTTTTCATGTCCTTAAGTGATAATTGTGGTCTACTCCAATAATGTTTATGGCAAAACAATGTTTGGTGGGCACAGCTAGTAGTTCAAATAAATAAATAAGACAGGCTTCAGATGTAATGATTATGTTGCAGGACAAAGTGGGTCGACGCCCTTGGATCTGTTCAAGTTCTACGTGGAGAATTTGAAGGCGCGCTTCCACGACGAGAAGAAGGTGATCAAGGAAATATTGAAGGAGAAGGAGTTCGACGTGAAGCCTGACACCACCTTCGAGGAGTTCGCGACCGTCGTCTGCGAGGACAGCAAGTCCGCCTCGCTCGACGCCGGCAACGTCAAGCTCACCTACAACTCGCTTTTGGAGAAGGTGCGTTCATCACAAGCAGATATACTCTTCATTGCGAACCTCGCTCAGATTTTCATCAGCTGTTTATGAGATATGTTTTGTCTTTAAACTGTAAATGAAAACATTCTTCTTAATCGTTACACTCTTGGTAGAGCGTAGTAGGTGGTCGTAATTATAGTGTGGGTGGCTTGCTGGACAATACGCCGCCAGTCACTTCGGGCTGCTGTGCGACGGGAGAATTCGTTGATATTAGGACTATGTAATTTTTATAAGTAAGGGGCAATGTATATGACAACTTATCGAGTCAAATCCAGCTCACGGTAACTCTCGGAACTTTAAATGTAGTTGTAAATAGGTCCGCCGATAGATACTACCTAGATATTTCGTCTACCGGTTAAAATTATATGTATGTTCAGGCGGAGGCTAAAAACAAGGAGAAGTTAAAAGAGGAGTCAAAGGCGCAGAAGAAGATCGAGTCGGCGTTCAAATGGGCGCTGAGCGAAGCTAATGTGGACCACCAGCTGCCGTGGAGTGAGGTGCGCGCCTCGCTCGACCTCTCCGCGCCCGAGCTGGCCGCCGTGCCCGACGAAGACCAACGCGCACGCATATACAAGGTACACTAACCACTAACGATACACACAATCGGCATATTGCTAATGGAATGGTATCATTAAATAATATCAATTGGATTTCCATACAAAATTATATTGTCTTTTAGCCTTTGTTCTGTTACCTCGCAATATTTATATAAGATATTTTAGTTCTTCGCGTCAGCGCTGTACAATTTCTCATACAAATGCTCGGCGGAGACACTAGCGAGTATAGATAATGAAAACGGTGGAAAGCTCCTGGTAGGGGTACTGAATGTATAGTTTTCGATGGCGGGTCGCTATACTATATATAGCCTATGTCAAGAGTGTGCTTCTACCCGAGATGTACGTAGTGAGGGATATGTGAAGAACCAGTAGAATAGGCTAGTTGCCTAAATTTGATTTATTGCTTATTCATATACCTTAGTATCCATTATGCAAGGAAAAAAACTATTTTTTTGAAAATATATCGATTTTCAATTTGTATTTCGCATTTAAAGAAATGAAATGAAATTTCCCTCGAAAACGCTCGGTAATGTCATGGCGTCGTGTGTGACGTCAAGGCGTGCGCAAAACAGCTGATCGTGTATGGCGATTGTTGATATTTCGTGATAAAAAATGAAACCTTCGTATTATAAGTACTGTATGGTGTCCCAGTGTAAAAGCACAAGCATTAAAACGCCAAACAAATTATTTATATTTGTCCCAAAAGATAAAACCATGAAACAATTACTGACGCTCTTATCTACGAAAATTTCAACACAACAGCTTAGGGATGGCGATCTGAGATCTATTAATCGAAGAATCTATTTTTCGAGCCAAATAAATCAATTTTTTAAATCAATATGGAAAACTGAATCAATTCAGTGAATCGATATTTCACCCTAGAGAATCGACACTCGATTTTCTCTATTCACGACACGATTTTCATCTATTCAGTAGTTTTTGATTTAATAATTAAAATTTTAAATCAGTATTTTTTTTGTTAAAATTATTACTTAATATAACAAATACATTTAGAAAGTAAAATCATGTTTTCATATTGTTATAAAAATGATTGTGATCATCGAATTTCTTGAACTAAAAAAAATCCCTGATTTTAATACTAAGTGACCGCTTATTATGGTATCTTGTTTTTCATCAAATGGATTTATATTTACATTGTAAATGCAGACTCGTCAAAAATAGATTTTTTTGAAATCGATCTTATTGACCTCGATTTTTTTATGAATCGAATCATCAAGTTACGATTCGAATCAATTCAAAAATCGATCTTTTTTGAAAAGAATCGCCATCCCTACAACACTATGCCTTACACAGGTTGACGTAACGCTTCCTGATTGGTGTTCAATGTCACGTGACTTAATCCTTAAATTTCCATAACTTGTTTCGTGAAAATATCAAAAATCTTTTAATATTTCAATGAATTCATTTATTTTTCTTTAGCTAAATACAGAAATACAATTTTAGACCATTTAATCCTTTCTATTTGTTCTTAGTGGAAACATGCCTATTAATTTATTTACCTAGTCTCGCCTAGCGCAGTGATACTAGGTCTTAACAAACACATGGAAAGGTCCATTCTAAATAATGAGGCGCTAGTAAGAAGACATGTATAGACCCAGATTAGTATTTTTCTTGATAATACATTTTATAGTATGCAGTGCACCTTATTTGACCCCGCGAATCGCGCCATACCACACACCATTATAAAATTATGTATAATATTTTCGCCAGGACTACCAGAACGAGCAAGAAGATAGTTGTATGCATTATCATCATCCTAAACTACGCAAGTCAAAACGTTCCAAAAAGAAGAAGAGATCTCATTCAGCATCCTTGGTAAGTTATCAAAAATTGAAGACCATCAGTCTCATCTATGATTAATAATGAAACTCCATTGCTTTGTTTGGTTCACCTACTTCTAAAGACTGGATTCGCGCAATTGATAATTTCACAAAGAAGTTACTGCTGTGATTGGGGCAGTCGGAATTGAAGCCGAATTGGATAACATTTATTTTTATACGATGGTACCGATCTCATCATCATCTCCCTGGCCTTAATCCCATGTATGTATTTGGGGTCGCCACTTGATTCAACCCGATGTGGCTGATCACCTGATTTTTATACGAAGCGACTGCCATCTGACCTTCGTAACCCCTTTTTCGAGGAAAATCGGCAATCTGGGTTAATCCAGTTGTCAGACTCTCTTAGGCCTCTGACTGACCTCTAACGATTGCCAAAGATGTTAAATTGGCAACCGGGACCGACGGCTTAACGTGCTCTCCGAGGCACGGAGGGAACTCGGGCGGTCACCCATCCAACTACTGGCTAGGCGTATGGTTGCTTAACTTCGCTGATCGAATGATATGCGCAATAGCAACTGTGCCACGAGCTCCTCACGATGGTACCGATCTACGGAGGTAATAAAAGGTTCGTATGGAATCTGCTGAAGGCAGAAGTCGGCTCAACTTTATATATTTGCTTAAATACTTGTGTATTTTTTTTTAAACTTAAATACGGTTTTGATATTTTCGTGATTCACGTATGTTAGAAGTAGAAGGGGTGACGTGTAGTTTTGTTCTGTACTGTCGTTTTGAAGAAACTACTATTGTCTATAGATTCCTGCTGTTAAAAATTATATGTATTTCTGCAGTCACGGTCACGCTCGGTGTCGCCAGCTTCGGCCAGCCATTCAGAAGACGAGGGGCGCCACTCGAAGACTAAGAAGAAGCACAGGAAGCACTCACCAGCACCGGTTATTTACATACATTACTATTTACACACACGTGCATACAAGAAATTGGAACCACTCATTGAATATAAAACGGGCTCACACCTGTATTCCCCGAAGGGGTAGGCAGAGCCCAGAGGTGTATTTACGGTACACTTAAATTCTACCAGTTATAAGTCTCATGTAATTTTGCCATCCAGACACCGGCCTGATACAGGGAAATCTCAGAAAGAAATACCCAAAAACACTGCCCGACCCGGGGATCGAACCCAGGACCTCATGCTCCTCACTACCGCAGTCTTTGTATTGTTTACTAGCTGACCCGACAGACGTTGCCCTGTCTTTAATTATGAGATTGCAGCACGTATTCTGTCAATTCTATGTGAAACGTCATAAGGTTACATCGAAAATGTTTCATTGTCCTAAGCGCTAAGGTTAGATTTAAGAAGAAAGAAATAATTTTATATGGTAGTTAAGTATTCTTAAATTTTCAAATTTTCCACGCAATTCTTCTTAGTTTTTTCTTTCATAAGAACCATCTGACCAAGGGAAATGGGGATTCATTTTTATATATATGGATGAGAGCAAAGTCGCTGAGGTATTGTGGCGCACAGGCCATGGTTCAGGCGTCGTTAATCCAAGGTTTTTTTGTTTTCTATGAGGTCCCCTAAATATCGGGATTTGTGTATTCCAAAAGTATAAGAAAGAGACGACTAATGTTGAATGTTCACATGTAGCAGAGGTCGGTGACCCCGGAGGAAGGCGGGCTGTCGTCAGAGGAGGCGCGGCCTAAGGGCAAGAAGAGCAAGCGCAGCGCGCCCTCCAGTCCCGACGAACACGCGCACAAACCCAAGAGGAAGAAGGATAAAAAGGACAAGAAAGATCGGTCAGTACTATATATTTATACTATTTCAATTTGGTGATATGGAGATAGACTTCTATTCTTCAATTAAAAAAATATCGTTTTTTTACTACTAAGGCGACAAACAAGCGCACAGTCCGTCCGACGGTAAGTATTTACCACAGCCTATGAATGTTAGTAACATCAAGTGTCACTCGCGCGTTGCCCACTTTATGAAGAATGAAATTGCTGTGCTACTCCAAATATAGAATGGGAATTATCATTTAAGCAAAGCCCTTCATGGTCATTGGAATGATTTATTTATTTCTGGAACTACATAACATACCATATTATTATGTTCCATTGAGACATCTAGAAATGTGATATCACAGGTCACGTCACGAGCTATGAGCGCTGATCTTGAATGTGAAGTAGGAATTTTACGAGTCTGGCATATGGCGCGTCGAGAGTAAAATACATGCGTAGTTACCCCCATTATTTTCGCTGAGCTCTCGTATATCGTGACGGAACCTGTAGTGAGAGGAATGTTTAGCACTTTGTGGTGTGGTTGTGCACAGATCGTCGGCGGTGTGGAGTGACGCCGAGCTAGAGTCTCGCCGCGCGGCGCTGCTCGCCCAGCTTCACGAACAGGAGGCCGAATGACCCTCGCCTCACACTTCTAACGTTACACCACTCCACAATAAATCAAGGCTAATTGCGGCCAGCTTACTGCAGTGCATAGATACAGGTTGGGCCTATGATGGGGTATGGACTTACTAATATTTATGTATTCTGACTGTACGTAAAATCCGTTACAATTAGTATCTGTATATAGTCACTGATCCAGACATCTCGTACTTATGTGTTACGTGTTATGAACACTTATCCGTCAATATTGGACGGATAAGTGTTCATAACAACTATTTCCATTCTAACCTATTGGTGTATTTAGTGAGTAAGATAACAAAGATCACCGTATACCCATATGATAAAAACCTACTGTATGTTTTGTTTAAAATTTGAGTTAAATAATCGAGATGTCTGAGACAACATAACTGAAGCGTTTTTCCTAGTAAATAAAATAAAGAAAAAGAAATGATTTCTAGTTTTAATTTATTTTGATACATTGTATGTATTAGCATCCTATATTAATATTCATAAACATCAGAAATGCATCATGAATCCTTTACATAATGTTTATGCATCTCTAGGATTACTGCTGCTATGGCATCTCGACTTTAAATTAATGCGACAATGTTCGCTTAAAGTTACTATTATAAGCATATTTATGATGTCTTATATTAACGTAAAATATATGATGACATTTATGCAATTTATTGTAATATTATTTATGTCCTTTACCACTTACTATGTATATTGTATTTACAGCCTTCTCAGTTTAGATGACTATCTAAAAAAGATCCTGGCACTTGTAAGGCTGTAGTAAAGCAATTTGTACTCTTCCTCCAATGTCTTTATTTTCCTCTCTGTGAGTGCTAATGCTTGCTGTAATTGGATAGAGCCTTTACTTTTTTGTTCTTCCAATATAATTCTTTCCTGATCTATATGTTTCCAAACTGAATTGAACCATTGAAGTGCTTCAAAGTTTGAGTCCTGAAACGAAATAAATTTATGTAAACATTATTACTGGAATCCAATCGTTTATTCCTATCTGCTCTCTTCGACCTTCAAATGCGGTTAATATCGCAACCAATACATACATAAATAAGTAGATAACAATTGACTGATTCACCACATACCTAATAAATCAATACATATAAAATTCAAAGCCCTGACTGACTGAAATAGAGTCTTCTTCAGTCCTAGAGAAATGAAATATGAAGGGGTTCAAAAGGGGGTGAAATGGGGGTTGCAGGTTTGTATGTGAAATCTTACTGCTAAGCGTGCGAGAGCTTATAAATAACTAACAATTAAGTGAATTACAATTTACCTGATCCAGCAACTTCAATATGTAGGCAATGCCCATAGCGAATCCGTCATCAGTAAAAGCAGCACCCACTTTATTTTTCTTGGTCATTTTATCTTTCGACAGTATCATGTGCTCGACAAAGTTCAGAGTTAATGGCGGAACAATGACGTAGAAGTTTTTAAGATGCACGTTTTTCGGATTGCGAAAAACTGGTGCAAACACATCAACAAGGAGTTTAAAGTATTCGGTTCCCTGGATGAAATTTGAAATAAGGCCATTGATGTTGTAATCCAAATTTTCAGCAGATAGATTAACTTTATCCCCGTGAGTATTTTCTTGACAGAGAGTTTTGAAAATATCATTTATCTCAAGGCTGGGCAGAAATACAGTGGCATCTGAACAGCAGTGTCGCCCCCCGGACCGGATCATTCTTACGTAGCCCATGGCATTACCAATTTGACTAATCAAATCTCTAAACAAGTCCAAGTAACTTAGACCCTCTTCATTCAAGCCCAAGACTCTAATTCCCTTGTTAAATTTTTCAGCGTTCTTGAATGGATACATGATTCCATTCCCGTCATCAGTCTCCTTCAAGTTTCTCAAATCTTTCACGAGTCTTGACTTAATGTGTTCATCATACATGAATTGGGAGAATGTAAAAAACTTTTTCTTCAAGAACTGATATGTAAAGTTAACAGTTGTGTTCATAATGCCTGTTCCGTGCGTTCTGATAGAATTCGCAATGTGCCTAATGTTTATGGAGTTCAAATATTTGTTATTGCTGCTCTTTTCAATAAATATTTGGTTATTAAGATTATATAAATACTTTGAAACAAAGATATGAATATTCCTCATGATTTCTAATACATCTAAACCCTGCTCTAAGGTTTGCGTGGGGAGATTGTCTTGGACTGTTGTAATATTAAATTTGAATTTTGCCATTTGCTTCATCTCCCCATAAGTTTTCCAATCGGATAATACTACTGTTGTCAAATTATAATACATGGTAGACAAATAATGTTCAGCTGTTGGTACTACAGACATGTATAGGCACTGTATTCTCAATTTGTCTGCAATCAGCAGTATTTTTTTCGTCATGTCAAATATGAATGGGTTAACCACATCCAACTGTAAGTGAGAATGAATGTGTAGACGCAAATTAGTCTCTATATTTTGGCTACTTATACGTAATACCTTATCTTCTACCAATTTCTTAACATTGTCTAAAAATTCTTGAGACTTATTTGATTCATATTGTTTATCAGTTTTATGGAGGAGTACTACACAGTCTTCGAGAACCATGACGAAGTACTTCAGTTTCAAAGAATTTAACTGAATGCTAAAGTTTTGATCAAAATAAATTGGAAGTACATTTTGATGCCACAATAGCCAAGAACAATTACAGTAGTCATTCATTAAATTCAAAAAATTTGACAACACTTGTACTTTCTCCAGCAATGTACCAAGTCGAACATAACTGTCTTCTAAGTATGTAGATTCTGGAACAAAGCTGAGTGCTATGTTGGCTGCAGTATGCCGCTCTATGGTGGCAGCACCTCGCAGAGCTCTCTCTGCCACAACTAGACATGTTAATTCATCTAATCTCTTGTTTGCATAATTCTTGTCCATCATCAATGTCTTTTTCACCTCCAGTACTGATGAAGTAGCTTGGAATATTAAATGTTGTATTATCATATTTATGGAACTGATGATTTGATTATGATTTCGGGATATTGAATTTTTTATTGTTTTCATAATGTAAATAATTTCAAATAATGACATCAGCATACTTTTGGGTAATGGTATACCCAAACAAAGATGCAAATTAATCAATGTTAACACAGCATGGTGGGTTCTTGAGGCAATGTCAAGTCCATCTAAGAGAGTTTTGGTATGTAAATTCATTTCAGCAGCTCCAAGTTTGTGAAGGTTTGATGAGAAAATGCTTTCCATATTCAATACCCACTGTGTGCATTGAGTTTGTATGTTTGTAATATCCCTTGGTAAATTAGCTTTGGATGTGCTGATGTAAGCCTGCCGAGCCTTCAGCATTGTTTGTGATATTTTCTCTTGCTTCGTGCACAATGATGGGGCATGCCTTTGTAGGAACTGTTCAGGAAACCAAATTGTTGTCCCAATCACAAATATACTGTGAGCCTGGAATTATACAATATTGATAATGATGCATAATATCATTGTCACAAAACTAAATAAATAAATAAACCTGTACAATGCAAAAACATTCTACCTTAGTATTCAGTTCAATCAGAGCTCGGAAAATTTTCTTATCCATATTTCCAAATAGATGTGATGTTAGTATAAATAGTGCATTGACTTTAATACATTTGTAGGTAGTGTTAACATCTGGCTTTTCTTGTAATAGTTTGTCAAGATTCATGATTGCATGTTTCACATATTGGCTGAATTCCAAAGAGACCTTTGAGCAATTTTTATCAACCAAATTCTTTCTCAACATTGACAAATTTTGAAGTGATGTGTGTACAATGTCATCATTCATGATTTTAGCTGTTATTTTATCAATTGCTCCCATGAGTGCTTTAAAATGTTCTTCAGATATATCAACATTCTCAGGTGTATTGTGTAATGATTTGAAGGCTTTACAGTAATTGTTCCACTTTTGAATCAAGGATGTGTTTAAAATCAAAGTTTCCAACAGAACTATGATTGTGAACATTTCTCCAATGTGGTTAATAATATAATGTAGTTGTATTCCATCTAGAAATTTACAACAATTTAAGATTTTATGAAACATAACTATTCCTAATTTCAAGGTAACAGCTTATGTAGCAGTAACAATTCTTTTATTATAACAGTACTAATTTTATCAGTTTAACTGGCAAATTAACAAGGAAAAGTATTTTTAACTAGCAGCAGACATGCAGGTAGTATAAGATAACTAACTAGGTACTTACTGAGGTTGACAGCACCCTCTGTGAAGATTGCAAATACTTGGCTGCAGAGGTTTCGTAGGGTTTCATCACATCGGCTGGCAAATGCACTTAGCTGGCATATTGCTCCCATTTGTGAGCTAAGATCTGAAGTATACTCATCATAAATTGATAAAAAACTGAAATGTCTGAAAATATTTTATACTTACTTAACTGTTTGGACAAAAATTCAAATGTCTGAATAATAAGTAAGAAAATAATTTTAAATTACCTTTCATAAGCTTCTTTTTTCAATGCCACAACTTCAACACACAGGGAAGAGAGTACACTTAGTACTTTTGTTATCAATGTGTTATCAGAGGATACCAACTCAGTAATGGGAATGAGTTCATTGGGAGCCATCTGTACTTGTATTGGCAGAAATGTTTTATTTTCTTCCCATACATCACTGTTGCACTTTGCAACAAGCTGTTGATGTTGAGTTTTGAAAAATTGCCCATAACTTCTCAAAACATACGTGTCGGCCTCTTTTTCTATGTCCGATTTCATTTCATGAAATACTTTTCGTGTTTATAGAAATGACGTGTACATGCGTCAGGATCTCCCAATACTTCTTTAATTTAATCAGAACACGCTTATTTATGAAAAATAAGTTAATTCTTTATTTTCTCTTCAGGTAGGTAATCGATGGAAGATCAACAAACAAACATGAAAGCAAAAATATTGTCCGTCAAATGTTGTCCGTAAAATTTTTCATCGTCTATGGTGATTCCTGTAGCTCCATAGATATAGAAAAAAATTCGCTTACAATTCAAGTTGTCACATAATAGTGTCAATGTCAGAATTGGTTACGGAAATATTAGGCGAATTTTTTTCTATATCTATGACGGAAATAACCGAACTACAGACAGAAAAAAAAAAACACAATTTTTCGTACACCATTTCTTCTATGGTCCCCAACTGACTTTGTTCTTAGATCTTACGTTTTCTATTTCTTTTATTATCCATAGTTAATCTAGTCTATAGTCGTCTATAATTTCTAACCCCTTAAAGCTCTTTTAGTTTTATTAAGTACTAAATTATTTCAATATATCAGAAATAATTAGGTACATAATACATTTAAAATAGCACTAGGGAGACTTGATTATTATAGCCTGCTGACTTCAACTTGCACTGAACTAAGAAATGAACACTTTCTGTATTCTAGGAAATAAGAATGAAAAATGATTTATTTTATAGTTTTTTTTATTAAAAAATTTAGTTTCAAATTACCACTCACAATTATCATCATCAGTTTACTTCAGCCACAGGAGGAATATAATCTTAAAAGATAGGTACAACTGTGAATATAGCTTAAATTCATTGCTTTTTAAAGCTCTTAAGAATTGGATAAATGTTATCAAATGCTTCATAGATCTCTTCTCTTACTTTAGCTCCAGTCAATACTACTTTTCCTGATACAAAAATTAATAATACTATTCTTGGTTTGACCATTCTATAAATAAGTCCAGGGAAGAGTTCTGGCTCGTAGGAACTAAACTGTCCATGAGTGAGAACAAGACCTTCAAGTCTTATGGGGAATTTGACATCACAACTCCCAACCATATTTTGTATTTTGAATTCCATGAATTTAGCCTGAAACAAAAATTATGATTATCACTACATATTCCCTTGCAGTCCCACATGAAGAAGAATAAATATAGGATAGAAACAAGTCTCATACTCTCGAGGTATGAAAATATAATCCTACCAAATTTTCATTACCATAATACATTTGAAAAATCTTTCACAGTTTAATTTCAAATAGTTGCCATATTCTAGTAATAAAAAGTGTTTTCAACCTTAACTAAATACAAAATTTCACTCAAATATTTTGACCCAAATTTAATGAAATTTTTACACTATATGTTGCCATTTGGTACATTATTGTAATCAACATTTAAAATATGCTCATGCTAAGGACAGTACTTTTCAGGAACTATTGAAAAATCAGCCTCTTTAGTTTTATAAAAAATATCATGGGACATTTTGCATATTTACACAAAAATTGCTTATAAACAGTATTCTGTTTATAAGTTTTTTTAAGTCATTCTGTTTATCTTATTAGATATGGCTACTATTTGGAGTATAATAAGTTAGTTTGCTAAAATAAATTTTCATACAATAAAAAGGCAACTTACAGTGAAACCTAATTTTTGGATAATTCTAGCATATTTCCTAGCAGCTAAACGGGAATCTTCTTCACTTTTGGCACCAGTGCAAACCATTTTGCCTGATGAAAATATAAGTGCAGTAGTCCTAGGTTCTCTTATTCTCATAATGACAGCAGCAAACCGCTTTGGATTGTATTCAGCATTACGTGCATGTAATGCAATTTTCTTAAGGTCTAACTTGCAGAACAAATTCACTGTGGATACTATATTCCTGAAATAAATAAATGTTCATATGAATATATTCATATTAAACTGTTCACCACATTCACAGCAACAGTGTGGTATTTAAAAAAAGTATATAAAATATAAGAAATACAAACTGAATCTAGTTTATCGAGGACTTACTCGAGCCTAAACTAAACAAATTATTATGAATTTAACTATTTAATTTCGTCACTAGTTAATATGAGATTTATGTGTTGGATGAGGGTCATAACCTCAATATAATAATAGGAGCCCTGAATCTAGCATTGGCAGGTCGCTAAATCAGTTTAAGTACATTATTACTAATTTGTCAAAGTCATTAGCTTGGCATGGTCGGCTCTCACTCATTTGCATACTATAAAAACCCTGGCAAAAGGGTTGGTGGACAAGCTCAATACTGCATATTATGGTCAGATACACAAACAAAAAGCCTATGAATGTCCAGCTTTGTCCAGAAGCCTGGCAACCCTACTCGCATCTATGGTAGATTGGTGAATAATTGTCAATAGTAACAGTGTGGCCATTGAAATGGCAGATGTCATAGTGGGACATGATTAGTGTAATGAATGATCAAACTTACTGTAGCTGGGGCAATATCCCAGGATCAGCTGATAGTGGGGTCATAGGTGTCATGGGAGCTGGACTAGCTTGGCTCAGCATCTGTTGTCCAGCTAAACTCCCACTGGTGATCATTGGAGACATTAGATTTTGCTTAAATAAACAAAAACATTGGTTTAATTTTATAAAACACTAAATAATATGGAATATAATTAAAGGTTGTGGTCTATACCGGAGTTTGTGGCTGCATCATCTGTTGAGGTGTTGCATAGCTGGCTGTAGGGGCGTAGGTGTGCATAGAACGGTTGGGAGTCCCCATGATCGAGGATCCAAAGCCCACAAGCGGCGAAGAGCCCATGGCAGCTAACTGTTGTTGCTGTTGTGGAAGCTGGTGTTGTTGTTGCAGAGCATTTGGAAGAATCTGCTGGTCTTCTTCGGGTTGGTGTAAAGGTGTCCCAATACCGGGTATGTTATAAGGACTTGGCAACATTTGATCCATTTTACTTAGTTTATTCGGTACGAGTAGTAAGTAACTTTGTAGTGTAAGAATGCACTTTTATTTGCACTCACTATAGAACTTATCGATGCCAACTTAATTTGTTCAAAGTTTTCCAAACAACAATACACTGAGGAAAATCATTAATAAACCGCACTGACTAAATAGATAACAGAAATTGAATAAAACATTAATTCAACATAATAATTTCTTGCTATTGGCATCCGCCGCCACCAAGTAAAAATATGTAAGGGAACTTGACAAGTGAACGACAATCTTGACAACTTGACATTATTCACTGACTGATTGACAAAGATCAAGGAAGCATGCCCAAAATGTAACTAACTTGTACTTATTCATTCTATGGCACTGTGGATGTCATGTCGTAGATTTGATTAGATATTTTTAACGAGCTGTGTCGCCGTAACGATATCGCTATACAATTTTCTGTATCTATGGTCAAACACAGATTGTTTGTCAAGTAAAGTGTCAATGTCAATGTCAACTGTCAATTGTCAACCAAAATAAGTCTACATGCTCCGCTTGACTTGACTGACGCTTTGGCTTATGGCTTGCCCTGTAATTTAGCCACGCTCACCCACTTTTCTCTTTCTTGAATCACAATAAATAGTGAAGGAAGTTTGCAACAAATAAGTTAGTTTTGTCCTCATAACGAAAGGAGAGTTCAATATCATTAATCATGGCGGAAACTATGAAACAAACTGTTGCTGGTATATTGAAAAGCATCGAGAGGTAGATCAACATTATTCAAATTATTTAGGTTATGTTAGTAGGTACTGTATTCATAAATTCGCCATCATCAGCTATTAGACTTCAACTGCTAGATATAGACTCCCTTCAAGCGTTTCCATAGAACACGATTTTGGGCTGTCATAAATTCGTTATATCAGAGCTGCTCGACTTTCCAGAAGATCGCAGCCAAATAATACTTCTTTAGAGTAGTATTGTGTTCCTGCGGTCAGTAAAGTCCCCAGTCTTCCAAGGGAGGAGGAGGAATAGAGGTACTGTGCTAGCTGTGTCTTTCTAACAGTTAAAAGTATGCTAGCTTTATACAGTTGGTAGTTATAGAAATGAATAGTCATTTTTAGCTAAAACTCAATCTCAAACATATATTTATTCGATTAGACTTTATACAAAGTACTTTAAAATCGTCAGAATGACACAATTACACAGGATTATACATGCTACTGCTAGAAATGAAACACCTTTTGTACAAGTTACTCATTAGAAAGTCACTTCATTATGATTAAGTTGTTCCCCAGTGTTTCATCAATATGGGTGCAGATTTTTTTTATTATTGGATAGTAAATTAAGTAATATCTTTAATAGTCTAGATGCAACATTATAACATTTAATATCATTAAACAATTATTTTCCAGATACAATCCAGCCAACTTGCAAACACTGGAGAGATATGTGGAAATGCAGTCCAGAGAAAACACTTACGACTTGGAGGCCAATTTGGCGGTTCTTAAACTGTATCAGTTCAACCCAGAGAAGTTCAATGCTGATATTACTTGTCAAATTCTATTAAAAGCGCTGACTAACTTCCCTCACACTGACTTTACTCTATGCAAGTGTTTGCTTCTTGAATCAGTGGTAAGTTTCAACAAATCCTTTATGCATTCATAATGATGATGAAATTTTACTTTAAGTAACAAATTCACACTCTTAATTTCATTTCAATGTTTTCAATTATAGATTTATAGAAATAAATACTAAGATTGAATTTTATATAGATATAACAGTTATTGATTTTATGTGCACCAGTCAAACTACAGTTACTTGATGGTTTTCAGGTAGAAAATGAGACAATTTCTCAGATAAAGTATTTGGCAGACATTTTGGAGCAGTGTGATTTTGCTCAGTTCTGGAACAGGGTACACCAGATGCCAGAATTGTGTAACCGCATTAGTGGCTTCCATGACTCCATTCGGAAATTTGTGTGCCATGTTGTGGGTATCACCTTCCAGACTATTGAGAAGAACAACCTTGCCAATCTGCTTGGTGGAATTGATGGTAATATTCAAACATATGTAGTAGTAGTTTTCTTTTTGGTAGTTATAAACTTATTTATAATTAATTGTTGTGGCCTACACTTGCCCACTGTACCAGTATCATTAAATCCTCTGTGTGCAGTTGCTTGGTCACATAGGACAGTTTATAAGGCGGCCCATAGTTTGAGTTGCCCAACCAGCCTGTGTCCCAAGAGGGACCTTGACTACTTGGATACTTCAAGATTGGTTATGGTAAATTTATGCCCAATAAAATAAACCCATCAAAATATTTAGTATGATACATACAAAAATCTACCTACACATAAAAGAAAACAAAATATATTGGTTGGTGAGCTTAGTTATTGGTCATTGTTCCAGATGTTACTCTGAAGCACTGGGTGAAGAAATACGGGTGGAGAGACGACGGCAACCTGATCTTCATTGCAAACCAAGATGAGAACATAAAAACTAAAAATATCACAGAGAAAATTGAATTTGACCACCTTGCACCTCTGATGGCCTTGCTTTAAATAAATTATTTGAAATATATTATATTCCAATAAATAATTTGTATTCAAATGTATGTGTTCACCTGCTTTAAACCTTGGCTCGACCACAATAAGTATACATTGGAATTCCTTTTATAGGATAACTATCTGTGCCCTGCAGTTTCACCCGCGTAAATTTAGTTGCATAAAAACTTAATCCCCTATTTTATCCCCTTGGGGTTAGAAATAATAAAAATCCTTTCTTAGCTGATGCCTACGTCATAACGTCTACCTGCATGCCAATTTTCAGCCCTCTCCGTTCAGTGGTTTGGGCTGTGCGTTGATAGATCACTATGTTGGACATAGTATGTTATTATTTAAAACTGTCAATCTATGGACAAATTGGTGACTAAACTGTGTGAATGGGAACACAATCACAAAATAACGTCGACAATTTTTTTAACCAATCGCCGAGTCTTTCGCTGAGATACGGTTGCAGGGTAAAATGGATTAAAATTTGAGTACCTAAAGATGTAACTATCCTAGATCCTCTTAAGTATAGCAGGTACTTATCTCATGGCTTGGCTTTATGTGGCTTATTAAAAGTACCTACCTACCATATTTTTATACATACGTCAGAACAACCTAAGAGCTGATATATTTTTCCGTCCGTCCGTCAAGTTAGTGTAAAAATTGTTTGGTGAAATTCTCTCATACCACAAGCATCGCCGAGCCATAGAGGCGGTTTATATTTATTTATTGTCTCTGATAGTAAAAAATTGGCACCTTGAAAATAGTGTGGTTATTATCTGGGACGAAATTTCGTAACGCGTAACCATGACTCAGATTTTTCCTATTTTAATGTAGTCCAATTGAATGTTACTGAATAAAAGCAACGTAATGTTTCGTAATGTAGGTCTCTTTTTTAATCTGTCTGTTAAGACGGCAAATAAATCGTACGACTCTACTGATAGTTTGCGGTGGCGCCGTGCTTGCAACGTTACCTATACAGTGCAACACTAGTCATATGAAATTAGGTATATAATATACGTACCTATATAACATACCTACATTATCTACTGTACCATACTTATCTATCTATACAGATAAATAAAATTGAAGTGTCTGTTAGTAATTCCATGATAACAGCTTTTCACTAAATGCATATGAAAGTACACGCTACCGACATTAAAAAATCAAGTTTTAAAGTTTTTCTTTGTCTGTCTGACTGTCAGATTACCCGGTACAAACAAACAGACAGACTCTGTTTGTTTGTTCCGGGTAATCTCTGAAACGGCTGGACGGATTTTAACGGGACTTTCACTGGTAGGTAGCTAATATTTCAAGGAGTAGCTTAGGCTACTTTTTTAATTTTTTAATTTTAGGGTTTCGCGACAATAAGGATGAAACTAAATCTACGCGGGTGAAACCGCGGGGCACAGCTAGTTTTTCATATAGTTTGAGGGAAATCCAAGGTTTGCACTCAAAACCCGTAGCAGCACCAGCCGCGTTATTCACTAAGGTTTCTCAGCGTCGCACTTGTCGACGAGATACGAAATTGAATCTTATCATCTATGTATTATGTTTCAATTTCCTCTGATTTAAACCAACGCTCGTCGTTGAGTTCGATGCTAAGAAACCTTACAGAATAATGCACCTGTGCGGCCAATAATAATACGTGCAGTCACGAGTCAAAAACGGGCAGCAAAACGAAACGAGGGCGGGTCACTAGTATTTATATAAATTTATAGATTGTTTTGTATTACCCAAATCTTAAAATAAGATAGAATTGTGGAATTCATAATGTTGATGCTTTGCCTTTGTATGAACAGCTTAAAACCTATCTACGAATTTTCATGGCGACCTTAGTGACAAGAGGTTGAGTACGTACGAATATGGATCTACTTACATCCAGTTGAACTAGTTCGTTGTAGGTATTACCTACCTAGTAAATCTATCTACCTAGAATAGGAACCTGGACATTTCGTAGCTATGAATTGGAATGATCTATCCATTTTATGTAGTTCATTGAAAGAACAGAAAGAAGCTAAAGATGAGAATGATTAGCTATACTATAATAATTGCTACACTGAATAGAAGGGATACGCATGCAAGACCAGTTCTACTAGTTAGTACTTGGTTGTCCTACGGAACTGAATGAACCGTGCTGTAGATATTTTTAGTTTGAAAGAAAACGAACAAATGCATCAAATAAGTATTTTATTTTTGACTAGCCGTCTTTCGTGGCGCCAGTTTTTCAATATTTGAGGTCATATTGCGATCTATTTACAGTATAAAGCATATTTCATCGTGGCCGCAGAAGAAATCGCATGCACCGCGTATTTACTTATAGCATAATTATCCTTATGTACAAACATACCCGCAGCTATAAAAACGTAAGATAAAACTTGAACAACAACGTGTAACAAATAACAATAACGCGATTCAGTTTGATAACTTTTACGCTTTCTTGCCATGGCTGTATCCGTGTTCCTTGCCGCCCGCGTGGCCGCCCTTCTTGCCGTGCTCGTGATGGTGGGCGTGGTGCTCTTCGTGGCCGTGGTGGCCCTTGTGGCCTTTGTGGTCCTCGTCGTAGTGGCCTTTGTCGTGGTGCCCTTTCTTGCCGTGATGTTTCTCGTGATGTCCCTTCTCGTGATGCCCGCCTTTCTTGTGATGTCCGCCCTTCTTGTCGTGGTGTCCATGGAAATCGCCGTGCTTGTGGTGGTGGCCGCCCTTGTGGAAGTCGTCGTAGAACTTATGCTCCTTGTGATATTCATCTTTATGCGATTTGTGGTGGAAACCTGTAGTCTTTGATCCTTTCTTGTGACCCTTTTTGTGACCAAATTTTCCACCCTTGTGTCCGTGCGCGGCTTCGTGGTGGTCGCCGTGGTGGTCGTGCTCGTCGTGATGTTTCTTCTTGTGTCCTCCGTGCTCGTCGTGGTGCCCCTCGTGATGGTGTTTTTCATGATGGCCATGCTCGCCCTTGTCGTGGTGGTGGTGGGATTTGTATCCCTTGTCGCCCTTCTCCCCATGTTCCTTGTGGTGGTCAGCGTGGTGTTCGTGTCCACCGCCTTGCTCGTGGTGACTGTCCTTTGCTTTCTGGTGTTCCGTGCCTGCGAGCGCCTGGTCCTTAGGTTCAGTTCCCGCTGCGGAGAGGTCTACACCGGTGGCGATGGGCGCTGCCACCGTCTCCACAGCCGCGTTTTTTTCTCCTTTTTGTTCACCAACGTTTCGAGCTAGAGTCGACGCCGCGAGAGCGCAGACTAGCAGTCCTATTGTTAATAAGAGCCTCATTTCTATAAATAATAATAAAAAAGAATTAATGAAATTATCAGTGCATAGAAAAACTGTTAGATAATAATAAAATCCTAAACAAACAACAACTTACTTGACTCAGCTCACCTAGAGGCGTGGTTGTTTGGAGAGCTACGACGGTAGTGTCACAAGTGTTTCCGTGTCTTGAATTTATAGATAACAGCACTTTCATCAGCTGTCGATTACAGATCGATCTTTGGCAATCGTTGCTGCAGATTTCTGGGCGAGTGATTCTGCGACAGCAGCGAGCGGTGGCGACATCGGGCCATGGTTTAAACGGAATTAGTTCCGTCAGCGTTATAATAGGTGTTGGACACTGTGACCGTGCTTATACCTTGTCCAAAGATTATTCTCGCTTTTTCGCGACACTTATGTGTCTGGACCAAAATTTTCATGAAGGTATAAAGAAGATATGTTAATTTTATAATTCTTTACAATACAATGCTAGTTTTCGACAAATATAATTATTTAATGTTAAGCGCATAACCAGTGATGATTTATCGGGCCGCAAAATGTTTGGTAATTTTTTAGTTAAGTAGTTGAATTAAAATCTACAAAATACTGAAAAATAGTCTAATTATGGCTAATCATTTTTTTAGATAAAAATACCGCATGATGATAAAAAAAAATAACAAATTGATTTTACGGTAGAAAATATAGATTCTACCAAATAAGTTCCTATAGATTTTGTCTTCAAATGTAATGATTCGATCGTTATATTTGATTTTATATTTAAAAATTAGATTTAAAAAATATATTACATTAAGTTAAATAAAGTACCAAATAAAATAATATACAAAACATAAAAAAGAGTATTTACCGATTCGTAATTACAGTTGAAAACTCGTTGTTTTAATCGTTCGAGTTTATTTTATTAGAGTATAACTTTTTGATTTGTTTTAAGTAATAGAAATATACTTATTCGTTAGACAAGGTGTAGCCTATATTTGTTTGCTAATCTCATTTCTTTTCATTCAATGGAATCAGGGAAAAATTGTTTGGAGATGAAAATACATCGTTAACATACAATTAACATTCATTTATTTACAAAGGCTTAATAACAAAATATAGGTACAACAATATATCTTAGTGGCGTAGTATCTTCAGTGCTTGCCATGGTGGAATCCCCAGTGTTTGTGGTCGTCATGGCCGCCTTTCTTCCCATGGCCGTGGTGGTGGTGGTGGTGCTCCTCGTGTCCGTGGTGGCCCTTGTGTCCCTTGTGGTCCTCGTCGTAGTGATGCTTGTCATGGTGACCTTTCTTGCCGTGGTGGTGTTCGTGGTGGCCGGAGTGGTGGTGCCCACCCTTCTTGTGTCCGCCGCCGTGCTTCTCATGGTGGCCGTGGTGATCACCGTGCTTATGATGCTTGCCTTCTTTGTGGTGGTCATCGTAGAAGTGGTGATCTTTGTGGTACTCATCCTTGTGGTATTTCTTGTGGTATCCTTCGGTTTCTTCTCCTTTGTCGTGATGTTTCTTGTGGTGGTGCTTGCCTCCTTTGTGGTGGTGTCCATGTTCATGATGATGGCCGTGGTGGTCATCCTCGTCCCAGTGTTTCTTGTGCCCGCCGCCGTGCTCGTGGTGGTGCCCCTCGTGGTGGTGCTTGCCGTGGTGGCCGTGCTCGCCCTTGTGATGGTGGTGGTGTCCCTTGTGCCCCTTGTGGCCCTTCTCGCCGTGCTCGTGGTGGTGGTGCGCGTGGTGCTCCTTGCCACCGCCTTCCTCGTGGTGGTGGCCGTGGCCCTTGTGATGGCTGGCCGCCGCTACGAGGTCAGTTTCCTTTGGGTCGATTTCGCGACCAGTACAAGCGACTAAAACACATCCTAGTACGGATAGGGCGACCAGCGTCCTCATGTTGGTTTTTTTGATACCTACTTGTTGAATATTTGGATTCTTAGATAGCACTGACTCTCCACAGCCTGAGTGAGCATTTTATATCATAAAGTTGCTGGTCGCAGGTGGTGAAACCATCGGGCAAGGACGCCACGGCGGCTTGCTTGGGTACGCGTTACGCCTTATTACAATTTCTGATCATTGCGACATACTTAAGGCCTAAAACGCAAGTTCTCATAATGGGTATCTATCAGTTGATTCACTCATACCTCGATACAAACGCAATACGATTTGCTTTTGTTCCCTTAGTACTAAAGAAAATATTTGGTTAATATAAAGAGCGGATTTTTAACTGAGCGCCTGGGGAGCTCGATTGTAAGTGTTACTAAAGATCAGTGCAGTACTATGCAACTACTAGGCGCTATGTCGACATCTTTTGTAGATAGGTACTTATATTATTAATGCGACGGTGTTTATCCGTCTTACCTGTTCGTAGCTACCGTACGAATTTTAGTAAAATTTGCTAGAGATTGCTAGAATCCTCAGGAAGGACATCCACAGGCTATTTTCACTAGAATATTCCACACCGATCAAAATACAGAAAGTACAATGGTATAATCAGGATTACGAACCACTCATAAAAATCATTAATTAAGAAACTCTTTCCTTTAAAATTATTATGTGAACAGCTAGATAATTTCTTCAAGAATATTTATTTACTTCCATATAATAATTAAATGTTGACAATCGCCTCGAACGGAGTGCTTGTGCCATTAGTACTACGCTGGTTACATTACATTAACTTGTGGGAATAAAAGAATATTTTTATTTTACAATAATAGTAAAAACGTAGCCCATATTTTGTAAAAAAATAAAATTGATCGCGCTTTTCAGTGACTTTTTGCAAATTGCATCTACACTAGTCACAAAACCTACACCATCTTGGTGTAAAGTTCTCATCAATAGGAATTACTCAAGCCCAAACACTAGGTAAATCGTTGTAGAGTTCCTTCGACTGTCTTTCGGCTCCATCATTAGATCAACTTCTCACCTTCATTAAAAAGTAGTGCTTCAAATACTAATCAAATATAATGAAAATAATTAACAAACGCACTAGTCGCCAGTTAGATTTTCGAAGGTTACTCTCGATTTCTCATGGATGCCACCATCAGAACTGAACCAAATTTAAATGGGACTACATGGGAAGCATCACCTTTCAAATAAAAAGAAGAAGAATCATAGAAATCGGTTCAATAAGTCAAAAGTTCTGAGGTAACAAACATAAAAAAAACGCAGTCGAATTGATAACATCCTCCTTTTTTTGAAGCTGGTTAAAAACAAAAGGTAACTAGAAGCAAATCGCCCGTTCCGTATAACTCTGTTATGTATATTACAATTTAATATTTTATTAACCGTGCCCGGCAAATGTTGCATTAGGAGCTTGGCGTGGCATGCGTTGTGGAGAAAATCCACGAGCTGGGCCTTCGGGTAGCGCCGGAAAAGACCGAGGCGCTGTGGTTCCACAAGATCCCGAGGGGAAGGGAACCACCCAGCTCGTCGGTTCGCGTAGGTGACGTGGATGTCCGGGTGGGACGGTACCTCAAGTACCTCGGTCTCACCCTGGACGGTCGCTGGGGCTTTGAGGAGCACTTCAGCCGCATGGTCCCCCGGATCAAGAGGGTAGCGGGTGCCTTGCACAGACTGCTGCCCAATCTCGGGGGGCCGAGTGAAGGAGTCCGCCGCCTCTATGCGGGGGTCGTGCGATCCGTGGCTCTCTACGGAGCACCCGTCTGGTCTTCCAGATTGGGTGTTAGGCGCTGCAGAACTATGTGCAATAGTATGCAGCGTCCTATGGCCATCCGGGTCGCACGGGGGTATCGTACCCTGTCCTTTGAGGCGGCCACTGTCCTGGCGCGGTTTCTGCCCCTGGACATCCTGGCGGAGATGGATGCTCGTATCTACGACCGTCTCCGCCGGGCGGACGGAACTGCGCCTCCAAATGCGGCTGAAGTGAGAAGGCAGGAGCACCGACATGCGCTCGCAACGTGGCGGGAGCGGCTCTGTGAGCCGCAGAACGCCCGCCAACGCGCTGTCGGTGCAATTTTGCCGAGCCTCGGGCCCTGGCTAAAGAGGAAGGACCACGTCACCTTCCGGCTGACGCAGGTACTCACCGGACACGGGTGTTTCGGAGAGTACCTGAATCGGATCGGTCGCGAACCGACGACGCAATGCCACCATTGCGGCAGTGACCGGGATTCCGCACAGCACACGCTGGAGCAGTGCCCAGCGTGGAGCTCGGAGCGGCGAATCCTGGTCACCAGGATCGGGCAGGACCTCTCTCTGCCACGCGTAGTGACGGCTATGCTGGCAGACAGAGAGGCATGGAGGGCCGTAGTCTCCTTCTGCGAGACAGTAATGTCCCAGAAGGAGGCCTCCGAGCGGGATCGGGAGAGAGCCGATCCCTCTCGGAGACGACGGCGACGGCGGGGCGGAGGCAACGCACGCCCCGGACCATCCACCCAATAGCCAGGGTCTAAGAATTTGGCTATGGTATCCCCTGCCTGTCGTAAGAGGCGACTAAAAGGGGGCCGGAGGGCCTGCTGGCGGTGGTCGGGGTGGGAGCTTTGACCACTGAGCCGCGGGCCCGGGAAGGTGGCAGCGCGACGTGGCTCGCGCTGCCTTGCACAGCGAGGTCTCCAGGGGCGGCGACACAGCTGCCCCGGGGATGTGCCCCGGCAAAGTGTGGGGGGACACCGGTGCGATCTATCAGAGTACCCGGAGTCCCCCCAAAGCACTGAGGATGGCCACCGGGGGGGTTTTAGTGCGGTAAAAATCCCACATACCCCGATCAGCCTCTCCCAGGGCGGTCGGGGACCTTTTGAAGGTTTCCCCCTCGTCAATAAAAAAAAAAAAAAAAAAAAAAGGTACCATATCTACGGGTGGATCACTCGATCACCCGATCATTTAGATGTATGAAAATAGACGGTGGCCAATTCTCAGACCTACCCGATGTGCACACAAAATTTCATACAAATCGGTTCAATAATTTCAGAGGAGTATGAGAATTTTATGTAAAAGATGTACAAAGTTAATTATGTTAGAAATTATATTAGGTATTGTATTAGCCATTAAAATTTATAAAAGTAGAAATATATTTTATCAAATTCAGTCGGATATTTTCAGTTTCGGACTACGTTGCAGCGTTACATCAGATAGATACAGATACTTATATAGACACACGGAAAATCAGGGGCCCAACCATGAGCTCTTATTGCAATGTTAATTCAGTTGTGCGACAGTGACAGATGTATGCACGTCACATACATCTATCTCATAAATGAGTGAAACTATCATGGCAATAAAAGCTCATGGTAAGGCCCCAGTAGCCTGGGTTAAACCAGTAGATAGACTTCCTAAGGCCTCTGACTGACCTGCGACGTTAGTTGTTAGTACAAAGTAGAAATTGAGGGTATATTGAGAGTAATCTGACGTTACTTAACTACTATTTGATTATAGATACTTATGATTTGATAAAATTTGATACGCATAATTTTTGGATTACTTTGAGACGCACTAAATAAATCCCCGAGGAGACGATAAGCACAGAAGGGATATTCAACAAATAACAAAAGGCAATAAAAGGAAGAAAGGAAAATGAGAATCACAATTAGGCTCTTGTATGAAAAACAACGGACGCAATTTTGTTTCTACATATGGCTAAACCCCCGACCAAAAAACAGAGGTTATGTTTATGGCGCGTATCTCGTGTTTGTTATTTTCTTTATTACCCCTGTCTTTCAAACGACGGAATTAATAGGGGATGGCAAAAATATGTATAAGATGTATGTTAAAATTAGCTGTAGCCTGGTTGTTCATAGATAGCTTACCTGGCTTTATATCGTGAAACCCTATTATTTTAAAATAAAAGTAGCCTGAGCTTCATCTTGTAACATCAGCTATAAAACCTGCCAGTGAAAGTCCCGTTAATATCGGTTCCGCTGGCTTAGATATTAGCCGGAACAAACAGACAGAGAGAAAAAACAAAAATAGTTTTTTATGTAAGTCCCGTATATATCTCCTTTCATATGCATTTAGTGATTGTTATATCTACCCAATTTTTTTTTATAATTTTTTGTGTTTAATTAGATTTAATTAGAAATAATAAATTGGTTAGAGAGCCGCCCAAAAATATGTTTCCTTCTCATTTTAATATTATTTTCGTAGCACGTAGTTTCGGATTATATTGATATACGAGCGGTTGTTTGAATAAGAGAGAAGTCACGTATCTTAAGCTATAATTGTAAACGCACAATAATTTTGAGTGTGTGACAACACCCAAGAGTCTTGATCATTGATCACTTGATTATTTTAGCGCAGCAGGATTATTCCCAAGCAGGATTCGTTTTACGTGGGCATTCTAATATATATTTAATTCGAGTATTAATAAAGATCGATATTAAGGAAAATTATTTATTTTGTATAAAAACATCAACAACAACAGTAACAAAAACATTAATTATTAACAACAAGTCGAAGTAATGAGTATCGATATGAAGGTTAGTGTTTGCCATGGTGGAAGCCCCAGTCCTTGTGGTCGTGATGGTGGCCTTTCTTGCCGTGGTCGTGGTGTCCGTGGTGGTGTTCGTCGTGGCCATGGTGTCCGTGGTGGCCGTGGTGGCCCTTGTCGTGGTGGCCCTTGTCGTGGTGGCCGTGGTGCCCGTGGTGGCCCTCGTGGTGACCGGAGTGGTGATGACCGCCCTTCTTGTGACCGCCGCCGTGCTCTCCGTGGTGGTGGTGGTGGTGTCCGTGCTTGTGATGCTTGCCTTCGTGGTGGTGGCCGTCGTGGAAGTGGTGGTCCTTGTGGAAGTGGTCCTTGTGGTGCTTCTTGTGGTAGCCGTCTATGTGCTCACCCTTGTCGTGGTGTTCGTGGTGACCATGTTTCTCTCCCTTGTGGTGGTGTCCATGTTCATGGTGGTCGCCGTGGTGGTCGTGCTCGTCCCAGTGCTTCTTGTGTCCGCCGCCGTGCTCGTGGTGGTGTCCCTCGTGGTGGTGCTTGCCGTGGTGGCCGTGGTCGCCCTTCTCGTGGTGGTGGTGGCCGTGGTGTCCCTTGTGTCCCTTGCCGCCGTGCTCGTGGTGGTGGTGACCATGGTGGTGGTGTCCGCCGCCGTGCTCGTGGTGGTGGCCATGGCCCTTGCTGGCCGCCACCGCCAGGTCCCCGGCCTCGGCCTCCGCCTCGTGGCCGGCGCACATTGCCGCCAGGCACACCACCGCTGCTACAAACAGGATCCTCATGTTTACTGCTGTTGCTGGTGTACTTCCTCAGTTGGTTTGTAACTGGAGGAAGTCCGGTTGTGACTGACCTCTGCTACTTTGATTGCCTATTTATATTAAGTGTTTGTAGTGCACAGTCTCAGGCGGTGGACAAATTATTCCGCAAGCGTCCCGCCGCTAGTTCACGGTCAAATAAGAAAAACTACAATTGATTTATTAGTATTGCCAGATGTTCTCATTAAAGGTGTTGGTAGATTTAATTAGCAAACAGTCGGTGTTTGTAATAAGAAGGCACAGTCCGGCTGATAGCGTTGGCATAATTAATAATCGAGCCTTTTGTCTAATGTACTTAGGTAAAGTATGAGGACTGTTTTCTTTAACATCCATGTTTTATGAACGAAGCACAAATATTGAATTCTTATATTAATTATGTAAGATAACATCATCCGTTACCATCGGTGTACGTGAAGGTGAAGCTTGAGTTTTCTGGATATGTTTTTAGGTAGTAATAATTCAAGGGATCATGAATTGTATAAATGATGGCAATCTGCAAGCGGTCCTAAACATTGAGAAATGTATTTAAGTAAATTTATTATGCGATGGTGTTGTACGTACTTACGCGTTTATCGCAGCTTAGCACAAATTTCACATTAAAGTAACGAACCCATATTTTCTTTCCATATTATCATCTTATAAATCCTACAGTATAACTCGACTGTTGGTTGTTATTAAATGCATATTACCTAAACCAATTTGGCAATAATGTTCGAAGGAAACGAATCCAGTATGTAATTGAAGCATTACATTACGCTGGTAGGTACGTACAAGAAATACTTAGGTCTATTATGTAAATGTTGAATTAAATCATGGACGAAGTTATGCTCAATGTATTCATATTTTTGGTAGTAAACATGTAAGGATCAATACTCTCTGAACGGTACGCCGAATATGTAAAGGTCCGATTCTATGCGCCATTGTGAACCGCACAGCATCGTGGAATCTTCATTGAATGCAACACACCCATGATTGACAGGTCGTATCGATTTAAAATTATCTGCTTAGTAGATCCTTTCGCTTTTGGAAAGCCGCTATTTGGTTAGCGTTAAACAATTCTTCCGAATGACTAAACGCGGTTAATCCACGCCCTTGTTGGGTTTTATCCGCGCTCTTCTCTACAACATGTACCCATTATAGTTATATCTGCTTGAGTATTCACTTTGATTATGTACGCTCGTTCAGCTTTTGAATTGAACATGACTAAATAAATAGCCGTAGAGGTTGTTGCGCGTTTTAACTAAAGCGCAGCGTACCTACGTTCTACTTTCAGATTTCATCCGTTTCATCCATACTTTATATGGATGATATTATAAGTTATATGATAGCTTAAGTTAACTATCTGCCAGTAAACGTTCCGTTAGAATCGGTTCACCTGTTTTGGTGAAAGACTGACTGACAGAGAAATTTTTTTTTTTTTTTTTCAGTATCTTAAAAATATACTTAAGTACTTTCGTATGCATTTAGTGAAAAGCTGTTTTTTAGAATTACAATTTTACAGATTTTATTAGATTTTAGTTGTATCAAGTGATATTGTAAGATTTTATATACTACAGAAGAGGATTTTTGTTAAGATAATTGTTATAAATTTATTCTATATTATTAAGATATATTATGTTACTGTATTCACCAAATGTCTGACATAACCTGCTAGCGTCCCCCGTTGTGAGGGTTTCCCTAAAGGTTCCCCACTGTAAATAAAACGTTATAAATGGTACCATTTGCCATTCCAGACTTCTTTCATTCATCAATACTTATTTCGCGACTTATTCGTCATCAATCATCGAATAAGCATTATATTTATTAATTAAATAATTATTAAGCAATTGCTATATTATCTCCTACTTATATATTCAATAGAATATGAAATAAGTAATGGTAACAAACAATATTAATATTATTGTAGGACAATAACGTTGTTTAAAATTGTCCGTATTTTCTGTATAAATGATATGGTGACGTTTATGTATTCAACTAATTAAAAATGTGAAGTTACTTAATGAAATAGAAATAGTCTGTCTACGATAAGTTAAGTTCACGATCGTCACGGTCTCACAAGCACTTTTCTAAAGGTTTACTTTCATAACACCAGCGATTTCAAGGCTACAATGGCCTTCTGATATACTTTCGCTTGCGGAATACAACGACCGTCCATTTTATTTATCTATTATTTGTATGTAACTTCCTTCCAATTGCAGTGACTGATTGAAATACATTCGTCTGTTCAACAGTTCATTAATTATTGCTGATTTGAATTTGAAATCATCAACTGAGTTTCCAGTGGAAAAAGATTGAATAAGTAAGCTTCTGAGTACTTTACGTATCCTGCTGTTAATGAATTACTAATGTATGTTGAATCCCATCTAAACTCCTTAGCGTACTAACAAGTTACAATAATGTATGTTGATGTAGGTAGATAGGAGTCCTAGTTCCAGTGAAACACAAGCAAGTAATGCTCTTACCACATCTAGGGCGCGTACTTACTAGCATTAGGCGCTAAGCAGCCTAGCGTATTATTATACCAATCTCGTTACTGTTATGATAATGCTATTATAAGCTATTGCTCCTGTAACATCATATTTCTACGATTATGGTGCGCATGTTTCAGGTTATTATGTTACACAGTAACCATTTGTTATTTTATTCTAAGGTGTGATGAGTATAAGAACATGTTCTTTAATCTATCTATACATACATACATACAGATAAATAAAATTGAAGTGTCTGTTTGTAATTCCAAAATAACAGCTTTTCACTAAATGCATATGAAAGTATACACGCTACTGACACTAAAAAACCAAGTTTTAATTTTTTTCTCTGTCTGTCTGTCTGTCTGTTTGTTCCGGGTAATCTCTGAAACGGCTGGACTGATTTTAACGGGACTTTCACTGGCAGGTAGCTGATGTTTCAAGGAGTAACTTAGGCTACTTTTAGTTATGAAAAATATTAGGGTTCCGCGACAATAAGGATGAAACCAAATCTACGCGGGTGAAACCGCAGGGCACAGCTAGTACTACAATATGATGTAGGTAGGTTACATGGAACATACCTTGCTAAAAAAAATATTGCATTGTGGTTGAAAATCACCAATTTTTCCGATATTGTAATTAATACAAACTTTAGTGCATACAAACATGAGACTTGATTGTCTATTTGTCTGTTGTAGTAGTGCATGTATGCGTGTGTGAGTCGAATGATGTGTGTATAGGTCGTGTATGCAGTAGGTACGCAGTCCGCACACAGCATATTGTTACGCTCAGGAGGTTAGCCCCGGATAATCCTGGCCATTGTTAGATATTTTAATGCTTATGCTCTTTGTGCGACCGTCCTGTATTAAGTCATACGCGGATAATCGCCGTATTATGTTGAATTAATTTTCCATTAGCTTGTACCAAAGGGATTGGCAGCTGCTTAGCGACTCTCCCGGCGTAACTGAATGATTTGTATTACATTATTTGTAAACATGCATCAATATGACACTCAATTTGTAAAATTGACACATTTCCCACAATTAATATTGTAACCCTATTTTTTATGTACTAAGTTATGATGAGTATCTACTGTATGGTATAGAATAACTGGGTTACATCAGGTACCATTTAAAAGCTAGATCTCCTTATAAAAATAATAATCTGCCAGAACTGTAAGTTCATCTCAACAATTTACATATAACCTGCAAATCTAGGTTCTATCTATATAGGTTTAAGTAGTAGTTTTATTAGCGTTTTAGGTGCTTTATAAGTATTGTTGTGTAAGGAAGGCTAGGTACCTAAATCCATTATATAATAATCGCGGAGACTGTAGACTGAACGCGACCACATTAGGCACGTAATCGGGTCTTACTGTCACGCATCGTCGAGTGTGACCAATATTTGCCGGAATAGAACACCGTGAAGATGTTTCCGGCCCATGAAAGTATCATATTAACTGAGCAAACATTGGGTCGAAGGCTTCATCGCGGGCAGCTGAGCGACACGACTAATTACATCAATTACAGGCAAACACAACTGCGCTCGGGTTTCGAGGCACCCACCTTTGTCAATATTTGCGAAGAGATGCCACGACCGCACTCCTCCGCCCCGACCGGTGCGCCCGACCACACCGAGTGGACAGCGCCCCGCTTATCACTGCTCTATCTATACTCGTATTAATCAATACCCAATATATTATCATATTATAGTATATATTATGTATTGCTTAAACGGCACTATTGGAACTCGATGTAAGACACATTTCTGAAAGCACATAAATAACACAAATTGCTTGTCTTAGAAACTTATCTCTACGTGGACAAAATCGTGGGCAAAAACTAAGTATTAAAATACTTGTTAAAGGAAAACAATTAAATTGCTATTATTTTTCACGCGGATTAATTTTGTAATATTGTGAATACGTTTATTTCCTTGATGAGATATACAAGATACAAGCTGAGTTTTGACCGGTCTCTCTCAGAAGGCTAGTTTCCGACACGGTGGTAATTTCCTTCACTCTCCAAGGGTCCAACGAATAAATAATTTTCTTCATCATAAGAATATTGTAAGTATTATTAGGATATGGTGTGTTGAACTGGATCTAGAAGAGTGATATAAGGTAAGGTAGTAGTTGGATACTACTAGGTGATAAGTACTTCAACTACAGTCAGGCTACCTTCTACTTAATTGGAACAGAATATTTTTTCACTTTTAAAGATAGTTAATAAACCAGTGTCATATTAGGTATAATCACAACAATTACCCTGTGTTTTTTTATATGGTATTTCCTATTTTTTTGGCATTCTTTTACGTGTTGTCAATGTGTGATTGTGAAGAAAATAAAAGGATTTTTTACCACTCACATGTGTGTTACAGTGTGAGTATTACGTATTGTTATAGGATTCTTATAAGCTGCAAAAAGACGAACACGTCGTGAACGCCTCGGGCGCAGCCTTTGATAGCACAAGTCGTTCAATTTGTTCGCTGTTAAGTCCCGGGCTGTAATCCCGCGTAACGACAATTGTCACAAAAAGGCTGTCTCGCTATAATATTACAAGGTAGTTTCGTATTTGCCATCGAGCAGATATAATGGGGGATAATCCCGGTCCGATGCTGGAGGAACGACGTTGGTGGTGCAGCATCTCAATTAGGTAACCCCTATTATAAGTATGTCAAGTCCCAATAATATGTTAGTTGCTATACCTATCTAATTAAAATCGGATGACTTTTGGTTGACTATATGTTCGTTATCATATTGTTGTACGATATACATATTTTTTAATGTCTTAACTTTATTGAGTTAAAATTATAAATAATTGTTAATATACAGCAATTATCTGTACGAATACCATGTTTCTAAATTGCTCATAATATTTACACGGACATAGTTCTTAACAGACTATATATTATCTATTTGAAGCTTGCTGATATAGATGTGAGTCAGTAAATAATAATACTGGTACTGCATAAAGAACATGTCTTTAGGGATTTCATTATAACAGATTACGACATAAAGGGGGGATACAGAGATTACTATTTGATTCGAAGTGTTTGGGAGCGTCATATTGTCACATCCATTAGGTGTGCGAGGGGCGGAGCGAGGCCACGCCCCGGCGGCCGCCCAGCGCACCCCACGCGCGGCCCGCGCCCGCCGGCACTCCGACACCGCCGCGGTACCTCGACGGATACACCGCTCTACCATACACTCCCAACTATATAATCATAATACATACGGACATTAACATTTTGACGGATTTGTCAATTTATCATTAAGCGTATATTTTTTAAAGAGTGATACGAAAATTCAACTGAAGTTATAACTGCTGTGATCGTGATCCGAAATGATAATAAGGGAATACAGAAGATAATGGTGTGTGGGGGAGTGAGAAGATCAGTTTTAGTGTCACGGTGAGGGTGCTAGGCGGGCAGTGTGGCGACGCAGGGCGCGCGCGACTCCATGGGCGGCGCGGGCGGCGGCTGGGCCGAGGCGCCGGCGCTGCTGAGCACGGCGCTGCTGCTGGGCGGCTCGCTGCCGGAGCGCCCGCCCGCGCCCCTCTTCACCATCGACAGCATCCTGGCGCCGCGGCCCCAGCATCCCCTGCCCCATCTTCAACTCCAGCACCTGGCACACTCGCCATTCCACAGAGCACACGAACTCTTTGGTACGTCTGCCAACATCATGTTCTTAGCCAACGGTGAGATTCCTGTTTACAATAAATAAATATATCGAAAATGTTTAAACCACTCATTGAATAAATGTTTACTACGATAATTAGATAAGAAAGTTATCGCTGGCCCTAGCATATTTTGTAGCGCTTGGTGAAATTTGTGAAGTTATTTTTATTGTCCGAATTCACAATCGATAGATACGAGTAATAAAGTTTTCGATAAGACATAAATTTCATATAATATTTTGAGTATTAACGCTATGCCCCTGCCGAAACATATGTTATGGGCGCATTATCACACAGCGCCATCTAGCCCCAAAATAAAGCAGAAATCGTATAATAGAATAGAATACCTACTTATTTAACTCTTTTAGAATCTATGTTGCATAGGTACAGCTAAAAACAAGTTGAACACAATATCAAACTCATGGCACTTAGCCTAATATCGGTATATCGTCAATATTAAAGATCTTTATACCCAGTAACAACAGTAACAACTAGACATGCAAACGATTGTTAACATCCTAAGTATCTTTAGATTTCATAATTGAGCATTCCTACTTTGTGATGTGGATATTGCATATCTACATTTAATGTAAAAGACATTAACGCGCTCAGCTCGCTACGAACGGTGCTACGAGTTTCGTAGCAAAGGGGCTAACAAGCTTGACTTATTTTCCTAAGAGTAACGATATCATTATACTTACCATTTTTAAGGGTCTCCGAAAGAGTTAATAAAGTGTTGTAACCACTTTACTATATATTTACAAAATTTATTTGGTTATAACGCGTGGATAGGTACTTAATCTCGTCTCTTGATGTCTCAGACGACGCCATACCTGTCTCCGATTCTTTTTATGACATTTATAGGCATGCCATACGTGAGATTTTACTCCATCGTTAAGCTCGTGTTGTTTATTCAAGTATTCGGAAAATCTCATTAATAGTCATGAGTTTTAAGTCTTGATCTGTATTGTGGCAATGGACGATGAGATAAAGAGTAGCTAGCATATAAAGCTTTAGCTATTCTGCGTATTGAGTTGCCTACAGTAGTTCTTTTTACAATTTTTTACCCCCAGCTCCGTCCGCGGCTGTTTAATATTATTAAAGCTCAAATATTATGAAAGAAATGTCAATGAATTGTATGTAAAAAAATGTCGTATAAGATAATTATGATCAATTGATTGCGTGAGAGTGAGAACATCAAGCAAAATAGAAACATGCAAGAAAATAAGTGGCGGGTAATTTTAATTTACATGAATATATCTATAAAGGTAAATAAGATTGATAAAAAAAAAAGTCTGTTTGTTTGTTCCGGCTAATCTCTGAAACGACTGGGTCGATTTTAACGGGACTTTTACTATTAAAAAACATTAAAGTTCCGCTGGTCACCCATGAAATTTACTCTACATAAATGAAACTGCGGGCTAAGCTAATGTATAATATAATAGTAGTCTAACATTGCTTTGTGGGATAATTATTTAATTAGGATAGATTAGTTTCCTTTCGCCGCGGTTTTGGCCGTGTAGGGTATTATAGGAATCCGTACATAGTTCCGTTCCTCGTTTATAGTCTACGTATGCTACTGAATGATAATGGTGTATTATATTGATGTTTTCTTTTAATTCAGTCCTGTAGATTTTGAGTATATCATTTACAAAAAAAATTACAAATAAACACTTTACTTGTGTTTATATTTTTTTAATATTTTCTAAGTTTAATATACCTTTATAATATAAGTATAGCTTTTGCTCTCTGCTTCAACTGAATAAAATTTGTGGTTATGGTATGGTGCGCGCACGTTTATCTATTTATTTACAAAGAATAGCTGAAATACGAAATCCGGGAATCTTGGTTTAAGAGACATGGAATATTACGTTAATTAACAGTCTAACTATTTTTACTACTACTTTAATTAATCTAATAGAAAGAACGAACATAGTTAAGTCTAAACTTGCTTGGCCATCTTTGTTGTTTTTACGAAATAATATTCACACATTACTAAACCTTGCTGAAATATATATTTCAGACTGACTCAATCAACAAGCGCTTGAATTATGAAATTTATATAGTAGGTTACAGGTTCTTGTATTGAACTAAGCAAGTAATATATAAAAGCAAGTAATCTTCACTAATATTATAAAAAGGAAAGATTTGATTGTTTTTTTGTTTGTTTGTTTGCATTGAATAGGCTTCGAAACTACTTGACCGATCTTGAAAATTCTTTCAGCAATGGATAGCTACATCGTCAGCAAATAACATATAATTAATCCCTGTACTCCCATGAGATCGAGAACTACAGGGATGAAAATATATTCCTGTCTTAATTTTTTCACCACTTTGGTGAACAAAGAAATACGTGTTTAATTTATTATATTAAATATAATATAATAGCTGAAGTTTGTTTGTTCGTTTGGTAGAACGCGCTAATTTAAGGAACTAGGTGTTAGAATTGAAAAAAAATATTGTTGGATTGTTCATTTATCAAGGAAGGCATAAAGACTTCAAAACATCACTCTGAGTGAGAGAAATTTCAATGGATAATGTTACGAAAGCGGTAAAAAGTATACCCCGTGATCTTAATCGTGGGCAACAGCTAGTTAGTTTAAAAAACTGTACTTAACTACGTAGATCGTATCCACAATTTAATTATTTTTGTATAACTTAACGAATGTAAACAGTAATCGATCTAGATATCGGTTGTACACCTATTATGGTAAATTTACACCTTGTTTCGGATCCCTCGTGGTATGAATCGGTAAATGCTCCATAATCACTCGCCTTACAATGAGCTTATACCTCCCTGACCTTATCCCGTACATTGCTGGGATCGGCACTTGATTCAAACCGATGAGGCTGAACACCTGATTTTTATACAAAGCGACTGCTATGTGACTTTCGTTACGTTTTACGAGGAAAATCGTTAATCTGGGTTAATCCCTGGAACTCGATAAGGTTTCAAACTAATTTGTAACGATTGATTTTAAATTGGCAACCGGGACCGACGGCTTGACGTGCTCTCCGAGACATGGAGAGAACTCGGGCGTCGACCCAGCCCCACAACTAACTATTGGCACTGGTTAGGGTTGCTTTAACTTTGCTGATCGTATGATAGGCGCAATAGAAACTGTGCCACGAGCGTGCATAATTCAAGAAATTCAGAATATTATCTTTATTTGATTAGACTTTTAATGATGTACTTTCAAATCTTCAGAACGACATGATTATATACAGGATTATACATATTACCGTTGGGTTCAGAAGTTTGTGGCACCTGGCACGAAACTAACGAAATACTTACTCTTTTCAAAAAAAATATTTTTGAATAAAACAAAAAATATGTCATTTATATAAAACATATTTAAGCCCATGGACACAGTTCCAGTGCACCAAAGTCGGTAAAAATATATAAACTAAAATTAGGTACATTATGTAGCTTGAGATGACCAGCCCCACACGCAGTTCCTGTTCACCAGTATGACGAGAATGCCAGCCATCGCCCTCCTCAACCATTATAGCCAATAATGAGCTTATAAATACCTATTTGTGATAATGAATACAAATGAATCGTCGAACGTTCCGCGAAAACTATTAGACGGATTTGGGTGTCATTTTACAATGATGACAAAATATTGCTGTTTACTAGGTTACTTTATTTAATAATTTTTTTAACCTGCTATTTGAGCTAATAGTCTTAAACGAGCCCATCGTGTAGACTTATTTTGATGAAATCTGTTTGTTATTGTGAAACTTTCCTTAGGATTAAAACCTTACCTAATTTAATAACATCTATTGTTTATAATAGTCTATAATCACCGAAAAATAAACCAAGCCATTCAAAAATTCACAGTAATAATAATTATACAATATGATACTATAAGACATATTTTAAATTTGTAATACGACACGCAGAGTAGGGAATAATATTTAAGGTGTAGAAGGAGCACGTCGGACGGAGCGCGCTTTGAGTCGGCTTGGGGCGGTCCCCATGGCTCCAAGACAGGGTTTATCTCAATTAAAATATTTTTTCCTCTTAGCCACAAGAGCGTTTTAAATTCAAAAACACCCTGAGGGTGCGGTGGAGATCTGCTGCAACGAAAATATACACAAATTTATTTTTTAATGTTTTTGTTGTTTTGCTAGTTATTAATACTTATTATTCAATCGTGCTATAAAGGTTAATCCAGACATGCCTAAGTAGGTATTTCAGTAGTAGAGGTATTCCCAAAGTGAATATCACCATCACCAATCATCTGATGGTCAGGGTACATTATCAGCAGCTGCAGTTGCGCTTTAGTCTTTCAACCAGTATTACTGCACAACAAGCATATTTTGAACCAATAAACATTACTGTTTTGGTGATTTAAAGCGACTCTAGGGAACATGTTACACATTTTATTTATAAAGTTTAAAATCGATAGGGCTTAGGCGGGCGCGGTGCGGAGTCCAATACACGGCGCACGGAGTGGAGTATAGAAAGCCGCCGATAGCGCCTTAACACCGCGCCGCCGCCGCCGGCCTAAAAGCTTTTATATTTCTTTAAGAAATAATACAGTGTAATACCCATGAACGCTGACGGAAGTATGCAAAAATATTCAATTTTTATTCGAAGCGCTAATATTTTTAACGGTTCGGTTGTGAGTACCAGGGGAGCTCATGGGGCTCTAAGCCCGGATATTCACGCACCGACTGATCTCGCCCGCATTATTACTGATACGTCGTGACGCATACACTTCTTGCCAGTACCCCGAGATTACTAAAAAACACTACACTCATTTTACTATTCCTAGTGAAACCTACTAATAACAAACAGTTAATTCAACATTAACCTTATGAAATTTGAATAAAGTTAGAGACATACACATTACGTATCCCTCAATAATAACAATATTATTATGCGATGACGTACCCAAGTATCGGCCAGTCAGAGAGCCAGCCAGTAAAATATAAAAACAATCATCATTTATACTCTCACGCCATCACGTGATTCCACCCCCCGTCTCAGGCACTATTCATACGCCTTTGAATTTATTCTATGGCATTTGCAGGTTTAATTAATGTTTTCCTTCACCGTAAAGGTCATATATAAGGAAAAACTAATTGGAACATACCGCTGGTATTTGAAATTGCGTCGCTAACTCAAACTAATCTACTCGTAAGTAGCTTATCTTATCATCTAAAATTGCTTGTTTTCCAAATTGATTTTGTATTATGATTTTTTTCTTGGATAGATGTATTCACTCCCGATACCGATTATTACAACACTGATCCGTCATTTCATCCATAATTTGGTTAGGCATGGTGTTCCTTGGGTGCGTTTGAAACAGTAGTATTTATGTGGGAGGCTAGTTTAGTCTGCTATATACGTCGTGGCTGCCATGCATCAGGGTTTTATTGTTATACCTGTAGAAATCCGTGCATCCAACGACACCTACCTTACATGGAATGTAGGTAAATACATATCAAGGAACGCAAAGGATATATATAATAATAAAGAAACCTCGCTTTCCCATCTGAAGTTGAAAACCCGTCTGTATACAGTTCATACAATTTAACCTTTCAAGTCAAAATTCTTCCCCTTTTGGTTCTTTGTATAATAAAACTCGTCTCGTGTGTAGGTGATATATGCTAGACATGAATACTGATGGGTATAAATAGTAAATATTTATCATGTAGGCATGGGTGGCGTTGGCAGTGGCGTGTCAGGCGGCGGGTACGCAGGCCTGTACGGAGGGTACGCGGCGGCTGCTCTAGCGGGTTTGGCCGGTCCCCCGCCCAAGCGCAAGCGGCGCCACCGCACCATCTTCACCGAAGAGCAGCTCGAGCAGCTCGAGAGCACCTTCGACAAGACCCACTACCCCGACGTCGTTCTCAGGGAACAACTCGCGCTCAGAGTCGACTTGAAGGAGGAGAGAGTTGAGGTAAGTCACCACGTTTTAACGTAGAAGAAGAAGTAATAGTCGCTATCTTGGACAGAGTACCAACCCAAAATTTTATACTTGGGATTCACAAGAGATTCGAATTTGCTATCGAGATCTATAGATTGACAATGTAGGTTCTTAATAATTATATTATTCACAATAATAAATTCGAGAAACGTTGGTTAAGAGCAAGAACCTGCAGATTTATTTTGTGGTTTTAAAATCAATGGAAATAGTTCGCGATGAGCAACTTGCAAAGAGAAGTGGGTTCAACGGGATGTGCCATCGGTCATTAAATACATATAACTAAAAAAATTCCTTTATAAAAACAAGAGATCCCATAGCTACACCGACGGAAAATCGCAAATGATAATACTGCTGTAGAATCAACTGTAGAGTAGCTAGTTTACCGGTGTGGTCAAACAGATCTTACCCACAGAATCTTACCAAGAGTAACTGCTGAGCTAACATGGGAGCGCGCATCTCGACAAGACATAACTTTCAGTACGAAATGTGAACGACACCCAAAATGCTCGACTAATGATTACCAACGCTACGCTACTACGCCCCGCTTAGGAAATATTAAGCGTGCTGCAGCCTATTTTGGTTATTGGCTAAACATCTCTTCTAGATTTTAATTTTCTGGCTCCTATCGTTTATATCCGATGATGATTATTTTAAACATTTAGTCAAGAGACCAACGGTCGTCATGGTTGCCATCAATAATAAAAAATATATTCACGTTGTACATATTTTTTTTATTTAACAGAGCATTTTTTACAATAGGAATACATACGCGTGTATCAGCGGTAAATATTAAAAAGCTAACACCATAATGCTTATAAGAAACTAATTTTTTGTCCTTTGTTGTATATGGTTTCCCGGTCTCGTAAAATACAACGTGCAAACGAAATTGGAAGTTCGGATTGTTTTGGGTAAAGTTTTTCTTTTTACATTGTAAAAGTTACTTAGAAAGAAGAAATGTTTGTAACCAAGCTGTTGGGATTCTTTGAATGTTTCTTTTGTTTCAGTGTATTTCAACAATTTGCATAGGGAAAACCACCCCTTCAGGTTTTATATGACAAAATAAGAGTACATATTTACCCCGTTGGCACGTGCGTAACTAAATATTTCAAGCAGTTTTTAGCTAATAGGCATTAACAACATGTAACATAATAGGTGGTAACAACTGCTTGTGTTTATTTGTTGCATGTAGTACGTGTTGGTATATTACCTACTTACTTACAATTACAAAATTTATGCTAGGCCTAATAATGTAGTGTTCGAGAGTAAGGTGAGATGTGCGCGCACTGATTATTCAGATTATTCTGATTAAGTTATCGCCGGCGTTGCCTTTACGCTAATTCCTGTAGTACGCTGTATGGAAGTTTTTGTGCTCGTGGTAACCGGTATAAAAAAGAGAATTTTGTGTTATTAGGCCATGAATAATTAAGATACTATCTGCATATCGATTGAATCTCTGGTATTAGTCCATCCATCCAACTTACTATAAATACTGGTGAAGGAATTGATCCAAACATCTCAGTATTTAAATCATGTAACCAGCTACTTTCGGTGGAGAGTATGGATATGTAGTTGGGGTATTTAAGATACACAATATATATTATATGTAATATAATTGATGTTATGGGTAATGAGTAAGTAAGTATAGGTTTTATCAAATATGTGTCGACACTTATAGTTGATTCGGATATCAGAGTTCAAGCTAGGCAGCACGTGAATACGGCACACGAGCCCGTAGCTACGAGTATAAGTAGGGCCGTGTGTCAATAGAGCTGACGCGACATTTTTAACGCAAATACCTGCACGTGGGTGGCCACATTGACCACCTTACAAATCACGCTGATTATTATCTATGCCGTTATTTATCATTTGATGGAGTAAATTCACAAGGTGTATAAAAAAATCTAATATGTATGGTTCCCAATATGAGCCTAAAAATAGCGTTCTGTAGGTATAGTAGAAACTCGTACCACCATCAAGGGGAAGTTTATGGTGAAGATGGCGATTAGTTCGCAATTCTTAATGTTCGTATAGTTGTAGGAACTATACTGAACGTGATTAGGTTGCCACAACCAGTTCTACAAAGACAGTAATTTATCAGGTTTTTACGAATTAAGATAAAACTACGTAGCAGAACACATCTCCTCTAATTTTCTGTAGAAAGGTCGCGAAAAATGTTCTTCTGAGTTCCTTATAACTAAACAAGGAGCCATGGCTAAATGGCTAGATAAGCGGAACTAATAATGGCCCTAAAGTAGACATGGAATCCTAAAACATACAGCCGAAAGAAAAATAAGAACAAGATTCGAGAGCGCTCTCGATAGAATTTGGGATGTTGAAAGTGAGTCGGGATATGTTTGTGGGCTACCGGTGTTGAGAGTTCGAGTGTGTGTCGTCCACTCGAGCGCCGCCACCCAGGGCCGCGGGCCGGTCGCTCACGCCTCGCACTATTTACACACACTTATCTTATCCGGTAAAGGCCAGCGCAAATTTAAATGACACTTCTTTCAATCTACTAGTCTTATAATATCGTACATGTTGAATTTTGAAGCTGAATATACACGTAGTTATGACGAAACAAAAGTTGTTTTGGAATATTTGATGAAGTCGGTCAGTGCTTCTTAACATGGTCTACTCAATGGGACTTGTTGAATGCATGGCCATACTAACAGTCGAATCTCAGGAATACCCCTACAAAAGCATTATTGATAAAGAGTTTAGATAAGATATGTTTATGCTTATGTGTATGGTTATGCTTAATTAACTTTACTCCAGTCAATAACAAGAAGCCAAACCGATTACCAAATTTAAAAGATCATTGTAATAAAAATAAGGGTACCTAAGTAATTATAATTTGTATGGCTTGTTTTGTCAGAGAGTAGCAGTCATGTGAATTCAGCTTTTAGTGTAAACTTTTTATTAAGGAGTCCATAGTAATGCCCCGCTGGAGCGGGTAGAGTTTTGAACAGAATAGAATTTTACCTCAGGGCAAATAAAAAGGGACGCTCGGCGGCGGTGCGAGGCGGGCGCCGCGAAAATTAATCTGAGTTAATTAAATTTGATTTATTTATGCTGCCCCGACTCGGGAGAAGGGAGCGATAAAAGCACAACAATAAGACTAATGAGGGTCACTTTTACGGCTTTTTCTCGGATAATGGAGTTTTTCCGATTTGCGTAACTTATAGCTTGACTAATCAAGCAAAGTTATTGTTTACTCGACGCCGTTGTTACCAGTTTAGTGGAAAAATCTTGTTGTTATGGTCGGCTTGGGACTCCGTCGGTGTGGAATTTGTATAAAACATTCTATTATGTCTGCTCGTACTATACACTATCCTTCTAAACATAAAAAACGCCAATTTTACTTTTGGAATACTTACCCGGTATAAGTTTTACATGATTCATATATTTTACTAGTCTTTATGGCATAAGTCGGAACTATTAATTAGAAAAACTGAGTTAATATAAACATGCTGACGCAATCCCATAAAGGTTCCCTAAGGGATAAACTCGAGGATTACCCCTTTGGAGGCTCTTATGGGATGTTACAACACCCACATTTGACCATAGATAGAAGTTTAATTGCCGACTTGACAGATAATGTGTCCATCGCCGGCTTAGGTACTATATACGTCTAAATCTATACAGATCTATATTCTATAGTCTATAATATACATACTATATACTATACATACTATAGAGATAAATAAAATTGAAGTGTCTGTTTCTAATTCTAAAATTACAGCTTTTCACTAAATGTATACACGATACAGACACTAAAATCCAAGTTTTAAAAATTTTTCTATCCGTTTGTCTCTCTGTTTGTTTCGGGTAATCTCTGAAACGGCTGGATGGA